>OZ007501.1:43465429-44676225 GCA_963931805.1 Microdon myrmicae | reverse complement strand
GTTCTGGAAGGAGTGCGTTTTGAGGAAAATGTTCAACAAGTTATTTCTTTTGTTCCGAAGAGTGTGGAGTGTGCGGTTGTACCATGGTGGCCATGAAACCGATGACCTATGACGAGAATAGGGGACATATAGGGCGATGGCATAGTAGATCTCCTTATAGAGAGTGGCAGTAGCTTCTTCTACACCCAAATGATCAAAGCGAAACGCTGTTTTGCAAAGATGCTCATTTAGAAGGCGGAAGTTAGCTTTGTGGAAGTCGTAGGAAAAGCAGTCATGGGGTGGAAAAGGCTGGGTTTCATGATCAAGATATAAGGATACAAGCAGCGGGGGGGGGGGGGGGGGGTGGTGGTAATTATCAATGGTAGAAAGGGCATGAGGACTAGGGGCAACTGAGGACATGTGTGGGTCTGTTGTGAACACGATGTCAAGTTGTTTCCCCATATGATTTGGCACATTGAAATCGTGGCGTACTCGGCGAGGGATAATTACAAGGTACTGGAAGCGTAACGTCCGCGGCACGTGTGCGTTGTTCGGTGGATACGATCTGACTCCTGGTATGAATCTCGATGTAGTTTCGAGGGCATATCTCTATTCGAGATTGCACACATACAGAGAAAAGGCCTGTACATGGAAAGGACAGCATTTCAAATATAAACTGAAGTCGAATAAAGAAAAGCGGCAACAACAACTGCTTTAATGATATTCGAATTCAACTCAGGTCAGCTGTGCAAATAGATGGTCGCTCCGATAGCAACCGAAAAAGGTTGTCATGTTTAAAATAGCGATCGTGGGTGCTGAAATAGGTTTCTGAGTATTATGTCAACAGAAACGCTATTTCGTGGTTCAAACGCCAAGATACGCGTTTGTTTACCTTGGTTAATGGAACGAGAGTTGTTTAAGGGAACTATACCATGGGACTTGATCATTGGCATGATTGTTTGAATAAGAATCATGATTGTGTCCAACTCGATGATCGATTATCGGCATAGGCGATCGATCATCGGAAATCTGGCTTGCAGATGTGCAAGCAGGTGAGTTTCCCGGCGTGTCTTTTTGGACCAACGAATTCTCGGAACAAGCAGAGACAGGAGGATCGGTGTGTGTTTGATTGGCATGCTGCCGCCCAGAGGACCCGAACATGTTCCTAACTGATTCATGTAAAATGAACCGAAGTGCCTGATGCCATGGCAAGATAATGATCTTGCCGTGGACTTATTTTTTAAGTATGATATTGAAAGGGTAGCTTAACGCTGCTCGATTACAGATAAGCAAAATGGCTTTGTTGGGTGTGGAGAGGCGGGTTGATTTAAAGTGAATGTGTGGTTCTTCGTGAATGCTTTAAAGAACCCCCACAAGACTATTAATACTAGGGATAAGGTTGGTCTGAGTCAGAACGTATATGTCGAAGGGGAGGGAATGTGCTTCTTCCAGAGTCGAATGTGTTTTGGGTCGGAGACCTCAAACATTCTGATATTAGACGGTTAGGGGGAGCATATTGAGGATATTGATATGATACGGTGGACGAGAGGGCGACTGATTAGGAACAAAAGGGCTTGTCATTGGGATAGGTCATTTTGTTGTCGATGTATTGGCAAAATGCCGAGAGATCTTTTAGCACTTTATTAGGGAGCATATCGAGAGTTTTATGGAACTTAACGAACAGGCTACGAAGGCTAGGAAAGTCGGTGGGTAGACCTTCCTGCTGGATGGAGGCCATTACGCTGGTTTTCGTTTTACCTTCATAACAGACAGAGTCAGATTTGTCGTGGAGGTATGAACGATAGAGGCGGACATTCTCGTATGTCATTTTATTCCTAAATTTAGACAAGGCATACCGATTGTCAGAAGAATTAATGGTTTGCTGAGTGAGTTTGACAGATGGGGGTAATAGTGGGTCGTTTAAGGCCTAGGGGAGTGACGATGAGAATTGTTTAATACCATTAGAAGATAACCGAGTATTAAGCACTATATTTTGTATATTCTTTTGTATACGCATAACATTTCTTTGTATAGTTTGTAACACACTATGTAAGAGATACAACGAGTACAAACTAAATAAGATAAATGTAAGATCCCAAAAAATTTTTACTAACCGATTACTAGAATTACAACATATAAACAACGGGGACAGAGGAGGGAGTTAACGTATGAATTACTCAACTGATATGTATTCCACCGATAACACACTATAGATTGAGTAGGACTCATCCCAAAACATTATACACCCATATGATAAGAAATACAATCAAGAAGAAATGTACTCATTGAAACAATGTAGTTATGACTCATAAGAAACTGTAATCATAAGGAAAGGAAATCATCTAAAAGTTTGTCGTAAAATCAACTTTAGACGTAAATGTATGCACAGAAAGTTATTCTTTAGCCATACCACATGAATGTGGATTGCTTTACCTTACAATGTTTCCATATAATGGACGACCAGAATTGAGGCATTAAATTTCCATCATGACAGTGTTCGGCCACATGTGGCGTAACCAGTTAAAATTTACTTGGCAACTAGCGGGTGGAAAGTTGTGATTCACCCGCTGTATTCACCAGACTTGGCGCTAACAACTATTACTTACGCTTGGCTTCAGTTAAAGGTATCAAAACTTGGTTCAATTCACTTGTAGGCTCGAAAGATGAGGAGATTATCTGTAGAGGCGATGGTCTGTCTGAAAGATTGACGAAAGTTGTAGCTACCAACGAAAAGAACTTTTAAAAAATTGATTGCCTCGGTATCTTTAAATAAAAATTCAAATTTGATAAAAAAAATCCCTTCAAATTAATGCGTAAGTCAAGTTAACGTAACCATTGGAGCGGGCATGTAAAATTCTTTTATATCATTACACGCATTTCAGGTGCACGTGTAATGCAATGTAATTTTATTTCGCTTAAACTTCTTGAACACTTTGCATTTTAGCGTAATTTTGAAATTCAAAATTATTGTGTTTTGACAAACAGAGGTTAGAACAAGTGGTTAATGGAAATTGAACAAGAAGGCGATCGCTAGCCGTCATTTGGTTGATATTTGGGTATTGAGGTTTGTTAAAATTGGTTTATTATTAATCGATGAACATGTGTGGCGTTAAAAGTTGGGTGTGCCGGCACGGCGACTGATTCACTAGATCCCCTACACTTGTTCCTCCGAACACACGTTTACAAAATTATCCATGAATCCACAAAAGGGTGTAAAACAAAATTCACTGGTGTTGTTATGTTTATGATATGTTCTTTTTATTTTTTTTTAACTTAAAATTGTTTATAAATTAAACTCACAGAAAATGTTTATTATAATTTGTTCGAATGGATAAAGTAACACAGATATTTATCATTCGAGTTTCGTTATCACTTTTGGAAAGGTTTCCGAAAAGAGAAAAAAACTACGTTCTAAATTCTTCTTATTATCGAGAATCGAAAATCAAAGAAATCACATGTATGTATAATATATTATAACGCGGACTATAAGACTGTACACGGATTTAACACCTGATGATACTAACTCGACTCGTGTGGCGTGTGCGCACTGGACGTGGGATGGAAATCTACTTTATTCCGCGAGGGATGAAACTTGACTTTACCGTGTACGCACCGCAGCTCGACGGTGGTTAAAACTCGACTAACTTGGTAGCTTAACTCGGAACTCTGTTATCCCACACGATTAACCAATGGTGATCGCACACTCAACTGCACTCTTCAACTTCCCCGCCCATCAAGGTGAGTAAACTCTTGCGAATTTACCCACAGTCAATGAACCTATGGAGAATGGGAGAAACGAACAGGAGAGCGTGACGATCTCAGGGTTGATTTACTTTCGCATGCAACGCAAGCGAAACCAACTGGTGACCGCATGACCCAGTTACATATTTGATTGCTCCCAGAGTGCAGGGCCGAAATGCACTCCGAGAAGGGGAAATGGGGTAGGGTGAAAAGTATATTTTTTCTACTCTTCACCTGACTCCGACTTTATTGGCCCCCAGCGAATAGCTGTGTCTGGCGCACGTCAAAAGGACGCCGAGATGGCTTGAAAAAACATCGGCGTGGGAAAAAAATTAAAAGAATTCGATATAGCTCAAGCCGTTTCGCTATGCAGCAACAGCGTCGCTTGCCCAGGCTTGCTGTTGCTAACCAGACATGAGATTTTTGATTTCCGGCGGAAATCTCATGAAATATTTGATCCCATATGGCATAAACAGGCTGAATTCAGTTATGCATCATCTGCATAGAAGAATGAATTCATTTTATGCGTCCTTTGGGTAGATACCTTTTACAGGTGAAATAGACTGACGGAAGGGATTGGGGTTGACGTAGTGCGCGCTTAGCGAGCGAAATTCGGTTGTAATTGTGGGTTGGGTCTTCGCGTAATATAGAGAACTCCCACAGCACCCCCCCCCCCCCCGTGACGTAGTCTCGAAATAAGTATGGGAGCGTAGTTATTTGGTATGGTGTCGGAAGGAGAGTTAGGTGCCTAGAGGTCTGGGTTGGCCTGTTTGCTGCAGTAAACCCGCTCGATTTCAAGTAAGCTGGTTGGGGCGGGTGTCGGGTGCCAATGGCGTCGGGTATTGGTTTATTGTGCCTGAAGGTGCGTTTACGGTCTGCTTGTGAGCTTTAGTGGGGTCAGAACTGGCAGAGCTGCAGCTGCTTTCACCTGTTGTGGCCCGACGTTGTTGTGTTCGCGGTTTCCGGCGTTTGCCGCCTTTGTTGGGCGAGTTAATATGGCCCCTGGGTTTTCTTCTTATCACTTCCTGCCATCCTTGATCCATCGTGCAGATTTGTGGGCACTGGCGTTGACGTGTAGTCGTAGACACTTGGGTTCGTGCTGGGGTGGGCGTTACTGGGGAATTTCTTGTTTTTTTCGCACCTCACCCAGTCTCCGCACTTGTCCCACGTCTGACCTATACGGCCACAAAACTCGCAGCAACTTCGAATGCTGTACACTCGGCGGTTTGATGTTGCTGGGTTCTTGGATGCAGAGGGTCGGTGTGGTCCCGGATGTGTTCTCTTCTGCGACTCCCTCCGCTGGTGTGGTGGCCTATTCTGTGGTGGTGGTCTAAGATTGCGTAGTGGTGGAGTGTAATGCGCACGGCAATCTCTTGTGTCATGCCCATACTCCTTGCAAACCCAGCATAATGGTGTTGTGCGATATCTCGTTGCCGAGCGAGGAATGTCGTCGGTCGAGATCGTTGGGGGTGTTCCGCCGAACGAGGAATGTCGCCGGGGAATAGCTAAAGATGAGCATGGTAGGATGAAAGATTGACGCAATGGCGCCCGAGCCAACGTTGCCTGAAACAAATAGTTTAGAATGCAAAGGAACAGGAATACTTTTTTGTCAATCTTCCGGTTTGTAGTTCCCGCTGAATGGATGTATTGGATGAATTTGCTTGTCCCTACGTATGCAGTGATCACTTTGATTTGCGTTGTAGAAAACGAATTACACAGGATAATAAATAGCACGTTCCGTGTTTTAGTTCAGTATAACAATTTAATGCAAAGCTATTATATGAATCACAACTATTACAACAGTAACTATAGCAAAACCAAAAGACACATCGTAGCGTGCGAAAATTAAAATCCAAGTCAAGTTTCTTTCAATTGATGTTGCACCATTGACGAGTATATATTGACAGTTGATCATGCACTGTCATCGTGTTGCTGGCAGGTGTGGTGAATATATTTGTCGGGGAGAGAACTAGACGATGAGCATACTAGAATCTCCCCGAGCATATAATTGTGAATCCGCAACAGTGTATTTCGCCTTCTAAGGCACTCGTCATACAAGTGTCCTTTCTTATGGCAAAAACTGCATGTCATGCGTGCAGCCATCGAGGACAACTGACGAGCGCCTTGGTCCCATGTGGTTTGATCCGCTGGTGAGGTATCTGAGGTGGCGAAAGTCGACTTGGCAGTCGGTGGGCGCTTTTTACTTCCGCACGAATTTGGTTTAAATCGCGGCGGAGTGAGGCCTGTAACGCCAGCAGGTCGGATGTGGTGACTTGTGCAGGGGAGTGGTCTGGGAGGGACTCGCCGGGCCTGCACTCTTACGTCCTTTGGTGAAAATTTGTTGCGCCGAGGGCAGCGGGCCTTCTGGAGGGTGTGCGTGGCTGTGAGGAGAGCTGTGGGGGTGTGGGGTGAGTATTGATGGCGGTCACATGGTAGGCTGGGTCTTAGGCCAGTGATGTTGGTTTCCCGAGCCAACTGCTGTTGCTTAGACGCTTGCGGAACATTATGAGCCCTGTTACACTTCGCTTTACACCCCCTCTCAAACATTATAATATTTCATTAATTTGATTCCATCATCCTTGCATCCAATACTCTCAAACAACCCCTAAAATATTCTGCATACAATGCAATACTCGCCTTTCCCACAAGCAATGGAAATTCGCATATGATCAATCCTCAAAGCATTTTGCATACAATGCGTACAATTAAAATTCGCATTCATTCAGAAGCAAAGCCTTCTCCACGGGCAATTAATTCATATCGCATACGTTGCGATAATTACCCATTCATGCCCATTCATGATAATTACCCTTCCAAAGCCAAAACAATTATCATGTATCAAACACTTGACCCACTCCCCAATGCCACTGCATTCTGCCTGGTATTTCAAAAATCAAGCGAGCACCTGTACGCGGACCTACACGGTTTTATATTGCAAATACATAGTTTTTGCCGGGAAACAAGTGTGATACACGATCTATGAACACAAGCGGTGTTGTCAAAGGCCACCGACTACGAAATAATCGAGCGTCGGTAAAGTCCTGAGTTCGGCGAAGTAGCGAACACAGCAGTGAAGCCCAAATAATCGTATGATAAGATTAGCACACACGGGCAATGCCCTATAATTGGTTCTTCGTATGAAACCAATTAAGTAAATGCTCAATCTTTGTCGCTGCATTTTTAGCAGAGCAAATTAAATGATCATTGAATATTGCGAATGGCTTATTACAGGCGAATAACCCCCGAATAGGTTACACGTTCTAGGTGAGGAAAATGCATCATCTACATTAACTCACCAATAATTTGGTATAAAAGGGGTTGTGTAAATTAGTTTCTTCGCAGTGCAGTGCAGTGTTATAATATAACAAGAAGACTGCAGCCTTGCATAAGTACAGCGGGTCTTCTTGTTTTGAGCAAAAGAATTAAATTGTCAAACAAATGTAGTAAGGGATGGATATTCCCGTTTTTTAAAAACTAAAATCAAATAAAGTGATAACTTAAAAAGTAAAAGTCTAGTTTCAACTCCGAATCTCAACACCACGAAGTCAGCCAGTTAACCAGGAGACCCACTTCCTTCAACTATAAATCTAACACCACGAAGTCGGCCATCTAACCAGAAGACCCACTGTATTACACTGTAACTCCAAAATTTCATAATAACGAAATAATAAATGTTAATATATGAGGTTACGATCAGGTGTTACATTTTGGCGCCCAACGTTTGGCCTAATAAAATATAAATAATTTAACCAATAAGAAAATATAAATAATTTAAACAATCATTAATTCTGATTACATCAAATATTAAATGATAATATCAGAGGTCAAACTTTGGTGTTACAGCCCTCAGGAGATAGGTCTTAATGTCAGTATAGGGGGTGAAGCCTGGCGATCGGATTATGTGTGCTACGTGCAGTAGCTGGTTAGAGCCGAGAACATTCACTAGTTCTGCCGTCCGAAGGGCTTCCGGGATTGGTCCGTGGGCTGTAAAAACCACCTCGACGGTGGCGAACCACAGCTCGACAGTGGTTAAAACTCGTCGTCGAAAGGAGAGAGCTTTATATTAGGTGGGTGGCGTCGGTTTCCGGCACTGAAGGCGTCCTGATACTCGTGGGAGTCACATCGCGTTTGCGCCTACTGGGAGGTACCGGCTCGGGTGGTGGGCATTGTGGTGCTAATTATACGGTAGAGCCGGGGTTGGGAGAGTTGATTGAGTCGAGGTTGCGTCGGCGGAAATAGAAAAGTGTCGCAAGGAGGACGCAGGGAGTCGAGAGGGGTCAAATGGGGTCGCGTGGGGCTGCGTGGAGTCGAGAATAAGGCGGAAGAGGGTTGTACACCGATCAGTACCCAGAAGAGGTTTACGAATGAGTCGAAACAATAAAATTATTCGGTGGCTAGTATCTCAAATGGTTTTGTTTGTTTATTATTTTTTGGTTTGTGTTGTTTTCTTTTTGTCTTAAATACTTTTATATGTTAATAAATTTCGAGATTGCGTCTTTATATTCAAAAAAAAAAAGAAATAAAAAAAAAATTAAGTAAGTCTGGTTGCAAACAGTTTAAAAGAATTACAAATGTCCCTGTAAAAATTATGAATTTATCCTGGTTACTGAAATAGTTTTTCTTATTTTATATACTATTTTAATGTCCTTAAGTAAATTCAACACTACTCTGAAAGAGTTTACTCTTATTCGTTGTCCTTATTTTTATAATTATTTAAAAAAATTCAACAATCAAATGCTTATTTATTTTTTAATCTAATTTACTTCGAATAAATTAAATAAATGGATCTTATGATTTGGTTTGAAATGTTTACTTTCAATTCACTTTCGAGCTTCGTTCGATTATTCTGTTTGGGTCGAATAGTCTTTTCATGTATTTGTCTATCTTAATGTAAATTTAAATTTAATTTTTCATTGACAATATTTATAATAATTTATTACACTTGTTCATAAAACTTTAATTTGATTTTTTTTTTTTTGGATAATAATTATAGCTGAAATTTCATCAGGAAGAACATATAATGGCTATACAATAATTTGTAATTTGTTACTAATTTAACTATTTTAGATCATTCCTAAATTCCAGTTTGTGGTTTACAATTTACTCAAATTTAAAAAAAAGAAAATGTTTTCAAAATTGTATGTTTGGTGGCTCGGAGGGAGCCCACCGATAGGAGAAATGACCACTTTAGGAAAATTATGAGAAAAGTAAAACCTGGTGTCCAACGCTGGGTTGTCTTGTCGAAGTTAAAGTTGTTGATGTAGTTGCTGTTAGTCCGGAATGTTTGATGTTGTTATGTTGCGTAAAGATGTGGTGGGGCTCTACTTGCCCTTTAAATGTCTTTAATTTTTTAATTTTTAAAATTTTTCACAGTCACTGCTTTTGTTTTTATGTAGTGGAAGTTTGCCCGTTTTTTGTCAGGTCACCAATGTGGGGGTATTTGGTCGATGTGACGGCACGGGCACTGCTTCACTGATATCCCCACGACGTTCACCGAATGTTATTAATAGTGTACTTCTAATATTAAGTTCATCTTATTTGTATGATTAAGAACGTCTATCGATTTTGTTAATTAGCAACCATTTCATAGGATCACTGTCTTTCAAAATATTATTTATCAAAATAACTCAACATAAATTTATAATATTGCTACGAGCTTAGTAAATTTAAGTAATGTTTTCAGCTACACTGATCACTTTATTTTAAATAAAACACTCCTTTAAGTTTTGGTTGAGACTTTATATATAATGAAATTTATGGTAATTATATTTTCGCACATCCCACACTCTATTGACTTCGCACATCTCTTTAATTTTTTTCACACATGCGTTTATCTATCCTCCTTATTGACGGGTGAATATCCACGACTCTATTAATTTTAAAATTAACTCCTCTGGTGTACACTTCACGGGGGATGGAAATCGACTTTACTCCTCGAGGGATGAAACTTGACTTTACCGTGTACGCACCGCAGCTCGACGGTGGTTAAAACTCGACTAACTTGGTAGCTTAACTCGGAACTCTGTTATCCCACACGATTAACCAATGGTGATCGCACACTCAACTGCACTCTTCAACTTCCCCGCCCATCAAGGTGAGTAAACTCTTGCGAATTTACCTACAGTCAATGAATCTAGGGAGAATGGGAGAACCGAAAAGGAGAACGTGACAATCTCAGGGTTGATTTGCTTTCGCATGCAACGAAAGCGAAACCAACTGGTGACCGCATGACCCAGTTACATATTTGATTGCTCCCAGAGTGCAGGACCGAAATGCACTCCGAGAAGGGGAAATGGGGTAGATTGAAAAGTATATTTCTTATACTCTTCACCTGACTCTGAGTTTATTGGTCCCCAGCGAATAGCTGTGTCTGGCGCAGATCAAAAGGACGCCGCGATGGCTTGAAAAAGAGAAAACATCGGCGTGGGAACAAAACTAAGAGAATTCGATATAACCCATTTTTTTTTCATTTTTTAAAACATTTTTTATTTTTCTTTTTATATTCTTAATTTCTAACTTAAAGGCTAGACAAAAAATGCTTAAATTCTAGCTTAATTATCTTATATAATAACTTACTGGTCCTTCGCAGACGCTCTAAGCTAAACATTACTTGTATAATTTGCCTTTCGGCGACAGAACTTTGCAATACTTATAATTATTTGAAAGACAAAGAAAAATTTGAAAAACTTTGTCAATTTTTTTGTTTTTTTTTTCTTAAAATTTAACTTACTTAACTTACCTAATTTTTATTTTTTTTTTATTTTTTTATTTTTTTTATTTTTTTATTTTATGTAAAAGCACTTAACCTAACTTAACTTAAATCTTATACTACCCTAATTCTAGAAAAGCTAAGTCTATGTAAGCTAGCTGATGATACTATGATTCTATACCGACTTTGGTACCCAGGTCTTTATATGCCATTCAACCACCAGAACTGTTGACGCTGTCTAATACTATCGTCCCGGTCTCTGTGGGAGATAGCCCTACTGAAGCGCAGGAGCTCTTCTTCGGTGCGCGCTACTTCCCGGTCGTAGCACAATCGCCCGTCTACAGATGATCTACTTATATGATAGATCAGCGGAATTCCGGATCTATCCTGTATAAGCCCTTTCATATCCAAGTCAAGGAACGCCTCTGGTGGAACAAAGCCGTTGCGACGCACGCTCTCATAGTACAAGGTGTTTGGATAATAGGCCCCGAAAATTAGGTCATTGGACGAGCTTATTGCTCTCGCAATATGCCCTCTGATTAATTTAATCATAAAATTATCCACCCTATTTATGTACGCTTCATTATATAAAGTCTCATTTGAGTAATACTTTTTATAGTCCGATTCCGGTGTCCGATATAATCTGAGACAACTTCTGAGACACTTTCTTTCGAACACCCAATTCTTTTCCATCAAATTTGGACCTATGTTGAACCATACTGGGCAACCATATATGAGCATTGGCCTGATTAGCGTCATGTAGCATATGACTTTTACCTTGCTGTCAAGTTGGCTACTGTGAAATAGCCTCCTTGTCATAGCAAACGTTTTCCTCGCTTTGAGCAAAGCAGCCTCCACATGTCTGTTGAAATACAGATATTGATCTAGCCAGATGCCCAGGTATTTAACTAAACTCTTGGTTTCCAGTTTATCTCCATGCGGTCCCACGATAACTAGCTTTCGCCAGTTTTTCCTTGTGTCGTACGTGGCTTTATATAATGGAGTTCTGAATAGGATGGCTTCACATTTCTGGAAGTTGATCTTAAGTTTCCAGTCATTGCAATAGCGCTGCACTTTGTTGAAGTCTCGCTGTATTAACCTATTTATAATCTCAACTTTCGGAGCTGTTCTGTAAATTATGAGATCGTCTGCGTACGCAATAGCCTGCGGAAGTGCTTCTAATAAGTCGCTAATATAAATGTTAAAAAGAATCGGAGAGAGTACCGCGCCCTGTTGCAAGCCATTCTTGATATTATACCTTTTATTAGAGGTCACATTACCACTTTTGACCACGAACCTCCTGTCCTTTAACATATCGTAAAGTACATATGTGGCGATTCCGCCAGATCCCACGGCTCGCCTTCCTGAAAAAACCCCCATAACCATAACCCGGGTCTGCACCAGCTTTCGCTAATGCAATTCGCATTAGCATCTTAGATGCTTCACGCATCAAACAGACCCAATTATTATAACCCTAAAATCCCTATAAAGAAAACTTACCTTCATGCATCCCTTCGCATACAATTTTTCATAAGATTTCTTTGTTTTCCTATTTGGTATTCTGAACCAATTCGGTACCAGACACATACCATAAATATCGCGCCGTCTATTTTCCTAGCCGCGTCATATACCTTTTCATACACATTGCCCGGCAATCTTTTTTGTTTGTCTTACCAACAAACAACCCAAGCAGCTGCATATAATTAGCGCAATAGACGCCGAAACCAAATTCTCCAGCATTTCCTAATGCAAATAAGAACCCGGTTTCTATTGCAGCCAGAGATGCCATAAACATTCAATTTGCTTTTAGCACCTTTTTCTCTTAACGTCGAAAATAGCGACGAGGCATCGTGTAAACAATGACCCGCATTACCAACGGGCATTTGGTCATTTTTCCCTATTGTCTTTGCCGCCTGCCTGTTTCGTCGTTCCACTGCACGTGTGAAACGCATCTATCTGAACGATCCCACACATACCACCATGACCTTTATTACGAGATCTGGTTTTCTTGTTCCCATAAGAGAGACTCTACGTTACACTTGTGGGAGATAAAACATATCCTTGGCAAGGATATATTCACACCCTTAAGAGAAGAGTTTTTCTCTCTCTTCATTCTTTTCCTTAGCGAAATCATCTCTGCATGAGATGACGATCGCTGAGTCAAATTCCATCCTCCGACCCGAGCGGGTCGTGTCTCCATCGCTACCCTGGTGCACACAGGGGAGCGATAATCCCGAGAATCGCCAGACGCGTTGGTCTTTCACCAAGTAGTCAAGACATAGTGTAATAAGAAGTATAGAAATAATGGACGGAAGTCAGTTAAAATTTAAATTTAAAGTTAAAATTATTACTTGTGCTATATTTTCTGTTAAGTTCTCCGTTCATTAATAAAACTAGAATTAAATAAAATAAAACCAGTTCAACTCAATATTAATCCGTAGTGCTTCATAATTTTTGTGCCGCAGCTTCCGAGTGTTTTATCTCCTTTCCCTGGTGATCGAACTTTTCATCCTTCTCGGTTGTGGACGAACGTGGCGGGGTTTCGTTCATTTATTGCTGGTGACTTTCGGTTCGGTGTTTTGCGCGGCTAACAATTGATGATGGAGGAGGAAGATAATCAGCGCCGTACGCCGGTGCACTACTTCCTCCCCACATTGGTGACTCCGAGTTTGAACAATCGCGCCTTCGGAACTACAAGTGACACCCAGTGGGCAATTGTGGCGGCAATTGCCGAAAAATAATCGATGGGCAAATCATCGCCCCAACGCAGCCAACAACACCAGGCAATACGACATCACCGGAGCAGCCAACAACACCAAGGCAAGTAATAATTAATAATAATAGCCTGGTTAATTTCAGCTAAGGTATCGCTAAGTAACAAGCGGTCTAACTAATAACACAACGCCCACCACCGATTCGATCGAATTTTTCCAGCGGCCGCCTGCAGAAACTTATCCTTTCTATTTTAATTTATGGAAGGATTCAAGGCTCAATACCTCACCGCTAAATCACAAAAAACCAAGGAAAGAACTACACCAAGTGATAAAGATCCTTCACCTGTTGTGAATTTTCTTAAAAGAATATATTATTATCAACCAAACAGCGATTCAGACAACACCACCAAATTATATCCGGAATTCTATCCAGCTTTCACACAATGGCTACCCCACGAGAAAGCAATCAAAAATGTGACATTGCGAGGAAATGTGCCAAAGTCATCGAAAACAAAGGAGAAGCAGTATCCTGTTGGTCCGTGGCTTTTGGCATGGTTTATCTTCACCGTTGTGGGTCGGTTTTTTTCCAGATAATCCAGTCAATTTGTGTAGCGTAAAACCACCCTTCCTTCCAGTTGTTTATCTATTACCAATAATTAATAACGTCGTTAAAACTCAAAATCCTTTACAGTTATGTATGATGTATCAATATTAAAGTCCTTTATTTTCTTTTATACTATTCGGTGTTTGTGAAACTGTCAAAAAAAAAAGCCAAAAAAGCAAATGTCATTTTCATTTTGATTAGTATATTAATAGCAATTTTGTAAGAAGGAATTAAAATATTCCGTCAGGGCAATTAAATATTACGAACAGCACAATGTACGAAAATGGTCCAAAATCAAAGAACCAAAGGGTAAACAAACCCAACAGCAAAATTTTGTCAAAAGTAAAATTTTCAATACTATTTCGAGAAACTAATCAAGTTGGCTAATCATTAAGCTTGTGTTTTGTGTAAAATTAATTAGTGATTTGAAGTGCAAATTTCCTCGCACAGTTCCAATTTGCGTAAACGATTTTCTATTGTAAATGTAGACAACTGGTTAGAGGCAGTTATTCTACCAGTGTAGGAAAAGAGTATAACTGATTTAACTATTAAAAAACTATGCTTTCCAATTCAAATTCCGAAACATTGTTTTCGATAATTAAAATTCATAAAATATGCATAAAAGATATTGCCACTTATATGGATGGATATATGTCCGGAAATATATACATTTATATGGGTGCGTTTCTTTTGTGATTTGTAACCTATTAACGTACAAAAAAAGACAATACTTTTATATTAAAAGTTACATATACTCAGTTTTGCTATTATCTTTCCTTTTTATACATTAAAACGCAAAAACAGAGACACCACAATCAAAATTATGTAGGTTATTCATTTAATAAAAATAGATAAAAGAGGCACCACCAGAAAATCTGGGAAAAAAAATTGTCAAAAGATAAAGTAAACCGTACGCACATAATTTAAGAAGCAATCCTTTCAATTACTACGTATTGTAAAGCTACCATTCACAAACGAAAGATGAATTATTGTTTTTGTGAGAAGTGGAAACGATATTGTATATGTATCTAACTTCTTCACATAATATTTACTTTTACACGATAGCCTTCAATTGAGCGAATTTGTTTTGTTTAATGAAATTGAATTTTTTTTTTTTTTTTTTAATTAAAACATCTACCTGTGTAAAAAATTAAAAAAGAAAATATATTTGTATCCGCAAATCGCACGAGATTGAGGCAAAAATAAAATAAATATTGTAAACCCCTTCTGGGTACAAACCGGTGTACAACCGCGTTCGCCTCGCTTGTGACTCTAACCAATCCCACACGACTCGAACTCAACACACTCGACTTTTCGACTCCATCAACTTCACTCCTTTCAACTCGCTTGACTCTTTTTCGACTTCACATGACTTCACGTCAGCCACATTTGACGTCTTTTGACTCCGCTCAACTCCATTATTCGACTCCTCCTATTCGACGTCATCAAACACCTTCGACTTATTTTTAGCCTCATTAGCCACCTTTCGACTCCACTCGACAGCCTTCGGCTCCCTTTGCCCCCTTAGTCTCGCTTCGCCCCTTTACTCCATCCAATCTCACTCGACCCATTTCAACACCCGTCTGGTTTTTCTCTTACTATTGGCGCACAACGCCCCTAGTTAACTCCTTCAAACCGGCTCCTCATCACACTTTTGCTACTCCGCGTAGCACATAATCAATAGGACGCCTGGTTTTGTCCCGCTCGTAATACTTCAACCCCTCTCTGGCCCTCCTTAAATATTGGCATACAATGCCCTCTATTTCAACATCTTCTTTTTCGGTCCTTTCCTAAATATTGGCGCACACTCTCGCCATTGCTCAACACCCATTTTTTGCAAACCGGCCCCTTAGCTAACAACAGCTACTACGCGTAGCATATAATCAATAGGACGCCCGGTTTTGTCTCGCGTGAAACACCTCACCCTTTTCTGTCTCTTTTCTGAAGGTCGGCGCTCACGCTCACCAACCATAGCCTTCACGCAACCCCATGCATCCCTTCTCGACTCTGCTTGACCTCTAACACCTTTTTCTGTCTCTGTTCATATATTGGCGCCCATCTACGCCAAAAACAGTTATCACGCGAAACCGTTCATCAATGCTCGACCTTTCTACCCGATTTCAGCAAGCCAGCTTCCCTCGTTACCACAGCTACTACGCGTAGCAGCACCCATCAGGGCACCTGGTTTTGCCCCTTTATTTAAATTTCAGGACATTCGTCCTTAGATCTCCTACGTCTCCCAAATGTCTCAGCAACACCGGTCCTCAAATCAAACCGATACCACCGGACTGAGACATTATACCTGGTTCCCCAATCCTTTAGCCACCATGGCTCCCCTTTAGCGGCAACTAAAGGCTATACACGCCCCTCTACGCCGCCTCAAATACCTAGGTGCATAATACTTCGGAGCGCACTTCTAATAACCCTAGGGCGCCCTGGGGTTGGACACAATCAACCACCCACCAGGAGCCCCCTAACCAAAATCCCCTATTTTTCTTTTTTTTTTTTTAAACAAGAGTGACGGCCGGCACCTCACAGCAAGTTTCCATTCGGTCGAGGTCGCAGCTACCGCTACATTGGCACCAATGTACCGGTCCTCCCTCGATAGGTAAAACGTGCAATTGAGGGCCCGCCCTCCTCTACCAGTCCCAGCGGCAAACAAATCGCCATACAAACGTATGGACAAAAGACACCCGCTCTGGACTTGGTCCCTTTCCATTCCGCACACGGCAACCCGTCACTGCGGATGGGAATTACCCTGGGATAAATTCCCCTCCATCTCGCACACGCCATTTCGTCACTGCGGATGTGAGCGGATTTCCGATGGGTTCCGACCTATTCGGACGATAAGCCTGTTGGTCCATGAGACCCATAACAGGCCGATGGACCACGCCGCACACATTTGCCCTTGATGGCATCAAGCGGTAACAACTGTGTCCATCTTATCGATAAAGGCCCAAACAATAACCAGGAACTGGTCACCACGACAGTCCCGTAACATTACCACTGCGCATTCCGAAGCAACCTCCCTATCATCACAGCACCCACCATCGAGCATTCCCTCGCCCCTACCTTTTTTTCGTGACTACGTCACTGGGGGGGGAGTACTGTGGCGATTCCGCCAGATCCCACGGCTCGCCTTCCTGAAAAAACCCCCATAACCATAACCCGGGTCTGCACCAGCTTTCGCTAATGCAATTCGCATTAGCATCTTAGATGCTTCACGCATCAAACAGACCCAATTATTATAACCCTAAAATCCCTATAAAGAAAACTTACCTTCATGCATCCCTTCGCATACAATTTTTCATAAGATTTCTTTGTTTTCCTATTTGGTATTCTGAACCAATTCGGTACCAGACACATACCATAAATATCGCGCCGTCTATTTTCCTAGCCGCGTCATATACCTTTTCATACACATTGCCCGGCAATCTTTTTTGTTTGTCTTACCAACAAACAACCCAAGCAGCTGCATATAATTAGCGCAATAGACGCCGAAACCAAATTCTCCAGCATTTCCTAATGCAAATAAGAACCCGGTTTCTATTGCAGCCAGAGATGCCATAAACATTCAATTTGCTTTTAGCACCTTTTTCTCTTAACGTCGAAAATAGCGACGAGGCATCGTGTAAACAATGACCCGCATTACCAACGGGCATTTGGTCATTTTTCCCTATTGTCTTTGCCGCCTGCCTGTTTCGTCGTTCCACTGCACGTGTGAAACGCATCTATCTGAACGATCCCACACATACCACCATGACCTTTATTACGAGATCTGGTTTTCTTGTTCCCATAAGAGAGACTCTACGTTACACTTGTGGGAGATAAAACATATCCTTGGCAAGGATATATTCACACCCTTAAGAGAAGAGTTTTTCTCTCTCTTCATTCTTTTCCTTAGCGAAATCATCTCTGCATGAGATGACGATCGCTGAGTCAAATTCCATCCTCCGACCCGAGCGGGTCGTGTCTCCATCGCTACCCTGGTGCACACAGGGGAGCGATAATCCCGAGAATCGCCAGACGCGTTGGTCTTTCACCAAGTAGTCAAGACATAGTGTAATAAGAAGTATAGAAATAATGGACGGAAGTCAGTTAAAATTTAAATTTAAAGTTAAAATTATTACTTGTGCTATATTTTCTGTTAAGTTCTCCGTTCATTAATAAAACTAGAATTAAATAAAATAAAACCAGTTCAACTCAATATTAATCCGTAGTGCTTCATAATTTTTGTGCCGCAGCTTCCGAGTGTTTTATCTCCTTTCCCTGGTGATCGAACTTTTCATCCTTCTCGGTTGTGGACGAACGTGGCGGGGTTTCGTTCATTTATTGCTGGTGACTTTCGGTTCGGTGTTTTGCGCGGCTAACAATTGATGATGGAGGAGGAAGATAATCAGCGCCGTACGCCGGTGCACTACTTCCTCCCCACACATATAGTAAAGGCTTGTGTATGCCATGTCTGACCAGTTTGTAATACAACCCTTCGATCCAGACGGTATCAAAGGCTTTCTCCAAGTCGATCAGACAGGCACCTGTGCATTGGTTCCTACATTTATTCCATTGTATGTCGGAGACCAGTTTAGCTGCGGCATGTGTGGTTTCATGACCCGCCCTAAAGCCAAACTAGTTATTTGGAATAATGCTGTTGTCGTCTACCCATTTTAGCAGAGCTTTGTTAATGGTTTTTTCAAATGCTTTACTGATGCTTGGGAGTAAACTTATCGAACGCATGTTCATTGGGTTTGTGCAGTCTTTGTCCTTTTTTTGCGATGGGCTGAATGATAGCCGTTTTCCAACGCGCGGGATAATATGCATTATTCAACGCGTTGTTAAACAGGACGGTGTATATATCTATTGCCATTGGGGGCAGGTTCTTGAGTACGATGTTAGGTACTCCATCTATTCCCACTGACTTTTTGCTTCTTAATGAGTCGTCGATATAACCCAAGCCGTTTCGCTATGCAGCAACAGCGTCGCTTGCTGTTGCTAACCAGACATGAGATTTTTGATTTTCGGTTAAATCTCATGTGGTTCATGAAATATTTGATGCCATATGGCATAAACAGGCTGAGTTCAGTTATGCGTTATCTGCATAGAAGAATGAATTCATGTTATGCGTCCTTTGGGTAGATACTTTTTACAGGTGAAAGAGGCCGACGGAAGGGATTGGGATTGATGTAGTGCGCGGTTAGCGAGCGAAATTCGGTTGTAATTGTGGGTTGGGTCTCCGCGTAATATAGCGAACCTGTGGGGGTGAAGTATGTACTGCACACGGGCACACGGTTCACTTCACTCCCCATCACTAACCGAAAGTTCCGCCGAACACCGTAAGAAATTTCTTCACCAGAATTGTTCTCAAACAGAATCAGCAAAACTCCGCCACTAACCGTTTACGTAAAGAAAGGAAACACCAGGAAGTTGTTTGTGGAAGTCGTTTTTATTGTTTCTCTTAATGTTAATTTATTTTAATGGTGCGGCAAAAATAAACAAGAGTTATCATTTAATACAATTGACAATTAAGATGATTTTAGGCTCGAACTTGTGATGCGGTCTGTTGCACATTATTTGTTTTTTTTTATTCAATTGATCTATACGTAACACCTGACTGACACTCGTGCAGAGATGATTCGCTTGTGGGGTGAGTTTGTGGTGTCGTGGTAGATATCCTCTCCACTAAGGATATGTTTTACCTACCACAAGAGAGAACCAAATCTTGTAATGCAGATCATGGTGGTATGTGTGTGATCGTATTTATCGTTGCATTTAGCAAAGGATAAACGAACCCTGAAACGAGAAAAAAAGGAACAAAGGGGGAAGCGACCAAATGCTTCGTCCGGTAGTCGTGTTTACGCTGGGTATCGTCATTATAATAGACGTTGGGAAGAAAAAAGGTGCTAATGGGATTGGTGGCAGAAACGAATCCCTTGCCTGAAATTAGTTTGTGGCGAAGTATGAAATAGATGATTGTTTGTCTATTGATGGTGAGTCGCCGGTCGGCTTGCTGCAGCTGTAAAACCAAGCCGCCCGACGTTGCATTCCAATTGATAACAATGGGTGCCGAATGTTTTGTATTTATGGTGCATATGCACATTAAGGAGCTATTTTTAGGAATTTTATCTATCGCGTTGTATGCATTAAATGTACTTGGAGAAGGAAATGTTTCAGGTATGCTGGATGGAGATTGGGGTGCAGGTATGGGAAATTGAAATTTGCCAGGGATTCTTAAAAAGGTAGAAAGAAATTCTTACAGGAAATTATATGCGAAGAGATGCATGAAGGTAATTTTTCTTTCACATGGACTTTTTAGATTATAGATTTGATCTATATAATGCGTGAAGCATTTAAGATGCTAATGGTATTGCATTAGCGAAAGCTTGTGCAGACTGGGTTGTGGTTATCGGGGTTTTTAAGGTAAGTGTACCGTGGGGTTCGACGGTGGGGTTCGACGGTTCGACCCCCCCCCCCCCCCGCGATTTAGTCACCAAATAAGTAGGGGAGCGTAGGCGTTTGGTGTGGTGTCGGAAGGAGAGTTAGGTGCCTAGAGGTCTGAGTTGGCCTGTTTGCTGCAGTAAACGCGCTCGATTACGAGTAAGCTCATTGAGGCGGGTGTCGGTTTGCAGTGGCGTCGGGTATTGGTTTATTGTACCCGAAAGCGCGTCTATGGTCTGCTTGTGAGCCTTAGTGGGCTCAGAACTGGCAGAGCTGGAGCGGCTTTCACCTGTTGTGGGCCGACGTTGTTGTGGTGGCGGTTTCCGGCGTTTGCCGCTTTTGTTGGACGAGTTAGCATGGCCTTTGAGTTTTCTTCTTACCATTTCCTGCCATCCTTGATTCACGGTGCAGGTTTGTGGGCACTGGCTCACTGATATAACTTAAAATTTTAACCAAACTATAACTTCTGTTGAGTGTTATTTTGATTAGTTTTTTACTAATTAACGAAATTGAAAAGTTTTCTATTTAAGTTTGTAATACTTTGACGGTTTAACTTTTAATATAAATTGGAAGTGTGCCCAGCATGCTAGTGGCCGTAAAAGAAAAGAAAATTGTTAACCAACTATTTAAAACTGTGTGTTATTTCTTATTTCTGCAGACTTCTTCGTTTGAATGACAAAAACAATAATTTTCGTGCTCGCCCATCATTCCATATTAAGCAATCTCATGCAAGTTTGCCTTGACACGACCGTTCTATTTGTATTTAAGATGTTTTCTTGATATACTCTAAAAATATATTTATATGTATTTATATACACGTATTGTAAAAAAAAAAATCGTATAACAGGTGTTCCTTATCTTTAAATTGGTCTGTATGGTAAACGTTAGCTTATAGAACAGATAACTTTTTGTTTATATAATATACTTTGTTTTGGTATTCAAATGTTAAAACATCTTGTATACATTAATAAAATGTGGAGGAATACTGAAGTTTTTCGAATATTTATATTGTGATTCTCTGGATTGCAGATGTGCAATGGTTGTTTCTCGGTGCGATAAAATATTTGTTGTGAGAAATCGTTAAAACCTATTGTTACGCTAATAATGGATAAACAGTTCCTGCATTCAAAGCAAATACGCTTCAAGTTATTTGTAAAAGTGGGCTATAAGCTAAACAGTTCGCTGCACAGGCTGTTGTACAACTAAGCCAACAGAAGGTCTAATCAAACTAAATTACTTTTTATAAATAATCGTAAACCACACTCGTTTCCGGAACAGAAGGTTATTATATTTGGTGGTTATTTAAAAAACAAGAAAAGATGTTGGATGATTGAATTTCTGAGAACACATCGTGGTGATGGTTTCTTCTGACTCATAGGTTACGCCTGCTGATCACGACTTAGGTCTTTAAGAAGTAAATAAACTTCAAAAGTAAATCGCAACAGGAATTTGCTTCTATAATTTTTTAAAGTGAGTTTAAACGGATCCGGATTAATTTTGCTGGGATGTTTCCATGGGTTCATTTCCTTCAACTTGATTGCCAAGCACTCTCTGAATATAATTGAGTGTACTAAACAGTTCCTTCGTTACTACTTCATTAGGTATCAGTTATGGTACAGCTCGTATAACCGGAATCGTTAGCCACCTGTAATTTAGTGACATGGATGACTTTATTTCTTCCTTTTTAAAGACTTCTATTAAAATGAATACAGAACATCGTATGTAAAATTCGATAAGAGATATACATAAAATGCTCTTGTGCCCTTGACCGTTGACGTGTAGTCTCTTAGGACTTCGTCGAGGAAGGAAGGAAGGAAATACATATACAGGGCAATATACCACTTTCAATTGTACTTTGCAGTTAATAATTTATTTGTTGGATAACCGGAAGGCCACTGAGAGGCATATTCAATGAACAGGCTGGTAAAAACATTGCATCGACAGGATGCTGATGGCTGTTGTGGTATTATAATATTATCGGTATTGTATGATTGAATCAAGACGCAGTTTTTACTGGTATATGGGAAACCATACACAAAATGCTATTGGCACAGTTTATAATATATTGATTATTAACAAAATAGGTTGATCCCTAAAACCTGTAAAAACCATTTGTATATAATAGGTGTGCAGGTAGAAAGTCGACCTTTGCTGTCAAATTTAACTTTATTGAAAAAAATATTTATACAACCATTGATATTGCTTGAGAGAAACTCCTGTTCTGCAAGCTCTTCTTGAGTTTGACGTGGGTTTTCGTCCAGTAAAACTTGAAGGTCTTCGTCCTCAAATTTTTTTACTGCACCTGAACGTGGAACGTTTTCAAAACTAAAATTGTCTTCACAACATCTTGCAAACCACTTTTTTACAGTTGAATGACTTACAGTGTAACAGCAGAGTGGTAATCTCCGATATTAACATTTAATATTTGGTTATCGGGCAGCTAATAGCCAAAATGTTGTATTATTGTTGTTATTAATAATGTTGGGGACCAAAATGTAACATCAGAGTGTAACCTCCGATATTAGCATTTAATATTAGGTTATGTGTATTATTATTTCGTGGTTACTTACAGGCTTAAATGCGGCTTTCTTGTGCTTCCGTCTTCTTCTTGTTCCTCAATGTGGCCTCGTCGCACTGGTTCGCTTCCCTCCGTTATAGAAACAAAAACAATACGCTTCACTGTGTTTTGTTGACTTTCATTTAATATATAACTTTTCGGTTGAGTTTAGTCACTTATACTTTATTATGTAACTGTATGATTTACTATCATCATCATCATCATCATCATCATCATTATCATCATCGCCACTACAACCGGCAGCCGGTCTTTGCTTTATTTAGCAAGTCTCTAGGCTTCTTAAATTTTCCATAATAATTTATTTTTACGGGCAAGGTTATTAGCCTTGCGCCAATGATTTATTATGTAACTGTATAATTTAATGGGTAACTGTATACTGCAACCTAAACAAGAGGCCCGCTGTACAAACGCTAAGGCCGCGACCTCTTGCTAGATTAGATCACCACTGGCCACTCTACTGCACTGTACTGCAAGTTTTGCCCATTCCCAACCACTCTTTTATACTGAAATTATTGGTGAGGAAATGCAGATGATGCATTTTCCTCAACCGGAACGTATGTCCCACTTTGAGGCTAATTGCCTGTCACAAGGCATTCGCATTTCTTAATAATTGCTGCCCGTTCAATTTACCCTGCTTAAAATGTAGCGGTAGTGAATTGAGCAATTACAATTATAGTGCATTGGCCCGTGTGCCCAAATCGTATCATCCGATTAGTCTGGGCTTGGGTCAGTATAGGAAGTGGACCTGGTTGGTACCGCATATGTTGCCGACAGGGGCAAGGAAATTGCGGCGCGGTCCACTGGCCTGTTGTGGTTTGCATAGACCAACAGGTATGACATCCGAGTAGGTCGTGACCTATCGGTAGCTCGCTCGCATCCGAAGTGACGAAGTTGCGTGTGCGGGATGGAGGAGCTTCACGCCCAGTGTTAATTTTTTTCCGCAGCGACGGGGTGCCGTGTGCGGGATGAAGAAGAACTGAGTCTAGGGTCGGCATTTTTCGTTCATACGTTGGAATGGAGAGCTGTTTGCCGCCCTTGATAGCCGTGTGGCTTTGTGGGAATTGGCGTTGACGTGAAGTCTTAGCCTTGCGTGTTTGTGTTGGAGTTGCAGACTTGCATGTCGTTACCTTTGTTGGTGACCCTCTGCTATCGAATCCGTGCCATCCCCTTTTTACCCTGTCTTTGCATGTGTTCCGTGTGTGACCTGTACGGCCACAAAACTCGCAGCAACTCCGAATGCGATACACTCGGAGGTTTGATGTTGCTGGAGTGTTGGAGGCAGAGGGTTGGTGTGGTCTCGGATGTGTTCTATTCTGGGACTCCCTCTGCTGGCTCGGTGATCTGTTCTGTGGTAGTGTGGTGCATCGCGCACGACATTCTACAATGTCGTGGCCATACTGCCAGCACTCCCGGCAGAAAGGTGTGTTTCGCCTTTTTAGGCACTCGCCGTACAGGTGGCCTTTTTTATGGCAGAAGCTGCAGGTGATGCGTGCGGTCACCGAGTACAACCGATGAGCGCCTTGATCCTTGATTTTAATGTGCACAATTCCGGCTGGTTGTTACATTCTAACAGAACCGACGAGGCTGGGAGGCTGGCGGAGATGTTTGCTGTAAGCCACAACTTGACTCAACTCGTGGGGGAGCCAACGCGAGTGCCGGATGCCCGAGGCGATTATGCGAACACCTAACTGGGACGATTTGCGAGATTTCTTCGCATCCTTTCCATGGTCTGAGGTGTGCTTCGGAAGATCCGATGTTAACGCTTGCGCGGAGTCGGTATCAGAGATTATCCTTCTGGGGACGGAGATGTATATTCCACATTCCATCAAACGAAGTTCGTCTGATAAACTTTGGTTTGATAAAAAAATAAATAAAGCAAATTACAGCAGCAAAAAATAAAGCTTTTAAGCAATGGCGCTCCAATCCCACCGATGTTAAGAGAACGAATTTTGTTAGAATCAGAAACGTATGCAACCAGACGATTGATACTGCGAAGAAAGCTCACAACGACAGTGTGATCAATAAGCTCCTTCGGTGCCCGGCTGGTTCGCGCTCCTTCTGGTCAATGGCAAAAGATGTTAGCGGTAACTTCGCTTCCTCCTCATTTTCGCCGTTGGTGACAGACAGCGGGACGTTAGTCACGAATTCAAAGGATAAAGCTAATGTGTTCGCGAATTCAAACCTCGACCCCGGCCTTTTGGAGTCACCTGTGATCTCGCCGGTATGGTCTTCGATGCGTGATGTGAGATTTCGTCTTCGCACTATTCAACACATTCTACGTGAACTGGATTGTAGGAAGGCAACCGGCCCGAACGGAATACCAGCAATAGTCCTTAAGAACTGTGCTCCAGAACTATCGCCGGTTCTTGGCAGACTCTTCCGCTTATCTTATGCACGGAGGACCTTTCCTGCCTGCTGGAAAATCGATCGAGTTCAGCCAATCCCAAAGACGGGAAAAAAAGTCTTCCCCAAAATTACCGTCCGATAGCATTACTGTCTATTTTATGTAAGGTAATGGAAAAAGTCATCAATACAGAGTTGGTTAAGTATTTGGAGTGCAAGGGACTTCTGAATGATCGTCAATACGGATTCCGTGGCAGGAGGTCCACGGGAGACCTTTTGACACTTATAACCGATACATGGACATCTGCGATTGAACGGCATGGTGAATCAAGGGCGGTCGCATTGGATATCTCCAAGGCTTTTGGCCGCGTTTGGCACGGGGCACAGCTGAGCGAACTTCGTTCATATGGACTTTCCCAACAGCTTTGCGACTGGACGAGGAGCTCCCTCGAGAATCGATCGATCCGGGTTGTTGTGGAAGGTGAGTGTTCTGATCTGTATCCTGTTATTTCACGGGTGCCCCAAGGTTCTATTTTGGCTCCAACCTTGTTTTTACTTCACATAAGTGATTTGTTGGCGGCAACGGATAAGAAAGTGTTCAGTTTTGCGGATGATAGTACGCTTGTTTCCTCCTTTTCGAGTGTTCGTCCGATTGGTGCATCTGCGTCGCACCAGCTAAGATGCAGACAGGGTCTAGATAGGGTCCTGCAGTGGCGAAGGGCTAAGCTCGTCGACTTCAATGCAGCGAAGACACAATATACAACATTCACAAAGAAAAGTGGATCATCGGTCACGGTCTGTGGGAATGTATCATGGCATAAACACGTGTCGAGTATCAGCTGGTCAGGCTCAGGAAAACTGAGCTATCTTTTTTGAGTCAAGAAATATTTTACTCCGGCCCAACTTCTTCTCCTATATAAATCCCAAATTAGACTCGCCCTCGAATATTGCTCTCATGTTTGGAGCTCGGCTCCTAAACATACCTTCGACCTACTTGAGAGCATACAGAGACGAGCGATCTGCCTGATCGGGGACTCGGCGCTGACGTCGGGACTACAGTCGCTATCACATCGAAGGTGCGTAGCCGACCTCTGTCTGTTTTACAGATATTATCACGGGTGCTGTTCTTCGGAGATTCTTGGCATTGGTTTATATGCGCTCCACAAGACGATCCGACGAATCGCAACCATTTGTGGTTCATCTCCCGACGGCCCGAACAACCCTGCATCAGAACTAGTTCCTCTACACATCGGGGAAGCTGTGGAACTGCCTTCCCAAGCGAGTGTTCCCGGAGCGTTACAACCTACAACTGTTCAAAAAGAACTGCAACAGTTATTTGATGGTGTTATGATTAATTTGACAATTTGAATTGTAATATAGTTTATATATTTAATTCATTTCAGAGAAGTGAAACGACTTACTTGGCTGACCGTGGAGCGGTTACTTAGTGTTGCTGGTGCTGTTGTCACGTTGCAGGCGGCGTTGAGCGTGCTGCTCCCCTGTTCAGCTTCAGTTGTGCTTTTCCTAATTGTAAATTAGATAGTGTCGCCGTGGTTGATTTAATGTTACTTTTGTGGTGTACACCGTTGTATTTTTTGTTAGTTCAGTTGTGTTTATCAATCCTTTATTCGTATTTGGTGACTGTAGTGTGACCTCGTGTGTCGTTTAACGTCGAATGTCATATTTTTTATTTTCGCCGTTGACGTTTTATTTTATTATTCGACGCCAACGCCGTTTTTATTATTTTATCCGCCAGGTAAAATTTGCATAATTAACTACTTGGCGAGTTATTCTCCGTTTAGAGGTAAAGAGGGGAAACTAACGAAAGGAAATTAGTGGATGTTGGGGGCACCTGGACTCAAAGTCGGTCCGTAACAATGGCATCTCGGGGCGCCCAGTCGGTGCTATAGGTTCGCCTCTCCCGAGAGAAGTCTATTACAAAAAAAAACAAAAAAAAAAAAAACACTTGAATTGGTAACAGTTTAAAGTAAGATAGGTGTCCAGTAGTTTTTGTTTAAGAATTCGTAGGAAACTTAAAAGGTTTTAACTTTTAACTTTTACGGTCGTTGTTGGTAGGATTAACAGTAATCGAGACACCACAGAAGAAAGTAGCAACTCTCCAGTTGGGGGCCAGAAAAGTGCATTTCTATTTCTATGTTTTTGTATCAAGAACATTTTCTGGTTGCGCAGCTCGTTGACAATCGTCACCCTTCATAAAAAGAAGTCGACTTAATTTCGAAACTAGGCATATAAATTACCGGAAACGCCTACACCGTATATATAGGGACAATTTACCATCGGTGAGAACGCTTCTCTAACAGTGCTATACCTTTCCGGTCCATTTGCACCACCGGATTCCACAGAAACATCTATATAAAGAACGGTCGAAATGACACCACGGGGCATCTGATACTCTGTATCTGGAGAAAACATAACACTATCAAGAGTTCTTACAAAATTTGTGTGATACTTACATCGCCCATGTGTGCCCGAAAATAACAAAATAGATTTAAACGGAATAAAGAAATAAAGTCCCGAGGATCACATTTTAATCAAATAAAAATATTAATCTATTAAACCTACTCACTATTTTATGGAAAAATAGTTGTTTTGAAAAAAAAAACTTTTGGGACACCCAGTATTTTAGTTAAATTTGACACAAGTATGAAAGAAAATTTCTTTCTTTCTTATTTCATCTCAAGGTCATACAAGTATCTATCAACCAAAGAATTTCTCATGTATCGCATGTAAAAATGTGAATATTTGTATAGTATAACAAGTGCAGAGATCCATTGCCGAGGAATTTGTACTTGCTTGAAATTTACGACTTTACCCATCAAAGTCAAGTTCTTCAATTCAAATTCTGAATTTTTGAACACAGAAAATAAACCCGATTGCACAGAGAACATTTTGTATATTTTTGTAGATTATAAACCATGAATTGAATTCTTCACCGTCTTTTTGACTGATCCCTGTTGGTACAAGTTCACACCATTTTATCGCTTTGATAAACAAAACCGAGCTCTATTTACATGGTGCATGCGCTTATTTATCCTATTGTTGGCGTTTACGACTTTCAAACAACCCGGTAAATAATAATAATAAAAGTACTTGCTCATCTGGAAGCCATTAGCGACATTGAAAGTTTATATAGCAAATACATTAGACTGCCTTCTACCATAGAGGCGCTTAGATTTTGATCAACAGTGATAACTTCGCCTCCTAAAGATGGGTATGGCGAAAGTAAATATATAAATATTTATACCGAGTACACAAGCTATTCCAGCCAAACCGATAAATTTAAACATCTTTTGAGCATCGTATTTCTATGGAGAAAGTTAATTCGCCAGAGCGGCGCGTTCACTTTTACACACCATTTAGACGATAACTAATAAAACATTACAAATTTGACGCAGTCGAGTGCAAAGCGCATAATTATAAGAACTTCCGCATGTTCTGGTTTTCGTCATATTTGAGTACAACATGTAGCACCCCAAAAATGTTCAATTGGGTTACATTATTAATTACGGGATAATTGGGGGGATTTCAAGTATCTGCGCGATGATACACGCAATTTAATCTCATAAAATCGAAAGCCAGGAAAATTGATCGCCTAATTTATATCGTGTATGTTTCCAGTTGTTTGAGAATTAATTGGTAGGCGTAAATAGCAGTGTCCACGCCGAGTATAGTGAGGGAGTTAATACAATACCTTGTTGGCACAAGGTTAAATTATTTAATTGTGGGGTTGTTGTTAATTTTTGGTTTTATGGGGCTATGTCTGTACTATAAAATTCATACATTCTGATTGAGTTGTTCATATTTTCCAAATGTTTACATCTCCTAAACTCGGACGTTTTATGAAAACCCATTTTGAATATACATTTTGATTAGTCCTAATAGTGAAATTCACATTTGCGATTATAAATCAACACGGTTCTCCTAAAATCACATATACAAACAATTGTATAATGGCAACCTTCGTTATATTAGAAAGGATTGCATGACAGCTGTCAGCAAGTGGATGGTACGCATGGTACTAATATATGCAAATGTATGCGGGTCTCTTGCAAGTAATTCGAATTACTCAGAATATGAAAATCAAATTCAAAGCAAGGAAACGGCAGCTTTGCTTGATGACCCTAGGTTGCACACTTGGCAACTCACACTGAATGTCCTTGTGGGCATTTAAAAGCTTAGATCTCGAGTCATCGCCCAATGAAGAACTTAAGATAATAAATTACTCAAATTTCCTCTCCCAAATCATCATACGCCATTTGTGCTTGAGGCATTTCATGAACTCGTATGCCATCCCAAAAAGATTAACTTAGATTATCCTTTTCAAGATGCATAACCACGATGGCAAATTTAAGGACTTCCTTTTCACTTGAAAGTTCGCCAAACGTTTAGTAATTTAAGAATCGACTGCGCAACGTGATCTTAAGGTCAAGTGCCGACACGAGGTGTTGGATTGAGTGAGCATTAAGGAACGACGACAACTTGCACAATGTATGTCGTACCCTTGTACATGCACGAGTGCATGTTCGTATGTTAGTCACTTAGAAGGCAAGCCTCTGTTTCTTTCTTGGTATTGTATTCAACATCTCAACAATTCTCCCTCGATTTCTTTCTGCACCTCCATATTAGGCGCCACTAGATTTTCCTTATCCTGTTTGTTCGTTACCCTTTGTTGAGCATTTTACTCGAATTGTCCACAATAAAAGTGTCGAGATGGGGATGCACAAAGCATAGAAGGATTTAGTTTGTCAGTCATCAAATACAAACAATGAGAGGTCACCCACTCAGAGGCAAATATCTAGGGGGAAGGTCAGTGTCACTGTAGCATGCCATTCGGAAGGATTGTGATCAATAAAAGTTTTATAATTAGAAGGGGGTACTTAAAATAGAATTTTGAAGGGTTTTCCAGTTTGACTTTTTTTTCTGTAACGTAAAATTCAAAGGCAATTAAGCACCTTATTGAGTTGCGTAAATGTTTTCAGTTATGACGTCTGAGGATATTTCATCATCATTATCGAGAGTCTTTGAAATATTAGTCTGTTTCATTAAAAACTAACTGAATAACTTCTAACTGTGAATCGTTAGTTCGTATTACGCGCGAGGATACATCAAAAGGTCTGTGAGTTCCCCCATTTCCTGATTGATTGGAATTCTAAACAATGAGGTATTCAGTTATGGCATTTTGCAATTATAGTGAAGAGAATGCAATTCTAAACAACTTTATATGGTTAGAGTAATAGGAAAAGGTAGAACCAAAGCATCAGCACATTAGACCACAGCCGCGTGTTGAAGATAATTTATTATTGCTCATTATTCCAGCGTGTGGGATGCAACGCTCATTGAAGCGATATATGGCCCCGATGATATGCTTTTCGATTTTCCTTCTGTCATTAATCATGGTTTGCGCGTTCGTGTATATCTGTTGGAAACGCTACACACTCACAACATATTTATGGCCTGTTGTGGACGCTGTTTCGAAAAATAATCCTGGATTCACGAGTGGAAATCCTTTATTAAAATCTAGCTCAACTTGGTTGGTGCAATTCCTGGGCGCAATGAAGACTCGATGTGTCCGAATTACCAGTCACGTTATTGCGTACAAGAGCGATGGTACAACCAAATGAACATGTGTTTTGGGCTACGTTCACCACGGATCCAGTGTTTTCGAATTTCCTGCACGATTTTCCTGATTGTGAGCTTGGACCACAATGCTGACCGAAAAAAATAATATGGTCTTTCGAGTGCTGTGAGGAATTATGTACAAAAGACAGGCGAAGAGGTGAGTGGTAATGGTCGATGGTAGATAGAAATAAGTGACAGAGTGCAGCAGGTTATTTATGTCTGCCCATGTGGTTTGAGCTATCACTAACCGGATAAGCAGTGAAGTCGGCTGAGTGGTCGATGAGGAGGCAGTCCTTGGCACGGGGCGGGAGGGTGGGGGAGGGGGGGTATAGAAAGAAAGATCATCTGATAAAGATCATTACAGATGTGGGAGGTTAAAGTCCCAAAAGACAGCTATATCGTCCTGAGAGTTTTTGGGGTAGTTTCATTTAAGAAAGACATAATCGAGATTAAGTGTTGCAAGATAAGGCAAAGTTGGCTGAATCAAAGATGCTTTGAATGGCTAAGAGCGCACCATGAGATGGGGCAGTCAATACTACGTCCATTAGCACTGTCATTGTTAGGTTGTGTAGTAGGTTTAGTTCAGGGAGGGGGCTCCTAGTCCTTAAAAGGAGAAGGGATCTCTATAGACCGCTCCTGACAAACGTCCTACGAAGGGGTTGTCGCCGTGCTTCCTCAGAGCCTGAGGGAAGAGCAACGTCCTGTTGTTGATCCTGCCGTTTTTTCGGCCTTCATAGTCCTCATCTCCGCAGGCTTCCGCGGGGGCAGGTGATACTCGGAATCTAAAAAGGAATGTGTTTTTGTGGGGGTACTACACCTCTACTCACCAGTTGTCAGCTCAACAAAACTGTTAAAAAGTCTCGCTTTTCTTCGGTATGTTATATTTGCTTTTAACATTTTTTTATTTTGTTTATGACACAAAACTTACCCCGTCCTGTGTTGATTGTTGAAGTGAAAGCCGCTGGTGTGTCTTCGTATCCTATGCACCTTTATTATGCACATTCTATAGTTCCTTTTTATTTTAATTGCCACAAATAAAAAGTTTTAACTCAAGTTAATTACAAACACACGCAAGTTTTCAATATTTACTAATAAATAGTTTAATTTTATTTAATTACAACACACGACGCAGTTTCAGTTTTACAATTTCAGATTTACAAAATAGTTTTAATTATATTTAATTACACACAATTCCTTTTCAACTCGATTCTTTTTCTCGGTTTTCTTTTTTATACTTCCGTTATTTTTATTCTACAACCCACACGCGCACACGACTCGATTCGAAAACTCTAATCTCATTTGCATAATTTTTCTTCTTCTTTTATGTATTATTTTTGCGGGACCGAAAACTAAACCGTACTGTTCGCGTCGACCACACGATGAACAAGAAGGAACAATTTCGTGTCTTTAGCCACATATCCTTTTTCGTTCCGCTTCCACGGTAGTGATTTCGAGGAAGCGGCCGAGATGGCTAATAGGGGGCGACTATGGCTAATACAAAGAAGATGACTATTGCAATGTGAATGGGGTTTTGAATGGGTTTTACGTTTATTTAAATTATATTCTATTGTAAAGGGGATATTCTATTGTAATGGTAAAGGGAAATTAGTAATTTGGAGGGAAGGGAAGGAGGAGGGGAAGGATATATGTGAAGACACGAGATGTTAATTCTTCAAAGGGGGAGGGATAATTAAATGAGCTTTAATTATATAACAGGTATATAAAATGTGTTTTATTTAGTCAAACTCTCTGCATCTATAAGGCTTTTCTTCTGGGACACTTCCTCCAGGGATTATGAACGATAATCTACTGCGGCCCGGAGATCACTTTACTATTCCTTTATAAAGGAAAACAAATCGAGATGCGTATCTCAAAAATGGGGAATTTCTTACACGAATCTCGATTTTTGTATCCTGAGTGGAGATGCTCAGTGTTTATTTAAGATAAGAATTCAATTTCTTGAATTCTTACGAAACTATTGCACAGATGTGGATATGTATCTGGATTTGGTTTTCTATTTGTTTAACTTAGTGGCATTTTTCAGATAGAGATAACGATCTCTGAATTTTGAATTTTGATGATGCCGTGGGGCAAATGTGAAACGATAAACGAATATTAGATTCGTTTATTGTGAATTTTAATTTGAATTTGAATTTTGGATTAAATTATGCCGTGGGGACAAACGTTAAGCGATAAACGGATGTTTGGTTCGTTTATTGCGAATTTTGGATCATGTTTGGGTTTTTTCGGGTTTTGACTGGATTTTGGGTTTTAGAGTAATATTGCTGGGAATTGGATGTAGGAATGGGGGAAAAAGGTGGTAGGGCTTTTTAGAGCACTACATCATCGTGATAATCAGAAAAAGAGGGAAAGAGTAATTCCTGCTTGTTAATACCAGGTCAGATCAGATCAATTTCGTTTTAGTTACGGCGTATATTTCAAATGAGAGGGGGTGAACTTCTTAGTCTTGAATGAGTGTCTCTGACAGTCAGGTAATAGAAGATAAGTGGGAGATTATGAGAAGTTGTGGTGGAAGAAAGATATGTTGGCAATACAGGGACGAATAAGTTTATTACTTTCAGCTCTACTACGTTGAAGATGTAAAACCCTTTTCTAGTGAACATATTACCCGAAAGACAGCAGAAGAGATGTGAAAACATCAATGCGTGGCCATGTAGATCGGTCAGATGGAAGCATTGCTGCCTTCCTCGCGAATGTGGCCGATAATTCAAGCACTGTAAGTCGTAATCGTCCTTAGCATTTGAACGTCTTTACGAGCCACGACCACATCATGTCGAGTATTCATAAAGAATTCGTCTTCATATGTTTGCCGAGTTCAGTTTTTATAGGAATTGAATCTTATTGACTATTTTAACTGCCATGTTTTCTGCAATTTGATGTGTAGCGTTATACGACGATCGTGAAGAGGAAGCCATTCGAACCGACGCTATGATGAATAGAAACCCTAAAAGATAATATAGAACCAAAGCCTCAAAACATTAGACCACCCTCGCGTGTTCGAAAACGATTGTTACACTTAACTGATGTGGAATTGCTGTGGTATGTGGCTCTGATGCTTTGATTGTTTTGATTTTTCTTTTGGCGTTGTTATTCTTCACTATTGCTTGTGTGTGTATATGTCAGGTAGGCCACATATGCACGTGCAAAGCCAAATTAATAAGAATTTCCACTAAATAATATCTTTAGTGATGCAGCCCATTTTTATCTTAATAGTTTAAAGGACGATGACGCTGTCCGAAAATATCACATAATGTACAAAACACGTTGGTGCTTTGAACTCCTATTTTCGTTTGCACTATGTTAACGCGTTGTTCGACCGTGTATCCGCTTGTGAAGTTTCTAGGTGTTTCTCAATTCGTGTTTTATAATTCTAGTGTGAACTCGTTTTATGGAAGTGCGCGGTACATATTGTGGAATATGTCATGCAGCATGGTGTAGAATTTTGGGGTAAATAAGATAATTGTGTTTCGTAACACTGGTTCGCTTATTCCCCAACACTTGTCCGCAGAAAACTGTTCAACAAATTCCACAAATAAAAGGGAAAATGAAAAGCAATGTGTTGTTTAGTGGTAAGCTCTTTATTTTTATTTCTGAAACTATTTTCACAAATGTTGTCTGGAACCACAAAGTTCTCGTGCACTTAAACAACTTTTTATTTCTCACTACGGTATAATTCTTGAATAGGTTTGTATTATACAAGTTAACTTTTACTTATTACTTGTTCACGATCGAAGGCCGAAGATTCCCCATTTAACGGTTTAGTACATTCCAAAGATATTCGGGGTTTTAGAAACACACTCAACCTGTCTCAAATAGTCAAACTCACAACACATATTCATAATTTCACCGACTTTGACAAGGAAGATACTCCGTAGATCACCGAAACAATTCGTATTTTGCCACTTCACACTAGTCGCGGAGGAATTGGGCCGGAGGTAGCAATTTTACTTTCGACGCGTGCACACTCTTAGTTGTTGAAATTAACCTCTGTTAAACGCCACGTCCCCGGTACGTGTACGCTTCGCGGTGGTTACGATCTGACTCCAAGCACAAGTGCTGGCGACAAGGGATGCAATCTCTCGACGATGCAAGTCACATCCATCAGTTCAATGGCGGCGAATTGCACAGATAAGGGAGGATTCTATATGTGTCCATATAGGATATATATAATGCCCTGCGATGAGGACGATGAACGGTGGACACCTGATCAAACAGAAGTGCGATCGTTGGGGGCGAGGTACCCATACATCGTTGGTGATGTATGCCAGAGATCGAAATAGATTTTTGTTTCAAAGCTATTTCACAGATCAAATGGTGGCACACATGATGTATATGATGTGCCTACGATACAAAAAGGGTCGTCATGGTATTTACCTAAGATTCCTTGGAAACACCGATGTAGGCAATATCCAATCTAGCCATATGGACCCGGTGCACAAGGAGGCAAATTATTTTGTTGACATAAGTCAGCAGAAACCTCGTCGACGGCGGCAAAGGGTCAGGCTGGATGGCTATATGTTTGTTTAATATGCGGGTAAGCAAAACGCACAGTGATATACTGTATGTTTACTTTAGATCTAGATTTAGATTAGGCGGGTCATCGTAGGCATGGCTGGGGTATGATTGTTTATGGTGAATCATATTAGTGCCCAAATCCCATGATCGGTAGATAACCGATAAAGGAAATTGGTCGCAAGTGTTGCGAACCACTGGACTGGGGCAATAAATGGTTATGAACCGTAGCAAAACCCATCGGCTACGACTGTGTCAACAATTACGCTGGCCAGCAAGTATTTATCTATTATAATTGCTGACAAGCCGAGCCGATGCAGATATGTACGGTTCATATAATAATTCAATGTGATGCATGCCTTGATAAGGTTTAACTTTCAGGTGTGATGCTGCAGGGGAGCTTACGCTGCCCCTAATTGCAGGTAAGTACTATGGGTTTGGAAGGTGGTTAATGTAAGAGGATGGGCGGTTCTGTGGGAATGTATTAAAGAACCACCACAGAACACTACTGTACACCGTAAGACAACATATTTGAATAGAAAACAAAATAAATGTATGTAGAATAGTTTAGAGTGCTCATACAGAGCCAGTAAATTACATCAAAATGTAGGATGTTAAAATAGGCTTAACATTTAGTATTGTGAAAGACCTTATCGGTAGTTCGCTTTCTTTTGCAAATAAATGCGTTAAATGCGGTGTGGAACATTTTGTGGAACATGGTGTGGAACATATCGTGGAATAAGCCGTGGTGAATGTTGCGAGGCATGTTTCGAAACGGCGAGGGAATATCTCGTTGGATCCATTAAGGGATATCATTCAACAGCTAACGTTCGAACGTTACGTATCGTCCCATCGTCTTATCCTACGTCTTTTTAGTGAGTGCACGTGTGTGCGAAATCGTGAATTATACAAACAGTGTGGCCACTAGTGAGAACGGCTGTATAGTTTATTGTGAAATATTGAATTGTGTACTGTATACGTGTTCAGTGTGTGTACGTGTGTGCATTATACACACAGTGTGGCCCGGCTGCATTAGGCGTCGAGTTGTTACAATATCCAAAATTTCAAGTTCGCATGGAAGGGACAAAACGCAGACAAAAAAAGTGCAACGCGATCACAGGTAGGGGAAGAAATGAGGTCAAGTGTAGCATAGAGGAAACATTCAATTGAGTTAGGAGTCATAAGTGAATACGTCCCGACTCGAAGAGCAGCTAGTCTCCTGTTCCCAAAAGTCGAGTTATTGAAGTTACATTTTAAAAGTCCAGTTGTTGAAATTGAGTTGTAAAAGTCCGGTTATTAAAGTTAAGAATAACATTGTACTTAGAATTAAATAAGAAAATAATATTGTAATCATTGTATAAGCATCTTAAAATAAGAAAAGAAAATTGTAATTAGCCAAATATTGTACTTAAAAAAAACATTTTAACTTAGGATTAAAAAAAAAAGAAGAAAATAACATTTTTTTGTGATTAGCATAGACACCTTGGAAGTTAAGAATTAGAATAAATATAGAATAAAAGGTAAAGTAAGGGAAAAAGGAAAGGGCATTTTTTTTGGGTCATCATAATCCTCTCATTTTGCTCCAGTGTCCGACTCTCCTGGTCCAACGGAAACGCCAGAGGTTCTACTCACAAACCGTACCTGGCCTGAGGACTTAGTTGGTGCTTCATATTTTTGATGTGCAGCCCAATTGAGGCATAACAATATATATTTATATACAGTGGGTTGAAAAAAATAATAGAAACAAGCTTGTTCGTCGACATTAATCGTTAAGAAAAAATGTATTTGGGGAAAAATAAGAATTAAAAATATACTAATAAATTTGGTGCACCGTAATACATAAAAGAAATACTACATTTTTAATAAAAAGAAGCGAAAAATAGTGAAAAAAAAATATTGATTCCGGTTTTTCTTGGATTTTTGTTTGTGTTTTGTGAAGAATTAATTTACAGTAAAAGTGTTTAATATCCTTTTAATACTTAGTTGTTGCACCTTTATTTTTAGTGACTGCATCGCATCTTCGTCCCATCGGATTGGCTAGTTTGGTACAAGTGGTATAGAGTACCATTCATCTTTTATTTTGGACCAAAGTTCTTCCTTATTTTTGGCTATGCAGTCTCTGATCTTGCGCATAAGAATTCCCCATAGGTGTTCTATTCGGTTAAGATCAGGGGCCTGCGATGGCCACTCCATAACATCGACTTTGTTTTGAAGAAACCATTCTTTAGCCAATTTTGAGGTGTGCTTGAAGTGATTATCCTGCATAAACTCCCATTTAATAGGCATGTTCTTTTCAGAAAATGGTAGCATAACGATATTTAAGATTTCTACATAATCGTTAGCACACATTTTGTCCTTTATAAGAAAAATTGGACCAACACCAGATGCTGTTTCACTGTCTTATTCGTATACTCTGGATCGAATTCTGAGTTCATTGGTCGTGTGACATATATTTTTCCATCGGAACCAAAAAAATTAATCTTGGTTTCATCCGACCATAAGATGTTATTCCAATTCGCACGGTGGAGGTGTTTTTTTTTTTTTTTTTTTGCCAAAACGGGTTTCTGGTTTATATTTTTCTTGCTCAAGTATGGAACTTTTCTGGGACTTCTTCCAGGAAGACCCGATTGTATTAGTCTGTTTCTAATTGTACGATTCGTACAAGGTGCGTTTGTCATTTGTTAATTCCGTTGAAGAAAAAAATGGCTTGTTCTTGGATAGTCCGATTAGCAGTTTGTCGAATCGTGAGGTTGTTTTTATTTTTCTGCCTCTGGTTTCCATTTTGGGACCTGAATGAAGAGCTGTGTAAATTTTTTTTTTCTTAGAGCACTTCATTAGCTTAGCTATTTCATCCATTTGTTGGTTCTTTATTTTCACCCACTTTGCACACCACACACACACACTTCATACACATTTGAAAACAACACACTTAGCAATTGGAATGAATAATAAAGATTGCAAATCCTTAGCATGCAATCGTTTTTATAGTTTGAACCTCCACAAATCGTTTCGATCAATCGGACGATGACGGAGAACGAGATAATTAAACAAAACCGATCTTACAATTCATATAATTATTTATTTGTTATTTAAATACATTTATTTACGCTATTTAATCAAGACACCAACTTTTAATTTTACATCGATTATAAAGTCGAAAATGAATTAATCACCGACTCCTCGTACTCCTCGTACACGAACTCAACACACTCTCCCTGATCGTCTCGGTCAATTTGTGGAAACCAACTCGTCTCTATTTTCTTTTTACTTTTTTTTTTATTTTCCCATCGGATGGAAATCCTTTCTTTTGTCCTGCAGATGAAAAAATATTTCCTTGTTTCTGCCTGACCCATTGCCCTCTTTTTATCTTTCCTAAATTGAGATCGATAGAGGAAACACAAAGGAAAAATCAATAGGGAATCGTGCTAATGCACATTTATGATTCTCTATGTTGTTAAGCGCTTAGGTGAACGTGTAGTTCGTTTTATTGCGCCTGTTGTTTGTTTTAGCCGAATGGGCAAGCATCTCTTCTGTGAGAAATCGGTAGGAAATATAAAGGGAAAATCAATAGTGAATCGTGTTAATGCCTGTTGTTTGTTTTAACTTGGTTTGGTTAAAACGGAAACCGACGCTGATTTTGTTAATGGTTTTAGGTAACCATTTTTCTAAGGGATCATAAAATTGCTGGCGCGCATTTTATGATTCTCAACAATTTTGTTTGAAGAAAGTCATCTGGTCCGCACATTTGGATGTTAGGGGATTTTTGTGGCGAACCTGTGGTTCGATTACCCTGTCTAAGTTTTGAATGTGAGCAAATTGAACGTTTAGTTCAATTTGTTTGAAGTTGAATTGATTAGCGCAAACTGAACGTTTAGTTGGGTTTGTATGGTATCAATTGATGTGGGGCTGTGGTAAATGTCTTTGTCATGTGCCAACATGAGCACTGGTTCGCAAAGATTTACTACGTAATTATGCCACTAGCGGAGAACAACACAAGAAGTGAAACTCACTATCTAACTTAAATGCATTCGCTTTATTGTAATTTAAAGAATCCATGTAAACAAAACATATACAGCTTAACATAAAACACTAATTGATAATTGGCTGTACAATTCTGGTAATTTACAAATAAAATTATATTGACGCCTCTTGTCTCTTACAATTCAAGTAAACTTAGAACCAATTAGGCTGACACTTCTTGTCGGTTAAGTTATATAGGCACACGAAACTTTACAACTACTAAATATTAATTTTTGTACAGTTTAAGTAAATAGATAATTAATGTATTGTCACTTCTTGTCTTTTGATCCAATATCGACTCACGAAACATTAGAACGACTAAATATTAATTTTGTACAGTTTAAGTAAATTGACCTATTTGACTTCAGGACACGACCGCGCATCCAGGCTACAAAAACTCAACTCTACACTTGTGTATTTATTTAACGTGGAGGCCCGGCCTGCCTCCACAGAATCCAGATCGCGATTGATTATTTTATCCGAAGCGACAGCATACCAAAAATTATATCCATCGCTTTGGTGACCATATAAGGTAAGATTCTCTTTAGCTTTTGGTCCAGCAAAAAAGGGGTGAAACGCACACACGATGATTGCCTTTGCTGATCATCGTGTGTGTCCACAAGTATGCGGACCGTGGATCGCTCAAATCTACGAGGTTGCAGCTGGTGCAAGTATCTGGTCATAGGGGTTGAAATGTTTGCACGATCAGCGACTATGTAAAGTATTATTGCTGGCCGTGTACATGTTGATGGCATCTCCACGTAGTCGAATTCTCGATGGTAAATTTCCATTTTGAGAACTCGACTTGCTTGGGCGGTCGGCTGGCTGCCCTCATGTATTTGTCGGTCTGGTAACCGATCGATGTGGGCATGTAGGCAAGGGAAAGATAAAACATTTTCTGCATGTGTGCGGCTGGCGCGCAAGGAAATATCTCATGGATATTGTTCGGGCAATGTTGGTTGCTAGATGGTGCAACCAATTTGCGCTTACGTTTGGAGGATGCCTATCACATGATGAAAATCGAACCGAGACATGTTCAACAGGTAAGTACTTGCTTTCCATGTTTCTGTATGCCCTAGGTGGGAGTTCCTACGTGTTAATGGGAAGATGATTGGTGGCGTTTAAGGGAACCGTCACAGCGCCATTTGATGTATTAGGTAATGCTCTGGTTTGGATAGTGTCTCATCCTTTAAGTGGATGTTTTTGGTGTGTATCGCAATTAGTGCTGGAGACTGGCTTCAAAGGGGTAAGTATTATGAGATGGGTGGTTGTGGCCGTAACACATTGTTTTCCCGTAAATTCTTAATGTTTTTATCAATTCACGATCGGAACTAGTGCAATGTACTCCACGACCCATTTTCACAAAATTTTAATTTTATTGTTTTTTTTTCTAACAAACTAAAACACAAGTCTAACAAATTTACGAAGATTTCAATAAAGACGAACCAGTAGTTTACTTCACAATCACGATTGAAGACTGTGGTGATGGTTTGTTTCTATTATTTTTTTCAGGCAAAATATCCCTTTCCTTTGCATTTTTTACTACTAGGCACAAACAAAAAACTATGCTCGGGTATAGAATTGGTGTCGAAGAAAAACTAAATTGTACGCAGTTACTGATTGTTGATCGTTATCTAAACCTTTGTTTCTATTATTTTCCCCACCACTGTATATATATATATATATATATATATATATATATATATATATATATATATATATATATATATATATGCTTGTAATTATTATAGGTATGTCTTTCTAAATTTGAATAAGATAATTAAGCTTTAACTGAATGTTGTTACCAAATACATCACAATGTAAGAATATATAAATGAAGAAAAGTATACCAAATGTGCGGTTGTAATTATAAAAGTTTGTAAAAATAAATGAAGAAAAATATAACACGTCGCCAAGAAAAAGTGATTGATTTGAATGGATACTATATGTAAGAGATTCCATTCCTGTATCCCGTTGTTGTTATTGTGCCGATGGTGATTATGATGATGATATTATATATGCATAAGCAAATGATGAATGTTTACAAGCTTACTTCAAAGAAGAGAATGTAAATTACAATATTATTAAAATTATTAATATAATCTTTTAACCGACGTTGAAAAATTTGCCTTGTTGCTCTTTATTTGAGAAATCTTTACCAAAATAAAGGTGAGCATATAAATGGCATTAGAAAGCCCTAAGGTATTAAACACGTGATAATTATACCACGAACCTTCAATGGGGAAATTATTTTGATCTGCAAGCGCTTACTTGTATTTTGTGATGACTCCCAGTCCCCAGGTACTGCTTTGTACCTTTTGATAATGAAGTGTGAAATTGTTCTTCGCCGGCAACGTATGCTCTCCTTATTGTGTAAGACTATATTAATCACTTTCGAAATTATACAACTCGTCCTTTTAAAAAGCAAATACTATATTTCCTCATTCTAACAATTTACACAGGTTTCTTTTATGATTATGAATTTTGTTGAAACGGAAACCTTAGTCAAACAATTCCAAGAAAAAATTAAGTCTTCCGGCACGCGAGGGAAGCAAGAAGTTAAAAAGCTCGTTATCACTGATAATACTCTAATTATCTCATCACCTGGGGGAATTAGTAATGTTATTCATGACCTGTGGATTGTGGTTCTATCGAGATTGGAAGAAATTACAAATAAATATTGGAATCAAGTTTTGTTAGCTTATTTAGACTTTTATGTCACGTTTCAAATTTCACAACATTTCTCTCAAAGTTAGGTTCATAATCTTTTAAGGCGCGCTTAAGGTAATCCTTCAAATCAGATGAGTTGGTGGCATTAAATTACGAACGTTAATCGTGTTTAAAGAATGGTTTTTGAAGCATTTAATGTTTAGTTTAAATGTTAGGTTGCCATTTGACAGGTGAATAAGGGACGTCTTAGAGAGAGGAGATTTCTGAAGTAATCTGCTATATTATGAGGATGAAGACTGGGCGTCTGGTGTTTATAGTTATAGAGGTATAAGGCCTCTTTTGACCTTCCTCTGTTGATTATAAATTCGCCTATAATCTGACTTCGTCAGGGCACATAAACCCGTGACGTGATTTTTGTTATTTGCGCCTAGGCTCCTTTACCTATGCGTCAGTAGATTAGTAGGTGATCCAACAGTCAATCGAGACTTCAAATTGATGATTGAAAGCTGAAAAAGAAGCTGATGATCTTACAAAACAAATGCAGTAGACGTTCGCGTCTCAACAAGTGTAAGAAGAATCACATTTATTTTCAAAATATTTTGCCTTATATACAACAATCTAAAAGAAACTTACTACCTAACAATTTCTTGTACAGTTGGAAAACAAGATTCCTTCCTCTGTACCTATAATAAAAGTATACAACTAGTATAGCGAGGAGCATTATTCCTTCAAAAGGATATACGGGTCGAAACATTTTCTTAATTACCTACGTTCTTTGTTCATTTCATGTATCAATACAAATCGATACCGCCGCAGCTGCATCTGGGAAACCCCTTAATGGAAATCCCTTTGCCTGCGTCATAAAAAATGTGCGCATCGAGGTCGTTTCATGAGACGGGAATTATCTGTTAAGAGAATTGCCGTAGAAAAGGGAACCGTCATAAAAATTGGTATTATGTGAAAAGATACTTAAAAAATTGAAAAAGATAAATTGTAATCGCGTAATGATGTGCCATATTTGAAATGACACATGAAATGAACTTATCCTATGATTTAATAAGAGAAATGATAACAACGCTTAAGTTAACAGTGGATACAATGCTTAGGTTAATAAATGATATAATGCTTAAATTAACATCTGGTAACCGCTTGACATCGGCAATTGCGTTGCATTAAATCTGTTTTACGATATTTATATAACTGAGACTCTGGTGAATATCCTAATGCGTCATCTTCTCTTACTTTTCGTAATACATATGGGCATTAGAAATATTATAGTGAAAACCATATCGTTATGATGAGGTTTGCAATGGTTACAACATATGCGTTTTTTTATATATGTGAAATATTGGGTCACAGTGTAGTAACCATTAAGGATTGAAGACAGGTGGACCGCGATAATATTTTTAATTTATCTTGAATCCGATACGGGTTACATATTGGGATTCAAATTATAATTAAAAAAATTCCTTTGCAATTTGTTCTCCTCTTTCAATGTGATATGTTTAATTTTCACATATCGAAATGGATTGAACTGAATGTATTTTTCGAATTTTATTAATTTTAAAAACATGTCACCCCTGGCGGATGCCCAACATTTCGTCGTTATGTGGAAATCCCTTATAATATTAGCCAACACTGTTTATTATCGTACAAAAAGAAAGGGTATTTAATACTCACTTTACATTTATTATATATTTAAGTCTTTAAAACTTAACGTTAGAGTTACGCGCGAATTATTTGTTATTCAACTGGTCACCAAGCGGCATATGCAATCGTGCTACTAACATTTTCATTTCTTGGACGTTGTCTTAACGTTGACCATAGCTGTAATAAGCAAAGAAATTAGGAAACCTGTTTGTATATTCTGCTATATCTGTTCGCCTGTCAAGACATTGAAATCCTAAGTAAACACGAAAATGAAACTTCATATTTGCACTATTCTTCACATATGCCTGCAACTATAAGTGCTATTGAACTTAAATTCTCAGACTTCGAAACAAATCCATCGATGTGTTAGCGTATGCAGATTTTTCAGACAGTGTCTATTAGTATTTGGAACAAAAAACAGAATCTAGAAGATTTGCATTCTCACCTACAAATTCGCACAGTAAGTAGTCTGGAAACAAACAATGGGTCGCCGGCAAGGCGTGCATCTGGTATATCATATTGTTTGTAATACTGTATGTAAAAAAACACATATGCCTTAATTTTAGGCAACCCTGTCAAATATAACTAAGTTCAAATTATAAAATAATTTTTCGCATTTGAGCTAAGTTAGGTAATTATAATATTTTTTTTTCCAATATCGCTTATATTAAGCTAAACAATTGAGGATTCTGACCTCACCAACATAAAATAATATGAGCCTTTCAGTAACACAATTCTCTACGGTTATAACACATTCCTCATCCTTGTCATCATCATCGGCACTACAACGGGGATCCGGTCTTGGCCTTATTTAGCAAGTCTCTCCAACGGTATCCGGTCCTTATCCGAGACTTGTTAAATTGTCCATAATAATTGTTTTTCCGGGCAAGGTTATTAGTCTTCTCATCCATTGTGGATTTCATATATTACAACTGGAATATCATCATCATCATCGGCACTACAACCGGGAGCCGGTCTTGGCATTATTTAGCAAGTCCTGAGGCTTGTTATATTTTCCATAATGTTTTGTTTTTTCCGGGCAACGTCATTAGTCTTGCGCCAGAGGCTCCCCGACGGGGAATCGCACCCCGGTCTCCCGCGTGACAGGCGGGTATACTAACCACTATACTATCGAGGAACAACTGGAATATACTATCAGCCTTTCATACCGATCGTTGCAATGACTGAAAGTTTCGCGTTGATCGCTGCAACATTCATGGGCTGAGCTTGCGTTTTGTTTGCTTTGTCCGAGTTTAAAACTATTCCGCTCGAAACTTTTTCATCAAGTAAAATTGAAGCCTTTTTACACTAGCGCGAGTAACATGTGTTAGTGCAATGCCACGAACCAAGGTCAGTCCAAGAATTGGACAACAGCAACAGGGAATGAGGGCAAAACCAACTCATCAGAATTACCACCACCAACGGCCAATTGCCCTACAGCACTGGATGCGGGCAATACCAACTCAGCATAATCACCAGGAGCAACAGTCAATTGCCATGCCCCAGCCTGGAAACTACTAGGGTGGAGATTGTCTGCGTTAGCAAAACAGTACGTGGGACATGATCATTGGTATGATTGTTTGAATAACAATCATCGTCGTGTCCATTTCGATGATCGACTGTCGCTTGGGCGATCGATCATCCGAAATTTGGCTGCAGCTGTGCAAGCAAGTAAGTTGGCCGTCGTGTCCTCTTGGACCAACGAATTGTTGGAACAAGAACACACAGAAAGATTGGCGTGTGTTTGATGATCATGGATGCAGACAAGCTGAGCCGATCGGGTTCCTAAATGGTTCATATAAGATGAGCCGAAATGATTTGGTCGTATGCATTGATTAGTACCATGGCAAGATAATGATCTCCAATGTCCCAGACCGCCTGCGTTTTAACACGGCGATCGGTGAAAGAGATAAATCAGCCAAAGATCGAACATCTCCCAAATGGTTGTGGCTTCTCAACGAGGAGAGGACTTCACTTCCTCAGATATAGTATGCCTCTCAAGTGCAACGCTCTCCTTCCTCTTGCCCCCCCCCCCCCCCTTCACCATCCCCCATTACGTTTATTACTTATTTTGTTGCTGATCTGTTTTATTTTTATTTACCTTTTTTTCGGTAGTACATTTTTATAATTTGTAGACGTTGTTCGTTCGTGTACTTAACCATGATGAAAATGTTGAGTTTACTGAATAAACTGACAATGACAGTTTGATGATTAGTGAAAGGGTGCGTTTACAAATTAAATTCAAAGTTCTCAAGTCCCTATTGTATAAGCCTATATATTACCTATTTAATGTTCATGTATATATAAGAAAAAAAAAGTACGCCGAAAGGCATAAATAAAAATCAACTCATGCTGTGTAATTTAGAGAGCTCGCATAGAGCCAGTAAATTAATTTAAGGACTGTATACATAATATGTAAAAAGAAAAAGGAAAATAATTGTGGTTTAAAAACCAAATGCGAAAACATCCAAATGCAAAAATCTAAAATCTAAATTAAAACAACCAAAAATATCTATAATATTTAGTTGCTTCACAGAGGGATGTGTCACCGGCAAAACGAGTACATATCACTAGCTAAATTTAAATTGTAATGACCCCCACCATAAGTATTGCTATCTAAGGTAAAGGTAGACAAAAATAATATTAATAATTTAATTAAGATATAAGAAACGTGAATATTTTGTTATATGTTTTATAATTCACACACTGTTGATACAAAATGTGTAAAAGCCGTTTCAATGACGGACTTAATTTAACTTTGTCGGAAAATTACTGGCGTAGCTAGGAAGGGATCGGTGACATGTGTTGCCGACTGTGCAAAAATTTAAACTTTGAAAGATTCCTATTCCGCCCTATCTATGCGTTGCCAAAAAATGATTTATATGCACACACAGTTACGCACTTAGAGTTAGAAAAAGTTAACATTCCCCGATGAATGCTAATGAGTACGAGAATATAATTGAAAATATTCTCATTGAATTTAATGAGAATAAAATGTATCTTCTCTTCAAAAATTTATACAATTTTCAACTGCACAAAACTTAAGCTTGTACAAAACCTAGGCCTGTGGTCTCATGGATGAGATCCTAATATGTTTTCAGGGTGACGCCATCGATATCTGCATTGGATATCACCACTAACCACTCCTCTACGTAGAGTGTGGTGTTTTTGTTGCCTGAAGAAAACTTTCTTATAGAATAGAACTTTTTTTATAGAATAGATGTAATTATAAATGTGTCTAAGAAAATGCCAGACATATTTTTAGACAAATCAGTTTCAGGAATAATATTCAAAATGTACGGAAATGATTTGGAGCTTGTGGCCCTGTTTGTATCACATCAATGTCACTACACCCAACAAGTATTGATACTTGTTTTATTTTCCTCAATTTGTTGTTATTTTACCTTCCTGTATTTGCTTAATTAGTTGTATCGTTTGTTTTTTAATTTAACCCTTTTTAAATGAAAAAAAAGACGGTTACAAATTCTATTTCAGTAAATAAATGGACGGTAGTGTGTAGAACCCCAATCCATTCTCAATGTGGTAGAAAAATCTGATAAATTAAAGGTATTATGCTAGGATGAATCATTTAATCCATTTATGGTAAAGAAAATAATATGGGATGAAGTATTTGATTTCGGTTCGAAATTCAGAAATATTTTCTATTGATTGAATTCAAGTAGGGTGACTGAGTTCTTGCAAGTAGAATTCAATTAAAAATCTGCTTTCATTAAAGTTCATTGAGTGAATTCAATATTTTAGGAAGTTCAACTTCAGAGGAATTTTGATAAGTGCAATAGTGCACACGTTTAATTGAATATGCTGTATTACGGGACTTGGTTATAAATTCAAAATTGCGGCCGGCAAATTAAAAAAACATGAAATTACTTTCAGGATATTGTAGCACTAGATGGACTGAAAGCGCAAGGTGTTTTGTTAATATATTCCCAATTAATCGTCGTAGACTTCGATGACGCAGAGGCGGTATTAGTTGTTAGATAAGAAAGATGTTTTAGAAAATCATATTTCTTACCAACAAATGTGCACGTGCTGAAAAAGGTACATTACTTGTTGGTGTGCGCGAGGCCACAATCTGTTTGTCCTTCACACAAAAAAAAAAAGGATACTTTCCATAATACGGACGTAGATCCAAAAAGAAAAAAACAATAAAAAAAGTGAGAACACGCGCTCCAAAATATGGACGGAAAACAAATGGATGCCAAAATGGTAAATCGGAGAAGGCAAAATACGGACCTAAACCGAAAGGTTAAACGCGTTAAAACAAATGAAAATAAGAATACAGACACGTCGATTGTAACCAGCGATGACAAAGACAACAGCCATGGTACCCAGTACTCAGGGGCTGGAAACCAATTCAAAGAACTAGCTGTCAGCGAAACAAATGCAGACGCTAGCAATCAAATCGAGGTCCTCAACAGACTCACCCATGAGATTAGTCGTAAAAAAGAAGAACTGGATAGACAAATGGAGGAAGTTGTTAAACTAAAAAACAACCTGTCCCAGAACGAGCGAAAACCGAAAATGGTAGAACAACAACGGCAAGAACAAAGACAACAGCAACTCACGAAGCAAAGAAAACACGACAAGATAAGGAAATTCAACAGCAGGAATCACATCAACAACAACAGCAGGAACCACATCAACACCAGGAATCACACCAGCAGCAGGACACATCTCGGCAGGAAACATCTCAGCAGGTGCCAGTCAAAAAAGGGAGAAAGTACCTCCTATGTACATTAGCTACATGGAGACAAAGGATCTAATAAAATTGGGTGAGTTAACATGCAAAACTTTTAAAACAAAACGAATAAATAATTTTAACCCTTATGTCAATGAACAACTTTACCAACAGTAATCATTTCGTCGCAATTTCACGATTGCTCGGCCTAGTAGACGAATTGCGGTCCCATGTCTTAGATCATCTCCATTCAAACGTTTCTGAATAATAATTACGAAATGTCAATGAAAAAAAATTTTTTCTTTACTTTCAAATTGACATTTTAAAAAATTGAAATTGGTACCCGGGTACCCGGTCATTGACATAAGGGTTAAGATAAGTTTAACATGCTAGGATTTGGAAGGGTATAACAAAATTAAATCGGCATTAGGGGAATCGAAAAGATACACCCCTAAATCGGAGAAAACTGTCTCCATGCTCCTCAAAGCATTTGACCCTTCCTGTACTCCCGAAGAGGTGCTCGAAGAGCTAAAAAACTTCGAAAACGATAGCATGACGTTTACAGGTGTGAAACCATTTTCTACAGCAAATTCTAGAAATCGCAACCGTAAGTTGCCTTTCTTCATTGTGTCGCTAAGCCCCAATAGTAAAATAGATGGGCTTATTTTTTATTTTTTTTATTTTTTTTTATTAGACTTCTCTCGGGAGAGGCGAACCTATAGCGCCGAGTGGGCGCCCCGAGATGCCATCAAATAACTGTTGCAGTTCTTTTTGAACAGTTGCAGGTTGTAACGTTCCGGGAACACTCGCATGGGAAGGGAGTTCCAGAGCTTCTCCGCCCTGTAGCGGAACGAGTTCTGATGTAGGGATGTTCGCGCCGTCGGGAGATGAACCACAAACGGGTGCGATCCGTCGGATTGTCTTGTGGAGCGCATATAAGCCGAATTGCGCGGAACAATACCACGAATCTCCGAAGAACAGCACCCGTGATAATATCTGTAAAACAGACAGAGGTCGGCCACGCGCCTTCGATGTGATAGCGACTGTAGTCCCGACGTCAGCGCCGAGTCCCCGATCAGGCGGATCGCTCGTCTCTGTATGCTCTCAAGTAGGTCGAGGGTATGTTTAGGAGCCGAGCTCCAAACATGAGAGCAATATTCGAGCGCGGGTCTAATTTGGGATTTATATAGGAGGAGAAGTTGGGCCGGGGTAAAAAATTTCTTGGCTCTAAAAAGATAACTCAGTTTTCCTGAGGCTGACCTGGCGATGTTCGACACGTGTTTATGCCATGATACATTCCCACACACCGTGACGCCGAGCAATTTCAAACTTTCCCCAGCCTCGAGGGCTCGGCCATTCATCATCAGCTGTGGAACCGATGATCCAGTTTTCTTTGTGAATGTTGTATATTGAGTCTTCGTTGCATTGAAGTCGACAAGATTGGCCTTTCCCCACTGCAGGACTTTATCCAGATCCCGATTCAGAGAATCAATCTGTCTACATCTCAGCTGGTGTGACGCAGATGCACCAATCGGCCGATCACTCGAAAAGGAGGAAACAAGCGTACTATCATCCGCAAAACTGAACACTTTGTTATCCGTTGTCTTCAACACAACAAGATATATTAAATACATTAATCACGAAATAATAAGTTGGGAGAGAATAAAGAAGTGCGACCGCGTATGACAGTGTATGCCCTGTCAACGGTTCGGGCATGTAGCAGCGAATTGCAATATGCATTTCAGATGCGTCAAATGCCTAAACAAACATATCATTGGAGAATGTCCATTGGGCAAAGAACAGCTTCCGGATAGAAGTAAACTATCCTGTGTCCTCTGTAACAACTCAGGTCATCCTGCTAACTTTAGAGGTTGCCCTAAGTACCAACAACTAAAATCAAAGTTGGAAGTCAAAAAGAAGCAAGTTGAAGAAGAGAAAAGGATGAAAACTCGCTCTTACAAGAACTTCCTGGCACCAAATGTGTCATACGCTCATATGGCAGGTGGAGTAAAAAATCCACCAATCTTAGAACAATCACGCAATATCATTAAAACGCCTGCTCCAGAGGCACAAACTGATATAACAGCCATATTACTGTCCATACAAGGACAGTTTGCTGCGTTTGATCAAAAATTCGAAAAGTTCGAAAAAAAACTGACGGAACAAGTGTCTCGAACGGACATTATCTATACGGCCCTGTTTCCAGACGAACCCACACTCTAATCATAACGTTCACTGCGACTGAATTAACCCTAAAAATTATTGCTGTGAATGTTAATTCACTAATCCGCATGGAAAGAAGGGATAAGCTCAGCAATCTGTTGGAAGCTGAACGCTCGGATTTGCAATCAATAAAACAACAAAAACGAAAGCTAAAAGTGACAAATCAGTATCTCGCAGTGCATTAATAATCAAAAAGAAGTGCATATAAAAACAGTTGAGTGAGGCGCAAAAAGTGTTCCAGACAATAAAAACAAAAACAATAAAAAGATAACACTTCGGTCGCAAACGCGAAAATTAAAAGAAATAATATATTGCTTGTTAAGAAAACAATTTTTAAATCATCGCTTGGCGCGAGTGTAAGCTTACCGACTCTTAGTCGACGGTAGGCGAGTTCAACTCAGCCTGCGGGCGAAATCAAGTTGCCGTGGTTTAAAAGGTCGCCTTTGTTTTTTTTTAATGAAAACAAACAGGAAAGAACCAGAATGAACACGGAGGACGATAAAAACACGACAACGCACAAACGAAAAGGCGCCCCGAAAAACTCCATTGTGACGCGAAGCAAAACCGCGAAATTGACGATGGATAAAGGAGATCAACAATTGGCGGACGACAGTGAGCTCCCCTTCCCCTCCAATTTTAACATATATGGGGCAAATAATTCATTCGCTTCTCTTGCATCCTCAGAGTCTGAGGATGAAGAAGAAGAGATAAGTGAATTGGAGGCGAAACTGGCGATGGCAAGAGCCCGATTACAAGAGAGACGCCGAAAGAAAAAAAATAGCGGCGCTCGAACAAGAACAAAACCCGCAACAACTACATAAGCTAAAGCCAAAAGTCGGCCAACAGCAACAATTTCACCATCAACAGCAACATCAGCTTCAACAGCAGCAGCATCAACAGCAACATCAACAGCAACTACCAACACAAAAGCTATCAACGAACCAGCAAGCAACACAGCAGCAGCAAAACAACAATATCAGCGGAAAAATAAAGATGCCACCAATCAACACCATAGATGTTGACTGTAAGGAATTGGTAAGTCTTTGTAAGCTAGCCATAGGTAACAATTTTGCAGTTAAAAGACTGACGGGTAACAGGCACGCCATTCAAACATATACGGTGGCAGACCACGACAAAATTAAAGAGGTCTTAAAAAGAGCCACCGCGGAATTTTACTCGTTCACGCCGAAACAAACGAAGAGCGTAACGGTTCTATTAAAGGGTGTCGACCCTGAAACGGAACCGGAGGCTCTGCTCGAAATGCTTCAAAACCTGAAGCACGAAGATCTCGAGTTTACCGCGGTAAAACCATTCCCCACACCCAAGGCAAGAAGGGAAAACCGCAAGCTACCCTTCTTTTTGGTGCAATTAACACCCAGCAGTAGAATTGGTGGTCTAAGAAAAATTACAGTCTTGGATCATCAAATGGTCACATGGGACATATTAAAAAAAGGCAGAGACATCCTGCAATGTGTCCGTTGCCAAAGGTTAGGTCACGCGGCGGCTAACTGTGAAATGCAGCGCCGTTGCGTAAAATGCGGAAAAGACCATAAGGCAGAAGAATGCCCTCTGGGAAAAGAAAGGGTAGAAGACAAAGCCCTTCTAAGGTGCGCAGTGTGTCGGAATGAGGGACACCCCGCTAACTATCGAGGATGTCCTAAATTCCGAGAAATAATGGCAAGAAGTGTGACCCGGCAAAAAAACACAGAGCCAGCTCGTACTACAACAATGCCCGTAACATCGCAGCGGTCGTACGCACAAGTTGTCGCAATCTTTATTAGAAAAGGGATCAATCATAAAGTAATATATAGTGGAGAAGTGCGCAGGTTCCGGGTGCTGGAAGCCTGTATCGTCCGCATACCCCTTCAGCAAGGAAGGGGTTTGTATGCGATTGCGGTCTACGCACCTGAGGAGCACCAACAAAACCTATTTATAGCGGAGCTCGAGACATTCTTTCGATGCTTACAATTGCACCTGGACAAAAATTACTTTATCCTAGGGGGAGATATGAACGCCAAGCATAGAAATTGGGGAAATTATATATCTAATGCCAGAGGAAATCAGTTGGCTGGTTGGTTAGATCAGTATCATATTGAATATAGAACTGACCTGCTAGCTACGAAATATCCATCGTTCCCCAGAGGTAGATCGTTCTTAGATATCTTGCTAATCGACTCACGACTGAGATTACTTAACACCAACAGACGAAACACAAACTGTTTACGGACAATCGAATACGACAGTGACCACTGTGCATTCACGGCAGTAATAGAGCTTCCGAACGAGCTCGCAGATCTGGAGGAATTCGTGATCCCGCAACCCTATAACTACAGGGCAATGCGATGGCCGCGGTTCACCAGATCATTAACAAGAGAACTTTGTTCGAATGACTTTAATCTGTCAGTAAACAGAAACCTGACAAATGACGAAATCGACAAATACATTCAACAAATGGACGAAACCGTAAAACGAACAATGGACAAAACAATTCCCAAAACAACAGTTACAGATCACATTAACATGTACAGAAATGCAACAATAAACGCACTCCACAAGAAAAAGAGCAGACTGCTATCGAAATTAAAACAATTACACAGACAGTTTACAGACAGACAAGACCAGGAGATAATATCACTGAAATCTCAATTAAAAAACCTCCAACAATTACTTAAAGCTAATTATAGATTAGCAACAAATTTGTATTGGAACAACAGAATTCGAGCTATAAAAACTAATAACCCGAATATGTTCCCACAAATAAATAAAATATTCAGGAGAAATAATCAAAACTAGATTCAGTGTCTCCAAATTCCACGTACTGAGGTAAACAAGCAGCTGCTAACCAACATTGGCATAGATACGGAGAACGCTATCTTCAATAGTGAGCTTGTAGTGCTCCAAAAAGCCCTACCATCTTTTTCCGCCATTCCTAATCCAAAATCCCAGCAATATTACCCTAAAACCCAAAATCCTATCAAAACCTGGAAAAAACCCCAAACATTATCCAAAATTCGCAATAAACGAATCAAACATTCGTTTATCGCATAACATTTGCCCCCACGGCATAATAAAATCCAAAATCAAATTAAAATTAAAATTCACAATAAACGAATCCAATATTCGTTTATTATTCTATATTTGCTCCACAGCATCACCCAAATCCAAAATTCAGAGATCGTTATCTCTATCCTAAAAATTCCATTGAGTTAAACAAACAAAAACTCAAAAGCAGATACATTCACACATCTGCGTAATGGTTTCGTAAGAATTCAAGAAATTGATTTCTTATCTTGTGTAAACACAACATCTCGCTCGAAATATCCAAAAGATCGAGATTGTTGCACGAAAATGTGTATCTTTGGGATACAATTTTCGATTCCTTTTGCTTTATAAAGGAATGGTTTAGTGATATCCGGGCCGCAGTAAAACATCGTCCATTCTCCTTGGAGGAAGTACCCCAGGAGAAAGGCCGCAGTTTAAATCCGTATTGTGTCCCTGGAGGAGATACCCCAGTGGAAGAAAAAATAAAACTTTTTAATTTGAAAACGAAGACAACCCGGATTTTCATTTTTCTAAATATCACCTGGCCTGGAAGACCAAAAGAAGATCAAGGACAAAAGGCCAAATCTAAGGACGTTGCTCTTCCCTTTGGACTCAGAGGAAGCACGGCAACGAACCCTGTTGTGCGACAGGTTTTCGGGAACTTTATAAGAGATCTCTTAGTCCTTTTAAGGATCAAGAAACACGCTTCCTGAAACCAGAAACACAACAAAAAATTTTTGGTGGCAGCGCGTGGGATACCCAAAATCCCCTACCACAGAAGACTCGGGGATTATCCAACAATCCCCTACCAAAGAGAGATTGGTGAAATTATCCACGAAGGACATCCCGATTAAGCGGAATCTGAAAATCCTCTGCAAATCTGAAAAGACTGGTGCGCATCCTAACAATCCACACGCACTCCAGGCCCATGCAGACTGATGAAATAATTCTGCAGAAGGAAAAAATTTTGCAACAAAAGTAAAAGCAGAATTTCTTTTAAAGCGTATTCCGGGGCTAACAGCGGAAAGTGATTTAAATATTTTAAATTTTTTAAAAAAAGCGTATTCCGGGGCTGACACCGGAAAGTAAGTAAAACTTTTACAAGCGTTGCCTGGGGCTTAGACACCGGCGGTAGAAAAAGCAAAGTGTTAATTGTATGACGGCCACGAGTCCCGTGGAGAAGCAGGAAAATTTGTCCCGCATAACACTAGGAGCACAACACCAGGACCAAGCAGCTAGATCCAGCAGCGAAGACAGCAGCGGTAACACCAACAGGAGAAAGCTGAACCACGCACCAGGAAAATAAGGTAAAAGATTACATTTCTTAAATATATAGTGGAAAATTTTATGAGCCTAAGAGAGCTCCCCAAAGTGATAAATGTAACTTCTTAGAAACAAAAAGTGAACTCAAATTAAATTCAGTTTTGTCATTTTTGTCTTGGTGATTGGCTCCCAAATAAATAAATTTTTAAAAAGTTTTGAAATTGTTAACAAAAAGGGGACGCCAAGAATAAATTGAATATTTATTTTAATTGTTCTTTTTACACGGGGATAAAGAATAAACCCCCAAGCCGAAAATTTTTTAATTTAAATTTCTGAAAAATATATATACAGGCACAAGTGCCCAAAGTGACAAACAAGAAAATAAAAGAATTTTTTACAAAACTTTTTAAAAAAGACAAGTACCCACTTATTTTTACAACTATTTAGGCTTGTAGAAAATTTTTAAATACATCCTTCTTAAACGCATTTTTTAAAAAACAAATAAAAAACATATTTTTAACAAATTTTCAAAAATTTTTTACACACATACATATACACATTTTCTAAAATTTCAGCATTTTATTCTTCAAAAGGGGACAAAATAAAAACCCCATACAAAAATAAACTATAAATTAGATTTTTATTTTTTGATTTTTGATATATTTGAATTTACTATACACATACATATATACATATATTTCCTGAAATTATTTCAACTTTTTGGGGAAGATTTTTCTTACGTGATAAGCTGAACAATAACGAACAAAATTTAAATCCTTGGTCTTTGTCCTTAGCGTCTTTTTTTTTTTTGGAAAGTTTTCTTTGGGTCGAATTTTTCCTCTGAATCATCTGCGACTTTTTGAAAATCTATTCTGGGATATTTTTTCTCTCGACAGTTTAGACACTTTTTCCATAGGGCGAAAGGGTTGATTTCTTTCACTTTGAACAGGACAAACATCCTCATATAGGATCGAATTTAAACGAGTTTGCAGAAACTTTTTCGTCTTGTGTTTTCTTCTTGTTAGGAACGATGAAGATCTCATCTCTTTGTTCTCTACCCCTTTTCACCATCATTTGGGAAGGTCTGTTTCACAAATATGTCGTGAGCGACAAAAATAAACCGGGTACGCGTTCGCAGAGACCTGAGCCCGAGCTCATACAAAATCGCGAGGACGAAATATCGGAAACCGTACGTATGGAAACACGCGAACAGAGTTCTAGAATGAACTTACCAATAGGATTAAGTGACATACTGGGACTCGTGCCGATATTTAACGGTAATCCTGACGAATTAGAGGGTTTCGTCTCTTGTGGAGACATTTTGTTCTCAAAAGCACAAGATGACAATCAGAAGTCCTTTATTCTAAGGGTGGTCAAAACCAGATTGCAGGGACCGGCGCGTGATTCTATCAGACATAAAATTATTTCTACTTGGGAAGATCTTGTTTCGGAATTAGAGGGAGAATTTAAAGCTCTCATCTCTAGGTCTGCTGCCCAAAATAACTTAGTGGCAACAAAACAGGATAGCAAGGAGGGTGTGAAAGAATTTTCAACTAGACTCACACACCACCTGCATGAATTGGACAGCGCCACATACGCTAGTTCACCTGATCCTGCAGTCAGAACTTATCTTCTGGCTGAGAATCAGAGACTCGCGTTAAATACGTTTGAGGATGGGATACGAAATTCCAGCCTCAGAATCTTGGTGAAGTCTCACAACGCCCCAAATTTAAAAGCAGCCATCAGCTACGCTTTAGAACAATCTCGAAGATTAGGTAACGATAACTCAATGCTAACTTCCAATAACAATTTTAGAAATAACCAACAAATTGTTTGCCAAACATGCAACAAGAGGGGACATACTTCTGCGACTAGCTATCGCAACACTAATTTTCCTAATTTCGTCCCCCAACGCATTAAGACAGAGGTTGAACGTCTCCAATGCACATACTGTCGAAAGTATAATCACACTCAGGCAGAGTGCAGAACCAGGTTAGCTCATATGCGAAACCAGGACCAACCTTCAACGAGTCGAAATCCTTTCAGAACTCAGCCAAATCAATCTCAAAACAGGACAATAACAAACTCGCCCCGCATTGAAAATCGTAATACCCGACAAAATCAAAACATTAACAGGGTATCCAATTCACAACAGGGAAACGAACTCACTCGGGCAGCGAGCAACGGCAATCCTTCTCGAGTACAGACAATCGCCGATATACACCCCACCCAGACGTAAATTTTGAAATGCGCGTATTTTTCTGCCCTGAATTTAAGGAGCCAGTATTACGTGTAAAATTTAATCCATCGGATAAACAATACTCGACTTTCCTTATCGATACAGGCGCCGACATCAGCCTGATCAAATTAGATAATCCTTATATTGAACAATCTGTAGACAATTCTGACCCAGTGACTATATCCACCATTGCTGGGAAAACGGTCAGCACATGCGGAAAGGTATTGGGGGAGTTCGAATTCAGAACTGATAGGCACTCCATACCCTTTAAGCATAATCTATTTGTAGTGGGAAGCAACGTAGACTTCCAACACGATGGCATACTGGGAAGCGATTTCCTTACGAAGCACCAGTGCCACATTAACTTTGAAAAGGGATTCCTTAAATTCGCTGTAAAGAAGAGAACTATGGTAGAACTCGAGCAGTTTTTCATCATCATCGGCACTACAACCGGGAGCCGGTCTTGGCCTTATTTAGCAAGTCCTGAGGCTTGTTAAATTTTCCATAATGATTTATTTTGTCTGGGCAAGGTCATTAGTCTTGCGCCAGGGGCTCCCCGACGGGGAATCGAACCCCGGTCTCCCGGGTGACAGGTGGGTATACTAACCACTATACTATCGAGGAGCCCCGAGCAGTTTTTAGGGAACAAAAATGAGGTCAAGGAAAATATTCAGAAGGCCACGCCTTACGAGGTGTCTTCCACGGATAATACAGGCATTCATGAAAAATTGGATAACACCGTTCGTGAGTCAACATCCGAATCCGTTTGTCTACGGGCCGGATCTGATGCTGTGACAAACACAACGAAACCAACCAACCTTGAATCTTCCTCTCCCCATTTAAATAAAGTTTGTGGTAACAGAAAAGGTAAGGAAACTGCCGAAAAACTGAGTTCAGGAAAACATGAACCTGAAACTCTAATACCCTCAGTAAATTTAAAACGAAACACCACGGTCGACTACATAAAATTGCATTCACGATCTCAACAAATAATGGAGATTATTAAAGAAAAATCCAGTCAAGAACTGATTATTAAAAAAATCCGACATCATGCCAGGGATATATCTGGGTAATAGTTTGACAACACCACAGGACAACAAAATAAAGGTATTATTAATGAACACATTAGACACCGATCAAGAAGTAAGCACCAACGACATAGAAGTCGGATGGGAAGATCTGGATGACTACAATGTGTTAAAGGCGGACGAAACCCAAAATCTTCTAAAAAATAGGCTTGAACGGCTAGAATCACTCCTAGAGTTGCGTCATTGTAACCAGGAGGAAAGGAAATCTATCCTGAATATCTGTCGCACTTATAATAACCTATTTCTTCTCGAGGGTGACTACCTCACATATACTGACGCCATAGAGCATCAGATCATCACTGAAGAAGGAAAGCCCACACTTTACATAAGACCATATCGCCTCCCAGATAGCTCGAAGCAAGAAATCCACAAACAAGTGAATGAAATGCTTCAGGATGGCGTGGTACAACCAAGTTACAGTCCTTGGAATTCCCCTCTCTTACTAGTACCCAAGAAGGCAGGACCTGATGGGACAAAACGGTGGAGAGTAGTTGTCGACTTTAGAGCACTCAATAAATTAACAGTCGGAGATGCATATCCTTTGCCCAATATTACAGATATTTTGGACCAGCTGGGAAAAGCTAAGTATTTTAGCACTTTAGATCTAGCAAATGGTTTCCACCAAATATGCATGGACAGTAGAGACAAGGCAAAAACAGCGTTTAGCACACCCTTCGGACATTACGAATATAATCGAATGCCCTTCGGACTTAAAAACGCACCTGCCACATTCCAGAGGCTTATGAATAATGTACTCATGGGTCTCCAAGGAATAGAATGTTTCGTCTATGTAGATGATATTGTAATTTACGGATACGATCTAAACGATCACAATTCCCGACTTACCAGAGTTTTCGAGCGATTACAAAGGCACAATCTGAAAGTACAACCAGAAAAGTGTCACTTCATAAGGAAAGAGCTCACCTACTTGGGGCATGTTATTTCAAAGGAAGGTATAAAACCAGATCCAGAAAAAACTAAAGCGGTGAAAACGTTTCCAACGCCCAAGAAACAAAAATATGTAAAATCTTTTCTCGGTTTTGTAGGCTACTATAGAAAATTTATCCCTAATTTCGCCGAACTGGCAAAACCCTTAAGCAAATTACTCAGGAAGAATGTTCCATTTCATTGGGATGCTTTTTGTGATGAGGCATTCACAGCTTTAAAAAGAAAGGTTATTACCCCACCAATACTGGCTTATCCAGACTTTAACCGGGAGTTTATAATAACCACGGATGCTAGCAATGTTGCGTTAGGAGCAGTCCTATCTCAAGGTACAATAGGACAAGATAAACCTATTGCTTTCACTAGCCGAACCCTAAATGACGCCGAAACACGGTATACAACGTCTGAAAAGGAATTACTAGCAATCGTTTTTGCATTAGCACAGTTCCGACCATATGTCTACGGACGAAAGTTCACAATAGTAACTGACCATAGCTCTCTACAGTGGCTTATAGGACGAAAGGATCCTACATCCAGACTTATGCGATGGAGAATTCTACTCGAAGAGTATGAGTACACAATCGTCCATAGAAAAGGAAAGCAAAATGCAAATGCTGCTGCTCTCATCAAAAATAATATCCTCGTCACCACACGAAGTAAAGCCAAACTCGAAGAAGATGTGGCTGCACAATCATACAAAGATACTACCAATCTTGTATGGCAAAAACATACAGGGTCCATCTATACCAAGAAGAAACTTGGACTACGTATTATAATCCTCCCATTGATAGACTCTGCTGAGGAAGAAAACCTGGCAGGAAGAATCCCAAACTTCACCAAGCCAGACGTAGGTAAAATTACGTTTCATGAGCAAGATGGGTTATACGCCATCACATTGCCATTGCCTTTCAGAAACCTAAGCGACCAGGAAACCGCTAAGAGTTCCCTTATTGATCTGAAGAAGATTTGCGAAGACCGGAATTTCAATTCCATTGGAATTTTAGTCCCCTTCATAGAAAACGAATCAAAAGTAACACTCAATAACTTGCTAAAAAAAAATTTTGCTCACCTCAACGTGACAATGTACGTTTTCTCCAATAAAAAGAAGCTTTTAACAGATCTTAACGAAATACAAAAGTTACTCGCGGAATACCACAACTCACCTTTCGGAGGACACCAAGGAGCCACCCGAACAATCAATAGATTGAAGCAAAAATATTACTGGCGCACAATGACCGCTGACGTCGCGGCGTATATTCGAAAATGTGCTTCCTGCCAGATAAACAAAAGTGGAAGGAATCCTAGAATTCCTATGAAGATAACCACAACAAGCTCAAAACCTTTCGAAAGAATTGCTTTAGATATAGTAGGACCATTACCAGTCAGCTATAATGGAAATAAATACCTACTAACGTTTCAAGACGGTTTGACTAAATTTTCAGGAGCTTACGCACTGGCCAGCGCCGAAACCAAGGACGTGGCCAGAATTTTCGTTGAAAATATCGTCTGCCAGCACGGCATACCATCTTCTCTATTAACTGACCGAGGTGCAAATTTTCTCAGCGCACTTTTTAAGGACATTTGTTCCTTACTTAAAATGAGAAAACTAAACACAGCACCCTACCATCCACAAACGAATGGAGCACTAGAACGGAGCCATAGAACTCTGGTGGAATACCTCCGCCACTATGTAAACCAGGATCTTCTCACTTGGGACACCTGGATACCGTACGCAATGTTTGTGTATAATACTACACCCCACAGTAATACAGGCTACACGCCGCATGAATTACTATATGGTTTCCCAGCCGAAATACCCAGTTCTCTCAGACAAAACCCCGAAAGCACTTATAACTACGACCATTACGCAAATGAATTAAAAATGCGATTACAACATGGTTATCGTACAGCTAAGGGAATACTGATAGAGAAAAAACAAAAATCTAAGGCATACTACGACCAAAAAGTAGGCCGTAAGAAATTTAATGTTGGCGACAAGGTTCTATTAAAGAATCACTCAAGACCTAACAAACTAACCTCCCTGTGGAAAGGCCCCTACGAAATTGTAAAGATCCTATCCGAAGAAAATTCAATCCTCAAAATAGGAAAAGGAACTCGAATAGTCCACAACAATAATATAAAACTATTTGTGGATTAGGCAATCACGAATAAGAAACTCCAAAGAAAAATAAAAGTTGAAGAAAAAATGTATATATGTATAGATAACCTTAAAAAAGAAAAAAGAGAAATAAATAAATGCATACACGTATAGTAAACACAAAAAAAAAAATTATAAACTAACACTGTACCAAAATACCACGATAATGTATTTAAAATTTGCGAAAAAATTTTCTATTCAAATAATTGTATACGAATAAAATAATTTTGTAAATAGTATACAGCACTTTTAATACAAAAAAAAAAAAAAAAAAAAAAACAAACAAAACACAAAAAAAATAAATATATAGATAAAAACAAATATTAACGCACTTAATAAAATAAGTTTATATCATGTTTTAAATAACCACCACTAACTTAAATAAATAAACAACAACAACAAAATTTTGTAATAATAATAAATAATCTTAGGTTATAAGAAAAAACACATTACATATATATGAAGAAAAAAAACGAAAATACAAAAACAAATATTACAAAACAATGTTAAAATAAGAACTTCTAATATTTATATAAATACAAAACAGTTTTCAACTAAGAAATACTAAGAAAGTAAGAAAATTTATATATAACAACAAAAAAAAAGGAAAAGTTATAGAATAAAATTTTACGTGAAAAAAAAGTTACATAAATAAATAAGGACAATGAAAACTCTTCCAAAAAAAAAAAAGAACAAAAATAATATATGTAAATAATGAAAATTTATACAAGTATATAAACAATGAAAATTCTATGTAATACACAAATTGTAAAAATAAACCATAAAAACCTTACTTATCTATGTATCCTTTTACAAATAGTACTTTATAAAAAAAAAAACAAAAAAAAAAACCTAAAGTTAAATTTAATATAATGAATTCAAATACTTATGTAATTATAAAACATTTTACAATTAACCTTACACTCAGAAAAAAAAGAATATATTTTATTATATAACCATTGTGGAAACTTGGATACACGACCATAAATACGAATACATAAATATTAAGAAAAAAGAAACAAAGAACAAAAATTACACATTTATAATAAATATTGTATACATAAAGCTACTATGTTAGAAAATATCAGGCACATCTAACGGAATCACGATACCATCATCCTTATTCCCAATCACACCATTTTCCAGAAAATTAATCTCATAAAGATCAATTTTCTTTTTTTCAAGGAGGGGAGGATGTAGTGCTCCAAAAGGCCCTACCATCTTTTTCCGCCATTCCTAATCCAAAATCCCAGCAATATTACCCTAAAACCCAAAATCCTATCAAAACCTGGAAAAAACCCAAACATTATCCAAAATTCGCAATAAACGAATCAAACATTCGTTTATCGCATAACATTTGCCCCCACGGCATAATAAAATCCAAAATCAAAATTAAAATTAAAATTCACAATAAACGAATCCAATATTCGTTTATTGTTCTATATTTGCTCCGCAGCATCACCCAAATCCAAAATTCAGAGATTGTTATCTCTATCCTAAAAATTCCATTGAGTTAAACAAACAAAAACTCAAAAGCAGATACATTCACACATCTGCGTAATGGTTTCGTAAGAATTCAAGAAATTGATTTCTTATCTTGTGTAAACACAACATCTCGCTCGAAATATCCAAAAGATCGAGATTGTTGCACGAAAATGTGTATCTTTGGGATACAATTTTCGATTCCTTTTGCTTTATAAAGGAATGGTTTAGTGATATCCGGGCCGCAGTAAAATATCGTCCATTCTCCCTGGAGGAAGTACCCCAGGAGAAAGGCCGCAGTTTAAATTCGTATTGTGTCCCTGGAGGAGATACCCCAGTGGAAGAAAAAATAAAACTTTTTAATTTGAAAACGAAGACAACCCGGATTTTCATTTTTCTAAATATCACCTGGCCTGGAAGACCAAAAGAAGATCAAGGACAAAAGGCCAAATCTAAGGACGTTGCTCTTCGCTTTGGACTCAGAGGAAGCACGGCAACGAACCCTGTTGTGCGACAGGTTTTCGGGAACTTTATAAGAGATCTCTTAGTCCTTTTAAGGATCAAGAAACACGCTTCCTGAAACCAGAAACACAACAAGCTCTTCGTGATCGAAGATCCTTTGGAGAAGGCGAACGCTGTGGGAGCTGTCTTTCAGGGAATGTACAAGGTGAATGAAAGCATTCACCGAAACCATGACCTGGAGGACAGCTCCCACAGCGTTCGCCTTCTCCAAAGGATCTAATAAAAAGGCTAATAGCCTTTTAATCACAAGGGAAGGAATCCAGAGTGTCTTCGACTCATTAAGAAGCAAAAAGTCAGTGGGAATAGATGGAGTACCTAACATCGTACTCAAGAACCTGCCCCCAAAGGCAATAGATATATACACGGTCCTGTTTAACAACGCGTTGAATAATGCATATTATCCCGCGCGTTGGAAAACGGCTATCATTCAGCCCATCGCAAAAAAGGGCAAAGACTGTATAAACCCAATGAACATGCGTTCGATAAGTTTACTCCCAAGCATCAGTAAAGTATTTGAAAAAATCATTAACAAAGCTCTGGTAAAATGGGTAGACGACAATAGCATTATTCCAAACAACTAGTTTGGCTTTAGGGGGGTCATGAAACCACACATGCCGCAGCTAAACTGGTCTCCGACATACAATGGAATAAATGTATGAACCAATGCACAGGTGCCTGTCTGATCGACTTGTAAAAAGCCTTTGATACCGTCTGGATCGAAGGGTTGTATTACAAATTGGTCAGACATGGCATACATAAGCCTTTACTATATGTACTTTACGATATGTCAAAGGACAGGAGGTTCGTGGTCAAAAGTGGTAATGTGACCTCTAATAAAACGTATAATATCAAGAATGGCTTGCAACAGGGTGCGGTACTCTCTCCGATTCTTTTTAACATTTACATTAGCGACTTATTAGATGCACTCCCACAGGCTATTGCGTACGCAGACGATCTCATAATTTACAGAACAGCTCCGAAAGTTGAGATCGTAAATAGTTTAATACAGCGAGATTTCAACAACGTGCAGCGCTATTGCGACAACTGGAAACTTAAGATCAACTTCCAGAAATGTGAAGCCATCCTATTTAGAACCCCATTATATAAAGCCACGAACGACACAAGGAAAAACTGGCGAAAGCTAGTTATCGTGGGACCGCATGGAGATAAACTGGAAACCAAGAGTTTAGTTAAATACCTGGGCATCTGGCTAGACCAATATCTGTATCTCAACAGACATGTAGAGGCTGCTCTGATCAAGGCTAGAAAAACGTTTGCTATGACAAGGAGGCTATTTCACAGTAGCCAACTTGACAGCAGGGTAAAAGTCATATGCTACATGACGCTAATCAGGCCAATGCTCATATATGGCTGTCCAGTATGGTTTAACATAGGTCCGAATTTGCTGAAAAAGATTCGGGTGTTCGAAAGGAAGTGTCTGAGAACCTGTCTCAGATTATATCGAACACCGGAATCGGAATACAAAAAGTACTACTCAAATGAGACTTTATATAATGAAGCCTGCATAAATAGGGTGGATAATTTTATGATTAAATTAATCAGAGGACATATTGCGAGAGCAATATGCTCGTCCAATGACCTAATTTTCGGGGCTTATTATCCAAATACCCTGTACTATGAGAACGTGCGTCGCAACGGTTTTGTTCCACCAGAGGCGTTCCTTGATTTGGACATGAAAGGGCTTATACAGGATAGATCCGGAATTCCGCTGATCTATCATGTAAGTAGATCATCCGTAGACGGGCGATTGTGCTACGACCGGGAAGTAACGCGCACCGAAGAAGAGCTCCTGCGCTTCAGTAGGGCTATCTCCCACAGAGACCGGGACGATAGTATTAGACAGCGTCAACAGTTCTGGTGGTTGAATGGCATATAAAGACCTGGATACCAAAGTCGGTATAGAATCACACTATCATCAGCTAGCTTACATAGACTTAGCTTTTCTAGAATTAGGGTAGTATAAGATTTAAGTTAAGTTAAGCTAAGTGATTTTACATAAAATAAAAAAAAATAAAAAAATAAAAAAATTAAAAAAAAAAGTAGATAAGTTTAGGTAAGTTAAGTAAGTTAAATTTTAAGAAAAAAAAAAAAAAAAATTGACTAAGTTTTTCAAATTTTTCTTTGTCTCAAATAATTATAAGTATTGCCACAAAGTTCTGTCGCCGAAAGGCAAATTATACAAATATTAAGTAATGTTTAGCTTAGAGCGTCTGCGAAGGACCAGTAAGTTATTATATAAGCTATTTAAGCTACAATTTAAGCATTTTTTGTCTAGCCTTTAATTTAGAAACTAAGAATATAGAAAGAAAATAAAAAAATGTTTAAAAATGGAAATGGTACGTCGTCATATCCTAGGAGAAATTCCTTCTTGGATTTACGGTTGCTCGACGAGCGAATACAATTATTAGATTATTTGTCTTCGTACAATCGAGTACGATAGCGATCATTACGGACTTGGTGCTGTAATACATGTCCCAAACGAACATTCACTACTTGAGCAGTACAAACAGATACATTCTTTTAATTTCGGAAAAGCACACTGGTCACGCTTTGATCAGATAATAAAAAAAGAATTACGCTGCAATGGCATAGATCATGACAGATGACAGAAATCTTCATAATGACGAATGAACAACATTTCGACGATGAACAACATTGTTACTAATACAATGAATCGTTCTATCCCAGAAGTGTCTCACTCCGAGAGCCATAAAAACCGGTACAGAAACGCAACGATCGACGAGCTGTATAGGCAAAATGGTATTCTGCTCTTTACGTTAAAACTGCTCTACAGACAATTCAGCGATCCAAATGGCCAGGAAATAAAAACAATTAAGTCATTAATTAAAAATCTTCAAAAACTGATCCGCGATAACTATAGATCAGTAATTAATGGGGAGTGGAACAAGAGAATTCAAGCCATTAAAGCTAGTGGACCGAATACGTTCCCACAAATAAATAAAGTCTTTCAAAGGAAAGATTATAATGATGCGAGTTCCGCGGACTGCCGAGAATTGTCAAACTCTGGTGAACGCAGGACTTACCCCGGAACACATCAACTCTAACGAAGAGTTCATAATAGTTGAGGATCCGCAAAAAACAGCGAACTCAATTGGCGCTTGTTTCGAAGCAGTGTATAGATTGAACGAATCGGCTCATTCTAACCTTGACCTGGAAAATAGGGCTCTCCAAAAACATATGTCGCTACGAAATGAACTTAACAATTGGCGTCTCTTAAGTCGAGGTTTCACTATCGTTAGTGAAAATAATAGAGGGGATTCCCCGCTTAGAGATCTAAACACTAGCATATTTGTACACAAGGATGAACTGACAGACATTCTTAGATCGATTAAGAACAGAAAATCTTCTGGAATCGATAGTATTCCAAACATTGTTCTAAAGCATTTACCTCTTGAAGTAGTGAAGGTTTACACTATTTTGTTCAATAACGCTCTAAATAATGCATATTATCCAACACAATGGAAATCTGCAGTAGTCCATCCCATCCCCAAAAAGGGCAAGGACAGGAGCAATCCAGCCAATCTTCGCTCGATTAGTTTGCTTCCGAACATTATAATAAAGCATTGACTAACTGGTGTGAGGAAAATAGTATTATCCCAAACAACCAGTTTGGTTCCCGATCGCAACATGACACAGTTCATGCTGCGACAAAACTTGTTTCCGACATAGAGGGGAAAAAGGCGAAGCGACAATGCACAGCGGCCTGTTTGGTTGACTTTGAAAAGGTTTTCGACACCGTATGGCTAGAAGGGCTGGCATATAAGTTATCAAATCTAGGTATGCCCGAATATTTATTATACATTATCTACGATATGATAATGGATAAACAATTTGTAGTGAAATGTGGAGATATAATCAAGACTTTCCAAATCAAAAACGGTCTACAACAGGGAGCAGTGAATTCTCCCATTTTATTTAACATTTACACTAGTGATCTAATGGGTTCTCTCAAACATGCAATTGCGTATGCCGACGACATTGTGGTGTATAGATCTGGAGAAGAGATTGATGTCATCAACAGACTTCTGAAAGATGATTTCAACAAAATCAAACGTTTTTGCGACGACTGGAAATTAAAAATCAATTTTCAGAAAACAGCGACTATCCTTTTCAGAACGCCACTGTCCAGTGCATCAAGGGATACAAAACAGAATTGGAAAACATATTTCATTGCAGGAAGTAATAATCTTCCCCTACAAGTAAAATCTGTAGTCAGATACCTTGGAATCTGGCTTGATCAGTATCTTTACTTTGATAAGCATACAGCAGCTGCTCTTACAACAGCTAAAAACGCATATGCCATGACACGAAGAATCTTCCGTAGTAGTCTGCTGGACCCCAAGGTGAAAATAATTTCATACTCAGCATTCATCCGACCAATATTGGTGTATGGCTGCCCGGTATGGTACAACATATCCCCATTTTACATGGAGAAGTTTCGGGTGTTCTAGAGGCAGTGTTTGCGTTCCTGCTTCGGAATGTACAGAACCCCAGAGTCGCAGTATAGGAAATACTATCCCAATAAAGTCCTGTACGACAAATCAGGACTAAACAGAATAGATAACTTCATTATTAAGATTATTCGTGGTCACACAACAAGGGCAATGTGCAGTGAAAATGATCTTATAGTGGGAGCATTCTATCCCAATGATATGTATATGGAGAGTACTCTCCAGAATGGATTCATTCCCCCAGAAGCGTTCCCTTTCTTGGATAAAAAAGGACTTATCCAAGACAAACGCGGAGTCCCTATTATTTACCACGCTTTCCGTGGTGCTAGGGATAAACGAATTCTCCACGATAACGATATCTCTAATTTTCCAGAGCGCCTGCGTTTTAGTATGGTGATCGGTGAAAGAGATAAATCAATAAAAGATCGATCCCATCCCAACTGGTGGTGGATCACTGATGAAGAAAGGACTACACGTCCCCAAACATAGTATGCCTCTTAGGCGCACCGTTTTCCTCCCCCCTATCCCCAATTTCCAATTATTTTTATTTTCTTTTTATTTTCGTTATTAATTTGATTTTAATTTTTTAGTTTTTTATTTTTATTTGTATTCCTTGTTTATGTTTGTCCGTTTTGTTTCATTATTTTATTTTTAATTTATTGCATGTCAACTCCCTATATATGTAATTAAAAAAAAAATATATATATTAAATAGTACATATGGTGTAGAAAAAAAAATAGAATACATTTAAAAAAGAAAACATCAATTATTGTGACATGTTATAAAAACAGTTATTGTACGCCGAAAGGCATAAGAAATATAATAATGTATAATTTAGAGTGCTTGCGAAGGACCAGTAAGTTAATGTAAGAACGTTATTTGTAAAATAGAAATTAACATTTAGTCTTAGGTAAAATATGTAATTAATTTGTTAAATAAATGTGGATATAAAACAACAAAAAAAAACAAAAAAGTACATTACTTGTTAGGGCACGACCTTGTTTTTGTTCTCCGCAAAACTCCTTTGGGACTATATGGTGAAATGTCAGCACTTTTTGGAGAAGAAATGATCGGAATCAACTAGTGATACGTTTAATAGTATAGGATTGGAAGGGTGCGTTATACAAGCTTTATACCGTATTTATATATTAACTCAAATAATAAATCTCAATGACCGGTGATTGCTGAAACCTCAATGATTGTAGTTATTGAAGAGTGAAACAATTAGGATAAGCGTTGGGTTATTTGAAGGACCATGCGACTGGTGCGATATAAACAAATTTTATTGAAGAGAGAGCTTATTTTATATATTTCAAATAATAGCAAAAAACCATTTTGTGCAAACTTGGAACATTGCATGCTATGGTAAGCATTTCATCTTTTGCAATACTTATTTTCTAGATATACTTCATGCATTCAGATTCAACCAAAGATTGAAAGAATATTTAACCGGAAACCGAGTTGAAGGTGTATTACCTAGCAAAGCACATGGTCTGGGCTTAAAATAAAATTGAAGATTCTGTTTGATAGTTACATATGTGCTTCGAGTTTAAAATAAAATCTTGCAAATTACGTAATTGGAAGTATGCAATTAATTTTTCCTGCAAGCTTCGCACAAGTTAACAATTCCGACTATTCCACGAAACAGTGCCATTTCCGCCCTCATGAGTATCCTATTTTTTGTTTTGTTTAGTTTTTGATAAAGAAAAAGGGTTCTCCATCACCTTTTGCACTGTCACAAACTTAAATTGCAAATCCAAAACTTTTGAAAATTCAAATTGTTACCTAACGTCCTTTAGAAGATGAACAAAATATTTTCAGGGCAAATAGACGAACTATGTTTATCACTCCTCACAGCACTAGTTTATGACACAAGGAACTTATCAACAACCCGACAGTTTGGGAACTAATTTTAGACTATGTATCAGTAAAGACCCGTTGGTCCGTCCAAAACCACTGTATCGACCGTATTATACAGCTTGCTTCTTTGGCGGCCCGTAACTGAATGTGTGCGCAATGATAACAATCCTATTCAAAACAATGACAACGTGATGTCCTTATACTTCTCCATCACTGTACCCGTACACTCACTCAGGCATGCATAGAAAGCCACGTGACCGATATGGGAACGAGATACAATACCTTATCCGAATGGTAAACAACGTAGCGCGGTTTGACACGTTGACAGCCGCACGCGAACGAAATACGACTACAAGGTCCTTTCGGCGCGTCTTCGAAATGAAGCCGTTTTCGACACCAATATACGTTGTTGCACTATTTGTTTACTAGTTCACTTTGGGTCTATCGCGTGTGTACCGAATACCGGAATTAATTACTTTTTAAATTAATTTTACAATGTTTATGCTATTGAATTTGATACTTGTATAAAAGTTCGGGCGGGTATAGATAGGGAACTGCGGCTTTTTACAAATTATTGTGGAACGAGCCAAGCTAAAACTGTGAATAGTTTGTGGGCCAAATTGCCTCTGATGCACATACCGCCTTTGAGATTTCCGTTTGCCGGGTAAGCTTTTTCGGAGTATGTGTTTATGTTTTCAATGAAAAGCTTTCGGAGAGAGCACAGAATAAAAAGTCTGTAGTACAAATCACTGCAAGGCGAGGATGGGAATTGCATTATGTAAATTGGAACCAGCAAAATAGTCGGGGACCGCAAATATCAGTTCTTCCTAATTTCGTGCAGTTTAAATTGTTCTAGAGAATTTTGTGGAGCCCAAGTGAATGAGATCCGCGGTGACCTGTGCATATCCGATAGTCTAATTACCACAACCAAGGTAATCAGATGAAATTGGCTGTGTGATAATTATAATTTACTGCCTCAGAAAGTGAATTTTCGGTGGTAGTTCTTCAAAATTAACTCGTTAGCCCCATATGACCGCAATTCCACAGATTATACACCATATAAATATTTAAAAGATTGCAACTAGAAACTTTGTGTGAGTATTCTGTTATAACGTCTACTAAATAAAACGGTGTTTTATTAACAGTTTTCATGAATTTCAGATGGAATCATGAAACAAAATATATATCTAAGTACATATATACATGTCCTCGATAGTATAGTGGTTAGTATACCCGCCTGTCACCCGGGAGACCGGGGTTCGATTCCCCGTCGGAGAGCCTCTGGCGCAAGACTAATGACCTTGCCCAGAAAAAATAAATCATTATGGAAAATTTAACAAGCCTCAGGACTTCCTAAATAAGGCCAAGAACGGTTCCCGGTTGTAGTGCCGATGATGATGATGACATATATATATATATATATATATATATATATATATATATATATATATATATATATATATATATATATATATATATATATATATATATATATATATATATAACAGGTCAATTGAAAAGTCCCCAGCCTTCCATAATAAAACACATTTTTTTGGCAAAATTCGTTTTTTTTATTCAACATAATTCCCTTTGAGGGTGATACACTGATTATAACGACCCTCCAACTTTTCGATACCTTTTTTGTAGTACGATTTGTCCTTTGCTTCAAAATAGGCCTCTGTTTCGGCGATCACCTCTTCATTCGACGAAAATTTCCTCCCAGCGAGCATTCTTTTGAGATCTGAGAACAGGAAATAGTCGCTGGGAGCCAGATCTGGAGAATACGGGGGATGCGGAAGCGATTCGAAGCCCAATTCATGGATTTTTGCCATCGTTTTCACTGACTTGTGACACGGTGCATTGTCTTGGTGAAGCAGCACTTTCTTTTTCTTCAAATGCGGTCGTTTTTCGTCGATTTCGTTCTTCAAACGGCCCAATAACGCATTGTAATAGTCGCTGTTGATGGTCTTTCCTTTTTCAAGATAGTCAATGAAAATTGTTCCGCGCGCATCCCAAAATACAGACGCCATAACCTTGCCAGCCGACTGTTGCGTTTTTCCACGCTTTGGGGTGGGTTCATCGTGTGCAGTCCACTCGGATGACTGTCGATTGGACTTCGGAGTGAAATGATGGAGCCATGTTTCACCCATTGTCACATATCGACGCAAAAACTCGGGTTTATTACGCTTGATCATCTCCAAACACTGCTCCGAATCATCAACTCGTCGTTGTTTTTGGTCAAAAGTGAGCTCGCGCGGCACCCACTTTGCACAGAGCTTTCTCATACCCAAATATTCGTGAATGATATGATGTACACGTTCAGTTGATATCTTTAGAGTGCCTGTTATTTCATGCAATTTCAATTTAGGGTCATTCAAAATCATTTTGTGGATTTTTCTAATTTTTTCGTAGGTATCAACCTCTTTTGAGCGTCAACTGCGTTCACCGTCTTCGGTGCTCATTTCACCACGTCTAAACTTAGCATACCAATCCTTGATGGTTGGTTTTCCTGGGGCGGCGCCTGGAAACTCGTCATCAAGCCAAGTTTTTGCTTCAACTGTATTTTTTCCCTTCAAAAAGCAATATTTTATCAACACGCGAAATTCCTTTTATCGATTTTTTTCACAATAACAGAAGTTGCTTCACTCAAAATACTATAATTCACAAACTAATGATCCGACATCTGTCAAATTTATACACGCGTCTTTGGAGGTTAGGGCTAACTAAAAAGTATATGGATTTAATTCTAGTGCCACCATCTATGTGTCAGGCCGGGGACTTTTCAATTGATGTGTTATACGAGGGTTGCCTCTTGTATTTCGGGATTTGGCAACCCTAGTGTTGCAATCCGGCAATTGACAGCTCTGTCGTAAAGTTGGATATTTTTGAGGTTATACGCACTCAGAACGTTTTGACATACGAGCGCTATTTGTGTTGTTTACAGTAACTTAAAAGATTCATCTCGGCCCAAAAATGGAATTAAATCGTCAACATTTTCGTGCGTTATTTTTTACAACTTTCGGCGTGGATTAACTCAGCAACAGTGCATGGATGAACTTAATTCAATTTTTGGCGATGAAGCTCCATCAAGGACCAGTGTTTATCGATGGTATGGTGAATTCAATCGTGGTCGTAGTTCACTCCAAGATGAATTTCGTGAAGGTCGTCCAAAATCAGTTGTTGTTCCGAAAACCATTGATGCTGTGCGCGAACTGATATTGGAAGATCGTCATGTGACCTATCGTGAGATTGAGACAACCTTAGGCGTTAGTGGGACCAGCATACATTCAATATTGCATAAACATTTGACTGTCAAAAAAATTTGTTCGCGTTGGATCCCACACAATTTGTCAATCGCCCAAAAAAAGGCTCGTGTCAATTGGTCGAAAGAAATGCTCAAAAAATACGGTCGCGGTGCTTCGAAACACGTCTATGACATCGTGACAGGTGATGAATCGTGGAGTTACGCGTATGAGCCCGAAAGTAAACAGCAGTCGACTGTCTGGGTGTTTCAAGATGAGCCAAATCCAACAAAAGTTGTTCGCGCACGAAGCACTTCCAAGCAAATGGTCGCCTGTTTTTTTCGGAAAAACTGGACATGTCGCAACCGTACCACTAGAACAACACAGAACAGTCAATTCTGAGTGGCACACAACCATTTGTTTGCCAGTTGTCTTCCAAGAAATCAGGAAAACCAACCGCCGAAGACGGATCACTCTTCACCACGACAATGCGAGCTCTCACACATCGGCTGCGACAACTGCATTTTCCGCCGTATAGTCCTGACTTGGCACCGAATGACTTCTTTTCATTCCCGTACGTAAAAAACAAACTGAGAGGTCAACATTTTTCGACACCTGAAGATGTGGTTGCTGCATTCAGAATGCATGTGTTGGAGATACCTCAACCAGAGTGGCAAAAGTGCTTCGACAATTGGTTCAAACGCATGCAAAAGTGTATAGATTTTCATGGGGAATATTTTGAAAAACAATAAAGTGATTTTCGATGATCAATATTTGTTTTTGTTCTCTAATCCCGAAATATAAAAGGCAACCCTCCTATATGTCGGGTTTTCCATTAGGGACTTGATAATATTTTTTTAAATAAAACGGAAACCATTTGAGATACTTCAAAACTTTATTATTGGCGTGAAGTACAATCAAACCATTTATGAACGAAACTCGACTTCGTTCATATGGCCACCGCGGGCACGTTTGTAGCGATCGAGTCGTTGGACCCAATTTTCAATGACTCGGCCATACTTTTCGTCCAAAAAACGGCCGCTATTTCACGTTCAATTTTGGCTGTGAGCTCTCCCAACGTCGTCGGCTTGTTGGCATAGACCAATGACTTGACGTAGCCCCAAAGAAAATAGTCTAGGGGCGTTAAATCGCACGAACGAGGCGGCCAAACGACTGGCCCATTTCTTGAGATAACACGCTCATCAAACTTACTCTTCAATAAATCGATTGTATCGTGCGCTGTGTGGCTTGTGGCACCGTCCTGTTGAAACCGCATGTCGCCCAAGTCCATATCTTCCAATTCGGGCCAAAAATAATCGGTAATCATGGCATGATAACGATGGCCATTTACACCAACGTGACGACCGTTATCGTCGACGAAAAAATATGGCCCAATGACGCCGCCGGCATGCAAACCGCACCAAACAGTTATTTTTTGTGGATGAAGTGATGATTCACGAAGCACATGTGGATTTTCACCCGACCAATAACGCATGTTTTGCTTATTGAGCCAAAAATGAGCTTCGTCACTGAAGATGATTTTGCAATGAAATTCCAGAGCCCAATCGGAGAACGTGCGTCGCTTCAAATGGTCCATCGGCTTCAATTCTTGAGTCAGCTTGATCTGGTATGGGTGTAAATCAAGATCCTTACGCAAAATTCGCCATAAAGTGGTCTGGGCGATGCCCAATTATTGAGAACGCCGTGGAATTGACTGATTTGGATCGTTTGCTACGGACGCCTGAACGGCAGCGATATTTTCGACACTTCGACCAACCCGTTGTCGCACTGGTACGGCAACATCACACAACGAATATGTAGACTCAAATTTTTGCACTAAACTTGTTATTGCCTGTCTACTAGGGCGAGAACTACGACCGAAAATTGGAGTTAACGCTCTTAAGGGGATATTCCGGTTTGTTCGGTTCAAAAAATCAATTTCTTTTTGCTTAGTCGATAGTTTTATCCTTCAAAAATAATATGTTAACATTTGGAAACGAAATCTTAGGCGGTTCCAAAGTTATATGTCATTAAAGGCTCGGGTCTCCCGCGGATACAAATTCGTATCATAGGTGGCAACTACCGTGTATTTAGAAAGATGCCGACTATCCATTTATGGGCATTAATTTGCTTCGCTGTTGGCTTGGGCCAACTGCCACTTCTTTGAATATGTCGCAATATTGTGCGACTGAACAACATGTTCATAAGCGGTAATGGATAGTCGCTCCTGTGTATGCTGTTTTTACATTCGGGCGTACTGCGGGTGACCTGCGACTGCCTGAGTTTGAGTATTTCATATATATGAAACGAACTTGCCCGTTGCACGGTGCTGGTGGTTTTTTCTTGTTTGGTGACTATGGAAGATGTTCCTACCGGTGACGGCGCTGGGTGGGTATTTTTGATGCTTCTTTGTTTCTTTTTTATGAGGAGGAAAAAGTATTTAGTGTAAACGTGGTCTCAGAGCGTGCAGTGCTCGCGTTTAGGCGTCCGTTTCATACGTTTTTCAACGGTAAATTTTTCTTACATAATGTTTAAAAACGTTAAGGGTTCGCGTAAGTCAGGGGTGTGTCAGATCCCGATTTGTTAAAAAAATGGCTCCTACCGCAGCTTGTATGTTTAATGAGGGGTTTTTACCCGTATTGCTAGTAATGCAAGTAATGGGCATCAAAATTGGGTACGTTGCGTGAGCGTACAGGGACAGAGATCGGCTGCAAGACGCTGACCGCAGCCTAGTATACAACTCGCACGTGGCACGAACAGCGAGGAAAAAGGCGAAAATGCAACTGGAGGACCAATTCGAAGTCGTAGAAGGAATTGTTTATGGTCCAGGAATAGATGTCTAGCTGTAAGTATAAAAAATCCCGATGATTTCATGAAAAAAATCGCTTTTATCTTTTGTCTAATTTATCTCCAAACTTTGAATGCGTTTTTCGCGAAACGACTTTTTTGAGTGCGGTGTAAGCGATAATATGAAAACGGTCCATGCGATTCTTATGAATGTTCGCACACATATTTTTAACAAACACTCGCAAATTATGAGTGAATTACTTATTTATTTATTTATTTATTTTTTTTAGTTATAACTAAAAAATTGAGCAAAAAAGGGCCGACAAATCAAATTCTTTTTCAATAGTCCGCCATTTTGTTGTTTTTTATCAATTTTAAAATTTTTTTCACTCTCATTGGGCTAAATGTATTTAAGTTCAATAAATCTTTTGCATTTTTCGTATTTTTTCACCGGGGACGAAAGTAACCCTTACACGAGCAGAACGGATGGCCAAGTTTGAACACCTGCAGGGGGTGTTTCCGGTTCCGGAGCGACTCGACAAAAGTTACAAACGTAGCCGAAAGATGAATAAAATGTTAAAAAAAATTGTTGTTATATCTTTAATACTTTCTCTTAAAAAAAATCATGAAAATAACTTGTTTTTGACCCGACAAACCGGAATGTCCCCTTAAAGTTGCGGTCACCGACTCCAAATTTCGGTAGTAAATTTTTATAATTTGCAGACGTTGTTCGCTTACTTAACCATGATGCAAATGTTGAGTTTACTGAATAAATTGACAGTGACAGTTCGATGATTAGTGTAAGGGTGCGTTCACAAATTAAATTCAAAGTTGTCAAGTCCCTATTAGAAAACCTGATATATATATATATATATATATATATATATATATATATATATATATTTTTTTTTTTTTATTTATTTTTTTTTATTTTTTTATTAGACTTCTCTCGGGAGAGGCGAACTTACAGCGCCGAGTGGGCGCCCCGAGATGTCATCAAATAGCTGTTGCAATTATTTTTGAACAGTTGCAGGTTGTAACGCTCCGGGAACACTCGCGTGGGAAGGGAGATCCACAGCTTCCCCGCTCTGTAACGGAACGAGTTCTGATTCAGGGAAGTTCGCGCCCTCGGAAGATGAACCACAAACGGGTGCGATCCGTCGGATTGTCTTGTGGAGCGCATATAAACCGAATTGCGTGGAACAATAACAAGAATCTCCGAAGAACAGTACCCGTGATAATATCTGCAAAACAGACAGAGGTCGGTCAAGCGGATTGCTCGTCTTTGTATGCTCTCAAGTAAAGCGAGGGTATGTTTAGAAGCCGAGCTCCAAACATGAGAGCAATATACGAGCGCGGGTCTAATTTGGGATTTATATAGGAGAAGAAGTTGGGCCGGAGTAAAATATTTCTTGGCTCTAAAAAGATAACTCAGTTTTCCTGAGGCTGACCTGGCGATGTTCGACACGTGTTTATGCCATGATACATTCCCACAGACCGTGACGCCGAGTAATTTCAAACTTTCCCCAGCCTCGAGGGCCCGGCCATTCATCATCAGCTGTGGAACCGATGATCCAGTTTTCTTGGTGAATGTTGTATACTGGGTCTTCGTTGCATTGAAGTCGACAAGATTGGCCTTTCCCCACTGCAGGACTTTATCCAGATCCCGATTCAGAGAGTCAATCTGTCTACATCTCAGGTGGTGTGACGTTGATGCACTAATCGGCCGATCACTCGAAAAGGAGGAAACAAACGTACTATCATCCGCAAAACTGAACACTTTGTTATCCGTTGTCTCCAACAAATCATTTATGTGAACCAAGAACAAGGTTGGAGCCAAAATAGAACCTTGGGACACCCCCGCATTTACAGGATACAGATCCGAACTCTCGCCGTCCACGAACAGCCGGATCGATCGATTCTCGGGTGAGCTCCTCGTCCAGTCGCAAAGCTGTTGGGAAATTCCATATGAACGAAGTTTGCTCAGCAATGCCCCGTTCCAGACGCGGTCAAAAGCCTTAGAGATATCCAATGCGACCGCCCTTGACTCACCATACCGCTCGATCGCAGATGTCCATATATCGGTTATAAGTGTCAAAAGGTCTCCCGTGGATCTCCTCCCACGGAATCCGTATTGACGATCATTCAGAAGTTCGTTGCACTCCAAATACTTAACTAACTCTGTATTGATGACTTTTTCCTTATATAAAATAGAGAGTAATGCTATCGGACGGTAATTTTGTGGAAGACATTTTTTTCCGTCTTCGAGATTGGCTGAACTCGAGCGATTTTCCAGCAGGGAGGAAATGTTCTCCGTGCATAAGATAACCGGAAGAGTCTGCCAAAAATCGGCGATAGTTCTGGAGCACAGTTCTTAAGGACTATTGCTGGTATTCCGACCGGGCCGGTTGCCTTCCGACAATCCAGTTCACGTAGAATGCGTTGAATAGTGGGTGGACGATATCTCGAATCCCGCATCGAAGATCGTACCGAAGCGATCACAGGTGGCTCCAAAAGGCCGGGATCCAGGTTTGAATTTGCGGAAAATAAATTCGTCAGTCCGGGCCATCAGCCATACATCCGAAACACCGTCGAAGATTTCAGCGTGAGACCCAGACTCTAAGACGCGGAAATAACCCCTGCGGTTTTGCTATGATGCAACAGCGTCATTTGGTTAGATTTAGTTGTTGCTAACCAATATGACGTTGCGATTTCCGGTAGAAATCTCATAGGGTTAATGATATGGAGTTGCCGTATGGCAAAAGGGAGCTGAATTCAATTCTGCATTATCTGCATAGAATAATAAATTCAGCTATGCTTTCTTTTACAGGTAAAATAGCTGAACGATGGGATAGGGGATAATGTGACGCGCTGTAGGCGGTCGAAATTAAGTTGAAATTGTGGGTTGGTTCTCCATGTAGTATAGAGAACCCCCACAACCTTCGTATTACCAATTTTTCTTCATTATCTAAATGTAGATTAAAAGTTGAACTTTTTTGAATCCTCACACGGTCGAGTAAAATTTAGCCGATTGTGGATCTTAGAAGTGATGCATATCTGAACACCCGATTTGTACTTTTACATGGCGTGCAATATCATAATTCCTTAAAGAGACGCAGTATTGCTTCTTCTTAGAACCGCAACACCACATAGAGCAACACACATCACAACCTCGACAAGCATGTCTATCCGCCTTATCGTCACATAGCCTTATAATTAGAGATATATTTGATATACCATTTCGTAATCCTTTGCCATATATGTTCCTACTATAATTATACATACCGTTCCCCATGTTGCATTACAAGCCGCAGAATGCTTCAGAAATAGAAAAAAACCATTGCAATGACAGCTATTACCCAGTCACTGCAATGAATAGGAGGAGTGCACTGTAAGTGAAAGCAAATAACAAGTTAGAAAGCCGGCAGGGATGAAATGCCAATTCACATCCTATCGATTCGATTATCAGTTACACAGGGCATCCGTGATTTAAAGCACGACATACTAACAGGAAGCAATTTGACAAGACAGCTTAGAACACAGAGTATAATTCTAAGAATCTTGTAAGCTAAAACGTGCTTATGTATATATCACTGATTCCTGGTATTTCAAAGTTATGCGTAGTTAAGTGAATCGTAAGTATGTTTCATAGTAGTGTGTGCAGATTGAAAATGGTAAATATAAATTATGGCTTAAGGATACGTCTCTCGCATTATAATTTCTTGGTCGATTCAAAAGCAATTTCACAAAAGTCACAATTTAAATAATTGCCTTGCAAGCAACACCTTATTTACAAATCAAGCGCTCCTTTAGCCAATCTAAATTAGCTACATTAATTTCTACTCAATGAGGTTCGGTTAAAAAGCCATGGAAATACATAAAGATCCAATTAGATTGTTAGCGTTTTCTTTTACAAATACCCAATGACCTTTAAGTTAGAAGAGCTGGCGCTGAAGATCCAGCTGAGCTTACAACGTTTGTGGATTGGTAAGTAATTACTGATGTATTCGCATTTTATATTGGTGTCGACCCCCAAAAACAGCAGCTCTCCCAACCGAAGTTAAAATTTGCTGTAAAGAACATTTTTCATATTTATTTTTCCGGTTTTTCTTCACGGTGAAAGGGATTTTAAACTACCATTAAATGCTCGGGAAAAGTGTAGAGTAGGAAGAAGGAGAGGATGAAAAAAGGATGTATTGATGGAAGTTGAATTTGAGTGCTTGGTTATTATACGAGGGCAGTTTGATAAGTTTTTTCGGCAAATAAGCATTTCATTTCTCAACAGAGTCTCCTTTTAGCTCGACACATTTAGTCCAGCACTTTTTTTTTATTCCTACCAAATAATTGGTTCAAGGTCCTCCGCAAACGATGATTCAAATGACTCGGCGAAGACGAATCATTTTGCAGGGCCTAAGAGTATGCAGTGGCAGGATTGCAGTCGAAAATTATGTATGCCGCTGCATGAAAATCGAAGCGCGGTCTCAGGCAACGGAAAAGGCAGTGAAGTGATTTCTCAGTTGGAACTGAATAATCCTCTCTTCAGCGCCCTGGCCATTGATCTCGGCGGCCTTTCAATTGGTTAAAACGGACGAACCTGTTTTTTTTTGGTTTTTCAAACAGTGATCTAAATTAATATTATCATTGAGTGTTGTTAAAATTTGAAAGCTCGCTGTTGCTTAAAAACTCGTTTGTGGTTTTAGTGTGACTGAAATTCTTAAATTGTAGTAGGGTGATCGTGTTAAAAATAAACTATAGTAAATTAAACATTAACAATTTCACTTTTCTTTTCGGTCGAATCCAAAACGAAACATTGCTCTTTCGAGCCGGATTTTACATCCGCCAATCTAACCTGGGAGTGTTGTAAACAAAATCACCAACAAAGTCATCAAAGCGAGCCAGATTAGTTGAAAGAAGATGTTGTTTGCGGACTGTTGGCCTACGTCGGAGCTGATCTTGTTGACGAGTCAGGGCAACGCAAGTTTCAACCTGGTGGTGATCAACGTCGTCGCAGAAGAACAACAGTGGAGTGAAGAAGATAACACACCCGGAGTACACACGCGACTAGCAAAGATCTCAGGATTTTCATCGACGCAATTCATCATATTTTATGCATCTGACAATACGCAAATTCCAACCTGCTGGTGATCAACGTAGGAGCAACGCTTCAAAAGAAGGTGCGCGGCATTTCACATAACTCCTTTTATTTAATTAAGCTATCCCTGTGGATCTTAACTAAAAGAATATTGTGGTGTGTGTGTGCCTTCGACAAAGTGACTGTCCAGCGGCGATCTGCGCGGGTTTCCTCGGTTTATTTCCTATTGAGCTTAACCGGGGATGCTCTGCGTGTACCATCTCGGTGTGTCTTCTTAATATCATTTTGTACACTAAAGGTACTCTTTCACCAAGTCCATTCGAATCATCTTTTTTTTTTTTTTAACAAAACAAAACATCTACTAGTTGCTGTTTGATCAAAACAAAATTAGAACATAATAACAACAATCAACACATCAACACATTTACAATAGTGCCCTCCAAGCGTTCTCAACAAATAAATTATACATATAATTCATCTTTTATATATGTGTATTTATTTTTCTTTAATCCACAAAAATCAGCGCAGCTAATCCGGTAGAAATATTCACGGCCCACCAGGTACATTTAAAGAGTGTACACCCTCAACGGGGTAGTTTGGCCAACGATCCACGCGAGTCATCCGGGCAGCATCTCCGCGCACCTGGCAGCAATCTACATAAATCGTCTCGGTGTGCTTTGTAGCTCGGACACGAGTCAGAATGAGCAAGCTAAAGATGTCGAATTTAATTGATCAACTAGCACTCACGCATGAGTCGACGACGGAATCAAGGCACCACAAACGAAGCCAGACAGTCAGAGTCTCGGTTACTTTATGAGTCTCGGTCACTTCATGGGAGGATGTTTTGATCTACCAGACAGTCCAGAAACTTCCCCCCAATACGCGCGGTTTGTGGGAATCGCATATAGCAGCGTACGCGGACTATCCAGCTTATGACGTGCTGGAGGATTTTCTGCTCACGAGGGCAAGAGCCTTGGATGTCATGGAACAAACTAGGTTCAGTATTCCTCACGGGAAGGACAAGGGAACACCCAGTCCGCGTCCAGTCGTGTTCAGACTGTTCTTCTGGCTGCAGTTCTCGTGAAGGTGTGGGGGTGCGATGGTGGATGTACCAACGTATGGCACCAGTTAACCGTCGCCCCACTACAGAGTTGTTTACCAGCGAAAGTGTCCGCAAGCGCAAGGAAAGAAATGAAACACTGGGAGTCGGCCGCAAGAGTCTTTTTATTTCATCTTAGGATTTGTCATAAGTTGTCTAGTTTTTATCCGCGAACTGCGCCCGAATGTCTTTTTTTTCTATTCATTTCCGACGCTGTACCCGCGGCAATTGGAAGGAAAACATTAGGGCGGACTTTATTTGGCACGCTGGGGCGGCGTGCCCCCGCGTGGCCGCGGCGGTTACAGGGGACTACCGATACGCGCGTTGTGGTAGTTGGAGGGCGACTGACTTATGAATGAAAATAATTCATTCAATGCGTCGTGGCGGTGCGTCATACCGAAGTTAAGCTCGCTGTCAATTACGAAGCATTTTGGAGGCGTTGCTACGCTCGCATAAGAACTCAGTTCCAGCGAATTCTGGCCGTACAGGCTGGGTTGACTTCGTTGGTTGGGTGTACCGGGAAATTGGTTTGGGGACGCGAGCGAGTATGGGCATGCATTTTCGGAGGAAATTGGAATGGCTCGGGTGCAAGCAAGGGATATCGTTTAGATAGAAATGTTAACCGAAATAATTTCGGGGAAATGTGCGTGGTTTAGTTGGTTGGTAATGTTCCGTTGAGGATTTGGATATGCGTTTGTTATGGCATATGAATTTCGGGGAAATTAAGATTGCTTGGTCACAAAGAGAAAATATAACTTAAGTAGGAAGTTGACCGAAGCAATTTTGGGAAAACGTATGTGGGGTGATGTAATTGAGGGAAATGATTAATATTCCGTTGTAAATTGAAATATGCATTTATTTCAGCTTGGGAAATGGGTTCCTGGTAAGTATGGGATGTATGCAAATGCAGATTTTGCACGGGGTGTTGGATTGAGGTGACGCGCTGTTAGCGGTCAAGATTGGTTGGCATTGTGGGTTCGTTCTCCATGTGGTTAGAGAAACCCCCACAAAGGTCTACACAACCGCGCGGCAGCCTTTGATGCTGCGAGCTCTCCTGGACCCTGGATCGGAAGCATCCTTCATTACTGAGTCAGCAACACGGTTATTGAAGCTCAAAAAGGAGAGAGGCCCCGTGTCTGTCTATGGCATCGGAGAAACAAGGATGAATGTATCAAAGCACAAGGTATCACTCATCATTCATTCTAAAGTCAACGAAACCTTCACATTGCAGGTTAAAGCCTTTGTTTTACCCAACCTAACCGCGGTACTTCCCATGCCCCATCTCCAGTCCGTTAAATGGGACCATCTAAAAGGAGTGGAGCTGGCTGATCCGACTTATTAGAGGCCAGGTAAAATTGACATCCTTCTTGGAGTCGATTTTTACTCGGCGCTTCTTCTGGACGGAATGGTCAAGGGAGCACCTGGGACCCCTATGGCACAACGAACCGAATTAGGTTCGGTGCTCTCCGGTGGCTTCTGTGACAATCAGTGGTTGGCAACATCCTTTCACATAAGGACGAAGGTTTCTGAGCTGGACTCTCGGTTGACAAGAATCGGTGAAGTGGAGAACGAGGAACATGGATGGCCTCGCCTTTCTGTAAATCACATCGGCGGGAAGCGAATCATGAACATATGCTTCAACCATCAGTTAAGGAAGAGATGCACCCAGTGTCAGGATTATCTCATCCAACCCATACTCCTATTGATCAGCAGATTATTCTTCCTACTAGCAACCTAAATACGCAACCTCTCTTGCTCAATCAAGTGCCAGTTTTAGTTCAGCAAGATCTAAACAACAATACAGTTCCTGATGGGCATCATATGCTGTCACAGCACCTGCAACATACAACAATCGCAGCAGCAGCATGTACATTGTAATGAAAATCATCACAAACAATGACTGCGCGTCATGGTCATAGTCGGGGTTCATCAACTAAGAATTGCGTTCAGCAGTTTCGACAGCAGAAATACGAATCGGGTGATGGAAACTTTAGTTAACATGTTAGAGTATCCAATAATACTGGAGAATCAATTTCCACGAGCCAGTATCATGGGAACAATACATATAATTCTGGTCTTATGGAAAATTCAGTGAATTCTACCAACTCAAGAAACATATCGGTTTCATCTGGTCCTCAAGGCCAGCACGGTTGTCCCTATGGTGGCCATAATAGTATTAACCGAAATTATCATTTTCAATACCATCACTCGATCGATCGAATACTCCTTCAGGGAATGCTGCCAACATAAATTTCAGTTCCCAACGAGAAAATCGCCCAAGGCCAGCCAGCGGCATTAGCGGCGTAAGTGGGACACGTCCCCAACTGCAACGGTATCAGCCGCAGCAATCACTTCGGATTCTAAACGCAAACGGTGGTATGCAGTTGACGACTACTCCAACATTTCTAGTTTCAACACACGCTAGCCATACTCAGCAGACGGCAAACTTACAAACTATCAAGAACAACAGTACACAATTGGCTATAACCCAACTAAGTGGACTTCATGCCGAATCAATGGCCTCACCGGCTGCACCTCTATCTCAACAATTTATGAACAGCCACACTCTAAGCCAAGGTGTGGCTGCACAATTTCCAATTCTTCAAGATAACGACAACCTCAGCGCTCCAGTACAAATTCCAAATGGTCTCAATAGACCGGTCGTTACACAACTGCCAACGCAGTTTCAACGGAGTTTAACAGGATTTAATCAAATCAACCGGAACAATCAAGTGAATAGCACAAATACTCACCAAATAGCTGATGCGGCAAATATCACCTTTCAGGCAGCTCCTCTACAACAAATGACAACCACAGCTGTTATGCCAGTCCAGAACATCCAATTGTCTGGTATGGCCTCGCCAGCAGTCTCTCTTCAACCCCAGATGGTTCAGTCAGCCAGAATTACATCAAAAATTTCAAAAACTTAATATAAAACAAAAGTTCAAAAATTTAAAAAAACAAATACACATTTTTCAAGAATCAAAAATCTAAATAAAGAACAAAATTTCACAAAAAACCAATAAACAAAAATTTTTTTCAAAAATTCAAAATAAAATAAAATTTTTCAAAAAATCGAAAATAAAACAAAATTTTTAAAAAATTCAAAATAAAACAAAATTTTCAAAAAATCAATAGAAAGCTATATCAAACAAAATATCAAAAACGTTACAAAATCAAAAATTCAATAAAACCAAATTTCACAAAAAATTAAACAAAACTAAAATTTTTCAAAAAATTCAAAATAAATATAATTTTTCAAAAATATCAAACTAAATAAAATATTTTCAAAAATCAAAGTAAATAAAACTATTTTCAAGAAAAACAAAAAAAAAAACCAAATTAAAAAAAAAAAAAAATTTCAAATTAAAAAATTCAAAATATAAAACTAAATCAAACGTTAAACAAAATATTGTTTCAAGAATTAAACCAAAATTTCAAAACGTACCAAAAAATTAACTTTTCAAAAAATTAAAACAAAACAAATAAATCATACAAGAAGAAAAGGAGAACAAAATTATCAAATAACAAAAAACAAAGAAAAAACCAGATAGAAACAGAGGAAAAGAGCAATAAAAGGACCACCAACAGCACACCAGAAGAAGAACACCAACAAATAGATTTTATTTTAAGTTAGTATTAAGATACAACTAAAATTAAATAAAATTAAAATAACAAAATAATATTAAAATTAAAATATATGGAAAAAATATTATCATTGTACAGCATAGGTGCTTCATAGGTCATCATCATCAACTAATATTAATTTTGCTATTACACCCATTAAATAGTAATAGTTGCCCTTTTCTGGTTGAAAACAAAAAAAAAAAAAAAAATTAATCATAATAGGTAAATTTTCTTGCTGGTCTCTCTGTTGTTTATTCTGGTCAGAAATATTGATTCAGGTATTTGATTGGATAGACCAATTTAAAATAGAATCGTTTTGCCGTTGTCCAGTGGGGCTTCACTTACGGTTAATTATATTGCACTGTGGGCTTTAGTCAAGCAATCCGCTGGGTGATAAGCGCCCCACGATGGAATATCTAAAAGAAAGTTCCGCGGGGATCAACGGGAATATGAGCCTGGCGGGAGGTGGTTTTAATCAGTAAAACCCGGCATGCCTCTGTATCGGTCCAGAGGTCTCTTTTGAAGATTTTCACCTTCCTACCGAAACCAAAAAAAAAAAAAAACCTGGATAGCTACTTTGGCACCCGCCAATAATGAACCAACGCATGCAGCGACATCCTGAGATAGGTTGGCGCAAGGGTAATAACCATGCCAAAACGAATTATTATGGCAAATTTAACAACCCTCAGATATAGACCGGATACACGACGACGACCAGGGAAACGAAAATGGCTAAATGATTTAAGAATTTTTACATGGGACGTACGCTCACTATACAGAGCTCGAGCTGCACAGCAGCTAGCCGATGCCCTGTCCGAATATGAGGCTGACATAACAGCATTCCAAGAAATAAGATTGACGGGGGGTGGTGTTATCCAAAGAAACGAGTATGACATTTATTACAGCTGGCATGCGAAACACCATGTGCTCGGGGTAAGCCTTCTAGTCAGCCAAAAACTGAAGCCTGCCATCATCGGCTTGAATGCAATATATGAAATGCTATGCACTCTTTGTGTGCGAGGCAAGTTTAAGAACATAAGCCTCATAAACCTTCACGGACCTACAGAGGAGAAAAAGAAGAATACTACGAGAACGTCTAACGGGCCCTCAATGCCTGCCCAAGATACGATGTGAAAATCGTTCTCGATGATTTGAATGAAAAAATAGGTCGGAAACCGGTTTTCAGTCACCACACAGGTTCCCATGGTTTGCATGAGAACACTAATGAGAATGGACTACGAGTCATCGAACTGGCAGAATCGAACAACTTGGTCGTTGCGAGTACCGGGTTTCCGCGTAAAGATATTCACAAAGCCACCTGATGGAGCCACTCGCAATCAAATTGACCACGTGTTGATAGATCATCACCACTCCTCGAGCCTGATGACAGTACGAACGTACCGAGGTGCCAACGTCGACTCGGATCTCTATCTTGTTGGTACAGTTTTCCGAGCGCGGATTTCCTTATGGAGACGTATTGTATCCGCGGATCAGGTTCGAATCAACACGGCTGCCTTACGCAATGAGAACACCAGTAACACCTTTGGTCATGCGTTAAGACTCGCCCTCGAAGAGCCCGACCGAGGGAGAGTAAGTCCTGGGGCCAGAATGCCGGGCGTAGAAGAGAAATGGATACGACTTAAGAATACGGTCATTAGTACCGCCAACTCCATCTTAGGCAGTAGTCGTAGAGATCGGAACGACTGGTTTGATGATGAGTGCAAACTAGCGACTGAACGTCAGAATGCTGCATACCGGGCAATGTAGCAGTCTCATAGGACGCGGGTGCGCGAGCAGAAATAGAAAGAGCTCGGAAGATCTGAAAAAACACTTCACAGACAAAAGAAAAGTGCCTGGAAAAAAAAACGTTGTCTGTGAAATAGAGAAAAGTAGAGAGCGAGGTTCGCACCAGGCGCGGAAGTTCTACCAAATAATCCGCAGTATGACACGGTACACACTACGCTGCACTTACTGCAAGGATAAAGAGGGTAATCTGATCCTCGATCCTAAAGGCATTCTGGAGCGATGGGAAGTGCACTTCAATGAATTGCTAAATGGTCAGCTCACAGAAGAATTGGAGGCTCCACCAATGCAACATCAAGACCAAACGCTGCCGCCACCAAGCATTGAGGAAATATTAAAAGCCATTAGACAGCTAAAATCAAATAAAGCCCCCGGAGCTGATGGCATACCAGCTGAGCTGATCAAACAAGGAGGGACAGCGTTACATCACCCAATTCATGAGATCGTGGTGCACGTATAGGAGCAAGAGGAGATGCCGGAAGATTGGCGTCGTGGTATAATTTGCCCCATACATAAAAAGGGAGATATCATACTGTGCAGCAACATTGCTGAATACCGCCTATAAGATACTGTCCACTATCCTACAAAATGGGATAGCTCCATACGGTAAAACCATTGTGGCGGGTTTTGTTAGTGCACCAGGCATGGGCGCGGGTTGAGCAAATCACCACTGCTGAAGAGTCAAATCATAAAACACACCGCTGGTTGTTCCAGGAGAATAATTCGCCGCTCGATTAGGAATAAACAGCAAAAGAATAAAACACGCACTGAAGTTGACTGTGATCAATGTTCTTTTATTTTTGTTTTACACATTTATTTTCGACAGTATCTTCCACTGGTGAATTACAATTCTCAATAATTAATTACAATTGTTCTGTAAGATGGCTTTGTAAGCTGGACACAACACTCATTACGATTTCGATCGGCCGCACAAGTCTCGAAATACAAAGAATGCCCTGCACGCTAATTATCGGTGATTCTTACGTAACGATAATAATTACATTTTTCGGACTACGACCTCGACTACTCTGGTTGACCGGTAAAATATGACTCCTAATCCTGGTGCGTGTGTATACTCTGAAGTATAATATCTGACTGACTTGCCATTCGCAATCATCAGATCGGCATGGGAGCGAATAACATCAAAAGAGAGGAGCGAAACGATCAACTCGCCGGCAGCCAATCGTGATCGGGTTAAGAATTCACGGGGTGGATTTTCCATGCATGGGTGCAGGCGTTGTTGTTGTAACCCATCGTAATGATCATTAGAGGAAGAAATAGGTCTCTGCAATTTTATGTGAACAGAAACGCTATTTCAATGATCAAACGATGGGACACTCATTGTTCGGGTTCGCTAACGTTGCATGGGGTAGGCGGCTGTTTACATAATTGATCAGTGTAATGCTTGCCGGCGATAGACCTTTCTGGTGTGAAAAATACACCGAAGATTTGCTCGCCCATGGAGAGGTCGTAAATCAACATTTAGTTGATGAAAATGTTCGTCTCTTGGTCCGCGAACAGTTGGCAGCCGTTAATAGGAAATTTGGTTGTATGGGAACATGTTGACTTTAAATAATATGATAATGAAGATGTTGCCGTCAAGGCGAAAATCTCTTTTTCCGTTTACATTGGGTAAACGGGAAAATTCAATGGGCAAGTATTAAGGAGAATAACAGGCGGTGGAATTGGGTCATTTTGTGATGTAAAATCAACAAAAATCGCTCGCTATCGGTAAGCTAGAACAAAGGTTTATTTGTTCTGTATAGGATGTTTGTTGCCAGGATATTGAAAATCTGGCTTGCAGATGTGGTATCAACCATCACGTTGGTTGACGAGGCTTTGTACCAACGGAACGATCACTGTTGGTTTCGCCAAAATAAAAATGAACATGTCATGCATGTGTATGTGCGAACTCGATGTTACATGAAAAGGTAACTGTGCGTGTAATAGGACATGATGCGGTGGGTGCAAGCAAGCCTCGGGGCGAAAGTTTTGCTGCCACGTCAAGGTGGTACTCTTTGCCGTGGGTGGTGTTTTCAGGTGGGAGATGCACCTATGAAGGGAAGTTTGTTAAAGGAATTTTCGGTGGGATATGGGGCAAGAGCGATGCACGGTTCTTCGGGCCCTGAAAAACCTCACATCACTCCCTCCCCAGTGACGTAGTCACGAAATAGGTAGGGGAAGTTGAGAGGAGGTTAGTTCTTGGTGGGCGCGCGCTCGGGGGCGTGTGCGGGGAGGTTGTGCCAGTGGGGTGGTAGTCGTGTCAGTGGATGGGGGTTGTTCTGGAGTGGAAGCTTCCAGAAAGCAGGGCTTAAGTCTCTCGACGCTGACCGTGGATCGTTTACATCTTATATCGATCTCGAAGACGCGGTCGCTGATGCGGCGGAAGACTTTGAATGGGCCATCATAAGGTGGGTCGAGGGGTTTTTTGACCTTATCCACCCTGCCAAAAACGTGCGTGCAGCTGTGCAGTTCAGGGTGGACGAAAGGTTTTTTGGAGCCGTGCCTGGCTACTGGGGTTGCCCTAATCTTGCGTAGCAAGTCACGGAGATGTCCCAATTCATGTAGTTGGTCACGCGGTGTTTCGCCATTCAGGAAAAGTTCTCCTGGAAGAAGGAGGTTGGTGCCGTAGGTAAGCTCTGCTGCCGAAGCACCTAGGACCTCTTTAATACTTGTCCTCAGGCCGAGGAGGACGGCGGGGAGGGCGTCGTTATGACACATGAGTGAGGCTTTTAGAGATCTATGCCAGCGCTCTATCATCCCATTGGATTGCGGGTGGTAGGCGGCGGTACGACTTCTTTGGCAGCCAAAGAGTTTTGTTATCTGCCTGAATATTGTCGCCTCGAATTGTGGACCTCGGTCCGAAGTTAAGTTGGTTGGTACACCGAAGCGTGTGACCCAAGTTAAATAAAAAGCCTTGGCGACTGATTCGGCAGTAACTGCCCGGAGAGGTGTCGCTTCTGGCCATCGAGTGCAGCGATCCATCAGAGTGAGGATAGGAGTAAGCGGTCCCACTATGTCTATGTGGACATGAGCGAAGCGTGCCGTGGGAAGCTTGAATTGTGCTGGCTCCAGTACATTATGTCGCGCTATTCTGCAGCGTTGGCACTGGAGGCAAGCATTGGCCCAACCGGTGAAATCTTTGTTCATCCGGGGCCAAATGAATTTGCGACGGACAGCAGCGGCTGTCGCTCGGCTGCTGGGTTGGGCTAGGTTGTGGTAAACCTGGAACACGCCCATACGAAGTTTTTCGGGAATGTAAGGTCTAGCGGTTCCAGTGGAGATATCACACCAAATTTTGCCCAAAGGGTCGCGAAGTGAAATTTTCTTTAGATCTACTGCCGTTTCCGTAGATAGGAGGGACTTAAGCTGTTCGTCCTCCTGTTGCGCCAGGGCAAGGTCAGTGTTGTTCAAGGCGGTACGCAAGTGAATCGTATCGATTCGAGAAAGGGCGTCCGTCGTGACGTTCTGTTTACCGGAGATGTGCTTGATCTTCGTAGAATATTGCCCAATGAGGTCTAATTGACGCTCTTGTCGGGGGGAGGCATTCCCCGACTTCTTCCGGAACGCGTAGACCAGCGGTTTGTGGTCTGTTAGGATGGAGAGCGAGCGACCTTCTATCATATGACGGAAGTATTTAACAGCGCTGTAGATCGCGAGTAATTCGCGGTCGTAGGCGCTGTAACGTCGCTCTCTAGGACTCAGTTTCTTTGAAAAGAAACCATGTGGTTCCGGTCGGCCATCAATGTCCTGTTGAAGGACAGCCCCGATTGCGGTATCCGATGCGTCGCATTGGATGGGCAGTGCCGCTCCCTCGAGGGCGTATCGGAGTAAGGTGGCATTTGCCAATTGTTCTTTGGACAGCTGGAATGCCCGATCAGAGGCTTCTGTCCAAGTGATGGGGCGCTTATCATTGCGCTTAGCTCCTTTCAAGAATTCATTTAATGGAGCTTGAATTTGGGCAGCGTTCTTCAGCGTTGGACGATAGAAGTTAAGCACGCCCAGAAATCGACGGAGCTCAAACACGTTAGTACGACGAGGATACTTCATGTGGGCCTCCACGCGGTCTGGTAGTGGGCGAATGCCCTAGTTGTCAACGACGTAACCCAGATAGGTGATTTGCTCCTTGGCGTATTGACACTTATCTGGACAAGACCGAATTCGCGGAGGCGCTCGAGGACCTGACGTAAGTGGCGTTTATGTTCGGCATGGTCTTTGGAGGCGATGAGGATGTCATCGAGGTACGCATGGCAGCAATTGAGACCACGTAACGCCGAGTCGATATAGCGTTGGAATGTCTGTGCGGCATTCCTGAGGCCGAAAGTCATCACTTTGAACTCGAAGAGTCCGAAAGGTGTAATCACTGCGGTCTTGGGGATGTCTTCTGGTGACACCGGAATTTGGTGGTAAGCCCTGGTAAGATCGAGGGTAGTGAAGGCATTGCAACCTTGTAGTTTATACGAAAAATCGTAGAGGTGTGCGATGGGGTATCTGTCCGGGACAGTTGCTGCGTTCAACAGCCTGTAATCACCGTATGGGCGTCACTCACCGGAACGTTTCTTCACTAAGTGAAGTGGACTTGCCCAGGGGCTGTCCGACGGTTGGCAGATATTAAGTTCTATCATGTGATCGAATTCTACGCGTGCAGCGCGTAATTTTTCGGGAGCCAGTCGACGTGGGCGCTGGCTCACTCACGTGTTTCTTTGTGATGAAACACGGTGGCTTTGTGTCGGCGCTGATTAGGTAGAGGAATTGTTGTACGGACAAATTCCTGTACCATGGCCTGTATTGGGTCTAAACTATTTGTGGCCCTTGATGTTACCGCTGATGATGCCGGCATGGGCAAGGGGGGTGCGGTTGGAGCCACACGCCTGTTACGGGTCGTATCGACCAACAGGTTGTGTGCGCCTAATAGGTTGGAACCTATTAGGGGTTCATTTACGTCCGCAATGACGAAACGCCAAGTGATCGGACGTCGAAGACCCAGTTGAAGTGTCAGCTTTTTTCGACCGTACGTAAGTATCGGTGAATTATTCGCAGCTGACAGTTTAAGTGCGGCAGGCACGCGATTGCGCGGAGCAAACGATCGCGGTAGGACTGAAATATCGGCGCCGGTATCGTCAGTAAAATCGATATTCAGTTTAGCACCCCGGATGGTTAGGCGACTTATTACAGGGGTGCCGGCCGATTGCGCGAGGGTATCGGTCGGCAAAATTAGTTTAAAGAGCCACTTTGATTGGTGGTTGGTTGTGTCCAACCACAAGGCGCCTTGCAATTGGACGCGCGATCACCGTATCGTTGGTGATTGGCGCACCAAGGGAGAGTAACGGCGTTGTTAGACGTATTCTGCCCATTAGAATTGCCGTTACGGGGAGGTCGAGGCGGTGCTCGATGAGAATTGGCCCGCCGAGGGGCATGTTGAGATGATTGTTGCCGATTGAAAGGACGGCTCGGCATGGCTCGATTCTGGGCGCTTTGAGGGTTATTTCTCACATCTGCGCGAAATTGATTTATTTCGCGGCGGAGTGAGGTTTGGAGCGCCCGAAGGTCAGAAGTAGTTACCTGAGGTGGCGAGCTTCTCTGACGTAGTTCATTGGGCCTTGCCTCTTGGTTCCGCTGTAGGAAATTGGTTGAGGAAGGCCTTCTGGGGTAGCGATGGGACACGTTCTGTGATGGCGTTGTTTGCCGTATATGTTTGTGTTGAAGTGGTAGACTTGTATGTCGTTACCCTTGTTGGTGACCCTCTGCTATCGAATCCGTGCCATCCCCGTTCTTCGGGCCCTGAAAAACCTCACACCATCAATGGTCAATATCGGTGTGGCTTCATCCCAAGCAAATCAGCAATTGATCAGATATTCACCCTTAGGCAGGCGATGGAAAAATGTCTGGAATTTATAATTCCATCATATCATCTGTTTATAGATTTTAAGGCCGCCTACGACAGCATAACCAGGGTAGAACTATATAATGCCATGAGAGGATTCGGCATTCCAAACAAATTGATACGACTTTGTAGGTTGACCATGACCAACGTAACTAGTCAAGTAAAAATAGCGGGATTGCTGTCCAAACCAATAAACATCTATAATGGACTCCCGCAAGGGGGTGGTCTGGCCTGCCCCCTCTTCAACCTGGCGTTGGAGAAAGCAATCCGTGACTCTGGCCTGACAACTAGAGGGACTATTATCACCTAGTCGAGCCAGATACTTGCCTACGCAGATGACATCGACATCATCAGCAGATCCGATTCGCCTGTACAGGACTCCTTTATCCAGATCGAGCAGGCGGCACAAAATAATTGGTAAGCGTATTTTTAATTGTGTTAATATCTCGTTTTCCTTTTTTTTTAATACTTTCTCATGCGACTGTTTTTTTGTTTTGTTTTGTTTTAGTGAAATTAAAAACACTTGACTGGGTGATTTTCTCTCGCCAAGTAAACTTCTATGGCCCCAAAAATCACGTAGTTAACGAGCGTCAAGATTTACTACTAAAACGGAAGTCAAATTATCTGTATATGTTCGATGTTCGTTTATTCTCGGAAATGTTGTTTTGATTTAACTGATAAATGTTTACGCTTTAATAATCAACACAATTGTATCATTTTATATTTAACATACCTTAAAACTGTAAACACGTCTTTGTGAGTTTTAAAATCAGTTTTACATTATTTTTGCCTTAACTCAACGAACAATAAACAAACAAAATTCATTTTTCTTCTAAAATGAGATTCAATAAAATACTGTTTTCTGTGATTCAATGATTTAAAACCAGCCGTTGCAACTTATACTAATTTGAATATATGAATCTCAAAAGGTCATGTAAGCGTAACACTAACAATTAAACACCCTTCTTGGATATGGTTCAAAATTATATTAAGCTTGTTCATAAGGTTACGTAAACAACCCAAGCTATGAAACCATCATTTGTACGATAATTATTTTTCTTGAACATCGTTTGAATAGGTGCTGCCACAGTTGTATAATTCCAGTTTCAATCACGTGGCAAATGCTTACGTAAAGTATATTACTTGTTCTGACAACTGCACAGGACTCACGTGGGTGTCACTTTTATTGAATTCCGCTCCGTTGAGCTTATGTAATCGTAAGAAAAATAATTAATAAGTAGTTCTTCGAGTGTACATAGCTATGCTTGTTATGAGGACACTTCTTCACCTGGTATCGAAGGTAACAACCTGTTGAGACGTTTATTTTATTTATTGAATTGGTATCTATTTATCACTTTTTTATTGATATCCCACTTCTGTTTGACGCTAAAGTACGTCTGACTTCGATTGTAGTTCAGTGGAAGTTCAGACGCCCGAAGCGTTTTCCGAACAAGCTCGTTAAATAAAAATGATGTTAAATACATTGAAGGCGAATTTGTTGCCTGCTATTTTCATTGTTATTATAATAGTTCAGGGGCTCGAACCCCGAACTACGTTAACAAAGAAACACAGTTCAAAGGTAGATGGGTTTTAATTGAAATTCCATCGACTTCCTTGAAGAGGGGCGTAAAGTCCTTGGACTGCACGTTTCTTTACACTTAACAATCCAATCATGAGATGCTCTCAGAGGTGAGGTAATGACTTGAGTGGCATGTAATTATGAAATAGCTAATCGGCAGCATCAATTTGGGATCATTATTAAAAGGATAATTTCTTACTGAAAGACAGCAAAGAAGGAGTTAAGAAAATACTAAGATTAGACACATGATTTTTTTGTTATGCATGTTCAAAATACCGAATCCAAAGCACGTGAAATAAAGGCAGTAACGGAAAGGCTTTTCGTTTTTGACATCGGTTAAGTTACTCGTACTGTAGGGTGGTAAATTTGTTATGCTTTTACTTAGACGTTTTATGTTTTCTGAGAAATATAAACATTTCTTTTTGCATATACCACTCTTAGGAGACTGTTGTATATATTTTTACACAATTTGAAATTTATTTTAATATATTGGTACTATGAGTAATATATTTTTCTTTATTGTTATTTATCAGGTAAGTGAGGGGAGGGGTTAATTGTAAGAGATTTACTTGGTTGGCCGTGGAGCGGTCGCTGTAGCTGCTGCTGGCAGGTTTCAGGGGGCGTTGAGCTTTGTGCTCCCTTGTTCAGCTTACTGTTGGTTGTCGATTATGTGTCAATATCTCTTAGCGAGCCCTCTACTTCGAACCTTTCTTCTTCGCCAGCAGTTGCTCCTCGGGATGCAATTATGCGGTTGTGAGCACTTGCGCCAGAAGTTACGATTGTTTGTACGGTTCTACACATTTATAATATAAAGTATTTTAATTGTATTTCCGCTGCTTGCATCGGTGCGAGATTTTAACGACGAATGAATTTATTTTGTTTTCGCCGTTGACGTTTAGTTTTTATTCGGCGCCAACGCCGTTTTTTTATTATTTTCCTGCCAAGTAGAATTTGCATAAAGTAGTTTATGCAATTTAGCTACTTGACGATTTGTCTTCCCCTTACATGCAGAGAGGGGGAATTTGCGAAAGGGAATTAGTGGGTGTTAGGCGAGGACATGGAGGCGGAGTCCGTAACAAGACGCGAACCTATAGCACCGACACGGCGCCCCCAGATGCCACCAAATAACCGTTGCAGTTCTTCCCGAACAGTTGCAGGTTGTAACGCTGCGGAAACACTCGCGCGAGGAGGGAATTCCACAGCGTTTGCGGCGCATTTCATAAAAAAAGGTACCAAACAAAAATCATCTTTCCAGAGAAAAATCTCCTCTGGGAAATGTATTTTTAATTCGTGTGTGCTGAAAGGATCCCAACACATAGAAGACGAAAGGAATGCTTCAAAATTAAGGGCAATCTAGTGTGTAGAATGCGTTCGACGATGGCCGGAAATTTAAAAGGAGTCATTTTGTGTAAATAATTTAATATTTTGATACTAATAGATTTGCAAGTAGAAAGTCGGTTTTTGGTCAAATTGAACTTTATTGGAAGATATACTTACACTTTTAACTGTTCTGCAAGCGCAGATATTTGACATTGATGTTCATCCCGTAAAACTTGAAGTTCTTCGCCGTCAATTTTTTTACTGCAATAACACAAATCTCCAAAGAATGGTATCCGTGATAATATCTGTAAAACAGACAGAGGTCAGCTATGCGGCTTAGATGTGATAGCGGCTGTAGTCCCGACGACAGCGCCGTGTACCTGATTAGGCGGATCGCTCGTCTCTGTATGCTCCCAAGTAGGTTGAGGGTATGCTTAGGAGCAGCGTTCCAAACATGAGAGCAAAACTCGAGCGCGGTTTTACTTTGGGATTTATACAGAAGAAAAAGTTGGGCCTATGTATAATATTTATTTTTTCTAAAAATATAACTCTGTTTTCCTGAGGCGGAGCTGGTGATGTTGGATACGTGTCTACGCAACGATATATCCCCACAGACCATGTGGCCGATCAATTTCAAGCTTTCCGCAGATTAGAGGCTCTGACCATTCAACATCAGCTGTGGAACCAGTGATCCGCTTTTCTTTGTGAATGTTGTATACTGTGTCTTCGTTGCATTGAATTTGACGGGATTGGCCTTTCCCTACTGTAGGACCTAATCCAGACCCTGATTAAGTGAGTCGATCTGGCTGATCAACCAAAACAATGGAAACAAGTGACGGCTTTTGACTCACTATGCCCCTCAATCGCAGATATCCATATATCAGTTATGAAGGTCAAAAGGTCTCTCATAGACCCCCTGTGGGGGTTTAAGTAGGTATGCCAAGACACGGGCACTGTTTCACTTGAATCCCCATCAAGTTGTTCCGACGAAAATGTTGAAACCCCAGAACTTAAACACCAAAGGTAAAGATAAAGGAAATAAAACCACAGGTGGTCTTTTGTTGGTTAATGTTTCCTTTATTTAACATTCAATGATTTCAAATGCACAAATAAACTTATAAAATCTTACTGTTGTCTTGAGGATAATTAAACCGACGACAGATCCCTATTAGGGAGGAAATTTTAACTTTTAATTCGCGCGGCTATTAGCCAATCGTCATTGCGCTCTTCTCATGAATCTTCTCATTTGCATATCTCAGTGAGGTGAATAATACTCGCGCATCATTCGACAGTCGCTGGACATGCGAAGGATGAAAAGAATAAAAGAGAGCGCGCAATAACTTCGGGGTTGGCTTAGTTTGTGCGCTTGTATCAAATGCAGTCTCTGAGGATGACCTACTGCCATAGTGCGATGGCTGTGGTGATCTCAGAGTGCATTGAACTGTAGGCAGACAGAATCGTGGAGTAGAGGAAAATGTAGCTGGTGCTATTCACCTGTGAAATGAGATCGTTGATCCCAACCGAATAGAGTGGCTGGGGGAAGTCATAAATGACGCTTAATCGGCTGGGGAAATATTATTATGTGAACCAAATTCGAAGAATTTGGAATTTCCCCAGCCGTTGCATGGTTATGTAACCGCAACGTTTGGTATTGGTGGTGATCTTGGTTGTTGCTAACCAAAATGACTTTAAAATTTCCGGTGGAAATCTCATGGGTTAATGCAATATTGTTGCCGTATGGCAAGAAAACACTGAATGCAATTGTGCATTAACCGAATAGATTAATGACTTCCGGCCAATCTTCTTTTAAGGATTTATCTATTGCAGGTGAAATAACCGACGGTAGGAATTGGGATTGAGGTCACGCGCTGTTAGCGTTCGAAATTAGGTTAGGATTGTGGGTTGGTTCTCCATGTAATATAGAGATCCCCCACACGCCCACCACGGAATCCGTATTGATGATCATTCAGAAGTTCGTTGGACTCCAAGTACTTAATTAACTTGGCATTGATGACCTTTTCCATCAGCTTAGATAACATAGAGAGTAATGCTATCGGACGGTAATTTTATGGGAGACACTTTTTCCCGGTCTTTGGGATTGGCTGAACTCGACCGTTTTTTCAGCTGGTATGAAATCTGCTCCGTGCATAAGATAAGCAGAAGAGTCCTGCAAGAACCGGCGATAGTTCTGAAGCACAGAGCTAAAGAAGTATTGCCGGTATTCCGTCCGGGCCGATAGGCTTCGTACAGTCCAGTCCACATAGAATGCGTTGAATAGTACGCGGGCGGTACCTCACATCCCGCATTGAAGATCGTACCGGCGCGATCACAGGTGGCTCCAAAAGACCGGCATTGAGTTTTGAATTCAGGGCAAATAAACTCGTTAACACATTAGCTTTATCCTTGGAATTTGTGACTAGTGTCCCGCTACCCGTCATTAAAGGCGGTAAAGAGGTGGAAGCGAAGTTACTGCTGACAGGCCTTGCCATTGAACAAAAGGGACACGAACCACTCTTAATCCTTCTTTGCGGTATTATTCGCCTGGTTGCACGCGTTTCCAATTCTAACATAATTCGTTCTGTTAATCTCGGTGCGATTCGAGCGCCATAGTTTAAAATCTCTAATTTTTGCTGCTGTAATCTGCTTGCATTCTTTATCAAACCAGGGGTTATCACAGGAACTTCGTTTGATGGAATGCAGAATGTAGATCCCTATCCCGAGAAGAATCATCTCTGTGATCGACCCCGCGCATGCCTTAACATCGGAGTCTCCAAACTACACCTCCGACCACGGAAGGGATTCGAAGAAATTTCGCCAATGGTCCCAGTTGGCAGCCCAAGCAAGTTATACCCTCGAAATGCAAATGGTTTCCCGACCGATACCAAGCAGTAATCTGAGTTTCCCAGTGGCGTGACAACCTCCGCGGTAAAAATTTTCGACTCGGATATCAAAAACAGATCCAGGGTGTTCGCATAATCACCTCGGGTATCCGACACTCGCGTAGGTTCCTCCATGAGTTGAGTTGAATTGCGGCTAACAGGAATCATCTCCACTAGCCTTCCAGCCTCGTCGGTTCTGTTAGAATGTACCAACCACCTGGAATTGTGTATATTAAAAACGCCAATGACGATAGTTTCAGAAGCCGGAGGGTTTATCTGAATGCAGTCGGCGGTACGTGAAAGATGTTCGAAAAATGTCGCCGGTCGATTGTCATTCGGGAAATGCTTAATACAACAAAGAAATTTATCACAATTCCTCAGCACGACCCTCAACCACATGATGTCCATGTTATTGGGTTCCAACGCCTCCATCCTCTGACGAGCGAGATCGCACGCGTGACAACGCAGACCCCACGCTTAAAATGCGATCTCGAATCTAAATTGTATGTTTTGCAACGAAGATTTGTCGAATCAGTTGACGAATCGTGAAAACAATGGATCTATTAGCACACGTGCTAAGATCAACCAGAGAGATCCTCGCCAATTCACCACGGCAAAGAGAAACTTCACATTTCTCTCGGGGAGAAAAACTCCCCACGAGTCCCTCGAGGTTAATCCTTGAGTACAACAGACGATATCGAGAACAGTCGAGATACAGGATCCGCGCAACGCGATAGAGAGTCGTCAATTAGAGTCTACCTACCTCAACGAGAAGGTTCACCTGTAATAATAGAAGTGTTATTTAAAACCGTAGCTGTAGTGTGCGTTCCTAGCGTTTTGTTCTTAAGTGTTCTTCCGTAAGGGATTGTAAATCTCCGAGTTGTAATAATTTGAAAAACAAAAATAGAAGAACAATAAAAATAAAAATTAAGATAAAAACAAAATATTCGTGCGTTTAATTGGTGACGGCAATTCGCTCCTTGTTCCAGTGTGTTTCTTTCTGCGTGTAAACAGTGTTCGGCGGAGCACTACAACCTCATCGACATTCAGACATCCGACCATCAATAACAAATCCGCCAAAGTATCTCACATTGGGACTGACCAGCACTTAAATCAACCTTTTCTCCCCCTCTCTCTCTATGTATAGATATTTCTACCTCAAAAATAACTGGTTAGTAGAAGTAGTATTATAGTAACTGGAAAGAGTATTAAATAAAACCAATAGTAAGGAAAACCCGTAAGAGATTCATTAGGTATATTTTATTCATATCATAAACATGTCAAGTAAGTCAAAATGTTCATTTCAACACATGTGACTGGTGTCACATCAAATAAAAATATGCCAACGTGTCTGACACCTTATTAATGATATTAAGTATCCTTATGGAGCAATTGATGAGCTGTTGAAGTTTTCTTATAAGCACATAATACTCTTCTCAACATAGAATTATCTTCAAGTTCAAAATTACAGCCAACCTGCCGGCATTCCACGAACATTCATACCCACGTTCCGTATCTCGAGATTTCAAATAAAACTCATTCAATTGAATTGATGGATTTGGGGAACGTGCATCTCTCAGTAGCTCACACGTAGACTGTTTTAACTGTGGAAGATATCGAATAAAGTTTCAATGGCTTGTATCTCGCAAACTAATCCGGACACATTCGGAAGTGGACTTATGGTTTATGGGAGTTATGACTATAAAAATCAATGAACATATTAAGTTTATTTCAGAGCACTCTAAAGATTGTTCGTCTTATTTGTCAATCGTTGGTGACTGGTTATACGACATTCCCCACTAATGGATATCCTTGACATAAATGTAATACAATATCGTCAGATTTAAACATCAAGGATACAAAAAAGTTATGGCGGAGACTTGGTGTCATGATGTCGTCTTAAAGATGCTCCGTAATTTTCAAGGATATTGAATTTCCCCTTCACACAGAAATGTATGGGGAGGAGAATATCGAGTATAAATAAAATTATGGTTTCCATTTCCTTACTGTACCTAAATTAATAAGAACACTCATCAGCTATTTAATAGATCTCTCTCGGGTGTTTTTTTTTTTTTTTTTTTTTTTTTTTTTTTTGAATATCAACCATATCTTGATAAAGTTTTGTGGGTTTTTAATTATTAAATAATAAAAAAAAAAACTATAATTGTATGGACTTTAGGTCAAGTCGAGCCGGGTTTTTTCTTGTAATGTGATGTTGCCGCGCGATATCACGACTTCTATAACACATAATCGAAAAAGGGTTGCCTCAATTTCAAATTAAAACTTAAAACTACGAGGAGGGACAGTTCCAGGACAACGAATTAACTTTTGTGACTGCGACGCATTTGATAAAGAAGGAACCAACAAAGAATCGTCTCCTCTAGGAAATCTATTTTTAATTTGTGTCTCACTCGCCAACGACGCAGATCGTTCGCTCGTCCGCTTACATCGCAATTATCTTTTCGCAGTACGCATACAGGCAGGTATACCTGGACAATATAATACACCTTCCTTCCCGCGCCGGGTTTTGTTTTGTGAACAGTGCCAGTGACAGTGAATAGACAAAGACCAGTGAACAATAATTGTGATACAATGGCCTGCGGGCCAAATATGAGTGGTAAACGGTTTCGGGATCTCGTCGAGGACGTAGATTTCGAAATACGTAAAAAATAATAAAAAGAACACTTCCTAGAGTCGAAGAACATTTCCCAAATTTACCGATGACATCAGTAAAAAATCCGAAATTTTTAATTATCACGGCCAAACAAAGTGATAAACCCATCTCGTCGCTTAATCCATTTGTAATTAAAAAAGTGATAGATGATATAAGTCGAGAATACGAACAAATTACGATCTTACGCGACGGAAACTTATTAGTGAAAGTTAATTCACCAAAAATCGCGGACCGGTTCCTAAAAACAACTAATTTAGGCAATGTGTGCTTCACGAGAAAATGAACGAGTCTAAGGGTATAGTTTACGCTCCCTGCCTAATAAATGTTCCCGAATCAGAAATAATTTCGGAAATACAATCGCAAAATGTAACGCAAGTTTACATATTTTTAAAAAGGGATGAAAATAAAATCCAACGACCATCAGGCCTAATGCTATTTACTTTCGACCTCTACCAACCACCAAAATCTGTGGATATAGGTTTCTACAAAGCAAAGGTCAACGAATACATCCCCAACCCCATGAGATGTCGTAACTGCCAACGACTCGGCCATACAACAAAACGCTGCACTAACACCACAATGTGTGAGAAATGTAACCTCCCACCTCATATGCCTGCCGATTGCTGCCGTACTATGTGCGCCAACTCCTCACTCCCTCATTCTGCTGCAGACAAAACCTGCCCCTCATATATTCAAGCCAAGGAAGTACTGGCGATAAAAACCACGACCAAATGCTCAATGGGCGAAGCTAAACGCATTTAAGAAAAAAAATGTCTCCAAACCCGATCAACTTTCGGGAAGTTTCGCAGAAACGCTGAAGTTTAACCCATTGCATGGACTCATAAAAGAACAAAACAAACCAAACATAATATCAGCCCAAACTTTCAAAGAACCCCTTCCAACTGGCCCCTCCACATCTAATACAGCAAATAACATTAAAAATCCATCGCCTCACCAGCCATCAAAACCAGTAAAATATAATTTCACCAAATCGGACTCATCAACAACACCACCAGCTCAACAAACACCATCAACTCATATAACATCAACAGCTCAACTAACTCCAACCAACCCCCCACAACTACAAACAACTTCTTCAATCCAAAACTACAACCAAACGGTCCCACAAGTTACAACAAGCTTTTCCGCCGATAGCCTTTCGCAATGTACATCGTCACCCGCACTAAAGGTAAAAAACAAATCGTCCCTTACTAAGACAAAAATAAATAAAAATGTACACATCTTAGAAGATGATGAATTCAAAATGTAAGAATAATATTAACATCCAAGTCCCTGACTCTGCTGTTTCTGAAACTGGACACACTATTAGGGCTGAACGCCCACAACCCACTTCACAACATAAACCATTCACCATTTTGCAATAGCACATGAATGGTTATACTAATAATTTTGACGAATTAAGCATTCTAATTAAAGAATATAACCCAAGTGTGATATCATTACAAGAAACACATTGCTCAGTTAACAGGACACCAATCATTCCTAAATCATATACAGGATACTTCCATAACTCCTCTGCAAATACATCACATAAACAAGGTATAGGGTTACTCATTAAGAAAGGTACTCCCCACAAAATTCTCCCCTTTATTACAAATATGCAAGCACTCGTTGTAGAAATATAATACCCCATAAATTTCACTTACATAGATTTATATCTTCCTCCAAATCAGCCGATAAATAAAGATGATTTTCAGTCAATACTCAATCAAACAAACGAGCCCAGAATACTTGGAGGTGACATAAATGCTTGGAGTATACTCTGGGGCTCATCGTCCACAAACAAAAGAGGCGAAATAATAGAAAACATCCTCCTCGACTCCAACCTTATCCTACTGAATGAAGGATCGCCTAACCACCTCTGTACCCACAACAGTCTCACTCACATTGACATCACTTGTTGCTCTCCTGAATTGGTTCCGAGAACTTCATGACAAGTTGTAGACGATCTTTACCATAGTGACCATTTTCCCGTGTTAACTATGATAAATATCCAACAACCGATAACCAATCATAATCAATCTCCAAAATATAAAACTGACTCTGCCAACTGGCCACTTTTTGAAAAAAAAGTTGATGAATTTCTTTCAAGCTACGCCCATACACCTAATACAAATCATGAAGCTGCAATAATCAATAAAGCAATTAGATCTGCTGCCAACGTTTCAATACCACAAACGAATACTAAAGCTAAACCGGTAACCGGGCAACATGTACCTTGGTGGAACTCCGAACTAACATCTCTCCGCAAATGCAAAATGGCAGCCCTGTCCCAATTTAAAAATGACCCACTCAGGCTAATCTTGTAGCATATAAAAAAGCGGACGCTGATATCCATATATCGGTTATGAAGGTCAAAAGGTCTCTCATAGACCGCCTGTGGGGGTTTAAGTAGGTGTGCCAAGACACGGGCACTGTTTCACTTGAATCCCCATCAAGTTGTTCCGGCGAAAATGTTGAAACCCCAGAACTCAAACACCAAAGGTAAAGATGAAGGAAATAAAAGCACTGGTGGTCTTTTGTTAGTTAATGTTTTCTTTATTTAACATTCAATGATTTCACATGCACAAATAAACCTATAAAATTTAACTGTTTTCTTGAGGATAATTAAACCGACTTCTCGTGGCAAATATAAACTTTACGCGTAAGATGAAATTTCCTGTGATCGAATTTTGACTGACTGTAGTAACGTGGGTGTACGCGACGAGGGATGATTTAACGACACGGCGCGGCGTGACCGTCAACGATGGTGAATGTGTAACGACTGATCCCTGTTAGGGATGAAAGTTTAACTTTTAATTCGCACGGCTATTAGCCAATCATCATTGCGCTCTTCTCATGAATCTTCTCATTTGCATATCTCAGTGAGGTGAATAATACTCGCGCATCATTCGACAGTCGCTGGACATGCGAAGGATGAAAAGAATAAAAGAGAGCGCGCAATAACTTCGGGGTTGGCTTAGTTTGTGCGCTTGTATCAAATGCAGTCTCTGAGGATGACCTACTGCCATAGTGCGATGGCTGTGGTGATCTCAGAGTGCATTGAACTGTAGGCAGACAGAATCGTGGAGTAGAGGAAAATGTAGCTGGTGCTATTCACCTGTGAAATGAGATCGTTGATCCCAAGCGAATAGAGTGGCTGGGGGAAGTCATAAATGACGCTTAATCGGCTAGGGAAATATTATTATGTGAACCAAATTCGAAGAATTTGGAATTTCCCCAGCCGTTGCATGGTTATGTAACCGCGTCGTTTGGTGTTGGTGGTTATCTTGGTTGTTGCTAACCAAAATGACTTTAAAATTTCCGGTGGAAATCTCATGGGTTTGTAGTGCTCTGAAAAGCCCTACCACCTTTTTTCCTCCATTTCCACATCCAAATCCCAGCTATTTTACTACAAAACTCAAAATCCGATCAAAACCCAAAAAAAACCCAAACATAAATCAAAATTCGCAATAAACGAATCAAACATTCGTTTATCGCTTATTAGCTGCTTCCACGGCATAATTAAATCCAAAATCTTAAATTAAAATCAAATTCCCAATAAACGAATCTAATATTCGTTTATTGTTCTATATTCGCCCCACGGCATCATCAAAACTCAAAATCAGAGATCGTTATCTCTATCTGAAAAATTCCATTGAGTTAAGCAAATAGAAAACCAAAACCAGATACATATCGACATCTGCGAAATAGTTTCGTAAGAATTCAAGAAATTGAATTCTTATCTTAAATAAACACTGAGCATCTCACTCAGGATTCCAAAATCGGGATTTTTGTAGGAAATTGTGTATTTTCGAGATACAAATTTCGATTTGGTTTCACTTATAAGGGTGATGAATTTCAGATTCGAGGATCAGTCTCTAGGTTGGCGTCCAACGTTTAAGGACGTCAATCATTTAAATTAAATATTAAAATTAATAAAAGTAGTTGCAGATTCAAACAGCTGCATTTTTATTGGGCCTGGTCGATACCCAGGACCCGAATTCAACAATCGTTCGCTTCTCTTCCTCGTTGATCGAGAAGCACGGAAGCGAACCGCACAAAAAAAAATGGTGGCAGCGGTTTGGGATCCCAACATCCCCTGCCAATAAAATAAAAAATAAATGAGCAGTGGATCGGACTGATTCATTCATCCCCTACAAAAAAGACTGACGGCAGCGGTTTGGATCTGAGACAAATAATCCCCTACCAAGAAGAGTCTCAATTGGCGTCCAGGCAAAGATCAACTAGGATTATACCATAATCCCTTACCAACAAAACGAGAACGACACCCCATAAACAAAAACATCACAGTTAATAGTGAAAAGAATATAATTTTTAAAACAACGTCCAGCGGCCAAAAGCAAACACACCAAACACAAACTATATCGACACATGTGAATGGAGACGGAAACTCTGGCAATCGATAAGCAGGAGCTCTAGTGGGACTGTGAAATGTGGAACTAGCAAAACCCGATTAAGGTCTCAGTCTGAACAGCTGGCTACTTGTCCAATCTACTATTCCCATCAAGATACTAGCAAAAGGAACAACAAGGTGATCAGGGACAACTGCAACATACTCAACATCATAAACAACAAAAATTTCATGTCCATATAACAACACCGCACCAGTAGGAGCAGTCAATACAGCTGTAGCAGCCAGCAACACCGGCACAAAAATGTACAAGGTATGCACATACATTCTATCTATAAAATTGTATTAGTTAATTTAAGAGGACAAACAAAACCCACAATACACATTTAAAAAGTCCATAGAAACAAAAAAGGAACGCATAGAAAATCACCAAACAAATTAAATTGTGAAAAATTAATCAAAGGGGATATCAAGAAAAGCAAATTTTGAAAATTTTATTTTATAAAGAGCATTTTTTAACGTAATCACTTGAATGGTTTACAATAATAACAAAAACCCCAAGAAAAATTTAAATATACAAAGGGAGAATAAGAAAGTACAAACCCTACACTTATAAAATCAATTTTTACTTACATTTTTACATATACCTATACATATGCACATATTTACATTCATTAAATAAGTTTCTTAAGGATTTAATATACTTGATGAATATTTTCCATACTTTCTAACAGGAAATTTTCGATTTTAACGCGCTCACCCTTATCTGGCTGTTGGTCTTTTTCCTTTCATCTGTTTAGATCAAAATTCCTTAGGATCACTTCCCCCTATCCAGGATCTTTCCACTTGCAGGCTCGTTTCACTTTGGGCTCGATAAAAATGTCCTCTCTTTTTACCATTGCCTTCTTTCACAGGATCTCTTCTGCTTAGCTGTCTACCAGGATTTTTCGAAATTAGGAATGTTTTACTTCGGTGTCAGTAAAAATCTTTTCCTACCTTCGATTCTTTCGAAATTTCCTCTATAGGTGAAGATGTGTTGGGTTTGAAAGGATCTCTTTTGCTAATCTGTCTTTCACACGATCTTTCGATATTAGGATTGTTTTACTTCGGGTCAATAAAGATCTTCTCCTTACCTTTAGTATTTTCGAAATTTCCTGTATATATATCGACATATTTGGGTTTGAAAGCATTTCTACTCTTTTCCCTTTAGTCTTCTTCTCCTTTCGCTTCAGTTGAGTTCGAAAACTCTCTTCTCACTATTCGCCTTTGTTACACTTGTATTTGGTAGGATGAATTTTCCGAAGGAATATTTCACCCAAAATAATACCCGAATCGAATATTTGAAGTCCGCGAAAAAATGAAGGTCACAATCGGGTTAAAGGATATTTTGGATTTCGTACCGGTGTTTAACGGTAACCCGGACGAATTGGATAATTTTGTTTCTTGCGGAGATATTATTTTTTCACAGGCACAGGACGACAGTCAGCATGCTTTTTATCTAAGCGTGGTGAAAATCAGACTGAAAGGGCCAGCATACGACCACATCCGGTACAAGGTCATTTCAACCTGGAATGATCTTGCTTCCGAATTAAAGGGAGAATTTAAAATTCTCACCTCAAGGTCAGCGGCACAAAACAGTCTGGTGAAAACCAAGCAAGATAGCAAGGAAGATGTGAAGGAGTTTGGAAACAGACTCGCACACCTCCTGCATCTGTTGAACAAAGCCACGTTCGAAAGCACTGTCGATCCTGCGGTGCGAACATATCTCCTCGAAAAAAATAAAAAGCTCGCCTTGCATACTTTTGAAGACGGTCTTAGGGATTCCCATTTAAAACTCTTAGTGAAAGCACGAGGTACCCCAAGTCTTAGAGCAGCAATCAATTACGCTCTTGAGCAGGCCCCACGACTATGCAATGGCACTCTGAAATCTGATAATAATTCCAAATATAGCCAGCCACAAATTTGCCAATCGTGCAATAAGACTGGACATACTTCCTGGACTTGTTATCGCAATACAAACTCTCTAAATGTTGGTCCCCAACAAATGAAGACAGAGGTTCAACACATTGAATGCACTTATTGTAAAAGATTTGATCATTCTCAAGCAGAATGTAGGATACAGTCTCATTTCAAAAGTCTAAACGACTCTCCATCGAATAAAAACGATTTTAGAGCTCCGCCCAATTCTACCGCAAACGTCTGGAGAAGTGGAGTAATTAACAAAACGAGTATGGTACAGCAATCACAAATTGATATAGGAACATTAAACAGCCAAAGATCTAAACAATCGTTATTAGAAGTGTGGCAGTTCTCCCTTGTTTGTCTTGCCACAGAAAATCAATTACTGTTTAATTTTACCTGTGATTGCTTTCCTGTCCGCAGCCTGGTGAGATTCCCATTCCCAGTCAATTGGTTATGTGCTTCTCGAATATCTTGAGTAGTTGCTTGACGAGTCACTCCAAGACCCCCACATGGGTCACCTAAATTGATGGTGCATACAATTTTGTTGACCTCCAATTAACTGGGTGCACAAATTTGCCTGATAATTTATTTCGACTTTATTTTGTATGATTTTAATTTTAACAACTTTAAACTTCTTCTTTTTGTACAACTTCAATTTTAAGAAATTTCAACTTTTCTTTTGGTGCCGTGACCGAATCTTTTTTCTTACTCTTCCTCTTACCACCGTAAGCTTTCCTTTTTCCTTTTCTTTTTTCAACTCAAAAACAAACCGTCAGCAACGGAATTCAAGACCGTATTCTAGAAAAAGGTTAACCCTCCGTCTCTCTCGCTCTCCATTCACGTCCACTTCGAAAAACAAATTCGAACTCGAAGAACTGCACGATCCACACCCGAATCGGGGCGTGTTCGAAAACTCACTTCTGGATCGTGCAATTCCTCCACCACCTTACCATCGTACTATTTTAAAACAAAATTGTATCAAATGCAAATTATCAAATGATGGTGGTGGCCGACGTACGTAACACACCTCCCCCCCCCCCACAAGACTGCGTGGCATTCTTAGGAGAGGAATGTCACGCCGGAGAGTGGACGGCGGAGAGCAGACAAACCAACAATCAGCAGACCAATCAACAAATAAATAAATAAATAAATTAGTCTACATGCTTAAGTGTTAATGTTAGTAAGGATTTTAGGCTACCTATATGCTAGGGTTAGTAACAATAAATAAATAAATAAATAAATAACATTTAATAGGGGAACACTAACTACACAGATTCCCATCTATCGCGGCGGGCCCGACACTGAAACGATGGTCCGACCGAAAGCTCGACCGCCCACACGATCCGGTTAGGACCCCCTCGCTAAGGCGAGGCGATCCCCTCTCGTTCAACCTCCGAAATGTCACCCGGCCGGCGAAAGCGTCCCGCTCCTATATATTTAATTTAGTCCTCCTCTTCTGGACTCGGTACTTGCCCCGGTCCATGGGTTGGTAGATCGGGGGGGTTTCCCGTTTCGGCGGCAAAACCTACCATCACCCGACATTATAGTGCGCTTTCGCACTTTCATATATGCGATCCAACCCCTAGCACTGGGGTTTGCCTCTGCAGTCTGCGCTGGGACTGCGCCTGCAGCATTAGGCCTGGCCTTAAAGACTTTTCGTCAGGCTCTCAAGTTGGTATCCCTCGACGAAGGTCCTTTACAATGACGAAGATTCTGGAGGGTAACCAGACTCTGGCCAGCTAGGATCAGGGGCTCCGAGTTACCGGAAGGCTTAACCTTTCCGTAATTGTTCTTTTATAATAAACGTTGTCTATAACTATATGTTATTAACGTCCACTGTTTGGGGTTCATCCGGATGACCACGTGGGTAGCACGTGGTTGAACAGCTTTTCGCAGCCCTCCCCTGTATGGGTAGGGTCTCCGGGCGAGTACCTGCCGCAGTATCGACCTTAACAGGTCCCTTTGGCACGTCTCCCCGTTTGGCTGCCACACGCTCAACCCTTCCCGTCCCATAGTTGACAAATTGAATGGAGAATGGCACGGGATTTACGGTCGTTCGGGGAAAAACCAAACAACCACCCGGCCCTTACCTTACTCTACCTTACAATTCCGAGACAGGAAGTCGTACCCCAACAATCCGTCTTCCTCCAAACCCGGCAAGGAGTCTACTTTTTGGAAACTGCAGGGAATCTCATGGTACAACTTGAAATTCCCAGTGCAACATCCCCTCGACTTACCTTTGACAAACAGCGCTTGGAGCGTTGTAGATTTATGCACATCCATGTCATATCTAGGATGGAGTGCCTTCAGCTTCAACAGGCTGATCTCAGCGCCGGTGTCCACGATTAGGCGCGTAGGGTTCCTACGGCCAATGTCTAGAGGGAGAGCGACAATCGGGACTCGAGTCGGCGAAAACTGAGGACAGCTGGAGCTGGGTTTCGTTTTTAGTGCGGTCGGGTAGGATCTTGCCGACCCGACCTTGGGGAGTTTCCCGAACTCTCCCATTTTGCTTTATGTCGACACTCTGCCGCCTTGTAAGTGTGTCGACCGCAAAACTCGCACAATGTTCCGCTCCCCCGTTCAGGAATATTCCGCTCGGGAGTCCCACTGGACTCCGAACTAGCGGAACTGGAGCTATTCTTTCTGCCCACTTTGGGCCCAATGCGCCGGGGCTGCCATTCCCGGCTCCCCGCGCTGCCTGATGCGGCATCATGTCTCGCATCCGTCCTTGAGGATTTCGAGTCCATGGAGTCGGGTCGCTTACCGCCACCGCTCGACACGGACAACCGTCGCCCATCATCTCCGCCCGCCTTCCGGGAATCCCTACTCCCCGCGCTACCATTACCGGCGCTTCGATTTCGCCGACGCTGCCTCCGACGCCCTCTGCGCCTATTTCTCGCGCTTGCCCCAGTCTCCACACGGGTGTCTTGCTCTCGGCTCGCAACAGGTGCTGTTCCGGCGTGCCGCTTATGGGGAGAACCCTGGGAATGCTGTTGTTTTTCCCACCTTTGCCTGCATTCGCACCCGCGCAAGCTATGACCCTGTCGGCCACAAAACTCGCAACAGCACCGGACGCTGAATACTCTGGGGCCTGATGTCGCCGGCCCGCCGCCCGTAGACGGGGGCTGCGGCTCTGGTAGGGCTCTCCGCTGATACTGTGGTCGCCGAGAAGGCGGCTCTTGTCGTGCGAATCCGCCCTGCTGACCTCTACCCCTGTATGTGGTCTGGGGACCGCGCGTCCTCGTCGGACGATCCGGGCAGTCCACTATATCGTGGCCATACCGCCAACACTCGCGACAGAAGGGAGTGTTTCGTCTTTGTAGACACTCGTCGTATACGTGACCTCTCACTTTGCAGAAGCTGCATGTTGTCTGGGATTCCAGGGGGCGAGCCGATCGATCAACCGAATCCCGGACCGGATTGTCCCGACCCGATCGATCTCCAGGCACATACGCCCCTTGAGCCAAACCCTGCGACCCTTCACTCCGACTCGAGGAAGACACGGTATTTGACCACGCTCCCTCGCCAGAGGAGGCCGGAGCATAGGCACCAGCATCCCGTCTATAATTGAGAGGTCCGCACGACTGCTCCCGAACGAAACCATCCTCCCCCCGTCGACGACTATCAGGCTCTTCGGCCGGCAACACGAATGACACCGCCCGGGGATTTAAATTCGACAACACCGGCGCCGGTGCCGCGGTGTAATCCCTAAAAGTGGAGGATGAATTTTCCAAAAGGGTCGAGCAACTTCCCGGTCCTAACTCCAATGTTTCCGACACTCGCTCGGCGATTCCGTGCCGCGCATCTATAAACAGGTCGTCCTGCCTCAGCATTTCCCTACGAGCTCGCTCAAACCCGGTTAGGTGGTCCACCAGGCTACGAAAAGGGACATTACCCAACGTGAGAAGGAAGTGCTTTAGTCCCTCCTCCCCCAGACCCCTTACCAACACCGGTTTGGCCATGCCCTCAAGCTGGCTGGCGAAGACGGACCTACCCTGGCGACCATAAAAGCGCTCAGCTGCCTCCTCGCACCGTACCACGGCCCGCTTCACTCGGGAAACGAAACCTGTGGCATCCTCGGAAGGAAGTTGTCGCATTTTGGAAAGTTGCGCACACAACTCCTCATACGACACCCGGGGTTCGTAGGCCTCTCTAAGACGCTGTTCCGCTTCAAGGAATGTCGTGGGTGGTCTCTCCTCGAACATCCGATAGGCCTCGCCGCTCAGCCTAGAGGGCAGCCACCGGAGGAAGGTATGTTCCTCCTCCACCGCCAGCCCATCCAAGGTCCTTCTACAGCCCTTGAGAAACAAAGAGAGTCTCTCGGCCGTATCCGGGCCTTCCTGTCCCGAAAACATGGGGACCGCCTTCGACACAAGGTCGAAAACCCTATCTGTGCCCAGCATGGTCCGTACAGGACATGGTTGTGGGCCCAGTTTAAAATACGAGGGCATCGGCGTGTCCTCCATGCTCCCGACAGGCTGTTTACCGACGGTGGGAGGGGGGCGTGTTGGCGATCGGTCGTCCACAAATTCGTCCCTCGAATCATGGAACGCCTCCGGATCCACCTCGTCAACCGGCGGCTCGGGAAATGCCCCGGGTCGTGCCCGCGCAGGGGTGCCCTCTCGGACATCTCTTTGACGTTGCCTTGTCTGCATCTGCAGGCCGTCTAATCTAACCTATACTTCTCGATACAAAACGACACCCGGGATTCCGCGAAGAGCGAGCAACTCCGTCGCCGACAGAACCAACCAACAGAAAGGGGGCGAAAACAAAAACAAACACGCTCCCAAGATACAACCGGACGCCGTCCGACGAGCTCTCCCCTCTCGCAAATACTATATAGGCCTAATACACAACAAGGAGACCCGGAACAACAGAGAAGATCAACCCGCAAACAACAGTTCGAAAACAAAACGACAGTCGAAAACCCCAAGAACACAATTCACCAACATTCAGCGGGAACACAGGATGGGCTGCCAACGGATTCACACAATCACAAAAGCACCAAACAAATACTCTCAAAGGGGAAGACAAGGAAAAATAAGGGAAAAATACACACCGCACCCGTCAGTCAAAACGAAAAACCACAATTTAACTAACAATCGCCGTCCTCAGTGGGCGAGAAATGGAGAGAGAGAATCGAGCAAAGTTCGATTAATTAAACGCAAATCCAAACGAAATCGCAATAAAAGTTCCACGACACGAGACCAAACCAACGTTTGAAGATAATTCAGAAAACTGGACAGTCTTAAATTACATTAACACTACAATAAACGAAATTTTTTGAAAGGAAAAGAAAAACTGAAAGCACACCAAAATTTTGAATGGAATGCTGAAAAAGCTTAATAGTAAAAAAAAATTGTTTGCCTCAATAAATTAATATGAAAAGGAAAATACAAAAGTTTGAAATTCACCAAAAAAAAGAAAAGAAAAGAAAAAAAAAACAGTCCGGACGAAGATCTGAGGAAACTCAATAGTCCTCAGTTACAATAAAAATTACATAAAATCAAAACATGCAATTACAATAAATATTCTTTAACAACAATTAACTCCAACCAAAACTCTCGGCAAAACAATTCTACAATTATTGACAATAGATTTTTGAAGTACAAAAAAAAAATACAAAAATAAAAAATACTTTCGCCGCTCTCCTGCTGATAACAAATTCCATCCACAGCGCACTACCTCCAGTCTTCGCTCCGTTGATTGCTATCCTGCCGAACACCTTCCAGAAATCTCCCCCTGTAATTGCAACGTATCTCTATGATTGCTGAGGTTTCCCCGGTGCATCCTGTCCGCAGCGCCAGTTGTGGCAGTTCTCCCTTGTATGTCTTGCCACAGAAAATCAATTACTGTTTAATTTTACCTGTGATTGCTTTCCTTTCCGCAGCCTGGTGAGATTCCCATTCCCAGTCAATTGGTTATGTGCTTCTCGAATATCTTGAGTAGTTGCTTGACGAGTCACTCCAAGACCCCCACATGGGTCACCTAAATTGATGGTGCATACAATTTTGTTGACCTCCAATTAACTGGGTGCACAAATTTGCCTGATAATTTATTTCGACTTTATTTTGTATGATTTTAATTTTAACAACTTTAAACTTTTTCTTTTTGTACAACTTCAATTTTAAGAAATTTCAACTTTTCTTTTGGTGCCGTGACCGAATCTTTTTTCTTACTCTTCCTTTTACCACCGTAAGCTTTCCTTTTTCCTTTTCTTTTTTCAACTCAAAAACAAACCGTCAGCAACGGAATTCAAGACCGTATTCTAGAAAAAGGTTAACCCTCCGTCTCTCTCGCTCTCCATTCACGTCCACTTCGAAAAACAAATTCGAACTCGAAGAACTGCACGATCCACACCCGAATCGGGGCGTGTTCGAAAACTCACTTCTGGATCGTGCAATTCCTCCACCACCTTACCATCGTACTATTTTAAAACAAAATTGTATCAAATGCAAATTATCAAATGATGGTGGTGGCCGACGTACGTAACAGAAGCTAATGATATAAACAGGAAGGTAGAAAATGCCCCACCTTACAAGGTGTCGTCTACGGATGAAATTGGCATTAGAGATAATAGGGACAAAAATCAGAGGCAGGACGATCTAGAGGCCCCCCAAATAGAGGAGGTATTGGCCAAAGATCGCATCCAACAGTCAACATTTGAATCCGTTTGTCTACGGGCCGGATCTGATGATTCGACAAAGACTCCTGACCATACTATCCTAACACCTCCATCTACTTTTATATTCTTAAATGCTCCGACTTCTAGCAACAACACGTCCAAGCTCATAGAGCACAAACAGAAAATTCCGGCAAAATGTAAGCCTGAGGAGCAAGAACTCTCAGCAGATTGTAAGCCCGAGAAACAAGAAATTTCAGCTAAGTATAAGCCTGCGGAACAAAGAGTTCCAGCAGAACTTAAGCCTGAAAAGCCACTAGAACTCCCAGCATCCAATAAGCCTGAGGAACAAAGATTCCCAGCTAAGAGTAAGACTGAGGGACAAGAAGTCACAGCAAAATATAAGCCTGTAAATAATAGTTATATCAAATTACCGCTTTTAAATTACTTGTTTGTCCGCATCGTCTCCCTCGTTTCTCTAATTTTTCAAACTTCAAAATGGGTTCTACAAATTAAACATAAAAATAAACAAATGATCAAAATCCCTTTTACAAATAAAACAACGGTTGAACTTCCAAAATTTATTATGAATTCTGCATCCTTTAAAATGTCTTTCATAGATGGTTTTATTGCCCAAACTTTAAACTACGTTACACAAACCAACCCTAAGAAAATATGGAAAATTTTTCACAAATTTAAAGAAAAACCTAAAGTGAAACAAATGGATTATTCCCTTCAAATATATGTATACGTGTATGGACATAAAAATAAAACACCAATTCTCACATTATTAATCAAAAAAAAAAAAAAAACGATATGTAAATTAAATAGAAAATGTATAATTAATAATATTTAATTCCCCGTTTAGCAATTTATTGTACAAAAACAAAATAGATACATATACATAATAACACAAATAAATAAAATAAAACAACCAACTCTGTTTTGGGAAATGTATGTATTTTAAAAAAAATATCTATAATAAAAAAAGAAAATTTGTAAATAATACAACTGTATTCACAATTCAGGAGATAATAAGCAAGATATAACAGAAATAAATCTATGCAACTTCATATTATTAACACATAAATATGAAACAAATATTAACTCCCTCAATAAAATAATTTTGTAAATATTATACAATATTTTAATTAATTCCCATTTACTTAAAATTTAAATAAATGAACAAAAATATTTTAAAAATAAATGATCTTAATTTGTAAATAAAAAACATATATAATTCTAAGTATAAAAAGAAATTAACTAAACAAAACAAAATCTGTGAAATAAACAATATTAAATACAAATATAATAATTTCAAATACCTATGTAACATTCTCCAATTAACCTAATCACATATATCCTAAGAAAAATAAGGAACTAACATTTTTTACTGTAAATCAAAATGAATTTAAAAATTTAGAATTAAAACTTTCTTTATAATACAAGCAAAAAAAAAAAAAAAACATAAATATAGTCCTCAAAATGAAACAGAAATATACTCTGTAGATAATGTAAATCCCTATACGAGTATAATACACAAGCTGTAAGGCTTACCTAAAATTTATCTGTAGCACAAATTGAATTTAATATTTTATTTAAAATAACTTTATTTTATAAAAATAATTCAAAATTATTATTAAATATATTGAAAAAACATAAGAACTCTGTAAATAACATTATTAATATATGTAATTACAACATAATATTTAATTAATTCAATATCAAAACGTAAAAAATTTACTTATATACACGATAAGAAAAATTGTGAATTTAAGCCTTTAGTTTAACACATAATCTTAGACTTTATAAAAACATAACAAAACATTGAAGAACACTCTACCGTAAGCTACAGAATTAACACAAAATTTTGAATAATACTTAAAAACAAGAACAAACATTTAAAAAAGTAGCAAGCAATTGTAACTACAATGAAAATATAAGGTAACCATTATAATTGGAAATCCAAATTATGTAACGAATCATGATGACATCGTCCTTCATCTTTTATCGCGTCACTCCTACAAAATTAATCTCTTACAGATTAATTTTTTTTCAAGGAGGGGAGGATGTAGTGCTCTGAAAAGCCCTACCACCTTTTTTCCTCCATTTCCACATCCAAATCCCAGTTATTTTACTACAAAACTCAAAATCCGATCAAAACCCGAAAAAACCCAAACATAAACCAAAATTCGCAATAAACGAATCAAACATTCGTTTATCGCTTATTAGCTGCTTCCACGGCATAATTAAATCCAAAATCTTAAATTAAAATCAAATTCCCAATAAACGAATCTAATATTCGTTTATTGTTCTATATTCGCCCCACGGCATCATCAAAACTCAAAATCAGAGATCGTTATCTCTATCTGAAAAATTCCATTGAGTTAAGCAAATAGAAAACCAAAACCAGATACATATCGACATCTGCGAAATAGTTTCGTAAGAATTCAAGAAATTGAATTCTTATCTTAAATAAACACTGAGCATCTCACTCAGGATTCCAAAATCGGGATTTTTGTAGGAAATTGTGTATTTTCGAGATACAAATTTCGATTTGGTTTCACTTATAAGGGTGATGAATTTCAGATTCGAGGATCAGTCTCTAGGTTGGCGTCCAACGTTTAAGGACGTCAATCATTTAAATTAAATATTTAAATTAATAGAAGTAGTTGCAGATTCAAAAAGCTGAATTTTTATTGGGCCTGGTCGATTCCCAGGACCCGAATTCAACAATCGTTCGCTTCTCTTCCTCGTTGATCGAGAAGCACGGAAGCGAACCGTACAACAGGTTAATGCAATAGTGTTGCCGTATGGCAAGAAAACACTGAATGCAATTGTGCATTAACCGAATAGATTAATGACTTCCGGCCAATCTTCTTTTAAGGATTTATCTATTGCAGGTGAAATAACCGACGGTAGGAATTGGGATTGAGGTCACGCGCTGTTAGCGGTCAAAATTAGGTTAGGATTGTGGGTTGGTTCTCCATGTAATATAGAGATCCCCCACACGCCCACCACGGAATCCGTATTGATGATCATTCAGAAGTTCGTTGGACTCCAAGTACTTAATTAACTTGGCATTGATGACCTTTTCCATCAGCTTAGATAACATAGAGAGTAATGCTATCGGACGGTAATTTTATGGGAGACACTTTTTCCCGGTCTTTGGGATTGGCTGAACTCGAGCGTTTTTTCAGCTGGTATGAATCTGCTCCGTGCATAAGATAAGCAGAAGAGTCCTGCAAGAACCGGCGATAGTTCTGAAGCACAGAGCTAAAGAAGTATTGCCGGTATTCCGTCCGGGCCGATAGGCTTCGTACAGTCCAGTCCACATAGAATGCGTTGAATAGTACGCGGGCGGTACCTCACATCCCGCATTGAAGATCGTACCGGCGCGATCACAGGTGGCTCCAAAAGACCGGCATTGAGTTTTGAATTCAGGGCAAATAAACTGGTTAACACATTAGTTTTATCCTTGGAATTTGTGACCAGTGTCCCGGTACCCGTCATTAAAGGCGGTTAAGAGGTGGAAGCGAAGTTACTGCTGACAGGCCTTGCCATTGAACAAAAGGGACGCGAACCACTCTTAATTCTTCTTTGCGATATTATTCGCCTGGTTGCACGCGTTTCCAATTCTAACATAATTCGTTCTGTTAATCTCGGTGCGATTCGAGCGCCATAGTTTAAAATCTCTAATTTTTGCTGCTGTAATCTGCTCGCAGTCTTTATCAAACCAGGGGTTATCACAGGAACTTCGTTTGATGGCATGCAGAATGTAGATCCCTATCCCGAGAAGAATCATCTCTGTGATCGACTCCGCGCATGCCTTAACATCGGAGTCTCCAAACTACACCTCCGACCACGGAAGGGATTCGAAGAAATTTCGCCAATGGTCCCAGTTGGCAGCCCAAGCAAGTTATACCCTCGAAATGCAAATGGTTTCCCGACCGATACCAAGCAGTAATCTGAGTTTCCCAGTGGCGTGACAACCTCCGCGGTAAAAATTTTCGACTCGGATATCAAAAACAGATCCAGGGTGTTCGCATAATCACCTCGGGTATCCGACACTCGCGTAGGTTCCTCCATGAGTTGAGTTGAATTGCGGCTAACAGGAATCATCTCCACTAGCCTTCCAGCCTCGTCGGTTCTGTTAGAATGTACCAACCACCTGGAATTGTGTATATTAAAAACGCCAATGACGATAGTTTCAGAAGCCGGAGGGTTTATCTGAATGCAGTCGGCGGTACGTGAAAGATGTTCGAAAAATGTCGCCGGTCGATTGTCATTCGGGAAATGCTTAATACAACAAAGAAATTTATCACAATTCCTCAGCACGACCCTCAACCACATGATGTCCATGTTATTGGGTTCCAACGCCTCCATCACGCGTGACAACGCAGACCCCACGCTTAAAATGCGATCTCGAATGTAAATTGTATGTTTTGCAACGAAGATTTGTCGAATCAGTTGACGAATCGTGAAAACAATGGATCTATTAGCACACGTGCTAAGATCAAACAGAGAGATCCTCGCCAATTTACCACGGCAAAGAGAAACTTCACGTTTCTCTCGGGGAGAAAAACTCCCCACGAGTCCCTCGAGGTTAATCCTTGAGTACAACAGGCGATATCGAGAACAGTCGAGATACAGGATCCGCGCAACGCGATAGAGAGTCGTCAATTAGAGTCTACCTACCTCAACGAGAAGGTTCACCTGTAATAATAGAAGTGTTATTTAAGTGTTCTTCCGTAAGGGATTGTAAATCTCCGAGTTGTAATAATTTGAAAAACAAAAATAGAAGAACAATAAAAATAAAAATTAAGATAAAAACAAAATATTCGTGCGTTTAATTGGTGACGGCAATTCGCTCCTTGTTCCAGTGTGTTTCTTTCTGCGTGTAAACAGTGTTCGGCGGAGCACTACAACCTCATCGACATTCAGACATCCGACCATCAATAACAAATCCGCCAAAGTATCTCACATTGGGACTGACCAGCACTTAAATCAACCTTTTCTCCCCCTCTCTCTCTATGTATAGATATTTCTACCTCAAAAATAACTGGTTAGTAGAAGTAGTATTATAGTAACTGGAAAGAGTATTAAATAAAACCAATAGTAAGGAAAACCCGTAAGAGATTCATTAGGTATATTTTATTCATATCATAAACATGTCAAGTAAGTCAAAATGTTCATTTCAACACATGTGACTGGTGTCACATCAAATAAAAATATGCCAACGTGTCTGACACCTTATTAATGATATTAAGTATCCTTATGGAGCAATTGATGAGCTGTTGAAGTTTTCTTATAAGCACATAATACTCTTCTCAACATAGAAGTATCTTCAAGTTCAAAATTACAGCCAACCTGCCGGCATTCCACGAACATTCATACCCACGTTCCGTATCTCGAGATTTCAAATAAAACTCATTCAATTGAATTGATGGATTTGGGGAACGTGCATCTCTCAGTAGCTCACACGTAGACTGTTTTAACTGTGGAAGATATCGAATAAAGTTTCAATGGCTTGTATCTCGCAAACTAATCCGGACACATTCGGAAGTGGACTTATGGTTTATGGGATTTATGACTATAAAAATCTATGAAAATATTAAGTTTATTTCAGAGCACTCTAAAGATTGTTCGTCTTATTTGTCAATCGTTGGTGACTGGTTATACGACATTCCCCACTAATGGATATCCTTGACATAAATGTAATACAATATCGTCAGATTTAAACATCAAGGATACAAAAAAGTTATGGCGGAGACTTGTTGTCATGATGTCGTCTTAAAGATGCTCCGTAATTTTCAAAGATATTGAATTTCCCCTTCACACAGAAATGTATGGGGAGGAGAATATCGAGTATAAATAAAATTATGGTTTCCATTTCCTTACTGTACCTAAATTAATAAGAACACTCATCAGCTATTTAATAGATCTCTCTCGGGTGTTTTTTTGTTTTTTTTGAATATCAACCATATCTTGATAAAGTTTTGTGGGTTTTTAATTATTAAATAATAAAAAAAAAACTATAATTGTATGGACTTTAGGTCAAGTCGAGCCGGGTTTTTTCTTGTAATGTGATGTTGCCGCGGCGATATCACGACTTCTATAACACATAATCGAAAAAGGGTTGCCTCAATTTCAAATTAAAACTTAAAACTACGAGGAGGGACAGTTCCAGGACAACGAATTAACTTTTGTGACTGCGACGCATTTGATAAAGAAGGAACCAACAAAAAATCGTCTCCTCTAGGAAATCTATTTTTAATTTGTGTCTCACTCGCCAACGACGCAGATCGTTCGCTCGTCCGCTTACATCGCAATTATCTTTTCGCAGTACGCATACAGGCAGGTATACCTGGACAATATAATACACCTTCCTTCCCGCGCCGGGTTTTGTTTTGTGAACAGTGCCAGTGACAGTGAATAGACAAAGACCAGTGAACAATAATTGTGATACAATAGCCTGCGGGCCAAATATGAGTGGTAAACGGTTTCGGGATCTCGTCGAGGACGTAGATTTCGAAATACGTAAAAAATAATAAAAAGAACACTTCCTAGAATCGAAGAACATTTCCCAAATTTACCGATGACATCAGTAAAAAATCCGAAATTTTTAATTATCACGGCCAAACAAAGTGATAAACCCATCTCGTCGCTTAATCCATTTGTAATTAAAAAAGTGATAGATGATATAAGTCGAGAATACGAACAAATTACGATCTTACGCGACGGAAACTTATTAGTGAAAGTTAATTCACCAAAAATCGCGGACCGGTTCCTAAAAACAACTAATTTAGGCAATGTGTGCTTCACGAGAAAATGAACGAGTCTAAGGGTATAGTTTACGCTCCCTGCCTAATAAATGTTCCCGAATCAGAAATAATTTCGGAAATACAATCGCAAAATGTAACGCAAGTTTACATATTTTTAAAAAGGGATGAAAATAAAATCCAACGACCATCAGGCCTAATGCTATTTACTTTCGACCTCTACCAACCACCAAAATCTGTGGATATAGGTTTCTACAAAGCAAAGGTCAACGAATACATCCCCAACCCCATGAGATGTCGTAACTGCCAACGACTCGGCCATACAACAAAACGCTGCACTAACACCACAATGTGTGAGAAATGTAACCTCCCACCTCATATGCCTGCCGATTGCTGCCGTACTATGTGCGCGAACTCCTCACTCCCTCATTCTGCTGCAGACAAAACCTGCCCCTCATATATTCAAGCCAAGGAAGTACTGGCGATAAAAACCACGACCAAATGCTCAATGGGCGAAGCTAAACGCATTTACAAAGAAAAAAATGTCTCCAAACCCGATCAACTTTCGGGAAGTTTCGCAGAAACGCTGAAGTTTAACCCATCGCATGGACTCATAAAAGAACAAAACAAACCAAACATAATATCAGCCCCAACATTCAAAGAACCCCTTCCAACTGGCCCCTCCACATCTAATACAGCAAACAACATTAAAAATCCATCGCCTCACCAGCCATCAAAACCAGTAAAATATAATTTCACCAGCTCAACAAACACCATCAACTCATATAACATCAACAGCTCAACTAGCTCCAACCAACCCCCCACAACTACAAACAACTTCTTCAATCCAAAACTACAACCAAACGCTCCCACAAGTTACAACAAGCTTTTCCGCCGATAGCCTTTCGCAATGTACATCGTCACCCGCACTAAAGGTAAAAAACAAATCGTCCCTCACTAAGACAAAAATAAATAAAAATGTCCACATCTTAGAAGATGATGAATTCAAAATGTAAGAATAATATTAACATCCAAGCCCCTGACTCTTCTGTTTCTGAAACTGGACACACTATTAGGGCTGAACACCCACAACCCACTTCACAACATAAACCATTCACCATTTTGCAATGGAACATGAATGGTTGTACTAATAATTTTGACGAATTAAACATTCTAATTAAAGAATACAACCCAAGTGTAATAGGAGTATCATTACAAGAAACACATTGCCCAGTTAACAGGACACCAATCATTCCTAAATCATATACAGGATACTTCCATAACTCCTCTGCAAATACATCACATAAGCAAGGTATAGGGTTACTCATTAAAAAAGGTACTCCCCACAAAATTCTCCCCTTTATTACAAATATGCAAGCACTCGTTGTAGAAATACAATACCCCATAAATTTCACTTACATAGATTTATATCTTCCTCCAAATCAGCCGATAAATAAAGATGATTTTCAGTCAATACTCAATCAAACAAACGAGCCCAGAATACTTGGAGGTGACATAAATGCTTGGAGTATACTCTGGGGCTCATCGTCCACAAACAAAAGAGGCGAAATAATAGAAAACATCCTCCTCGACTCCAACCTTATCCTACTGAATGAAGGATCGCCTAACCACCTCTGTACCCACAACAGTCTCACTCACATTGACATCACTTGTTGCTCTCCTGAATTGGTTCCGAGAACTTCATGACAAGTTGTAGACGATCTTTACCATAGTGACCATTTTCCCGTGTTAACTATGATAAATATCCAACAACCGATAACCAATCATAATCAATCTCCAAAATATAAAACTGACTCTGCCAACTGGCCACTTTTTGAAAAAAAAGTTGATGAATTTCTTTCAAGCTACGCCCATACACCTAATACAAATCATGAAGCTGCAATAATCAATAAAGCAATTAGATCTGCTGCCAACGTTTCAATACCACAAACGAATACTAAAGCTAAGCCGGTAACCGGGCAACATGTACCTTGGTGGAACTCCGAACTAACATCTCTCCGCAAATGCAAAATGGCAGCCCTCTCCCAATTTAAAAATGACCCACTGAGGCTAATCTTGTAGCATATAGAAAAGCGAACGCTTTATTTCGTAGAAGGATGAAAGATAGTAAAGCAAAAAGCCTCCTTCAATTCACTTCGACAATCAACCCAAAATCCTCCACTGCCATAATATAGCATAAAATACGCAGCTTAAGCGGAAATTACAATCCGGTAAATATCTCCTGTCTTAATTCCCTAAATACTACAATCACAGACGCAATGCAAATATGCCAACTCTTCGCCAAAACCTGGTCACAATCCTCAGACAACCACAACTTCCATCCCGAATTCAATCGGAAAAGACTTGAATCCCTTAAGAATTTAGTACATTTGCAAGCCTCCAACCCTGCGGCCCACCGCATCGAAGAACCCATCTCATTTACTGAATTTGAATCAGTACTTAGTATAACCAAAGGGAAAACCCCAGGGAGAGATCGAATATCCTACCCAATGTTGAAACACCTTTCGAAAAATACAAAATTGAGAATCATTAAATTATTCAATAAAATATTTGAAACTTCACATATCCCACAAATCTGGAAAACCGCAGTCCTAATCCCTATTCCTAAACCGAAGAAAGATAAAGATACTATAGAGGGTTACCGTCCTATATCCTTAATCCCCTGTATTGCAAAGGTTTTAGAAAAAAATAGTAGCCAAACGTTTGCTATGGTTTATAGAAATAAAGAAATTGACATCTATCAACCAAGTCGCGTTCAAATCCAACAGAGGTTGCACAGATGCCTTACTTCACATTGACCACTATATCTCAAGGGGTCTATCCACCGAAAACCACGTCACAATCCTCTCTCTAGACTTCGAGAAAGCCTTCGACAGAATCGGCATTCACGTCATACTTAACAAATTGTTAAAATGGGGAGTTGGTAACAACATATATGGGTACGTCAAATCATTTCTAACATAAGTAATAGAAAATTTCAGTGTAGAGCCAACCATATATACTCCACTACTCTCCCGCTACACGACGGAATCCCTCAAGGTTCGCCATTGTCACTCATATTATTTATTATTGCCTTTGACGACATAAGCACGATAATATATAAACAGAAACATCTAGATCATTGTATTTACGCCGATGATATATACGTACGTTTTTTTTTTACTTTTAATTTCTTTTTCTTTTTTTTTCTGAAACGCTTGTACTAAGTGTAATAAACGAGGGTTCTGCTCTCACTAAACAATTAAACAATTAATCTTAAGCAAAACCAGCGATTTAATCTCCTGCAAAAGCATGTTAACTGACACATTGAAAGATATTGTAGAATAGTCAAATAATTCAGGTGCCAAACTGTCAATAGAAAAATGTAAATTACTTCTTGTGTGCCGACGACGACTTTGCCCCCAAATACACCTCAACATAAATAATAAAACCATCCAAAATATCCCCAACCTCAAAATCCTAGGTATAACATTTAATAATAAGTATTGCTGGAAACAACACTGTATAGATCTTAAGAAATCACTAGCAGCGAAACTGAATATTATTAAATACTTAAGTAGCAAGAAAAGCAATGTACATATTAGCACCCTATGTAATATAACTGAAGCACTAATTTTAAGCAAAATAGACTACGGTATTTATATTTATGGCAATTGCCCCAAGACAACTCTAAACATAATAAAACCGACGTACCACCAAGCCGCTAGAAACAGCATATTCGCTTTCAAAACAACCCCAATAAAAAATTTATTGGCTGAAGCTGGACTTCCAACAATCGAGGAACGAGTAGAAATGATATCCGCAAGACTTATAGCTAAACTAGCGTTTTCGGGAAACGCGATCATCGATAAAGATATTAAACTAACGCTAGGGTACAAAAACCGCAACCGAATTCCATCCGCAATTACCAGGATAATAGATAAAGTCGACCAATTAGAATTACAATTTAAACAAACTGTTAAGTTTTCCTCAACTTATCCGCCATGGCTACTAAATGAGAGTGCTATTATAACTACACTCACAACATTTAAAAAAGCTACCACAAACAAGGAAATATACAGTGCACTATTTTGGCTAATCGCTTCGAAATATAAATCCGATGGATAGAGATTTCTATACACAGATGGATCAAAAACAACCGAAAATACATCTTTCGCTGTTACATCTGAAGAAGGTGATGTAAAGAAAAACGGACTGTTACCTGAATTTTGCTCCACTTTTACGGCGGAAGCCTTCGCCATCCTACAAGCCGTAATAATTGCCACCAAACACAGGGAAAAATATCTGATCTGCACAGACAGCTTGTCAGTACTCAATTCAATAAGAAACACCAACTATACTGACGATATTATTTCCAGTATTCGAAACAATATCATCAAATATTATAACAAAATCAAACTAATGTGGGTTCCCAGCCATGTTTCCATCAGCGGTAATGAAAATGCAGACTGTGCAGCTAACTCAGCTAGAAAAGCTCCAGTTCATAAATTTAACATATATACAAAATCCGATCTACTAGCAACCATCCAAAACAAACTAAAAAATACAATTCGAATGACTTGGGATACTTATCACCACACCTATAAATACGTAAACCAATTCAAATATCGCCCCCTCTATCCAACGAATTTAAGTAAAACTAAAATCACAAACTTCGTGAGATTGCGATTAGGTCATACGTCCGCTACGCATCTTTACCTGCTCAACAAAGACACACCCCCAATGTGCCAAAAATTCAACACAACACTTACAGTCATTCATATACTAAAAGACTGTCCTCACCTAAAACTTTTAAGAGACCGTCTATTTCGTAATATAGATATTTATAAAATTCTCGAAGATCATAGATAATATAACTAAGTTTATAAAAATTCTAAAAATCAAATTATAATTTAAAAGTACAGAGCCAATAGTCTCAGCTGCTAGGCTCATTATGTTAGTTTATTGATATGTAATTTTGAATTACTTGTTAATAATAAATAAATAATTCGTGTCTGCTGCAAGGATCCCACCACATAAAAGACGAAAGGAATGCTCCAAAATTAAAGGTGTAGAATGCGTTCGGCTACTGCACCTGGACGCGGACGAAGGAGTTCCACATGTTTTCCTCTTCTTTAACGGAGCTAGTTTTGATACAAATATGTGCGTGCTGTCGAGAGATGAACCGCAAATTGATCCGTCGGTTAGCCTTGTGTAATGCTAATAACCCGAATTTCGTGGAATAATACCTCCAATCTCCAAAGAACAATCCCAGTGATAATATCTGCAAAATAGACAATGGTCCGCTATGCACCTTCCATGTTATAGCCACTGTCCTCGATCAGGCTGATCGCCCCAGTTAACGCACGACTCATCATCCATTATGGCAACTATACTTCACTTATGCCTTAAGTTAGCATATGACTCATCAAGCATTGTCACAACTGTACTTATCAGCTATTACCAAAATACACAATTGTACTTCGCTCATGCCTTATAAATGGCCGTAACGAAGCCATCCCAAGATTATCTATCAACCACAGATGTTACGGACCGACCTTGAGTCCAGGTCCCCCCAACATCCACTAATCCCCTTTCGTTGGTTTCCCCTCTTTACCTCTGAACGGAGAACAACTCGTCAAGTAGTTAATTTGCTTAAACTACTTTGTGCAAATTCTACTTGGTAGAGAAAATAATGAAAACCGGCGTTGGAGCAGAATAATAAATAAACGTCAAGGGCGAAAATAAACAATTATTCATTCGACGTTCAGCTTCGAAAGAGATTCGACGGAAAATAATCCCAAAGTGTGCAAAGCAAAACCAAGTGTGAAAATAGTCGCTGAAATACAAATTCGTTGTTCTAGTAATTCTCCCTTATTACGTCAGTGCAGCATTTACCAAATTAATACCCAAGAATAAGTGAACTAGAAGACAATAACCGAAAGCGGATCAGGGGATCAGCCAGTCAACGCCCCCTGCACCCAGCCGCAGCTCGAGCAACACTCCAATCAAGCTAAAGCAAGTAACTAAATTAAACTTACCAAAATTACTCTTGATTTATATAATCATTCAAATCCAATATATTACTATATTAAATATACTAATTACATGAGTAAATTGTTAAAATAAACCATAACACAGATAATCCGGAGAATGGAAACTTATCTCACAACTTATTTTGTATAAATAGCCCTAATTCACAATCAAAGCTGTTCATCATCATCATCATCATCATCATCGGCACTACAACCGGGATACGGTCTTGGCCTTATTTAGCAAGTGTCGAGGCTTGTTAAATTTTCCATAATAATTTATTTTTACAGGCAAGGTTATTAGCCTTGCGCCGATCAAAGCTGTTCATAGTAAACCATAAATATAAAGTAAAGAAGATCCGCCTCCGAAAAAATATATACTCTTATTTTATCGATACCTATATTATTAATTCCCGCCTAAGTGTGCTCTCAAGTAAGTCGAGAGTATAATTAGGAGCAGAGCTCCAAACATGGGAACAATATTCGAGTGCGGGTCTAATTTGAGATTTATACAGGAAAATAGTTGGGCCAGAGTAAAATATTTCTTGACTCTAAGAATACCACGCAACTTTCTTGAGGTGGACCTGTCGATATACGCGGCCTCCTCAGAGTACGCCAGGAAATCAGGGAACCTCCCCAATTACACCGGGCACATTTGGCAGCTTGGACGTGATCGGTCCGCCAGTTCCAAATTTTTGATCTTGTCATAAGGAACCTATGGCGGTTCCGCCAAACCCCACTGTCTACTTACCGTAAAACCCTCATAACATTCAGCCAATTTCCTAACTTCACTAATGCAATCGCATTAGTAGCTGAAAATGCTTCACGCATCATATAGATCAAATCTATGATCTTAAACAGTCCCTTTCAAAGAAAACTTACCTTTCATGCATTCTCTTCGCATACAATTTCCCGTAAGATTTTTTTCTTTACCTTATCAGGCAGAACCCCCATTATTACAGCCCAATCTACATCAGTTTCTGCTAATGCAACAGCATTAGCACCTGTCAATGCTTCACACATTATACAGATCAAATCTATAATCTTAAAGTCCCTGTAAAGAAAACTTACCTTTTCATGCATCTCTTCGCATACAATTTTCCGTGAGATTTCTGGCTTTACTTATCTGGAATTCCAAACCAATTCGGCACCTTCGGTATCAGACAAATTCCTGTAAACAAAATCATTCGGTTTGCATACAATGCAACCATCATGACAGGGACCATAAATATTGCGCCGTCTATTTTCCCAGCCGCGCCATGTGTACAACAATGTTCCCTACATACACATTGGGTGGTGACTTACACCCAAGGGACCAAAGCAAATACGCATTCCGCGTCTCTTGGCATCAATTAAATCCTACAGCATAAACAAATGCAAACAGGAATTCAATACCTACCCTTACTAGCGATACCATAAACACCATTTCCCAGTAACCTAGCTAAAACACATTAGCACATTTCCACATCGCATCGTCGTCTCTTTGTTTAGCCGCGACGCACATTTGCAACAAAGATCCCATTAGCATCCGACGAGTTCGGTTTTATTTGCTTAAGGAAATCGTATCCCATGAATGCACTTCATGCCCTTTCTTTGTTCTAGGTTCGTTCTCATCCATGAAAGAACTATGCACACATACGACCATGATCACGATTAGCGAGTGAGCTCTGCACGAGCAAGATATCGCTGAGTAGTAATATAACCATCAAGGCGGCCGGGTCGCCCGCCATCCATCGTACCGGCGCCGGTAAGGTGTTTAAACGATAGACGGAATTCGAGTCGAGTGAGTCGGTTGCGCGTACAGTAGCACATATAAAGTAAAAAGAATTGTTGTGAGTTATCGCTTAATATAATATATCAAACTGTAAAATGTGTCATGTCGAATTGAGTGGTAACTGCGTGTTTCATAGTTATAAAAACTTTCAATTAAAGAGAATAAAACACTAACGTACACGAACCCTGTGTTTCTTTTACCGTGCCGCAGCTTCCCTGGGTGTTCCAATGTTCTGTCATTGTTTCCGGTGATCGTGTTTTATATTCGGCGGTATTTCTGATGGTGGAAGAAGTGAACCAAGTACCAATGCTGGTACACACTTCTTCCCCACAAACCCTTTCCAGCCGCAAGGTCCTTCAAAGAGTTGTGTGCACAGCTCTCCGTAAAAGATCCTACAGGTTTTGTTTCCCACATGAAGCAGGCCATTGCGCGTTGCAGGGAGGCGGCGGAGCGTTCATACTGACAGGTGAATGGTGCCATTTTTGGGACGCAGATAGAAAGGGTGTCGAAGTCCGTTATAATGGACGGTGTCAAAGAGGATCAGATCCGGAACTATTTGCAGACATTTGGTGATGGTTCTGTAGATGACATAATGAACGGGCTCCTCCTAATGGAGTGGTCCCAAAAGGAGATGTTGCGCCACGCCGACTCCCATTTCTTAGAAAGCTCGACCGGGGTTGGTAATTTTTCAGTTGATTCAACGGATTTCAGCCCTGGCCAATCCTCACCCTATCGACCACCACGTCGACTATTAACCCACAGTACACGACTTTCGTGCAGGCCCCATTGGTTTTTTCTTTCGCCCTCTTCGCGCACAAGATCCCCGCAAAACACAGAGTGATGGTAAAGCATTCGATCCTTTGCACTCAATCCTAAATCCACCGTGTATTCGCAGGAAGCACATACTAGGTACTCCCTTCCTGTGAATAGATAATTAAACGTTTCGCCTTATCACTACGGAAGGACATTAGACAACATAATGCCTTCCGCAGCCTGAAGACAGTTTCCACATGACTTGCCTCATAAGCAATACTGCCGGTGAATGAGACGGATCACGCCATTGGAGATATGTTTGGCAGGTCGTTCGACCCTACCCAGACCTTAAAAGGTTAGCGCATACTCGCGCTGGGAGGTTACACACAGCACCCCCAGGCTGTGACGGCTGCAACCGTGTCTGAATAGTGCGGATACAGGCTGAGGTATGAAAAAACAAGAAATTTCCGACCATCACCCACCCTAACACGTACCCAAGTGGCCACGACTAAACATCAACGCCAAAACCCACAGATCTCCACGTCAATCATGGGTGGCAGGAGGTTAGAAGAAAGAAACCCAAAGGCCAACGAGAGCGACAAACGCCGAAAGCCCCGACCACAACTGGCCACAACTGCTCTAGCTCTGCTAGTTACGAGTCCCTGAAGACTGAAAAGCAGAGCAGAGTAGACGAGAATAAAGGCGGCGAACGCCAATGCCTTGACCACAATACCATAGACCCACGGCAGGCGAAAGCCGTTCCAGCTCTGCCAGCACTGAGCCTACTAAGGCTCAAAAGCAGATCAAAGGAAGTACTACGGGTCGAACAAGCCGGACGCACCGACCCCATCACCGTCGGCCCAAGACAGGCCGAAGATACTCTAGCTCTGCCAGCATGGAATCTACAGAGGCTCCAAAGCAGACTGATTCCTCGAATTAGAGTGTCCAACTTTGCGAATTTTGCGGGAGACACACCCATACGGCGGCAGTGTGTCGACAAGAAGCAAAGAGGGCGCAAAACACCACGGCCTTAAAATGCTGGAAGCACTGACCACAACACCGTCGGCCCATGACAGCCCAAAGCCGTTCTAGCTCGGCTAGCATGGAGTATACAAAGCTTCCAAAGCAGAGCGAATAAGAGTACCTAACTTTGCGAATTTGGCGGGCAACATACCCACTTGGCGGCATGTTCCATAATTAAAATTGTTTAATTGGATGGGTCCTGCACGGGTGCGAGGCCAGGAGCAGAGCGCCGGTGAGATTCGTCAACTATGGCAGGACGAAGGAAGACGAGACAGAATCGCTCGTTAGACGCCATTTCGAAATCGAAGCATTGGGAGTGCAACCACGACGTCCCAAGAACGACGCCGACAGAAGGGCCATAGAGGTTCTGGAAAAAACCACGAGACGACTGCCAAACGGAAGATACGAAACGGGTCTTCTATGGAGAAGCGACGATGAGACGCTGCCCAACAACTACATCTAGGCCTATCGACGCCTTCTGAATATCGAGAGGAAACTGGGCCAAGACGAGGACCTGAAGAAGATGTGTGGGGGTGCGATGGTGGATGTACCAACGTATGGCACCAGTTAACCGCCGCCCCACTACAGGGTTGTTTACCTGCGAAAGTGTCCGCAAGCGCAAGGAAAGAAATGAAACACTGGGAGTCGGCCGTAAGGGTCTTTTTATTTCATCTTAGGATTTGTCATAAGTTGTCTAGTTTTAATCCACGAACTGCGCCCGAATGTTTTTTTTTTCTATTCATTTTCGACGCTGTACCCGCGGCAATTGGAAGGAGAACATTAGGGCGGACTTTATTTGGCACGCTGGGGCGGCGTGCCCCCGCGTGCCCGCGGCGGTTACAGGGGACTACCGATACGCGCGTTGTGGTATTTGGAGGACGACTGACTTATGGATGAAAATAATTCATTCAATGCGTCGTGGCGGTGCGTCATACCGAAATTAGGCTCGCTGCCAATTACGAAGAATTTTGGAGGAGTTGCTACGCTCGCATAAGAACTCAGTTCCAGCGAATTCTGGCCGTACAGGCTGGGTTCGCTTCGTTGGTTGGGTGTACCGGGAAATTGGCTTTGGGGACGCGAGCGAGTATGGGCATGCATTTTCGGAGGAAATTGGAATGGCTTGGGTGCAAGCAAGGGATATCGTTTAGATAGAAATGTTAACCGAAATAATTTCGGGGAAATGTGCGCGGTTTAGTTGGTTGGTAATGTTCCGTTGAGGATTTGGATATGCGTTTGTTATGGCATACGAATTTCGGGGAAATTAAGATTGCTTGGTCACAAAGAGAAAATATAACTTATGTAGGAAGTTGACCGAAGCAATTTTGGGAAAACGTATGTGGGGTGATGTAATTGAGGGAAATGATTAATATTCCGTTGTAAATTGGAATATGCATTTATTTCAGCTTGGGAAATGGGTTCCAGGTAGGTATGGGATGTATGCAAATGCAGATTTTGCACGGGGAGTTGGATTGAGTTGACGCGCTGTTAGCGGTCAAGATTGGTTGGCATTGTGGGTTGGTTCTCCATGTGGTTAGAGAAACCCCCACAGTACTCCTCCCCCAGTGACGTAGTCACGAAATGATGGTAGGGCGGAGGAGTTTGATGTGGTGATGGAAGGAGGGCTAGACGCTTGAAAGATAAGGTAGGTCTTCTCGCTTCGGAAGGCGCGGTGGTGGGGTATTGGAACTGTCCTGGGTGACGGGTTCCTGGGTCGTGGTGGGCCTGGGTCGATACAATGAGTGGACACGTTGTTGCCGCGTTGATGCTACGTGGGCAAGGGGTGTGCGGCGTGGCCCACTGGCCTGTTGTGGGTCGTTTGGAGCAACACGTTTGTCGCCCGAATGGGTCAGGGCCTATCGGGAATTCGTTCGCATCCGCAGTGACGAAGTGGCGTGTGCGGGATGGAAGAGGTCCGAGTCAGGGTTGATCGCATCCGCGGGGGTCCCTAGAAAGAAGAATCCTTGCGTGGGGTAAGGGTGGTAGAGGCGGGCGTCCTGACTATTGTTTGCTACTCGGAGTAGCGGGTGGATAGCAAGGAGCCGGCCCGGGAGTCGGGCGTCCTACTGGTTGTTTGCTACGCGCAGTAGCTGTGGTTCAGTGAGGAGCCGAGGTTGTGAAAGCGCGTGAAGCCGAGAGGGTTGAGTGGCGGCGTCGTGTGCCAATATGCCCCTACGGGGCAGGAAGGAATCGAAGGATCGAAGTAGGTCGCACTGTGTCGAAAAGGGTTGGTCGGTGTCGAGCGATGTCGAAGGGGCTGCGTAGGGTCGAGGGGAGGTGAGCTGGGTCGCATGGAGTCGGCTGGTGGGCAATGTTGTGCCGAAGTTGAGAGAGGAGCCGGTTTGAAGGAAATTGTGGATTTCGAGGAGTGCCGCGTGGAGTTGGACAGTGGCGGAGGGAGTCGGGTTGATGGAGTGAGGTTTGGCCGATGTCCAGGAGGGGGGGCGAGTCGTGCGAGGTGTGTTAATGCGGTGTTGTGCGCGGGTTGTGCCCGGAAGGGGATTACGATGGTTTATAATATGATTATTTGAAGGCGGATAAAGAAGTATACGCGTAAAATAAGGCGTTTTTTATATTCGTGGGGGAAAATGAAGAAAATTTGCTTTCGGTCGGGATATATCTCTGGTTACTGCGCTAGTTTTTCTTATTTTAAACGTATAGGCGGTATGTGCTCGTATAATCTAGCGGAGAGATATACGTGTTATGATATTGTTTAATACGATTTTCTTTGCGCGGGGGCGGCAGTTCGGGGAATAAAATACAAAAGTGGATGGTAAACTTAATTATCTAACAAAAATTCACTCAGAATTTGTTTAATTACCCATGGTACTAATTATTGCGTTATTGTTGTATTTAAGCGTCGCTGTGGTTCGGGAGGTGTGTGTTTTTATCGTGCACTTTGTAATTGTTTTTGAAAAATGTTTTTAGTTACGGGCACAGACACTGTTCTAGTTTTTTTTGGGATGGAGGTTGCGTTGTTTTTGTATCGGGGGGGCACCAGTGAAATGTCACAATTTTTACGCGCAAATGTTTGAAATTTGCTTGTTCGTTTTCGGGATCACCAGTGTGGCGGTGCTGGTGGATGTACCAACGTATGGCACCAGTTAACCGTCGCCCCACTACAGGGTTGTTTACCTGCGAAAGTGTCCGCAAGCGCAAGGAAAGAAATGAAACACTGGGAGTCGGCCGTAAGGGTCTTTTTATTTCATCTTAGGATTTGTCATAAGTTGTCTAGTTTTAATCCACGAACTGCGCCCGAATGTTTTTTTTTCTATTCATTTTCGACGCTGTACCCGCGGCAATTGGAAGGAGAACATTAGGGCGGACTTTATTTGGCACGCTGGGGCGGCGTGCCCCCGCGTGCCCGCGGCGGTTACAGGGGACTACCGATACGCGCGTTGTGGTATTTGGAGGACGACTGACTTATGGATGAAAATAATTCATTCAATGCGTCGTGGCGGTGCGTCATACCGAAATTAGGCTCGCTGCCAATTACGAAGAATTTTGGAGGAGTTGCTACGCTCGCATAAGAACTCAGTTCCAGCGAATTCTGGCCGTACAGGCTGGGTTCGCTTCGTTGGTTGGGTGTACCGGGAAATTGGCTTTGGGGACGCGAGCGAGTATGGGCATGCATTTTCGGAGGAAATTGGAATGGCTTGGGTGCAAGCAAGGGATATCGTTTAGATAGAAACGTTAACCGAAATAATTTCGGGGAAATGTGCGCGGTTTAGTTGGTTGGTAATGTTCCGTTGAGGATTTGGATATGCGTTTGTTATGGCATACGAATTTCGGGGAAATTAAGATTGCTTGGTCACAAAGAGAAAATATAACTAATGTAGGAAGTTGACCGAAGCAATTTTGGGAAAACGTATGTGGGGTGATGTAATTGAGGGAAATGATTAATATTCCGTTGTAAATTGGAACATGCTTTTATTTCAGCTTGGGAAATGGGTTCCTGGTAAGTATGGGATGTATGCAAATGCAGATTTTGCACGGGGAGTTGGATTGAGGTGACGCGCTGTTAGCGGTCAAGATTGGTTGGCATTGTGGGTTGGTTCTCCATGTGGTTAGAGAAACCCCCACAGATGTACCTGGTGCAAATGGACAATTTGCTAGAGAACGGGTATGCAGAAAAGGCGCCGGCGAACTCCATCGCCGAAGGACCTTCTATCTCCCGCACTTCGCAGTAATACACCCGACGAAGAAAGAACCGCGGATAGTACTCGACGCAGCAGCCAAGTTCGACGGCAAGAGCCTCAACGACGCTCTACTCCCCGGACCGGACCTCCTCCAATCGATCGTGGGGGTGCTGGTCAGATTTCGAGAAAGACCAATCGCCGTCGTCGCTGACATCAAGGAAATGTTCCTCCAAATGCCCGAAGCCGACCGCGACTGCTTAAGGTTTCTTTGGCGCAACGGAGACACAAAAGGCAAACCGGAAGAATATCGTATGACGTCCGTAGTGTTCGGAGCCACCTCATCACCATCGACCGCAATCTATGTGATGAACAAGAACACAAAGGATTTCGAGAAGGAACATCCGGGAGCGGCGCAAGCCATCCGTGAAAACCACTACATGGACGACTACCTACAGAGATTTGCGACGGTAGAAGAAGCCAGAGACCTAGCAAAGGCGGCAAATTTGCTCAGGTTTTCAGGAGCAGCCCCAGCCAGAAGCCGTGGAGTTATCGAGGGAAGAGAAGACCCTCGGGCTCAGATGGATGATGACGGAGGACATCCTGGCCTTCAACGTAGAGTTCCGAAACCCCCCCCCACAAGTCCTCACCGGGAAAAGAATGCCTACCAAGAGGGAAGTCACGAGCGCGGTGATGTCAACCTTCGACCCACTGGGGTTTGCAACGCCAGTGCTCATACAGGGGAAGAAGCTGATCCAAGACGTCTGGCGCGCCAAGATCGGATGGGATGATGAAATTCCAGCGGAAAAGAGGACCACTTGGACCACCTACTTAAAGGAGACGTCCATCCTCAAAGGTCTGAGGATTCCTCGGTGCCTCTCGAGCAGTCGGGAAGAAGGTCAGCTGCACACTTTCAGCGATGCCAGCGAAGAGGCATATGCAGCCGCAGTTTATTGGAGGACGGTGGAACCCGATGGAAGAGTGAGCGTGACCCTGGTCGCCGGTAAAGCCCGGGTAACTCCGACAAATCCGGTGTCCATGCCTCGACTAGAGTTACAGGCTGCCTTGTTGGGAATCAGATTAGCGGCCACAATAGAGGAGCTTAGGCTCCAAATATCGGAGAAATGGTATTGGACCGACTCCAGCACAGTACTGCAGTGGATAAAATCGGAGCCACGCATGTTCAAGACTTTCGTGGCCCATCGATTGGCGGAAATCGAAGAGCTGACAGGACCACGGGACTGGAGATGGGTGCCGACGAAGAAAAACCCAGCGGACGACGCTACCAGAGGGATACCCAATGAGTTCAGCAGCACGGCGAGGTGGTTCAAGGGACCCGCGTTTCTGTACGAAGAAGAAGACAAGTAGCCAAACCGGCACTTCGAGACGAGCGCGGCGACAGTCACTGGAGAAGAAAAGAGCGGTCGAACCATCCATACCGAGCCCGGAACGATTTTCCGACTGGCTGCGTCTGCTGAGAACCACGGCACGCGGGTTTCAATTTATAGACACGCTAAAAGAGAAGAGAGGGTGGCGAATATCAGCCAAAACATCGAAGTCCCGAAGGCAACAAACACCCGCATGTTCCAAAGCCGAGAAGAAGACATTCACGCCCGTGCATCAAAAACAACTAGGCAGGGCCGAAGAGCAACTGGTCAGAATGAGCCAACAAGACAGTTTCGCAGGAGACGTGGCCCGCTTGCGAGAAGGAAGAGCACCAGAAAGCTCGAGTCGGCTGCGCAAAATAGATGTTTACCTCGACGAAAATGGAGTGATGAAGCTGAGGTCCCGGACGAGGAAAATAACAATCGACGGCTGGAGAACAAATCCCATTGTGCTGGACGGGAAACATCGACTGAGCCGCCCCTTGATCGACCACTATCACAAGAGGTTCGCCCATGGCAACACCGCAACAGCGATGAACGAGCTTCGGCAGAGATACTGGATCTTAGGGCTACGAACATCCACAAAAGGGGTGATACACCCAGGCCAATGGTGCAGACTCCACAAACGCAACCCTCAAGTGCCACCCACGGGAGATCTACCTATCGAATGACTGCACCACCACCAATACCCGTTCACTGCCGCCGCAGTGGACTACTTCGGGCCAATGCAGGTCGCTGTCGGAAGAAGAATTGAGAAGCGCTGGGGAGTACTGTTCACATGCTTAACCACGAGAGCAGTACACCTGGAGCTGGCCAACTCTCCCAGCGCCAGTTCCATGATCATGGCCCTGCGCCGGATGGCCGCAAGAAGAGGGACTCCGAAGACAATCTGGAGCGACAGCGGGACCAACTTCACCGGGGCAAGCAAGGAGCTGGGGAAGTCCAATAACGGACATATCAGATGGAGGTTTATACCACCAGGATGCCCTAATAGGAGAGGAGCATGGGAGAGGCTCGTGCAATCAGTAAAAACGGCCTTGACCGCCACTCTACGCTCCAGGACGCCGCCGGGGGGGTACTGTACACCCTGATGACCGAAGCGGAACACGTCGTCAGCTCACGCGCACTGACCCACGTTAGCACGGACCCGGTGGTTCCAGCGACAACATCGCCGCCACATGAGGAAGTGCTTCGCACTGCGGGACAGACTGTTGGCGATGGATCACGGATTCCCAGGAAAGGCAAGGCAAGCGCTAACATACCACTTCCATGGAAATGACGATCAGCGGCGCACCTATTCCGGGAAGCCACTAAGAAAAGCAGATCCTAGGAAACGAGAAAAGGAGGGGACGACTGCGGGCCAATATAAGGCGGGGACTTTCGATGGAGCAGCAGGAGTCGTCGATGGAACTCCTAATGAAAAGGTCTTGTTCAAGACCAGCAGAATAAAGAGATCAAACAAAATAATAAAATATTCAGCAAATAAACTATAGGAAATAAGCAAAGTTATTGCAACCTGTTTTTTCGCTTCGTTGTTGAAATTTTCCTTGGTCGGTTGGCTTGTCTCCTTCGTTGGTCGCGTAGATTAAGGATTTGTACTGGGCAAGACTCAAACGCCCGCCAATCCAGAGAAGAGTCCGGCTCTGGAGGTACAACCCCTTGAATTAAGAAAACATCGTTTGGCCGGCCAGCGCCGGAATACAGTCCATTAAAGGAGAGACTGGGGCAGCGCTAGAGAAGCGTCATTTGTTGTTTCGGTTTTCTCTTTTCATTGCAGCAACAGTTTTGGTCCTTCGAGCCGGATCTCGGCGATAGAACGACGATGCCGGTAACGAGATCGGCTAAGGCAAAGAGGACGCTGCCGTTCCCTACGGGAGGACAAAGATCAAGCGCCACAGGAGAAGTATCTCCCACACGATTTGAAGGAGATGACGACGGACCTGTCAGAGCGCTTGGCAGAAGAGGGAGAGCAGCACATGCGACGGAAGCAAGGGGGACCCAATCCGAACCCCACACCCCCAGGCGGGGGACCGAGTTAACATACGAAGCGTTAACACAGAAGACCAGCGTAACCGGAGAAGACAGGACCCGAGAAAACCGTGCCAAGATCGAAGCGCGGCGCGAAACACGAGCCACCGTCTCCGGAGGAAGCTCGATAAAGTCGTCGAGGCGAGCTGAAGAGGCGAAGGCGAAGGTGGCAAGAACATAAAATTCCATATTGAGTCACATGAACAACGAATTAAACCAAACGTTAATTCGTCGTACATTGACTCAATTCCCAAAATCCTGACATCATGAAATGCTCAATTCAAAACGCATTTCATGATTCCCCTTCCCAGAACCCATCCAACCAAATCCTCAAACAATTCTTAGAACAAAATTCCAATTGAAGCACACGAAGTCTTGTGTGTGCTTCTTGGAATTAGTTGACAAAAGTCAACGAAAAAAACAATAAAAGGGCGGCAATTTCCGATTTCGCCATCAGAAAAGCGCAGATCATTAAACGCCAAAGACGTGATCTGCGTTTACTACCGCACCCAAGACCTACCGGTCTTATATGATTTCTTTCCCACCATCCCTTTATAAAAGTAGTTAGAGAACACCTGGACTAACACTGTCCAGGCTATCCTTGGATACCCCCACTTTTTTCTTTTCTTTTCAGATATCGCGAGACCGAGCCCAACATCCTCACGGATGTGGGTGGTTCTGGTTATCGCAAGATGACCAGAAGTCAGAGACAATATGAAGGACACATCTGTCCTTGTCTCGCTAAAGTCGGCCCTCTCGCCACCCATTTTTTATTTTTTATTTCGCCATCAGTAGAGTTCCAGAGGCCGAACCGCCGGCCGTGCATCCGGCCAAACCACACCTTTGTAACTTCTTATCCAAGCACAATTAAAATTCGCTATTAAGATTTTTAAATGAACCTTCCGTCTTTTATTCTCACTCACCGACGCTCTGGGCTCTTCTCCCGATTTGGGAAGGCACGGCCCGGAGTATAACACACCTCAGCCAAAGTTGTTCTCTGCTTTCCCCATCCAAAGTTCGGATTGGAATTGGACATTGGCTGTAGAAACACTACGCGCCTAATTGTGGACTCGGGCGTAACATCAGCCTCTTGAAGTTGAAGGCACTCCACACTAAGTATTTTGTGAATGTCCAAAAATCCACGACCCTCCAGATGCTTTTTGGCAAACGCCAGTCTAGGGCATGCTGCCATGGGAATTTCAAGTTGCACCAAGAAATTCCCCGCAGCTTCCAAGTAATGAACGGACGCTCACGAAGGATAACTCGGCAAGAGGAGTTGCCCCCTTTCAGGGAATATTCGCGTGAAGTTGCGAGTTAACACATCAATGGGACTAACTTTGATGATGAATCGAGAGACCCTGTATCCGAGTTCGAATCTTCGGAGGAAAAACACCTCCAACACATTAAACCTCTATTCTCGGATGGCAAGTCATCAGATGAATCTACACTTCTAAACCGCACCTGACGTGCAGTAGTGCTAGGCCATATGTCATACCTTCAAAATTTACGTGGTCAGACAAATGCCAGCAGGCATTTGACACTAAAAGGGGGATGTTGGTTTCGCCGCCAAAGTGGGTCAACCCAAACCATACCAACCCCTTTAATATGACCACGGATGTGTGTAAAGAAGCACTCAAGGCCGCGATATCTCGAGACGAAATAGGCAAAGACCCTATTCCTTCTACAGTTCGGTTATTTATCAAAATATTTGCCTGATATTCCGACATGGTATTCCTTGAGATCCGAATAGGAAACTGGTTTATCTCCGGAATTCTTTATTTCTGAAGGTACCACTATAACTTATCTACATTTCACTCTGGCTCATCAACGTCCGAAGCATAGACGAACATTTTTTCCGACGATATCGCGCAATATACAGCATGATAGATGGAATCTCGTATTGGGATGACTTACTAACTAAAGCAACCTTTTTTTTTAGCCCGGTCAATCAGCCAAGCTCTGAAAGATGGGCAATGATTTCTCTCGATCGTTTCACGGAGCCTACACTTTGATGCTTAGTATTTCACCTGTCGGCAGGGCGTTTGACTTCTTTTACGAATAGCCATGAGTATATTCTAAGGCCCCACTCACAAGGCATCATCAATTGTGATGATTTATCCCGTCACCGGCGTAACCTTTAATGTGATCGTCACAACTTTGGAATGTATTCCGTTAATCGGCTTTAATAAGTGTTTCATATATTGAGAGAAACGGCGGTGTATGGTATTATTTAAAATCGAGAAAAAATTAGTTGGAAATATAAATACAGATTTTTAATGTTACTATCAAACTTGGCTCAGATTTCGAAACAGATTTAAGGCGCCTGTGAAGTAATCCCGGTCATTTCGCCTTCATACAGATTCTGTCAATTGTAAGATTACAACTAATGGCCAACGTTACAGCTAGACGCTTAATCTCGACTGCCCTGGTGGAATGTTATGGACAATGTGTACGTTAAAATCAACAAGAACAAAATATATCAACGATTATATGGAAACGCATACGTAATTTTGTGTAAGTCATGTTCGGCGCGACGACGATAAATCTGAGGCACAGTTGGGCTCAGAACATTAGCATTCGCTGCTTGCATTTGTTTGCATTTCTGAGTAGTGAAACCAAGGCACTTGAAGTTACATTAAAAATGCCTACGTTTTGTCAGGGTTTTATGACCGCAGCCGATTCGATTTGATTACCGATTGTCTTCGTATTCTATTAATCACATGTTGTTCCACTTGACATTGTCCCAGAAATCTAGTTGGGAAATCAATTTACCTCCGAAACTCTTGTTACAATTTTGGCTACAGATACGTTAGATGGTTACCAAATGTCACAAAATTGTTAACAATAAGTTTTTTGTGGAGAGAAATTGTAAACGTTATTTGCTTTGTTACCTGCTGGTTAACATCAATGTTTTTCCGTTTAGAGAAATTGTAGATATTATTTAAAATGTTCCCCAAGTTATCCCCGTCAGGTGCGCTCCGGAAATTTTGGTTTTGAAGTTCGGCAACTAGCTTTCGAACGGTTATATAGTTGAACAACTTAGCAAATTGTTACCGAGCCAAGGTTTATCGGCTCCCGGTTTCACATTTCTTTTTTTTTTTTACATTTCTGTATTTATTGACCATCAATAATTTTAACAATAAGCAATACAGATAACTTATGATACCTTAGCTTTAATTGTTTACATATACTTACTAGTACATTTTTCAAACAATATGATAGGAGTTATATATTGATTACGGATTAAGATTGTAGTGGGTAGAGCTTCCTGGAAAAGGTCAGAAAACCAGGATATAGTTATTTACTTAACCTATGCTAATTTGCTTAACTTAACTTAACTTATCTTAACTTAGTCTAGTTACCTAATTCTTATTGAAATAAGTTAGTGTGGTGTGGAAAGGGGAACCATAGTGATCAATAGGTAGGTTATGTGTTAGTGAGGATATTGTCAGTCAGGGATGTGGGTTTGGGAACTACTTTCCGTTTGTTCGTTGAAACGCAAAATATTGGAGAACGGTTGAATATTACTATATTTAAATTGGTGAGGTGAAAGCTCTGTATTGTGGTATACAATCTCATTAGAGTTATTAACCAACCCGCCAGAGGTGAAGAACGTTCTGATGGAGACAGTTCGGGTAGGCAGTTCGGTTATCTGACGGAGTCCATGTGAGCGCGTTTATTATCGGGCTGGGATTATTGGGAAGATTTTCGATAAATTTGATGGACAGCTCGAGGAAGCGCCGATCTATACGTTCAATATTAGCGGCATAGTAGAGCAAACGACTGTTGTAATATTTGTGGGAGTTGGGATGTCGGTTGAGGCCAGTGATAAGTCTGAAGCATTTCCTTCCGAAAATGCGTAGGTTCTCTATTTGGGCGGGTGTGATATGGTACCATTGTTACGTACGACGGCCACCACCATCATTTGGTAGTTTGTGTTAAATATAATTTTGTTTTAACATAGTATGATGGTAAGGTGGTGGAAGAATTGCACGATCCTGAAGTGAGTTTCTGAACACACCCTGATTCGGGTGTGGATCGTGCAGTTCTTTGAGTTCGAATTTGTTTTTTGAAGTGGACGTGAGTGGAGAGCGAGAGAGATGGAGGGTTGACCCTTTTTGAAAGATACGGTTTTGAGTTCCGTTGACGGAGTTGTAAAAAGCCAGTGGAGGAAAAGCAAGAAGAAAAAAAGGTGTTCCCGTTTTTTTTGTTCTTTGTTCCTTTTTTTGGAGACGTAAAATTAATAATAATAATAATTGTAAAAAAGAGAAAAAGAAGTTGGACTCGAAATAAAAATTATAAAACACTAAAAGTGTTCGTGGAAGTAAAGTTTTTCTTATTTAATACAAAAGTAAAAACGCAAGTGTTTAAAGATCGGAATGGCCAGTCGCAGCCATATCGACGGCTCCAAAAATCCAACGATTGGTAACCCCAATTGTCTTTCAAAGGAAACGAAGACGTCTTGCATTGAGGAAGAAGCGCCAAGTGACATCCAAGGAAGCTGCGGCTGAATGTGCTAAATTGTTGGCCCAAGGGAAGAAGAACCAGGACTGAGTCGGATGGAAGCTGCTGCTCCGACCTCCAACTTTCCCAGGCAAAGTAGTAGAAAACGGCGGTAAAACCCAGGTAACCAAATTATTATTTCATTAATCAAATTTTGTGTGGCTGTATATGCTACAACTGGCGCTGCGGACAGTAGTTTGTGTTTAATATAATTTTGTTTTAACATAGTATGATGGTAAGGTGGTGGAAGAATTGCACGATCCTGAAGTGAGTTTCTGAACACACCCTGATTCGGGTGTGGATCGTGCAGTTCTTCGAGTTCGAATTTGTTTTTCGAAGTGGACGTGAGTGGAGAGCGAGAGAGATGGAGGGTTGACCCTTTTTGAAAGATACGGTTTTGAGTTCCGTTGACGGAGTTGTAAAAGCTAGTGGAAGAAAAGCAAGAAGTAAAAAGGTGTTCCCGTTTTTTTGTTCTTTGTTCTTTTTTGGAGACGTAAAATTAATAATAATAATAATTGTAAAAAAAAGAGAAAAAAAAGTTGGACTCGAAATAAAAATTATAAAACACTAAAAGTGTTCGTGGAAGTAAAGTTTTTCTTATTTAATACAAAAGTAAAAACGCAAGTGTTTAAAGATCGGAATGGCCAGTCGCAGCCATATCGACGGCTCCAAAAATCCAACGATTGGTAACCCCAATTGTCTTTCAAAGGAAACGAAGACGTCTTGAATTGAGGAAGAAGCGTCAAGTGACATCCAAGGAAGCTGCGGCTGAATGTGCTAAATTGTTGGCCCAAGGAAACGAAGACATCTTGCATTGAGGAAGAAGCGTCAAGTGACATCCAAGGAAGCTGCGGCTGAATGTGCTAAATTGTTGGCCCAAGGAAACGAAGACGTCTTGCATTGAGGAAGAAGCGTCAAGTGACATCCAAGGAAGCTGCGGCTGAATGTGCTAAATTGTTGGCCCAGGGGAAGAAGAACCAGGACTGAGTCGGATGGAAGCTGCTGCTCCGACCTCCAACTCTCCCCGGCAAAGTAGTTGAAAACGGCGGTAAAACCCAGGTAACCAAATTATTACTTCATTAATCAAATTTTGTGTGGCTGTATATGCTACATGTGTTACGTACGTCGGCCACCACCATCATTTGGTAGTTTGTGTTTAATATAATTTTGTTTTAACATAGTATGATGGTAAGGTGGTGGAAGAATTGCACGATCCTGAAGTGAGTTTCTGAACACACCCTGATTCGGGTGTGGATCGTGCAGTTCTTCGAGTTCGAATTTGTTTTTTGAAGTGGACGTGAGTGGAGAGCGAGAGAGATGGAGGGTTGACCCTTTTTGAAAGATACGGTTTTGAGTTCCGTTGACGGAGTTGTAAAAAGCCAGTGGAGGAAAAGCAAGAAGAAAAAAAGGTGTTCCCGTTTTTTTTGTTCTTTGTTCCTTTTTTTGGAGACGTAAAATTAATAATAATAATAATTGTAAAAAAGAGAAAAAGAAGTTGGACTCGAAATAAAAATTATAAAACACTAAAAGTGTTCGTGGAAGTAAAGTTTTTCTTATTTAATACAAAAGTAAAAACGCAAGTGTTTAAAGATCGGAATGGCCAGTCGCAGCCATATCGACGGCTCCAAAAATCCAACGATTGGTAACCCCAATTGTCTTTCAAAGGAAACGAAGACGTCTTGCATTGAGGAAGAAGCGCCAAGTGACATCCAAGGAAGCTGCGGCTGAATGTGCTAAATTGTTGGCCCAAGGGAAGAAGAACCAGGACTGAGTCGGATGGAAGCTGCTGCTCCGACCTCCAACTTTCCCAGGCAAAGTAGTAGAAAACGGCGGTAAAACCCAGGTAACCAAATTATTATTTCATTAATCAAATTTTGTGTGGCTGTATATGCTACAACTGGCGCTGCGGACAACCCAGGATTCGAGGAAGCCCGAGGTTGAAAACCTGTAAGTGCTCCAAAAGCCCGAATCCTGAAGGAACCTGGGATTCATGAGATTCTGCCCTACTAAACTTTGTAACATTTCAAAACTATGCACATTGTTGCTAACAACCACAGGAGCGGTGGTCGAATAGCGGAATAACTTTGCACGGGAGCTGTGGATGATTTTTTGTTGGTGCTTTTCATCGTTTGTAGCAGTGAATTGTGACACAGTGGCTGCAGAGCAGGCATTAATTAGATAAAGAATTACGTGAATACTCCGTTTTGTTAAGCTAAATGTACTCGATGTAATATTCTTGTTTTTGTTTCGAGATTTGTATATCCCACTGATTGTGAATCGGGTTGAGGTTTTTGATCATGTATATCATTTATTTATTATCATTTATTTATTATTTATTATTCATTTATATGTTAATTTGGAACTCCAAGATTTTAAATTATTAGCCACACTTTTGTACAGGTACTCTCTCCTTCTGCTTTTCTTCCCTGACCAGTTGCGCGGTGGATTTTGTTTGTTTTTTTTGCTGCGTTGCAGAATTATCTAAAGGTGTATATTGTTTTTGTGCGCGACGAGGGGCGCGTTTGAGATTTTTTTTTTCCCTTCTCTTTTTCTTCCTTCCCCCTTTCTCTTTCTCTCCATTCTCGGGCGGTGTAGTGGTCGCTTGTGTTGTGCCGTCTTTTGTTCGTTCATGGTGAGGGAGCGTGTTTATTGTTGTGTTTCGTATCCTTGCTGTTGGTTAGTTCTGTCGACGGCGAGGTTGCTCTCTCTTCTGGGGATCCCGGGTGTTGTTTGGTTTCGGGGTTCCGGGTTTGGTCCTAGCATCGAGAAATTTTGAAGTTTATAAATGCAGACAAGGCAACGTCAGAGAGATGTCCGAGAGGGCACTCCTGCCCGGGCACGACCCGAGGCATTTCCCGAGCCGCCGGTTGACGAGGTGGATCCGGAGGCGTTCCATGATTCGAGGGACGAATTTGTGGACGACCGATCGCCAACACGCCCCCCTCCCACCGTCGGTAAACAGCCTGTCGGGAGCATGGAGGACACGCCGATGCCCTCGTATTTTAAACTGGGCCCACAACCATGTCCTGTACGGACCATGCTGGGCACAGATAGGGTTTTCGATCTTGTGTCGAAGGCGGTCCCCATGTTTTCGGGACAGGAAGGACCGGATACGGCCGAGAGACTCTCTTCGTTTCTCAAGGGCTGTAGAAGGACCTTGGATGGGCTGGCGGTGGAGGAGGAACATACCTTCCTCCGGTGGTTGCCCTCTAGGCTGAGCGGCGAGGCCTATCGGATGTTCGAGGAGAGACCACCCACGACATTCCTTGAAGCGGAACAGCGTCTTAGAGAGGCCTACGAACCCCGGGTGTCGTATGAGGAGTTGTGTGCGCAACTTTCCAAAATGCGACAACTTCCTTCCGAGGATGCCACAGGCTTCGTTTCCCGAGTGAAGCGGGCCGTGGTACGGTGCGAGGAGGCAGCTGAGCGCTTTTATGGTCGCCAGGGTAGGTCCGTCTTCGCCAGCCAGCTTGAGGGCATGGCCAAACCGGTGTCGGTAAGGGGTCTGAGGGAGGAAGGACTAAAGCACTTCCTCCTCACGTTGGGTAATGTCCCTTTTCGTAGCCTGGTGGACCACCTAACCGGATTTGAGCGAGCTCGAAGGGAAATGCTGAGGCAGGACGACCTGTTTGTGGATGCGCGGCCGACAGTGTCGGAAACATTAGAGTTAGGACCGGGAAGTTGCTCGACCCTTTTGGAAAGCTCATCCTCCACTTCTAGGGATTACACCGCGGCGCCGGCGTCGGTTTTATCGAACTTAAATCCCCGGGCGGTGTCATTCGTGTTGCCGGCCGAAGAGCCTGATAGTCGTCGACGGGGGGAGGATGGTTTCGTTCGGGAGCAGTCGTACGGGCCTCTCAATTATAGACGGGATGCTGGTGCCTATGCTCCGGCCTCCTCTGGCGAGGGAGCGTGGTCAAATACCGTGTCTTCCTCGAGTCGGAGTGAAGGGTCACAGGGTTTGGCTCAAGGGGTGTATGTGCCTGGAGATCGATCGGGTCGGGACAATCCGTTCAGGGATCCGGTTGGTCGATCGGCGCACCCCCTGGAATCCCAGACAATATGCAATTTTTGCAATCTGAGGGGTCACGTGTACGACGAGTGTCTACAAAGACGAAACACTCCCTTCTGTCGCGAGTGTTGGCGGTATGGCCACGATGTAGTGGACTGCCCGGATCGTCCGTCGAGGACGCGCGGTCCCCAGACCACATACAGGGGTAGAGGTCAGCAGGGCGGATTCGCACGGCAGGAACCGCCTTATCAGCGACCACAGTTTCAGCGGAGAGCCCTACCAGAGCCGCAGCCCCCGTCTACGGGCGGCGGGCCGGCGACATCAGGCCCCAGAGTATTCAGCGTCCGGTGCTGTTGCGAGTTTTGTGGCCGCCAAGGTCATAGCTTGCACGGGTGCGAATACAGGCAAAGGTGGGAACAACAACAGAGTTCCCAGGGTTCTCCCCACAATCGGCACGGCGGAACAGCACCTGTTCCGAGCCGAGAGCAAGACACCCGTGTGGAGACTGGGGCGGGCGCCAGAAATAGGCGCAGAGGGCGTCGGAGGCAGCGTCGGCGAAATCGAGGCGCCGGTAATGATAGCGCGGAAAGTAGGGATTCTCGGAAGGTGGATGGAGATGATGGGCGACGATCGTCCGTGTCGAGCGGTGGCGGTAAGCGACCCGACTCCATGGACTCAAAATCCTCAAAGACGGATGCGAGACATGATGCCGCATCAGGCAGCGCGGGGAGCCGGGAATGGCAGCCCCGGCGCATTGGGCCCAAAGTGGGCAGAAAGAATAGCTCCAGTTCCGCTAGTTCGGTGTCCAGTGGGACTCCCGAGCGGAATATTCCTGAACGGAGGAGCGGATCATTGTGCGAGTTTTGCGGTCGACACACTCACAAGGCGGCAGAGTGTCGACATACGGCGAAATGGGAGAGTTCGGGAAACTCCCCAAGGTCGGGTCGGCAAGATCCTACCCGACCGCACTAGAAACGAAACCCAGCTCCAGCTGTTCTCAGTTTTCGCCGACTCGAGTCCCGATTGTCGCTCTCCCCCTAGACATTGGCCGTAGGAACCCTACGCGCCTAATCGTGGACACCGGCGCTGAGATCAGCCTGTTGAAGCTGAAGGCACTCCATCCTAGATATGGCATGGATGTGGATAAATCTACAACGCTCCAAGCGCTGTTTGTCAAAGGCAAGTCGAGGGGATGCTGCACTGGGAATTTCAAGTTGCACCATGAGATTCCCTGCAGTTTCCAAATAGTAGACTCCTTGCCGGGTTTGGAGGAAGACGGATTGTTGGGGTACGACTTCCTGTCTCGGATTGTAAGGTAGACGGGCCGGGTGGTTGTTTGGTTTTTCCCCGAACGACCGTAAATCCCGTGCCATTCTCCATTCAATTTATCAGCAATGGGACGGGGAGGGTTGAGCGCGTGGCAGCCAAACGGGGAGACGTGCCAAAGGGACCTGTTAAGGTCGATACTGCGGCAGGTACTCGCCCGGAGACCCTACCCATACAGGGGAGGGCTGCGAAAAGCTGTTCAACCACGTGCTACCCACGAGGTCATCCGGATGAACCCCGAACAGCGGACGTTGGTAATATAGTTATTAGACAACACCTTTAATAAAAGAACAAATAAGGGAAGGATAAGCCTTCCTATAACTTGGAGCCCCTGATCCTAGCTGGCCAGACTCTGGTTACCCTCCGGAATCTTCGTCCTCGTAAAGGACCTTCGTCGAGGGAGACCAACTTGAGAGTCTGACGAAAAGTCTTTAAGGCCAGGCCTAATGCTGCAGGCGCAGTCCCAGCGCAGACTGCAGAGGCAAACCCCAGTGCTGGGGGTTGGATCGCAAATATGAAAGTGCGAAAGCGCACTATAATGTCGGGTGATGGTAGGTTTTGCCGCCGAAACGGGACAAACCCCCCGATCTACCGACCCATGGACCGGGGCAAGTACCGAGTCCAAAAGAGGAGGACTAAATCAAATATATAGGAGCGGGACGCTTTCGCCGGCCGGGTGACATTTTGGAGTGGTTGAACGAGAGGGGATCACCTCGCCTTGGCGGGGGAGTCCTAACCGGATCGTGTGGGCGGTCGAGCTTTTGGTCGTACCATCGGATTGAGTGTCGGACCCGCCGCGGACGTTTGTGTTGTCCTTGGTTTTGTGGAGTGCTTGTCTGTTGTTCCCCCTCTTAGGTTAATACATAAGTGTTATTTATTCATTTATTTTTTATTAACCCTAATATGTAAGCAGTAGAAAGTACACACTAACATTAATATTTAGGTGAGATCTTAGATTAATACATCAGTGTTATTTATTTATTTATTTTTACTAACCCTAGTATATAGGTAGCCTAAAACGTACTAACATTAGCACTTAAGCATTATTTATTTTGTTTCACTAACCCTAATGTATAAGTAGTACTAAATATATAGAAAATCCTTACTAACCTTAACACCTAAGCATGTTTATTTATTTATCTATTTATTTATTGGTTGGTTTGTTAATTGTTTGTTTGTTTGCTCTCCGCCGTCCACTCTCCGGCGTGACATTCCTCTCCTAAGAATGCCACGCAGTCTTGTGGGGGGGGGGAGGTGTGTTACGTACGTCGGCCACCACCATCATTTGGTAGTTTGTGTTTAATATAATTTTGTTTTAACATAGTATGATGGTAAGGTGGTGGAAGAATTGCACGATCCTGAAGTGAGTTTCTGAACACACCCTGATTCGGGTGTGGATCGTGCAGTTCTTTGAGTTCGAATTTGTTTTTTGAAGTGGACGTGAGTGGAGAGCGAGAGAGATGGAGGGTTGACCCTTTTTGAAAGATACGGTTTTGAGTTCCGTTGACGGAGTTGTAAAAAGCCAGTGGAGGAAAAGCAAGAAGAAAAAAAGGTGTTCCCGTTTTTTTTGTTCTTTGTTCCTTTTTTTGGAGACGTAAAATTAATAATAATAATAATTGTAAAAAAGAGAAAAAGAAGTTGGACTCGAAATAAAAATTATAAAACACTAAAAGTGTTCGTGGAAGTAAAGTTTTTCTTATTTAATACAAAAGTAAAAACGCAAGTGTTTAAAGATCGGAATGGCCAGTCGCAGCCATATCGACGGCTCCAAAAATCCAACGATTGGTAACCCCAATTGTCTTTCAAAGGAAACGAAGACGTCTTGCATTGAGGAAGAAGCGCCAAGTGACATCCAAGGAAGCTGCGGCTGAATGTGCTAAATTGTTGGCCCAAGGGAAGAAGAACCAGGACTGAGTCGGATGGAAGCTGCTGCTCCGACCTCCAACTTTCCCAGGCAAAGTAGTAGAAAACGGCGGTAAAACCCAGGTAACCAAATTATTATTTCATTAATCAAATTTTGTGTGGCTGTATATGCTACACCATATCGGGCATGCATATGTGAGTGGGTTTTTTTTTTTTTTTTTTTGGTTTCGGTAGTAAGGTGGAAATCTTCAAAAGTTACCTCTAGACCGATCCAGGGGCACGCCGGGTTTTTACCGACTAAAACCACCTCACGCCAGGCTCATATTCCCGTTGATCCCCGCGGTACTTTCTTTTAGATATTCCATCGCGGGGCGGGACGGAGTTTACCTGTTACTCCGCTCGTCACGTCGCAACTGCTGCATCATTTCACAGAGAATACCAGCGGTTATGGACCATGCCTGTTTTGAACTAAGCATGTATTCTATTACTTCAGCCGGAGTAACTGTCCAAAATCGTTCGTGCGGTCTCGAGTCTCACGCACTCTGTGAGTACGTGTTCCGCATTCTCTATTTTGCTTTCGCAATACAAGCAGTATGGGTGATTCACATACTTATACTTGTGCAAGTATTGCCGAAAGCATCCATGTCCTGATATTAGCTGAGTCAAGTAGTAATTCAGCTCGCCATGGTTTCTTTTCACCCATGTTTCTATATCAGGTATCATGATGTGGGTCTATCTTCCGTTGGTGGAAGAATCCCACCTTCGTTGCCATTCTCTTAAGCTTGAGAGCTCTAATTGTGTCCGCATTCTCCAACGATTCTCTTGGGAGACCTTATGCCATGCAGCGTTTTCTTTAGCTGCAATGTCAAGTGGTGTCCTCCCGGCCAAAACATTTATGGCATCTTCGGATACCGTTCGAAATGCACAACATACTCTTAGTGATGCCACTCTATGCGCTGAGTTCACTCCCCACATGTATGACTTATACTGCGCGGCTCCTGCCCATATGTGAGCTGCATACATTATAGTGGAGGTGTTGACACTGGTTATGAGTTTCCTTATGTGGGGCCGGGGTCCTCCAACATTGGGTAGCAGTCTCGCCAAACTTTGCATACTCTTGCCGTTTTTTCACTCGTTTTCCTCAGGTGTTCCTTAAAGTTCAACCTGTTGTCGAGTATCACACCAATATATTTAATATAAGGAGTGGATCTGATTATTTGTCCTTCTATTTCCAAATCAAGGTGTTCAACTTTCTTGCGGCTGCTTATTAAAACTGCCTCCGTCTTATGTCCAGCTAGTTTCAGTCCTGCCATATCTAGCCAGCATTTAATGCTCTGGATTCCTTGGGAGCAAATATTCTCCAGGTCATCTAGATGTTTAGCGAGGGCTACTATTGCCAAATCATCTGCGTACCCAATGATTCTAACCCCTTCTGGTACGTTGACTCTGAACACACCATCATACATGGTATTCCATAACAGCGGACCTAATACAGATCCCTGAGGTACAGCCGCTGTTATTTTATATTCCTGTGGTCCCTCATCTGTGTCATAGAGCAGTCTTCTATCCGATAGATAGTTTGCTAATATTCGCACCAAGTAGGGTGAGACTTGTAGATCGCCCAACGCTTCTAGAATCCGATTCCAATTCACCGAGTTAATCGTGCTCCAGCTATTGCATTGCGAGCGTGGGTCTGATTATCTGTTTGTAGATAAGTGATTTAACTTTGGGAGAGAGACCATTCGGCTTGTACATCACTTTTCTGCAGAGATTAAGTTGAATTGTGGCTTTGCGAATCAAGTTTTTGGTGTGGGCGGAGAAGGACAGATTGTTGGTGAAGGGTATTCCCAGGTACTTTAAGGTTTTGGAGGGTTTAATTATATTGTTATTTAACTTGATTCTGATTTTGTTATGGCAGCGTATGGTGTTGTTAGTACAATTCGCATTTCTGCCTTCAAACACTATGAGTTGAGTTTTAGCTGGGTTGAGTCGGATTTTCCACTTAGTAAAATATGCTGAGAGATTTGGGAGATGGGTGTTTATACAGTTTCTTGCCTCCTTGACAAACTTGTTGCTTGAATAAATTAAAGTGTCATCGGCATAGTTCAGCATTACTGTATTAGGTGACAGTGGCTGCGGGGTGTCTGAAGTTGTTTCTGCGACGAGATTCCTCGACGGGACAGCAAAAGTCCGACCCGATTCGAGCCTCCCTCGAAGCGATCCAATCAATTTGGTGTTGTAGCCCAGCAAATGACTCCCGCATTGGGCAGTAATTAAACACGTTTTTTTAACACTAATTTAATTTTATTTGACGATTCAATTTAGACAATCAAAACAACAGGTGCTGAAAGCACCGTATAAAAACATTGCACAAAAAAAAAAACTGCCGAACATTCTTCAACAGAACTTCAAACTCTTGGTTTCAAATCACCGGTTGATCATGACAAAAACAACAGGTTTTCCCACTCTGGCTTATTGAACCGTTGTTGGGGTCAATACCCAGAGTCTGTCTCTTTCGAAAACGCTGAAGAGCAGATGTTGTTGTTTTCTTCGGAGTTGCAGATGACGATGATCGTTGGGGTAGTTCAACGTCATCAGGTTGTTGGATGAGATATTGTTATTGGTGTTCTTCTTGGCATTGATGTTGATGTTGATGAATATCGTTTTATATTAGGCACCAAATTTATTGGGACATGGATAATTATTTAATGTCAATCCATTCGATGACATATGAGTTTTTAAGCATCAATGTGTAGTGTTCTACCAATATAAGTGGTAATATGATGATGGTGCGCCTCTGAAGAATCTTTTCTTGCTACAGGCTGCAACCGAGTTGGTTAGAAATTGGATCTAATCATAACCATTTTAAATTGGTTATGGATTGTTCATGTTGCTGTACTGCAACATCTTCCCGGGCCGGCGACAATGGAACCATAGTAGTCCCTTCCCTCTTTGTTGTCACCGGCGGGCATGCCAGTTGGAAGATGTTGCAGTACAGCAACAAAACATCAAGAACAGAAGAATCCTTAATGTTATGCAGAAATGCCAGCAGTGATTCCAAACGACAAATTGATCTGAGTTTCACTGCTCGGCACAGTAACAATCAATTATCACAGTTTCTTTCATGCATTAAGCGCCTGAGCGTATACTCTGAAAGAAACATACCAAAGAGCTGACAACATAAATTTCTGGTGGCACTGAATGCCACCAATTGCTGAAATAAGAGACTTCTCATTTAACTGTTAAACTGTTACTGTTTTGATAGAGTTTTATGATTTTTGTTGTAATGTTTTTTTTACACAGTATATGTTTTTAACGTTGATATCGAAGATGTTTATACAGTGCTTTTCGGTACCTGTTTTTTGACAGTTTTGTTTTGTTAATAGTTACAGTCCATCGTAAAATAACGTTTAAAAGGATCTCGTGTTGCGATCTACTTTTTTCAATTCATTTGTTTTATTTAGTGGATGCGGCTTCTTTGAGATCAAATTGATCAAATTATTTGTGCCCAGTGCGGCATTATTCGGAAACCATCCAGAGGTGTTCTGAAGTTGAGATGCTGTTGGTTATTCTAAAGTCAACCAGAACAAAGGCTGATGCAGAAACACCCTTTTGCTGTTTCCCAGTTGGCGAACCATCGGCAACATCAGAGTTGCGGTTCCCAGCTGGCGAAACAGAAGTATAAAGGAGGTATAATAATGGTCCGAGAATGGAACTTTGAGGAACACCCGCGGTTATACTGTATGGTGTCGAAAGAGTTGAATTTTTTTTCACCATGAACTTTCTATCAGAAAGGTAAGAAGCGAGAAGTTTTATGGTGTGGGTGTTTAATCCGAACATTGAATGTAGCTTGTATAGCAGTCCTGCAATCCAAACGCAATCGAATGCTTTTGCTATGTCGAGAGAGACGCATATTGTTGGGGATTGGTTTTGGAGATTCATTGTCACATCATGTGTCAGTTTTAGCAGAGCATGACAAGTTGAGTGTTTTGGACGAAAGCCAAATTGAGAATTTGGGATAAGGGAGTTGTCTCTAGCAAATGAGAGAAGACTTCTGTATATCATACATTCCAAAACCTTACTAAGCGAATTTAGCTGTGATATGGGACGGAAGTTAGCCGGGTTGTAAGAAGAACCGGATTTACTAATAGGGACAATCACCGCTGTTTTCCAACATTTTGGGAAATGTGAAGCGTTTATTATGTGGTTGAGAAGAACGAGAATGGGGAGTAACTTCTCCGGGTGAAGTCTTTTAAATAGAAGGTTAGGGATTCTATCCAAGCCTGTAGATTTTTTATGTTACGCGAAGTAATCAATTCAGATAATTCTGTAAAGCTTAGGGATGTGTCGGTTCCCATGGGATGTGACGCTTTATTGGTTTCGTTGAATTCAGTAATGAATGATGGGAACGATGGCTCCAGTGTGCGTGAGATGAATTCATTCACGGTGTCGTGGAAATTAGTGACTGGGAGGGAATCGTTTTGTTTATGAGTTTTACAGAAGTGTTCAGCGAGACAGTTTGCTATATCAGTGTCCGATTGGGCGATCTTACCGTTAGTTGGTTGGATGAGATAGTCTATTCGAGGCTTGAATATACAGCCAGTTAGTCGATTTATATTTTTAAATAGGTCACGGTTTGGTTTGATACTGTTTAGAGTAGACGTGTAGGTCTGATCGATGACATTTTTAAGTTGTCCATTTACCGGGATGGTCAAAAGCTGTATCTGTTGTTTAATAAAAGGTGAGTAGCTAATATGCAATTGACGTCGGAGTTGTTTTTTTATGCGCAATAATTTTGTGAGGAGGTTGGGTGATGGTTTTCCTAAGTGGTTATGAGGGACGGTCGTAGGGGTATGGCTGAAGAGAGCATTTCCCAGTATTTGCTCTATTTCGGCCGCTGCGTGGTCAATTTCAGTAGGGAATAGGTTTGAAGATTCCGGTAAAGAATAATTTGAAAAACTGGCAGCAATATCGTTATTGACTTTTTTCCAGTTTGTTTTGGAAAAATTTGGGATAGGATTCACTGTGTAGAGTGGTTCGAGCGAAGGGATTTGAACCGTGGAGTGGACGGACCCATGATCGGATGGGAATGTAAAGGACACTGTAGGGGGATTAGATGAATAGATATCTGTGGATTTTAGGAAGAAATCGATTGTTGATTTGGTTGTACTACAAATTCGAGTAGGTTGCAATGGACAGTCTGCGTAAACATATGGATGAAGTGGGAGGAGATCTAGGAGTTGGTAGCCGCATTTGTTGGACTTGATGTGTATGTCGAGCATTCCAGTCTCTCCCTATGATGAAAGGTGCCGGCAGAGACTGCTGGATTATTTGAGAAATGTCTGCACTAGGGAAGTTAGGTTCACGAGAAGGGTGAATGTATATAGACGACAAAACCAGTACTTTATTACTTCAGCAGAAGAGTTTAACTGCCGTGTATTCGACATTAGTTATGTTAGTGAACCTAATTTCAGTAAATTGGAATTTCTTGTGTATTAGAATTCCAGTACCACCACGAGGGCCAGTAGTTCGCGGGTTGGACACAAATGTGTAATTAGGAATGTAAACTCGAGAGTTTGATTTAAGCCAGGTTTCTGAGAGAAGAAGAACATCTGGGGAGAACATTTCAACAAACAAACGTAGGTGTTGTCTACGAGTGTGGGAATATATGTATTCTGTGTTGAGGGAGACTAGGGTTAAACTATTCATTAAGGGAAAGAATGTGGGAGGTTATTAAATCTAAGATCTGAACTTTTTTTTCTATTTCCGAGCTGTGTTTCAGGGTGGGTAGCAGCGTATGCAGGCTTCTAATATAACCCATGATGTCCAGGTTGAGAACGTTGGAATTGGGTTGATGAGGTTTGGTCCAGTTTCGGGAATCTTTCGTAACTTCTGCATAGGATATTTCCGATCCCGCGAGATGAGATGGTTGAGGTGATGAGGGTTTAGTTGCAGTTGCTTTGGTTGGTGCTGGTTTATTTGTTGTCGCGTGTGCCGATCGTCTCTCTAGGATTCGCAGCTTTTCGGGACATTGGGAAAAGTTCGCTGGATGTGGGCCTCCGCAGTTACAGCACGTTACTGTGATTTTATTTGTGGTTGTTGATCCATCAGCGTTTGTTTTTTGAATTGTTGTTGGTTCAGTACCAGGCAGGTTTACCTTGCATTCTCCAGGTGTATGTTGTTCGCGCACATTTCCCGCATCGTGCACTTAAATGGCACGCAGCTGCTAAGTGACTTGAACCTTGACATCTTTTGCAATGGAGAACGTCCTGTTTGTGTGGTTCCTCAATCCCAATTTTATACGTAAACAAATATTTTATTTGTTTAAGCCGGCTAACATCTTCGTTCGGTGGAATCTGTACGATTCGTAAACGCCGAATATTGTTTTCTCTCATATGAGGAGTTTGGAAGTGGTCCAATCTGTGTATACTCAGTTCGGGCAGATCCTTGATATTTCGAGTAGAAGTTCCTCATTCGTTCATGCTGGGTAAATGTGCCTTATGATGAATGTCTTTGGTTTACTCTGGGCATGTTGAAAAGTGAAGAACTCATGTTTTTTTTTTCTGTGAGTTTATTTACTGCCGTGTCGTGGTCCGTCAAAGTTGTTGTCATGATCGTGATCGAGGAGCCTTTGGAATTTGTGGTAAAGTTTCGATGTCCTAGGGCATTCTCGAGCATCTTGATTACTTCCTTGTTGCATTTCTGATGTAAATTGGTGGTGGCCTCACCTTATTTGTAATTTTGTGTCCACTGTTTGCCACTGGTCCTCTATTTTGTTGGTATATTGGGACGTTGGCGGTTTATGTGATGACGATGGTTTGATGTTGGTTGTTAAGGAGATGCCTGGTCTTTGGGGATGTACTTCCTTCATGTAGACATCGTCGTAGGTTTTGGTCAGTGATTGAAGAGAGCGTATTTTGTCGTTAAGTTGGTTCATTTGTGCTCTAAGCAGCCGTATTTGTTCCATGGCGTCATTGTATTTCTTCTGGTAGTCGATGGTTGGTTGAGTAGTCCGGCTTCACAGTTTGTGATGTTTTAACTAAAACACTATCTGACGTTTTACACATGAAGTTTCTATTTTATTAAGATTTCTTATTAAAATTACAGACTACCGAAACAATAGACAGGCACAATTAATTTTATTTTTCGTTAGGTACCGCGTGTTGCACATCGACTTTACTTTTTCTTTTAACTTTTTCTTTTATCGACAGTTCTTTACCAACTATTTTTTCCACTCGGCACTCTCTTCCGCCACTCCCCGTCGCAGCGTTACCTCTCCAAAAAGAACCCTGCCATAACTATCTCTTCGAAATCCACATCTTCACGAATGCAGGTTTGTACATCTGCTCGTATTGAATGTTAATTTAAAATGTGGACTGTGGATTAGGTGATTTTTGTATAATTCAATGCTTGGCGTACTGATTTTCCCGCGCTATATATGCGATTCACAACGTAGGGTTGTTTTATTTAAATTGTAAACTTTATCCCGTCTCGGTGGGACAATGGGAGTGGGGGAGGTTTCCACGTAACATACCCCCCCCCCCCCCCTTACAGTAGTGAGCGTCATTCTTAGAAGAGGAATGGCACGCCCTCGAGCAGATAAGGGGTACCCCCGACAATATCACCGCCGCTATTGCTGCTCCCGGCGGTGGACCATCTACAATGAACAAGAATCGCAAGGGGTCACGGAACATGAACAAGGCGAGAGGCAAAGGGCAGCAAACATGGAGAGTGAAAAACTACAATGATAACAATGCCAAAAAAAAAAATAATAATAACTACAAAGTAGACTATATTCGTATTAGTAATGATAATCATAACGATAAATAATAATCACAATTGAAAGTTTTAGTGAAAAATCAAAAGAAATTAGGTTAGTAATAATAGCCCCCCTACAAATTTGGTTTCAACTTCCGAAAATTCAAAGTCCGCCTCATAAATAAGTACCTCAGCAATATCACACTCCGCTTAATTCAATTCAATTCAATTTTTATTTGGTAGATAATATGGTACATTTATATTTTACAACTAGTATTTAAGGGATTTAGGACAGCAATTCCTTTACAACTATATCTTAAATCTATATAATGACAATCATCATCATCATCATCGGCACTACAACCGGGAACCGGTCTTGGCCTTATTTCGCAAGTCCTGAGGCTTGTTAAATTTTCCATAATGATTTGTTTTTTCCGGGCAAGGTCATTAGTCTTGCGCCAGAGGCTCCCCGACGAGGGATCGAACCCCGGTGTCCCGCGTGACAGGCGGGTATACTAACCAGTATACTAGCGAGGAGCTATATAATGACAATAGCACAATTTTAATGAATAAAAAATAATTAATTAAGGGAAAAACTACAAGAAGAAAACCCTTATTTGAATCTTAAGACTAATATTGCACGGGTTTCCGGTTATTTTATATAATAATGACCTCGATATAATTTTCATAGACAGAGTACATATGTAGTGATTTAGGATATCGCAAGACGGGAAACAAGAACATTGTCAGAAAAAGAACAATTGACGAAGAAGTTTCGATTGATTTTGTCAATAAGGAACTCTACCGGCTTAACGTTAGCGTTTTCATATAGTTCATCTGTCGAATAATGCCATGGCAAATTCAGCAACATTTTCAATATTTTATTTTGACACCTTTGCAATTTTATTTTGTGTGTGCGAGTACAATTACACCATACAGGGCGCCGTACAGGAGTATAGCTTGAAAAATGGTTTTAAAAATTATAATTTTATTTTTGAGGCTAAGCTTTGACTGTCTACACACCAATGGATACAGAACTCTTACGACTTTGTTTATTTTGTCAATTGTGGTAGTGATGTGTTTTTGAAAGATAAGTTTTTTATCTAGAATAATACCTAGATACCTACAGTCTTCGGACAAATCAATATCAACTGCACACATACTGAGTTTAGTGCCATTTGGTAGGTAGCAGTGTTTCCTACATCTCGAAAACCAGACAGCTTGTGTTTTATTACCATTTATTTTTATTTTCCATTTCCTGTAATATACTACTAGTTTGTCAAGAGCTGCTTGCAAAGAGTTGTAGACATTAGTGAATAAGGCACCCGAAGAGAAAATGGCCGTATCATCGGCAAACATAGCTAACTGAATGTTTTCACCTAGACATGGTACATCTGCGACAAACAATGTGAATAATATGGGACCAAGGACCGAGCCTTGGGGTACACCATAGCGGATTTGGTGAGTAGAGGATATGTCGGTCCCTATACTCATAACATATTTTCTCGAACGAAGAAAGCTCTGGATAATTTTGATAAGCGGCATTGGCAGCTTAAGCTTCAGTAGCTTATAAATCAAGGCATCGTGCCATACCGTATCAAAGGATTTTTCGTTGTCTAGAAGAACCAGTCCCGTTGACTCCTTGTCGATGAATTTACCAGCTATGTGGTTTTTAATGCGCAAGACTTGGTGGATTGTGCTGTGACCAACACGGAAACCGAACTGAAAGTTTGGTATGACGTTATTTGCTTCCATGAAACGAGCAAAATGTTCCTTAGTGATTTTTTCTAAGAGTTTACTCAGACAGCTAAGTAGACGGCTGTTCTTCGGTTTGCCGGGTTTCGGGATAGGTATTACTTTTGCTGTTTTCCAACAGTCCGGAAAATAACAATTCTTAAGACAAGCGTCAAATGAACGTTAAATAGTTACTTGCAGCAGGTGGAAGTGCTTTAATTAATTTATTGTTAATATTATCAAGACCAGCAGTTTTTTTTTATTTCGATTTTTATCAATGCTTTAACTAATATTAGTTGCGTAAGTACTTTAAGTTGGTGATTGAGAAAGTACATGGATAGTGTTAGCAACTTCAGCCTCAGTATACGCCTCACTTAGATGCATAGATATGGAGTGGTTCTTACTAAACGTGTTAGCAAGTAGGTTCGATTTCTCCACTGAAGAAATAAACAACTTGTCGTGAACTTTAAACGTAGGAATACTTGACCCTCTCTTTTTCTTAATTTTTGATATTTTCCAGAACGGTTTGCTTGCTTTGTCAAGAGAGGAAAGGTGTTTATTCCAACACTTGTTCCTATATGCTGAGATTTCTTTTTTAGTGATATTATTTAAGACTTTAACATTAACTAGAAAGCAATCGATTCAGAGTTTCGCAGCCTAATCAGATGTAAGATATTTTCAGGAAGCGGTGCCTTATCAACTGGAGCAGTGGAACATTTAGGTATCGCAAGATCAGTCGCTATATTGATAACTGGAACAAAATTGTTACATAGCATATCAATGTGCTCGCTGCAGGTTATAGAATTTAGGTTGGTATCACCTAGAACCAAGTTCGTGTTTATATATGATTTATAACAATTCCAGTTGGCGGCGGAATAGTTGTGATATAAACTGGTACGATTTACAGGTACTGTGTGATTCACTGTGAGGCTGATCGGAAGGTGGTCTGAACTTAACGCATTTAGAGTTAATAGTACTGTGCAGTAATTTGGAATATTAGTGTTATATAGATCGAGAGTCGAGGGGTTCTTGTTAGCACTCGCTGGGATATAGGTGGGGAGAAGTGGATAAAGTATGGAAAAACTTGGGCTGGATTCAGTAACATCTAGTAAAATGTTACCCTAGCAGTTTGCCCTAAGACAATTCCACAACTGATGTCTGCAGTTTAGATCACCACCAATAATTACCTTGTTTCGAGTGTTGACTCTATACAATTTTTGCAGATCCCGCTTAAAGTAAGTAGATTTCTCAATGTTTCCATTTCCTCCAGGGAAATAGACCGAAAAATACTCACCTTGGAGTTATCACTTAATGTTACATCAATACTAATTTCTTCAATGAATTTAAGGTGAAGGACGCAAGGTATGTTCTATACTTTTTTCACAACAATAGCGACACCTCCACCACTAGCATGTACCCTGTCTAGGCGATAACATATGTAACTTAGGTGTGAGAAAGAAATGTCTTGTTTGAGCCAGGTTTCTGAAACAAGTGCAATATCAATATTAAAATTTATCAAGAAATTAAAAAATGCATGCTGTTTGTTTTTGATGCTCCTCGCATTCCAAGTTATAATGCTAAGAGAGTTTCTTAACATGTTTTTTCCGAATATATATACTTAATAGCTAATAAGGTAATGACGTTAAATTGGTCAGCTTTAGTTTGACAAGCACTAAGCTTGGTTACAGCTTCATTAAGAAGAGAGTTTATCTCGCTAAATGAGAACAAGTTATCATTATTTATAGTTTCAGACGGATTTTTCTTGGTGTGTGTCGTATCACTGTTGGATGGTTGCTGGGTTTGATGGAGGCCAGAAGCCCAGGTGGATGAAGGAAGTGAAGGTTGACGCACAGATCACGGTAGTGGAGGAAATTTATCGATGGATAATCGGTCGGGCAGTGGCTGCTGTTTGTCACTCGGAGGCTGTAGGAACGTTGTATTTCCTGTACCACGTCCACATGGGGATAATTTGCGGCGGATGTCTATGTACTGCTTTCGGCTAATGCATTCAGGATCGGTGGACTTATGTGACCCACTACAATTTGCACACTTGATGACCTCATTCGTTTTGCAATCGGATGTTTTGTGGTTTCCTGAACAGATTGCACAGAAGCTGTTTATGTGACAATGCATCGAGCCGTGGCCGTAAAGCTGGCAATTATGACATTGTGACCTTGTGGCGGGTCCGCCAAACGGCACGGCACACTTACCTAAAAACCCCCATTACATCACCCCAAGACGCATAAATTTTCGCCAATGCAATCGCATTAGGCACCTGAAAATGCTTCACGTATTTAAGAGATCAAATTTATGATCTTTAAGTCCCTGTAAAGAAAACTTACCTTTCGTGCATTCTCTTAGCATTCCAATTCTCTGTAAGATCTCTTTCTTACCTTATCAGGAATCTCAAACCAAGAAAGCTGAAAACAAGATGATTTGGTTTACATATAATGAAACCATCATGACAGGGATCATAAATATTGCGCCGTCTATTTTCCCACCCGCGTCATGTGTACAACAAATACCTTTTCATACACATTGGCTGGCGACCTTTTTCTCGCCAATAAACAACCCAAGCAGCTGCATGTAATTAGCGCAATAGAAGCTGAAACCAAATTCTCCAGCATTTCCTAATGTAAACACGAACCCGATTTCTACTGCAGCCAGAAATGCCATAAACATCTAATTTGCCTTTAGCACCTTTTTGCTCCCAACGTCGATAATAGCGACTACGCATCGCGTAAACAATGACCTGCATTACCAACGGCGCATTTGGTCATTTCTCCTTTTTGTCTTTACCGCCTGTCTGCTTCGTTTACTCATTGCCCTCGAGCACGTGTAAACCACACAGAGTGAACGATCGCACACATACCACCACGAGAGACTTTACGTTTCTCTGGTGGTTAGTAAGAACGATATCCTAATGGAGAGGATATCTACCACGACACAATAAACTCACCCCAAGAAGCGAATCATTGCCGCACGAGATGATTATCGCTGAGTCCTTTTCCATCTTTCGACCTGAGCAGGTCGTAGCTCCTATCGCTACCCTGGTGCACACAGGGAAGCGATAATCGATTGTAATCACTTGAGTTGTTGTTTCCGAGAGTCAATATTAATTTTTCTTAATTAAATACACAATATTCTATTATATTATAGTTTTTTACTTTGCAACCATTGAAACATTCGTTCAACACAAGCTATTCATTTAATTGTGCTCCCGAAACCAGCGTGTAAACTAAAGTAAATCGTTTAACCAAAAGTGAATAAAATAAACTAACGTAAATCCTGTGTTTATGTTTCCATTCCCGGCTGGTGTTTGTTTCGTGTTTTCTCTTGTTGCGACGCCGGGCCAATTATTAATATGATGGAGGAGGAAGTTAACCGAGTGTCCATGTTAGACACATTACTTCCTCCCCACAACCTTACCTTGATGATGTTTTTTGAAGTCCCAGCGAACGATAGTTTTGAACAATGTAGAGAAGTTACGTTGGAGTTCATTTAGTTTTATAGTACCGCGTTGGATGTAAACAATGTACAGATAGTGTTTGTACAAGGCTTTCGTTGTTGAATTTATGGTGATGGTTTTAACATCTAAGCACTTTATCCCGAGTGCAATTAGTTCATTCTTCACTATATCGTTGCTAATCAAGTCTAATCCGGATAGCACTACCTTCAATGGGCGATTTTTCTTTCGCGAGCGGGTAAAAAACTCACATTTTAATCGCAAGATTTCAGTTCTAATTTTGTTATATATGTCCATTGTTGGGGCACATATTTTTTGTACAAGCGATATGTTTTTAATTAAGTAGTTGTCTATTTTAATGTTACTCAAAATATTACGCACTTTAGCACTGGTTGATTTTAACACCACAATTTGCGGAACGGTTTCTTTAGTAACTTCTGCGGACTGATCGACGTTGGTCGAATCCATTTCAGGTGAGTCCTCCATCAGACTTTGAAGTGGTTGGAAAAAGTTAGTGTTTGAACACATTATGGATTTATCTAGCACTTTATTATTCACTTTTGTAAGTTTATCGGGAGGAGTTTGGCCTCCAATACCGGGGTCGTAACGCAACTGTTTACGTTTAATTTTGCTTAACACACGTGACCCAGGGCCCATAACTTAACGGTTTTCACACTTGAACAACCTATGAGTTTGCGGTAGCGAGACAAAGAAAACAAGATAGCAAGATAATGGCCTGTGATAATTATTGTGAATATAACGGTTTATGTAATTAAGAAAATAGCACGATCAAAACTGTGAGACAGGTTGTCTGTTTGAAAGTCAGCCAGGTACTGACGGGCACAATTAATTTTATTTTAAGTTAAGTATCGACTTTACTTCTTCTTTTTAAATTTTACAATAATCTCTCCGAGTCGTCCTTTTTCTCTTACTTTTCTTTCTCAATTATAATTTAATTTTAATTTAATATTTCTTAGGTACCGCGTGTTACACATCGACTTTACTTCTTCTTTTAACTTTTTCTTTTATATTCTCTCCGTGTCGACCTTTCTTTTCGACTGTTCTTTACCAACTCTCTTTTCCACTCGACACTCTCTCCCAACACTCTCCGTCACCCCGAAGAGAGCCCTGCCATAACTGTCCCTTCGAAATCCACATCTTAACGAATGCAGGTTTGTACATCTGCTTGTATTGAATGTTAATTTAAAATGTGGCCTGTGGATTAAGTGATTTTTGTATAATTCAATGCTTGGCGTACTGATTTTCCCGCGCTATATATACGATTCAAAACGTAGGCTTGTTTTATTTAAATTTTATACTTTATCCCTTCTTGGTGGGACAATGGGGGCGGGGGAGCTTGTGGGGCTTTTCAGGGCCCGAAGAGCCATACATCGCTCGATCCCCACCTTTCCAGGCGAACGACTTACCTTTCGGTCGAACTTCAGCAAGGTTGCGTAACCTTGCTACGGCATTTACCCTCAGCCAAATCGCCGGAATTAATACGGTTAACCAATCGGATAACCGTTTTGAATTTATGCTAGGCAGCTTACCTATTCTGTAGGGGATTTCCATCCAAACCCCCTTTTCCCCAGCATCACCTCTGAAAACATTAAATCCACGGCAAAGCTTATCACCTTGCCGTGGCATCGAAAACTCACCTCGGCCAGACCATATTCCCTAAAAAACATTAACCCCACGGCAAAGCTTATCGCCTTGCCGTGGCATCGAATATTCACCCCCGAGGTGTACATTATTTCCTGAAAAAAACATTAACCCCACGGCAAAGCTTATCGCCTTGCTGTGGCATCGAAAATTCACCCCCCGAGGCGTATTTTATCTTCTAAATAAAATGCATAAGTCCACGGCAAAATCATTGCATTGCCATGGCATCCGAAATCCAAACACCAGGCATACATTCGGCCAGGGCATCTCGTTTCCATAGCCTTAAGCTATGGAAACAACAATCAACAAGAGTTCCTAGTGACTCGTTGTATTGTTTACCCTCGGCATAAATGCATGCGGCTATTTGCCCTATTGTTTTGCTATCGCCGACAACGTTTCGGCTGACGCAAAACAAACATGACCCTAATAACTAGCAATCGCTGGTTTCCCGATTATCGATCCTCACCAGCAGGGACCGTAAAACGAGCCGCGAACTGGATGCAGCCAGAAAATGTTTACTTTTAACATCTGGCAATGGCTGCACCCAATGTTCGTGCAATGTTTAATCATCGGCAACAGAAATGATGATTTATGGCCTTCCATTAGGATGACCAAATCATCGGTTTGGGTCTTTCACACCCCAGATGCTATTATTTGCATTCCTAGAAAATGCACTAGCGATGTTGCCCGCCATCCACGGTCGCTGGACGATCGCATGCATGGCATACGCATACATGCGTAATTTATGCCTATCTCACCCGGTCCAATCACGATTAACTACCTCGAGTTAATCGTGTAACTCCGCCTCTTTTTCAGTCTCTTTGAGGTTCCCTTTTCTTGGATGATTTCCAATCAGTCAGATACCAACACCCGGAGAGTGCGCGCGAGCCTTACTGTGTCGAGTAATTTTAATCCGTAGTAAATGTCAGTGCCATTAAATGTAAAAAACAGTTGTTCCAGTCAGATTTTATCCACAGTCGGGTACGAAGATATATGTTTTAGTGTGCAGGATTAACTCTTTATCTAGCCAGACACTCAGATCGAGACCGCGGTGTTTAAAAGAGTTGCGAGCAGTAGTTCGGTAAACAAAGGAAGTCGAGTTTCTCCGTTTTTTTGTTTTATCATCCACGGTGCGTCGATATAATTCGTGTGTTCAAAGACTCGCTGAATTTCAAAATCAGCAATAAGTTTCGAAGTCCGTCAAACATTAATACTAAATCTAAGAACAGTTTAAACAACGTTGTGCAATGAAAGTCAAACAGAAATACTAAATCTAAGAACAGTTTAAACAACGTTGTGCAATGAAAGTCAAACATTAATACTAAATCTAAGAACAGTTTAAACAACGTTGTGCCATGTAAGTCAAACATAAATCCTAAATCTAAGAACCAAGTAAACAGCATTGTGGAATAAAAAACGCGACGTCAAATAAAGAACATTTGATACAACTAAAAGGATAGTTTTTCTCTTCTCATCTTCTCTTGTGCGTTGGTGATTTGTCTCCTCCTCGGTGGTGTATTTATTTCTCCGGCCTTTTCTTGGATTTGGTGCGTCGTCAACAGCGACAATCGGTGGGTGTTGGCTGAATCCGCACCCGTGCATGGTGTATAGCCCAACACGACCACATTGGAGACCCCGAATTAGAACACGCCACCTTGAGATAAGTTGGTGCCAAAACAGCGCGAACCATATTGGTGACACCTAGTGGAAACACGCCACCTCTTGAACATTTTTTTAAACTTTCCCGGTGCCAGAGAAGCCTAAGAACAATAACCAGTATCAGTGAGTGCTAATTATCCAATGACGACTACCAGTTTACCAGCTCAGCGTTGCCGCAAGTAACTAGGATTCCCCAGCAGGACAAAAACCCCAGCCTCTCCAAGATCGCCGGGCCGAGGACTTCCGGTATTTACAAAAGCAGCTTAACACCAGCAACCGCAACATTACACCAAGACCAGGTACTTTCGTTTTTTTTACCTTCATTTATTCTTTTACAAAGAACCCGTGCAATAGCACAATCTTTAATTAAGTGATCACCAGTTAAATAAACTATTATATATATATGTATTAGTGCTCTCTTAAATTATTGGTACGCAAAGTAAGATGTAACATTTTTTTCGCACAAAATTAAAGAACGTAATACGCAATAAATATACAATACCTACGGCATTAGACTTTATAAAATTAAGCAGGCACGATGTTAGAATATCCTCTCTAATAAATAAGTAGTTTAACCGTAGTAAGACTCAATAGTATGCTATTAAGTGTTCACACCGCGTACAATATTGTAAAAGCCGAAAGAAAATACCAACCTGTCCTGTGAAAGTTTTGCTAACACTTAAATGAATAAGTCAAAACACGCGTGTCCTACCAAATGTTTTACTTTAAATTAAAGAGGAATCGTTTTGATACAGCCGCATAAGCCGTCTAGGCACTTACAAAAATAAGTTGAGACAGGACATCTGTTGAAGTATTCGGAAACCTAGTTTACCTAAATGCAATAAATTTACACTTTCAGCGCCATCACTACTATAGTTTTCACCGGTCACGACCTATTCCTTTTTTTAGTAATTAAAGATAACTAAGAAGAGAGTTAACACTGTAAACAAACAATAACATCCTTAATAATTCGCAGTTCCTGTTCTTGTTTTTCTCTCTAGTATTATTAAGTTTTTATTAGTGTCTTTAAAATTTTTTTTTTTAATTTTTATTTTGTCTTTTACCAAATAAAAAAGGAACTCGACTGACTTTTACAAACGCTACGCGTAGTAAAAAGGTCCTACACTTTGATCTAGTTGTTCTGAAATTTAAATAAAAAGACAGAAATAATCCTACAGCAACTAGAGAAAATCTTGTAAGCTCCTTCAGAGCTCCCAAATACGAAATTGAAGAAAAGTAAAACAATATTTACCAACAATACTAAACTTTGTAAATTAATCATACATAGCTGTTCGAAAAGAAACCGCCCAAGAATACAAAAAATAATAATTCACATAGAATAAATTTCATACTGTTAAAAAGGCTGCAAATAACGAAATTTGTAATTAATTGTCATACTATAACTGGCGTTCCAAACTTTAATAAAATAAGTAAGATATATCTGCAGCACACACAAGGAGACTTTAACGTTTCTCAACACTTAGAGACACACACGCGCGAAAGTAACTTAAATATTTTCCAATTCAATCCCGTTTTAATCATTAAATTAACGTTTTCTTCAGTTTGAAATTAAGTAAGACAACACTATAGTTCCGCCTGTCCTCGTTAACTACTCCACTCGGCTACTCTCGACTCCCCGTGATTTTTTTTTAATATCATTGGCCCCTTTTCCTAACCACGAACTCCAACTAGGGGAGTTTACTAAGTTTTTAAATCGAAATCTCATTAAGAGATAAATAACGGTAATATCCCCAATTACAACCCGCATTACACGACTTTTCTTTGGCGATCTCTCCCATTTCTCCGCGTCCTCTTACGCCTTTTATTTCAGTTTCGTGTTACTATCCATAATGGTCAACACGCGAAACACCATGGCCAAAAAGGCTCTGGAACAACCCGAGCCCCTTGAGTTTCACGACGCATCCAGCGTCGATTTCCCAACCGAGCAAGTCGATACTGACTTAGACTTGCCCGGACAATCTACTCCTCTGGCACCACCCGTTGCCCCCAGCGTCGTGAACCGACCCAAATCTTCTAACGCTCTCCCAACCTCTCCCAACGCCCCTGGTATCGGCCCTTTGACAAATTCCGGCATTTTAATGCCCACAACTGGTGCCGGCACCTCACAACAACCCCAAAGACCTTCAGAGTCCCAAGAATTCCACGATGCTTCCAGCCTCGGGAATGGGACTCGTCACCCTAATATAGGACTTCCCCCCTTCGATGAGGAGGACCCGGACCTTTGGTTTGCAGTGGCAGACCGCATCTTCCAGGCCTCAGCCTTGCACGACGAACAACTTCGTGCAGTTGAGCTGTTGAAAGTGCTTGACCGCACTCAGCGACCGCATGTTGCACACATAATAAAGTCGGCCGGCCGCAACCCATATAGCAACATGCGTGATGCCCTGCTTGAAGCTTTGGACGAACCTGGAAGTGTGCGGCAACAACGTTTGGCCGCTGTAACCAACTTATCCGGGATGAGACCATCTCTTTTCCTGACCCATTTACGCTCTATAGCGGGGACCAGGATTGGGGACGACCTAATAAGGCCTCACTTTTTGAGGTGTCTTCCCCAGCATGCCCGTTCGGCACTTATAGCCCAACCCAATCAGAGTTTGGGCTATTTATCCAAAATTGCGGACGCAATTATGGAAAGTTCAGATCAGTATTCTGAGCCTCCTGCGTACCAGGTAGCGGCGGTTTCTCAACACGCCGCCCAGCCTGCACGGCACCCTCGTCTACCTTTTACAGCCCATCAATTGGTCTCAACTCCCAATCCTCCTCAAACCCAATTACCTTTTAGAGGGCCCGCCTCAACCAATTTCCCTCAGGGGAATCCAGTGGCAGGCCCCAACCCTAACCAAAGAAATGCGCCCACCCAACTAACTCCTGCTGACCTCCGGGCGCTCCAAACCTCACTCCTCCGCGAGATAACTCAATTGCGTGCGGAGGTGAGGAACAATCCTCGAAGCGCCCAGAATCGAGCCATGCCGAGCCGTCCTCTCAATCGGCAGAATTTCTCCCAAAATGCCCCTCAGAGGGCCTATATTCCCCAAAATGCCCCACAGAGGGCCAATTCCTCTCAAAATGGCCCTCATCGGGCCAACTCCCAGCGAGCTCCGGCTCGACCTCCCCGTAACGGCAATGCCATTAGACAGAACATACCTGATAATGCCGTTACTCTGCCTTGGTGCGCCAATCACCAGCGATATGGTGATCGCGCATTCAATTGCAAAGCGCCTTGTGGTTGGACGCAACCTTCCACCAACCAGAGGCGCTCTTTAAACTGATTTTGCCGACCGACACCCTCGCGCAATCGGCCGGCACCCCTACGATAAGTCGCTTAACCATCCGGGACTCGAAACTGAATATCGCTTTTACTGTCGATACCGGCGCCGATATTTCAGTCCTCCCGCGATCGTTTGCTCCGCGTAACCGTGTGCCAGCCGCACTTAAATTGTCAGCTGCAAATAATACGCCGATACTTACGTACGGACGTAAAAAGCTGACACTTCAATTGGGTCTTTGTCGTCCGATCACTTGGCGTTTCGTCATTGCGGACGTGAATGAACCCCTGATAGGTTCCGACCTATTAGGTGCACATAATCTGTTGGTCGATTCGACCCATAACAGACTAGTGGCCCCAACCGCACCCCCCTTGCCCATGACGGCATCACCAGCGGAAACTTCAGGAGCCACAAAGTGCACAGACCCATTCCAGGTTATGGTACAGGAATTTGTGAGTACAACAATTCCTCTACCTAACCAACGCCGACATAAAGCCACGGTGTTTCATCATATAGAAACACGTGGTCCCCCTGTGAGCCAGCGTCCACGTCGACTGGCTCCGGAAAAATTACGTGCGGCGCGCGCGGAGTTCGAGCATATGATCGAACTAGGTATCTGCCAACCGTCGGACAGTCCCTGGGCAAGCCCACTCCACTTAGTGAAGAAACGTTCTGGTGAGTGGCGCCCATGTGGCGATTATAGGCTGTTGAACGCAGCAACTGTCCCGGACAGATACCCAATTGCACACCTCTACGATTTTTCGTACAAGTTACGAGGGTGCAACGTCTTCACTACCCTGGATCTCACCAGGGCATACCACCAAATTCCGGTGGCACCTGAAGACATCCCCAAGACCGCAGTCATTACACCTTTCGGACTCTTCGAGTTCAAAGTGATGACTTTCGGTCTCAGGAATGCCGCACAGACATTCCAGCGGTATATCGACACGGCTTTACGAGGTCTTAATTGCTGCCATGCATACCTTGATGACATTCTCATCGCCTCCAAAGACCTCGCCGAACATAAACGCCACTTACGTCAGGTCCTAGAGCGCCTCCGCGAATTCGGTCTTGTCATCAACCCAGATAAGTGTCAATACGCCAAGGAGCAAATCACCTATCTGGGTTATGTCGTTGACAACCAGGGCATTCGCCCACTACCAGACCGTGTGGAGGCCCTCACGAAATACCCACGGCCTACTAACGTGAGTGAGCTGCGTCGATTTTTGGGCATGCTTAACTTCTATCGTCCAACTCTGAAGAACGCTGCCCAAGTTCAAGCTCCCCTAAATGAGTTTTTAAAAGGAGCTAAGCGCAATGATAAGCGCCCCATTAATTGGACAGAAGTCTCTGATAGAGCATTCCAACTGTCCAAAGAACAATTGGCAAATGCCACCTTACTCCGATACCCTCTCGAGGGAGCGGCACTTTCTATCCAATGCGACGCATCGGATACCGCAATCGGAGCCGTCCTTGAACAGGACATTGAAGGCCGACCGGAACCACTTGGCTTCTTTTCAAGGAAGCTGAGTCCCACTGAGCGACGTTACAGCGCCTATGACCGTGAATTGCTCGCGATCTACAGCGCTGTTAAGTACTTCCGTCATATGATAGAAGGTCGCTCACTTTCCATCTTAACAGACCACAAGCCATTGGTCTACGCGTTCCGGAAGAAGTCGGGAAATGCCTCCCCCCGACAAGAGCGTCAATTAGACCTCATTGGGCAATATTCTACGGAGATCAGGCATATCTCCGGTAAACTGAATGTCACGGCGGACGCCCTTTCTCGAATCGATACGATTCACTTGCGTTCCGCCTTGAATAACGCTGATCTTGCCCTAGCTCAAGAGGAGGACGAACAGCTCAAGTCCCTCCTAACTGCCGATACGGCACTAGAGCTCAAGAAAATTACCCTTCGCGACCCTTTGGGCGAAATCTGGTGTGATGTCTCCACTGGAACCGCTAGACCTTACATTCCCGAGAAACTTCGTAAGGGCGTGTTCCAGGTTTACCACAACCCTGCCCACCCCAGCGGCCGAGCAACAGCCGCTGCTGTCCGTCGCAAATTTATTTGGCCCCGGATGAACAAAGACCTCACCGGTTGGGCCCGTGCTTGTCTCCAGTGCCAGCGCTGCAAAGTAGCGCGACATAATGTACTGGAGCCAGCGCAATTCAAGCTTCCCACGGCACGCTTCGCCCATGTCCACATAGACATAGTGGGACCGCTTACTCCATCAAGAGGATTTTCCTATATCCTCACTATGATGGATCGCTGCACGCGATGGCCAGAGGCGACACCTCTCCGGGCAGTTACTGCCGAATCAGTCGCCAAGGCCTTTTACTCAACTTGGGTCACACGCTTCGGTGTACCAACCACAATTACTTCGGACCGAGGTCCACAGTTTGAGGCGACAATGTTTAGGCAGCTAACAGATCTTCTCGGCTGCCAAAGAAGTCGTACCACCGCCTACCATCCGCAATCAAATGGGATGATAGAGCGCTGGCACAGATCTCTTAAAGCCTCACTCATGTGTCATAATGACACACAATGGTTTGACGCCCTACCAACCGTCCTCCTCGGCCTGAGGACAAGCATTAAGGAGGACCTAGGTGCTTCGGCAGCAGAGCTTACCTATGGTACCAACCTCCTTCTTCCAGGAGAACTTTTCCTGGATGGCGAAACACCGCGTGACCAACTTCGCGAATTGGGACATCTCCGTGACCTGCTACGTAAGGTTAGGGCAACCCCTGTAACCAGGCACGGCTCCAAAAAACTTTTCGTCCACCCTGAACTGCACAGCTGCACGCACGTCTTTGTCAGGGTGGATAAGGTCAAGAAGCCCCTCGACCCACCTTATGATGGCCCATTCAAAGTCTTCCGCCGCATCAGTGACCGCGTCTTCGAGATCGACATTAGAGGCAAGCGATCCACGGTCAGCGTCGAAAGGCTTAAGCCCGGTTTTCTGGAAGCTTCCGCTCCAGAATCACCTCCATCTACCGACACCGCTCCTACTCCACCAGCACAACCCCCCCGTACTCGCGCTCAAACGCGCGCCCAGAACCAACTAACCACCCCCTAACCTGCCTTACCTGTTTCGTGACTACGTCACTGGGGAGGGAGTGATGTGGGGCTTTTCAGGGCCCGAAGAGCCATACATCGCTCGATCCCCACCTTTCCAGGCGAACGACTTACCTTTCGGTCGAACTTCAGCAAGGTTGCGTAACCTTGCTACGGCATTTACCCTCAGCCAAATCGCCGGAATTAATACGGTTAACCAATCGGATAACCGTTTTGAATTTATGCTAGGCAGCTTACCTATTCTGTAGGGGATTTCCATCCAAACCCCCTTTTCCCCAGCATCACCTCTGAAAACATTAAATCCACGGCAAAGCTTATCACCTTGCCGTGGCATCGAAAACTCACCTCGGCCAGACCATATTCCCTAAAAAACATTAACCCCACGGCAAAGCTTATCGCCTTGCCGTGGCATCGAATATTCACCCCCGAGGTGTACATTATTTCCTGAAAAAAACATTAACCCCACGGCAAAGCTTATCGCCTTGCTGTGGCATCGAAAATTCACCCCCCGAGGCGTATTTTATCTTCTAAATAAAATGCATAAGTCCACGGCAAAATCATTGCATTGCCATGGCATCCGAAATCCAAACACCAGGCATACATTCGGCCAGGGCATCTCGTTTCCATAGCCTTAAGCTATGGAAACAACAATCAACAAGAGTTCCTAGTGACTCGTTGTATTGTTTACCCTCGGCATAAATGCATGCGGCTATTTGCCCTATTGTTTTGCTATCGCCGACAACGTTTCGGCTGACGCAAAACAAACATGACCCTAATAACTAGCAATCGCTGGTTTCCCGATTATCGATCCTCACCAGCAGGGACCGTAAAACGAGCCGCGAACTGGATGCAGCCAGAAAATGTTTACTTTTAACATCTGGCAATGGCTGCACCCAATGTTCGTGCAATGTTTAATCATCGGCAACAGAAATGATGATTTATGGCCTTCCATTAGGATGACCAAATCATCGGTTTGGGTCTTTCACACCCCAGATGCTATTATTTGCATTCCTAGAAAATGCACTAGCGATGTTGCCCGCCATCCACGGTCGCTGGACGATCGCATGCATGGCATACGCATACATGCGTAATTTATGCCTATCTCACCCGGTCCAATCACGATTAACTACCTCGAGTTAATCGTGTAACTCCGCCTCTTTTTCAGTCTCTTTGAGGTTCCCTTTTCTTGGATGATTTCCAATCAGTCAGATACCAACACCCGGAGAGTGCGCGCGAGCCTTACTGTGTCGAGTAATTTTAATCCGTAGTAAATGTCAGTGCCATTAAATGTAAAAAACAGTTGTTCCAGTCAGATTTTATCCACAGTCGGGTACGAAGATATATGTTTTAGTGTGCAGGATTAACTCTTTATCTAGCCAGACACTCAGATCGAGACCGCGGTGTTTAAAAGAGTTGCGAGCAGTAGTTCGGTAAACAAAGGAAGTCGAGTTTCTCCGTTTTTTTGTTTTATCATCCACGGTGCGTCGATATAATTCGTGTGTTCAAAGACTCGCTGAATTTCAAAATCAGCAATAAGTTTCGAAGTCCGTCAAACATTAATACTAAATCTAAGAACAGTTTAAACAACGTTGTGCAATGAAAGTCAAACAGAAATACTAAATCTAAGAACAGTTTAAACAACGTTGTGCAATGAAAGTCAAACATTAATACTAAATCTAAGAACAGTTTAAACAACGTTGTGCCATGTAAGTCAAACATAAATCCTAAATCTAAGAACCAAGTAAACAGCATTGTGGAATAAAAAACGCGACGTCAAATAAAGAACATTTGATACAACTAAAAGGATAGTTTTTCTCTTCTCATCTTCTCTTGTGCGTTGGTGATTTGTCTCCTCCTCGGTGGTGTATTTATTTCTCCGGCCTTTTCTTGGATTTGGTGCGTCGTCAACAGCGACAATCGGTGGGTGTTGGCTGAATCCGCACCCGTGCATGGTGTATAGCCCAACACGACCACAAGCTTACCACATAACACTCTATCTCAGAGGGATACATCCTCTAAGATCCAACACAAGCGAACATTTCTCCGGATTACATCATGGAAACTATAAAAAGAATTATTGGCTGTATCACTGCGATGCCAGAGTTGAGACCAGTTTCCCATATATCCCGGCTTTCTTTCTTAATGGGCTAATCTGGGAAACCCCAAAACAATGCGTAATAATAATAATAAAAATAATATTGTGGCGGTCATAATTTATTTATATAAATTTAAATTTTCCTAGGAGTTCTTGACACGCGAAAATAAAGTTATTTTTCGTCATCGTTCCAAGTTTACCTGGAAACCAACTCAGAGACCGAACTAAGAACTAAATTTTACCACAATGGTACTTCATCATCATCATCATCGGCCCTACAACCGGGATCTGGTCTTGGCCTTATTTAACAAGTCTCAGGCTTGTTAAATTTTCCATAACAATTTGTTTTTCCGGCAAGGTTATTAGCCTTGTGCCCCAGCTATAGTACTTACTACCCAAATAGCTCTTTGCGACGATGTAAGGAACGTAATTTGAACTCACACCATGAAATGGTTGGACCCGCGTGTATGCGAGGTTGTTTCAAGTCGCTAGTTGTGGATGTGAATTGCTACGTTGAATTCTCTGGTATGTGCCTATATTGATTCTCTTTTCTTCTGTGTTCTTTACATTATCTTGTGTATCTGTTAGACTCGCCACAAAATAATAATAAAAATATACAAAAAAAAAAAAAAAAAAAAAAAAACAGCCAGCGCAGATCTCTGTCGGGTGACGGCAATAGGAATAAAGATTCGTGTTAAACTAGAGCTAAAAATTAACTTCTAAGAACAAGCAGCTATCTTACGAGGGTTGCCTCTTATGTTTCGGGATTTGGCAACCCTAGTGTTGCAATCCGGCAATTGACAGCTCTGTCGTAAAGTTGGACATTTTTGAGGTTATACGCACTCAGAACGTTTTGACATACGAGCGCTATTTGTGTTGTTTACAGTAACTTAAAAGATTCACCTCGGCCCAAAAATGGAATTAAATCGTCAACATTTTCGTGCGATTATTTTTTACAACTTTCGGCGTGGATTAACTCAGCAACAGTGCATGGATGAACTTAATTCAATTTTTGGCGATGAAGCTCCATCAAGGACCAGTGTTTATCGATGGTATGGTGAATTCAATCGTGGTCGTAGTTCACTCCAAGATGAATTTCGTGAAGGTCGTCCAAAATCAGTTGTTGTTCCGGAAACCATTGATGCTGTGCGCGAACTGATATTGGAAGATCGTCATGTGACCTATCGTGAGATTGAGACAACCTTAGGCGTTAGTGGGACCAGCATACATTCAATATTGCATAAACATTTGACTGTCAAAAATATTTGTTCGCGGTGGATCCCACACAATTTATCAATCGCCCAAAAAAAGGCTGGTGTCAATTGGTCGAAAGAAATGCTCAAAAAATAAGGTCGCGGTGCTTCGAAACACGTCTATGACATCGTGACAGGTGATGAATCGTGGATTTACGCGTATGAGCCCGAAAGTAAACAGGAGTCGACTGTCTGGGTGTTTCAAGATGAGCCAAATCCAACAAAAGTTGTTCGCGCAAGAAGCACTTCCAAGCAAACGGTCGCCTGTTTTTCCGGAAAAACTGGACATGTCGCAACCGTACTACTAGAACAACGCAGAACAGTCAATTCTAAGTGGTACACAACCATTTGTTTGCCAGTTGTCTTCCAAGAGATCTGGAAAACCAACCGCCGAAGACGGATCACTCTTCACCACGACAATGCAAGCTCTCACACATCGGCTTCGACAACTGCATTTTTGAGCACCCAAAACATCGATTTGATGGGTCATCCGCCGTATAGTCCTGACTTGGCACCGAATGACTTCTTTTTATTCCCGTACGTAAAAAACAAACTGAGAGGTCAACGTTTTTCGACACCTGAAGAAACGGTTGCTGTATTCAGAATGCATGTGTTGGAGATACCTCAATCAGAGTGGCAAAAGTGCTTCGACAATTGGTTCAAACGCATGCAAAAGTGTATAGATCTTCATGGGGAATATTTTGAAAACCAATAAAGTGATTTTCGATGATCAATATTTGTTTTTGTTCTCTAATCCCGAAATATAAAAGGCAACCCTCGTATAGTATTCAGTATGCGTCCGACTTCTTCTTAAATGTGCTAGTAAGGTTTTGTTAACATATCTCGCTTCTTGCATTTTGCCCCCTAGGATCAACTTGGGAAAATCCTTTGGTTCTACCCCCATACACAAGCCGTCTCCACCTAATTAACTCTAACACACTTGAAGAGCGTAGAATTCATGGCGACATGCTCTTCATCCACCGTCTTCTTTCAGGTTCAATGCATTGTCCAAGTTCACCTCCTTTACATTTACACTAACCCCGTAAATCTGCGGAACCCTCATCTCTTTCACTTGCCCACCCATCAAACCTCTTAGGGCTCTAATGGACGCATTTCGTGAATGTAACGTTGGGAAAACTCTTACTCCGTCTCTTTTTACTTCAATGTCACCTCTCCAGTCCTTAAACTTCGTCTGCTTACTGACGCTTCCCCCACCGCGCAATTCTTACACCCACATAACCCGTATTCATTATTATTCTCATATCCTGGCTTCCGTTCTATACTCGCCCTACCCTGTCCTGTCACTCACACCATCATCTCCCCGCCTTTCTCAGCTCCCCATACCTCAGTTTTAAGTTAATTTTAAGTCAATCCTAACAAGCTCCTTCTAACCCCCCTATGACTTACTTTTTAAAGTTTGTTCGTAAGCTTATTTTTTTATATTTTTATATCAATTGTATTAACCGGAACAAATGGGGGTTCTGCCTCCACTTCATTTATTCATTCCCATGCCCGTCCATGGCATTTCTATTTACACCACATAGTACTCAAAGCAAAAGTCTATAATACGCAACATGTTTGTTGTCGGAATTTTCAATACGAGTATAAGAACGTACAATAAAATGTAAACATTTATTTTTACTCCATTCAAGTATTTGCAAGTGGCCCTCTCTATTCTCAGTTTCTTGGGAATACATCCACGTATCAAATACCTATATAATTAGGAAGAAAGGTGTTACTACACTCACGTTTACCTCAATCATTTATGACGGTGAACAAACAATAAGGTATCTATCAGATAATTTGGTTACAACAACCGGTTTTGCTAGACTGTTGAGACTGGGTTCGGAAGGAGGTGTAACTAGGTGCTCGTGTTACAAATGTACAAAAATGTGGGGATTGAATACTACTTCCACGTCATAAATGTAAAGAGAACTACGGTTAACTAACAGTTTGAAAGAAGTCATTAACACAACACGTTATTCTCTTCTTGTCTCTATTTGAGGTATCATCTTTCGAACACCACAAGTTCGCGCAACTTATTTCTATGCAGTGCCACTCAAACACCAGGTGTAATATACCTTGCCTCCTAATTGTAGGCTGTTAATAGAGTTTTGTAAATCAGCCCCTGCGATACTTTCTTGTAGTCTGGTTAATTTTCTGAGTTACGTTTATTCCTTCAGCTTGAAAAAAATGTACGTTGAAAAGTAAGCGGAAAACTATAGATATTTACGCTTTATGAATTGGTAATAGTAAACAGGAAATGAAAAAGAGAAAGCCAATGCAATGTGCGTCTTGTCAGTACGGCGTTAGAATATACTCACAGCTAGGCCAGCTTGTCGTAAGATGCGACTAAATGCCAAGTGGTAGTTGGGGTCCCATTGCCCTGTCCCCCGTGAAATCCCACTCCATCAAGCTACAGGTTCCACGAAATGGTCGGGAGAAGGCCCATTTGTCCATTTTTCGGAGCTTGACTGATGGAGAACAGGTTGCTTTAGGTGCTAAGTTGGTTCCAAAGTCAGATACCACTCTGTCACGCTGTACATTCCGCGATATTGTCGGAAGAAATTTTCAACCATGGTTCGGATGTATGGCTGATGGCCCGGACTGACACGGAGATAAGTCATGATGGTGTAGCGTTCTACGAACGCACAATTCCGCGCAGGTAAGGTTCCTACCTTCAAGTAACTTACTTACCTGAGAACGTTGCACGCACCCAGAGACGCGTGTGCCAAAGTCGCACAATAGGGCCTGCAACACGCAGGCAAGGTTGAGCCCGACACCGAAAAGCAAGGAAATGAACGTCCCCAAACCTTTTAATGTCAAGCTCAAACAACCATGGTTCATCATACCTGAAATCAAGGTTAAAACCCTCCATGCATCCTAGTCCTAAAGGCAATTCACGAAAATACCATACATTCTGCCTGACCCCAGGAACACCTCATCGAACCGACAATTCTGAGTATCGATACAAAGAATTGCTATCACCAGCAAATTAGCCGACCAACGGATGCACGTGCGGGGCGCAAAGCCAAAAAGAGTTTCGCGTCGACCAGTGCAACAATCGCAGTTTCAGGTGTAATTTCTCGGCCGGGTCTACTCATCTGTCCAATCATAAGCTGACAATTCATCCGGTGAGTTAGTTCATTCGCTGAGTACATAACCAGTTAGCAGTTATAATTCGAATTTCAACTATATAATTCAGCTCCAATGTTCTCACTCGAAATTCGACTTTCCATTGTTGACATCGATATAACTTGTCTCCCATATTAACTGTTCCGATCGAATTTAGTATATCCATGCTGTCCACATTGTGGCGTAGCCGCAAACATATAAAAATGATATTGCATCCACCCCAATATAATCCCTGCACTAATCCGGAATTCAAATTACCATGGCTAAAACTTTACGCTCCTAAGCATATCAGCCATTACTGTTTCACAAATTTGGATAGAAATGAATTCGATTATTTGCCTGATTCTATTGAGAAAATCTTAGTCATATATCCGCACTCTGAAATTATGTTTATAATCGACCTCAATCCGCATAACTCTCAGTAACTTCAAGTTTTGTACTTTATCTACTTAACTTATTTAATTCCGATCTTCTACAAGAAATGACAAAGCGGATTATCTAATGGACTGGAATTCAATGCCTCGAAAACCCAATATTACCTTTTGTCACCAAAGAACAATCCCAAACATATACCTATTATCATTGGACTCACATGCATCGTCGAATCCAAGGAACTATCAATCCTTTGCTAGAACAACCAAGTTTTTAATGCTACTAAAACTGCACCCAAATGTTTACGATTTCGTGAAAGATGCAAGAAATAGTGCACCGTGTCCAATCTGTGCAGAACCCTACTTCTAGGTCGGAGAATTGCCGAAAATATTGTTGGTAGATGAAATAAACAGTACAGGCAACAGCGGCGGAACATAGTGTGTAAAATTTTCTAAAAATAGAAGTAAGTATATGTCAAATGGAAATACTCAAAAATCCATAACTAGTGAAGAAAGTTGTTTACTAAAAATAATTAAGTAAAAAAAAATAATTCCCAGTAGCGTACAACAAAAACAAAAACAATGGTACAACTAGGGCCAAAATATAATAACGCAAGTCGATATTTGAGGCATATACCTCCATGACGATTTGTTGTAGTGTCTTAGCCACAAATATCACATAGACGCAACATAATCCAAAATTTAGCATGAACAGTAAAAAGAACGAAATCCATCTGAAACGAGATGGGATTATCATTCAGTTAAACTAAACTAAATTTTTGATTAGATCAAATATGTTTTTTCAAACCTAAAGACAGCCCCAAATTTGTGTAGACAGGGTGGTCCTTCTCCAATCGCTGCTTCCAGTGCTCTCGGATATGATAAAGCAGGAACTCTCTGCTTAGTGCACATAACGAACATCGCGCGTAACTAAATAGTGGGTCAGGTAAAATTCGCAACTAGAGACGCTTACATACAATATCTTAGTGCTAGTCAAGAGAATAAATGCCAAAAAGCAATTTAAAATGACACTAAGCACATAACCAATGTCCTTATAGGCGCCAGGCATCACTAAAATCCCCAAACTGACGCAGCTCAACATCAAATAGAGAAATCCCACGAACTGGCTGTGACAAAAGCCAAAGATAACGATCAGAAGTCAATTAAATGATATCCACTTACGATATTGGGAAGATAACCTCACGATTTTTATAAGGTTTGTATTCTGTAGCGAATCTGAAGAAAAAAAAACATTTGCATTTGAGCTTAAAAACAATTTGATAATTACTAAACGTTTTACCTCAGCATCTTGTCTCCTAATTTCGTTAATTATGGATGCACCACCGATCGGAATAAAATCTAATTAGCGGTATTTATGGAAACCTCAAAAATTGCCATGCATCTACTGTCTAAAATAAAAATAAAAGAAAATGTGTGTGTAATTATATTACAAATAAACAAAGTATGCGGCACATACTTTATATCGGAGCGATACATTTTTGTCAAGTAAAAAAATAACAATTTCAGTTCGAACACGCCATCTTTAAGATAGTGAATCGTGATAATACTCTTCCGTAAATGTCAGGCTTAACTAATTTTAATTATATTTGCATTTATCCCGTTTTACTGCGTTGTATTAAAAAGACGAAGTACCTTAAAAATAAAATAACATAATATAAGAGCATTACAACTATGGTTGTCAGTTTCGTTCGTCCATCGTCAATCAATCAATAAATATATCCCCATTACAATCGCCTCCACCCTAGCAGGCTGCCCCCAGTGCAGCTGCCAACGGTCGCCATCAAGCCAGCGGAAAAAGAACCGCACCCCAGTCTAGTGAGTAAGGATCAGCAGGCCGCCGACCAAAGTGCCGCCTGCCCAAATCTCAACCCGACCAAGGTCCCGATGACCGACCCAATGCCGACGACCAAACAAAAGCCGATGCCGCGCACGCGTTGTGGGACACAACATGACATGGGCGTTCCTCGTGGGTTGCGAACTTACAACGCCGACCCAGAGGAGCTGGCTACCTTCACACCGATTCCAGAGCAAACAGTGGCCACGGCGCACATAGGATCCGTGTCAGATCCAAAACCCGTGACTTCCACGAATACGCCATCGACTGTTCCAGCAACACCAGCCGGCCCAATGACCAACCAGCCCCGTGTCCCGATATACAGAACACCACCGCAACCCCTAAGGCATCAGGCTCCTTGCATATTCTGCAGGGTCTCACACACTATCTAGGCTTGCGAGGGCCTCCGATCACTCACGCCTGGCCGCCGGAAGTCCTTCGCACACCAAAGGAACTTGTGCTTCAACTGCTTGTATCGCCACCGCATACGCGACTGCCACTCCAGCAAGGCGTGTCGTCGATGCCAGCGGAGACATCACGCCTTGCTGCATGTCCGGACTCCCGCCCCCCCGGGTCGACCGTCATGAAGGGGCCTGCGCACATACAATCAGCACCCCTTCACAGCACTCCGAGTTGCTACCAACAGCTAAAGTCAACGTGACGTCGGAGAACCAACGGAGGCTTGAAGTCCATGCTCTGCTGGACCCCTGCTCCAGCGGCACCTTCATTTCATCGTCACTCGCCCGAAGGTTGCATCTCCGACGCCAAGCATCATCCGTACCCACCTACGGCGTTGGGGCCACTCGTGGCCTTGCCACCACAATCGGCGATGAGGAATCTCTCGTTCACGGCGGTTCTGGACCTTGCCGATCCGAACATCGCCTCCACCGACAAGGTGGACATCATCCTTGGGGTAGACATATACCCCAACATCATCCTCGAAGGTCTAAGGAAGGACCAACGTTCCGGCCTCGTCGCGCAGGCCACTGAACTGGGATGGGTGCTAACAGGCGCGGCACCCACCACGGCATCACCACCCAAAGGGATTGGTCGACCTTCCGGCTGGCGATCACAGTTCCCATCAGAGAACCAAAAGGAAGTCTCGTCGGCACCTCCGAGCCCCATGCAACTAGCAGCCACCGACCACTTGCGTAGCCCAGCTACCAGACATGCCCCTCGCCCGCCGAAACAATGCAAGGGCGAGAGGCAATCGAAGAACCAGCCGCCTGCCCCCCCAAGGGATTCTAGGCACCACACCATAATATGGATAGGAGCGCGCAATGCCCCGCCTGGCGGGCGGCCCTACCCTACGGGCCATCCCAGACCCTCAAGCCTCCAGCGCTCCTCGGGGCGGGCGGCCCCCTCTCAACCGATCAGCCACGTGAAAGTGGACAGCACACCACGACCACCAGCGGACCGCACACCCCCGCCTCTGGGCCACCGGGATGTTGCGGATTCACAATTATATGCTCGGGGAGAATCTAGTACGCTCATCATAATTGGATTGCAACTGGGTTTTTGAATAAAGTTGTGTTCAGCGATAAGCCCATAGAGATTTTATCAGTGTTCATTTGAGTTTATGATTTATTTAAGTTTTCGCAAGTTAATTAGTTCATGTATACAAATATGTCTACTAACCCTGCCGCAAGTCTGTATTCGCTGCTGAAGCCTAACGCAAGCCAAAGTGATCATCACTGCATACGGAGGGACAATCAAGTTCGTCAAATACATCCATTCAGCGGGAACGCCAGCCGGAAGATTGTCAAAAAAGGTATTGCTGTTCCTTTCGACACTAAACCCATTTGTTTCAGGCAACGTTGGTTCGGACGCCATTGCGTCAATCCTTCATCCTACCGTGCTCATCTTTAGCTATTCCCCGACGACATTCCTCGTTCGGCGGAACACTAACGATGATCTCGACCGACGACATTCCCCGCTCGGCACCGAGACATCGCACATTTATTCTGGTCCTTCGAGCCGGATCCAGTGCTTATTGGATCCACTCATCGCCGCCCAGTTTGCGGCACAACAATTACAACAGCGACAACAGCTATTCATTTTCATTTTCATTTTTAAAATATTTTTTATTTTTCTTTTTATATTCTTATTTTCTAAATTAAAGGCTAGACAAAAAATGCTTAAATTCTAGCTTAATTATCTTATATAATAACTTACTGGTCCTTCGCAGACGCTCTAAGCTAAACATTACTTAACATTTGTATAATTTGCCTTTCGGCGACAGAACTTTGTGGCAGTACTGATAATTAGTTGAAATACAAAGAAAAGTTTGAAAAACTTTGTCAATTTTTTTTTTGTTTTTTTTTCTTAAAATTTAACTTACTTAACTTACCTACTTTTTTTTTTTTTTTTTAAATGCAAAAGCACTTAACCTAACTTAACTTAAATCTTATACTACCCTAATTCTAGAAAAGCTAAGTTTATGTAAACTAGCTGATGATACTATGATTCTATACCGACTTTGGTATCCAGGTCTTTATATGCCATTCAACCACCAGAACTGTTGACGCTGTCTAATACTATCGTCCCGGTCTCTGTGGGAGATAGCCCTACTGGAGCGCAGGAGCTCTTCTTCAGTGCGCGTTACTTCCCGGTCGTAGCACAATCGCCCGTCTACAGATGATCTTTTGTTGTCCAGTATGGTTTAACATAGGTTCAAATTTGATGGAAAAGTTTCGGGTGTTCGAAAGGAAGTGTCTCAGAAGTTGTCTCAGATTATATCGAACACCGGAATCGGACTACAAAAAGTACTACTCAAATGAGACTTTATATAATGAAGCCTGCATAAATAGGGTGGATAATTTTATGATCAAGTTAATCAGAGGACATATTGCGAGAGCAACAAGCTCGTCTAATGACCTAATTTTCGGGGCTTATTATCCAAACACCCTGTACTATGAGAACGTGCGTCGCAACGGTTTTGTTTCACCAAGGCGTCCCTTGATTTGGACATGAAAGGGCTTGTAGAGGATAGATCTGGAATTCCGCTGATCTATCATGTAAGTAGATCATCCGTAGACGGGCGATTGTGCTACTGTCGCGGTTCTACGAACCACACAATCCACTATAGGTCGAGATATCGTCGTTCCAACAAGGAACATACTCACCTATATCCAAATTACACGTGCCCACAAACACGTGTCCTCAAAAGTCCTCATTTCCACCAGAAACAAAGGTAACATCCATCTGGGAGTCAACAACCCCACGTATCCACAGATACGTGGGGCACAATTCCGACCAATTGTCCTACGCCTGCACGGCGATGGAAGGACGCGACACAGCATAGAAATAATGTACCAATCCAGTAACTGGATATACACAAACGGTTGGCTCAGCTGCGCCAGATGTCGACAGACATCACATCTCCGGCAATAAGCTAATTGCTGGAAAACCACATCGTCTAAACAAAGACCAGTGCAATGCATCAGCAATAAACCAATGCTGTTCCCATAGGGAACAATATAAAAAACGATAATTACATTATCCCATGATCGGCTAGAAGAAAACCCTCACCAGATTGTTTACGTAAACAATCCATTAGAGGTGTGAAATTCGGATCACAGAGTGATCTACAGCATGCAGACAATAACCTCCGCGTCTGTATGTGTGAGCGCGATATTCTCTGGTGAAAAGATTCTCGACTGAGAGAAAGTCACCACCCAAAGGAAGTGAAAGGAGGAAAAAGAAAACTATGGAGTGAATAGGATCATCCCCGGAGAAAGTGACCTCAGTACAGTTACAGAACACCGACGAGGAGGTAATCCGCGTAGCGCATTTAAATAACCGGAAAAGGAACCGACCGGGCCGAAGTCTCGTAACCCTTAAATACACGAATTAACGAAAGTCGAAATAGAGATTCCCAACGCTCTGTTGTGTTTACCTGTGAAAAGTGTTCGCCGGAATACCTCACTCCGATCGCCAACTATAACATATCCCTCAAACTACGACCGGAAAGTAACGCGCACCGAAGAAGAGCTCTTGCGCTGCCGTAGGGCTATCTCCCACAGAGACCGGGACGATAGTATTGGACAGCGTCAACAGTTCTGGTTAATTGGCATATAAAGACCTGGATACCAAAGTCAGTATAGAATAACAGTATCATCAGCCAGCTTACATAGACTGAGCTTTTATAGAATTAGGGTAGTATAAGATTTAAGTTAAGTTAGGTTATGTTAAGTTAAGTTAAGTTCTTTTAAATGAAATTAAAAAAAAAAAATTCGACCCAAAGTTTTCCAAATTTTTCTTCGTCATTCAATTAAGTACAGTCAGAAACAAAGTTCTGTCGCCGAAAGGCAAATTATACAGTAGTGTGACGCATATGACAATCAGTACTGGAATCTTCGTGAAAGTCGGAAACAAAGTACTAGATTATTTTAGGAAGTACTGGAAAACTGGAATAGAACATTCAAGACTATGCAACGGACGGAAACGATACACCAAATCAGAATGAGGAAAAACAGTATAAATACGTCGCACGCAGATCGGGAGTTAAGTTATTAAAAGGAAGTGAAGCAAGCGATAAGTAGTAAGTAATAAGTAAGAAGTAAGCAGTCAAATACGCGAAGAGTACGAAAGCGATAAATCAAGAAATAGTTGTGTACGGTAAAAAGTAACGGTTGTGATTAACGGACTAATAAAGTGTTATATTAATTCAAAATCAATTTAACGGCTCTTATTTATTCAGAATAATTAATCCAGCGAACCCTAAGCTCGCTACAATAGTTATGTAATGATTAGCTTAGAGCACCTGCGAAGGACCAGTAAGTTATAATATAAGATAATTACGCTAGAATTTAAGCATTTTTTGTCTAGCATGTAATTTAGAAACTAAGCAGATAAAAAGAAAATTAAAAAAAATGTTTTCTACATGAAAAATGGCCCATATGCTCATCTTCAGTTTTCGATAACACTATCACGTCGTCTATATATACGTAAGCAAATTTTGTTATATATGGTTGTATGACATCGACAATGCATCTCTGAAAGATGGCAGGTGCGTTTTTTAAACCGAACGCCACACGGCTATAAGCGTAGAGTGCTCCATTTACCGCGAAAGCTATCTTCTCCTTAGCTTCTTCTCTAATATATATCTGATAAAGTCGTGATTCTAAATCTATGGTCGGGAATACCTTGGTCTCGCCCAAATTTTGTATCGTATGCGCTATATTAGGGGGCTCCTCGATAGTATAGTGGTTAGAGCACCCGCCTGTCACGCGGGAGACCGGGGTTCGATTCCCCGACGGGGAGCCCCTGGCGCAAGACCTTGCCCGGAAAAAACAAATCATTATGGAAAATTTAACAAGCCTCAGGACTTGCTAATAAGGCCAAGACCGGTTCCCGGTTGGTTGTAGTGCCGATGATGATGATCCGCTATTTTAGGCATGGGATACCTGTCACTAACAGAGCAGTACTGGGTATACGAATTCGTTTTCTAAACTCAAGTACACTCATCATCAGCATCATCGGCACCACAACTGGGACTCCGCCTTCGGCTTATTTAGCAAGTCCTGAGGCTTGTTAAACTTTCCACAATCATTTGTTTTTCCGGGCAATAGGAATTCCTATGTTATTGCTTGGTATACGGCAGATGCTTTTTCTTATTCTATTTTCTTTCGGTGCTCTTCACTATTTACTTGTGTATTGTGTGTGTATCTGTTAGAAACGCCACAACCTCACTTGGGGAAGATGGCGTCGAAGCGGGAGATAGCGTTGCCGAATTCTGATTTATATGAAATTTATTATTTATTTTGTGGTTGCGATGGGATACTACTAAGTTCGTATTCTCCGCGGAACGATTTTTAAGAGACGTCGACGACGACAACGTGTTGCGTAATGGCGTCTCCCACTACCGGTGCCCCATCGAGGAGGAGGATAATTTTGGGATAGATATTAATTATCACACGCTGAAGATAATGTACATTAATAGATATCTTTTTGCCATACATAAAAAATGAATAAATCAAGTTAACTATATTGTGAACGAACACGTTCCACAATATCAATTAATTGCAAGCACGAACCTGTGTTGTTGGGTTGCGATGTTGTTGAAAGTTTATCGTTGGAGGATGGTGTGATCATGGGAGAGAGAGAGAGGGAAAGTGTCTTTCGAGTGAGATTAATACAAGCTGTAGAGTGTGCAGTTACCCTCCATCCACGAAGGATGTGTTTTTTCGTTGTACCATTTTTATTGAATTGTTAAATTTTTTGCTTTATTTCCAAGAAGGAAATCCTTTTTTTTTTGTAATGTGTTCATTTAGTTTAGTTTAATTAAGCAGTCCGCGAAGGACTTCCAATTGTCAAATTAAAGTTCAAAGTAAAGTTTCTATTAGTAAAACTAACATGTTGGTGTTTTCGTGATAAAGGAGAAATGGCGAGGAATCTGGTGGCAGCTAATGAGTTTTGCAAGCGGAAATTGGAGGTAAGGACATTGTGTTTGAAGCCTATAGATTGCAGCCCCAACGGAGGTGACGCAACGGGACCGGTACAGTACCCGTTTTTACATTACTAACTGTGCTGGGTGTTTAACGGACCGCAACCGGCAAAGAATGATTATCTAACAGGACTGACACTACAGACAGGCACAGTGCACCAATAACTGACCAGCTATCGAAAGAATCATATATCAAAATTGGCGCTGTGGAAGCGATCCCAGCAACCTCAACCCCGTATTCAACCTCATATTCTAACAAAACTTTATGGTATAGATGTCTGACAAAACAAGACAAAACTTTTTATAAATAATCCTATAACAAACGGAGCCCGAGACGCAGACGGCGACGGATTTGATACCATTCTAACCGGCGCGTTCGCCATGCCGCATTGCTTTTTATTCAACAAACCGAATTCGAGATACCATTTGAGTGATATGGTGAGATGCGTCTTACGAGTATGTGGAGGGTGCTGAATGTCGAACATCTTGGGTGTCGTTTGCGTTCGAGGGTTCATTTGATATAGGTTGATTTCGATCCGTGGTGTCACCCATCCGCTTCGGTTGCGTCTACGGCAACTCCTGTGCTGGCATCGCGAATCCGATTTGTTGCGCCATCTCCGAACTCGTATCGTTGACCGAGTGCCAGCATTAATTACGGTACGGTAAGTTCGCCTATGCTGCAACGTCTTACGCGGATGATGGTCGCGTGTCCTCAACCTTGAACGATCTCGGTAGAACTGGTCGCGGCTCGCGGTATATATTTTCGATACTTCTGTCGTAAAGGTATAGCCCTCGGTTGCTGAGACTCGAGTGGTATTGTCGGGGTTTGATGAGACTTCGGTTGAGGTAGCTCTGTAGGCTTATCGTCAAGCGTTGTTGAAGCCATTAACTCCGTTGAGGTTCTCCTCGGTGCTGGATGTATAGGTTCCGGAGTGTTAGTGGCGGTATCGGGAGTTGAATCGACTCCAGTCGCTGATGGTGATTCATTATGAACGAATGAACTATCTGGCACTCGTTCCTGGTAGAAGGGCAATGTGGCATCGTCACCATTGTGGGTTTCATCTTGTAGCGACCTCGGGCGGTCATGATTGCTAAACATGGGAGGTGTGCGAATGGGGAAAATGACGCCTCGGGATAGTGCGGCTCTCAATGATTTTTGACTCGCATCCGTGGCCATATTAAAAGGGTTTGTTAGTGTTGGGGTTGGCCCATTTTAGCGGGAAAACCAACATTCCTTTTTTTGTCTCAAACCCGTGTTAGCATTTGTCTGACCAGGTGAATTTCTGAATATAATCCTTGCGAGCCAGAAACAGTGCACGCCAGGTACTCGCCTTCAAGATGTGTAAATTCATCCGACGACTTACTTTCCGAGAACAGAGGTTAAAGGTGTCGGAGGAGTTTCCTCCGACGGTTGGTTGTTGGATACGGGATCACTCGATTTGTCATTAGAGGTGAATCCTGTTGTCAACATGTCTCGGATGGAGTGCGTTCAGCTTTAAGAAGCTGTTCGCAGCACCTGTGTCCAGGGGAGTTTGGCTGGGTTGCGATTTTAGTGCGGTTGGTTTGCGATTTTCCGACCCGAACTCGGGAGTTTTTCGACCGTTCCCATTTTGCTTTGTGTCGACACATTGCCGCTGTGTGAGCGTCGACTGGAAAATTCACACTGTCTTCCACTCTTTCGCGCAGGATCGCTCTGCTTTAGAGCCTCTGTAGACTCCGAGCTAGAAGAGCTAGAACGATTACGGCCTGGAAATGGATGAGCTTGGCCACTACCTCCTCGAAAGGACCATCACTAACTGTAAGCAGAAAGTGCTTGAGGTGGTCCTCTCTGACGCCCTTTATAATTACGGACTTCGCCATCCTTTCTATCTGGATGGTGATGACGGCTCCACGCGCTTGTCGGTAGGTGCGTTCAGCTGCCTCCCTGCACCGCACAATGGCCTGCTTCACTCGGGAAGTGAAACCTGTAGCGTCCTCGGCAGGGTGTTGTCGTATCTTGGAGGGCTGGGCACACAGCTTTTTATACGACACTTGGGGCTGTTAGACTTCCCTTAGGCGTTGCTCCGCCTCCAGGAACGTCCTCAGTGGCGCCTCACTCATCAGGCGGTATGCTTCACCGCACAGCCTGGTGGGCAGCCAGACGTATAATTTAGCGTCATGTGTGACATAACAAGTACAGAGTGGCCCAACTTATTCGAGTTTCTATCCCTATACCTCTCTTATATTTTTTGGCCAAGATTTCGAATATGTCCATATTTTATGTATTATTAGATTGTAATATTTTTATGAGAATTAAGTTATATAATACTAAAATATAATAAAATAAGAGTAACTTTTTCTTATTTTACAATCGAAATTTTGTGTCATAAACACAGAACCTTGGTCATAGTTCCAACAGCACGCCACCGTCTAGTAAGCAGTTCTGAAATTAATACATCTTGTCAAGTATTACTGTGGAAATAATGTGCGTAAAATTACTTCCAATTTATTTTCACATTCAAATTATTGTCATGGCACAAAACTACTGTTTAATACATAGATAATTAGCCGTTTTTTATGTTATATGAGATATTTGTTGAACAATCGCATCATGTAATCCAAAGTTTAATTAGGAAAAGGATCAGACTGCCATTCATTTCAGTTTTTATGTAGCGTAGCAAATAATTCAATTTCTTAATTACTAACACCTATAAACGATTTTTTACAAACTTGGTTTATTGTTTTTAATATTACTGACTTTTATATGTATGCAGCGTATTCGTAAATTAACCAAGTGTCACATATAAATACGGACTCTGAGCAACTTGCTTGGCATACGAACCTTTACATTGACTACGATGACTTCGAAACTAAGTTTGAGTTTTTGTGTTCTAGTGATTATCGCTACATTTGAAGTTGATGCTCAGTTATTTACCCCTGGTGTAAAGTTGCCATTTGGAATTGGGGGTTTAACGCCTTTGAAAACTCCACAGTACGCCTTGACGCCCGGATTGGGAACGAATCCCTTTGGTACCCTGAGCCTATTATCAGGGATTTATTCGCCATTAGGGGTCCCACAAAACCCCTTCCTAGGTGGAACTTCGCCGCGCCGATTTGGTAATTACCCAACGTTAGGAAATCCCCAACTCTCCTACCCAGGCGGGAACTTGATGCCCGGATTTGGAAATTACCCAACTTTAGGAAATCCACAACTCTCCTTGCTAGGTGGGAATTTGGCGAATGGATTTGGAAATTACCCAACTTTAGGAAATCGACAACTCTCCTTCCTAGGTGGGAATTTGCCGAATGGATTTGGAAATTACCCCACTTTAGGAAATCGACAACTCTCCTTGCTAGGTGGGAATTTGCCGAATGGATTTGGAAATTACCCAACTTTAGGAAATCGACAACTCTCCTTCCTAGGTGGGAATTTGCCGAATGGATTTGGAAATTACCCCACTTTAGGAAATCGACAACTCTCCTTGCTAGGTGGGAATTTGCCGAATGGATTTGGAAATTACCCCACTTTAGGAAATCGACAACTCTCCTTGCTAGGTGGGAATTTGCCGAATGGATATGGCACTTACCCAACATTAGGAAATCCACAACTCTCCTTGCTAGGTGGGAATTTGCCGAATGGATATGGTACTTACCCAAGGTTAGGAAATCCACGACCCTCTTTCCTAGGTGGGACCTCGGCAGCCGGATTTGGATCTCGTCCCGTAGGAGCCCTGCTTCCGTTATCAGGAATTTATCCAATGTTAGGAAACCCACTAGACCGCTCCAAAGGTCTGAACTTGTTTTCGGGAATTACACCTCCTCGGCCTGGTTAATACGGGATTTCGTTAAATCAAATACAAATAAAACCAAAAATATTACTTTCTTGAATATTAGGATTCTGTTTTCCACTGATATTATTTTTGTGCAGTTGAATGCCGTTTTTATGAATCCGAGGGCATATAATAAAAAGTCGCGTTTTGTTGTTTTAGTAGTTGCATGTCTCTTATCTTGTAATGAAACTCTTTTTTTTGCACAGGGCGTTGTGATGTCATTGATGATCATGATGATTTTCAGAAGTTATTTATTTGGTGAGCTTATGGATATTCTGGCGTTAATTTCAAGGGAGGACGTCGGCAAACACCATATAGGTGTTTACTTGGACATATGAACGAATTAAATTTTATTGAACGAAATCTGGAGTGTTCATTAATCATCAAAGTGACTGTATTAAATATTACATCAATGAAAGTTTTGCTTTTTATAAACTAACCGGACATTGGGTAACTGTTTGAGATTTTTGGACCATTGAAGGTTTTAGCACATATACAGTTTTCCCGTTCTGTAACAAAATGAATTTTGGTGGGAAGAGAGATGAACCACAAATTTATGGGATCCGATGAATTAACTGGTGAGTTTCAAATAAACTAAATTCCCTTGATTGACATCACAATGTCAATGACACTGTCCGAGAATCATTCTGCGTGATAGTATCTGTAGGGTAAACAATTGTTCGTCAAGCGCCTTCGAAGTTATAGTGTCTGTAGTTCCGATTAAGCTGATTGTTCGTCTCTAATGCTATATCGAATAAATTGAGGGTGGTCTTAGAAACATAATTCCAAACATGCAAACAAAATTTATCGAGTGCGGGCGTAACCTGGAATTTCCAGAGGAGAAGAAGTTGGATTGGCGTAAAATATTTTTTGGCTCTAAAAGAGATAACTCAATATCCTGGAGGCGATCTTGCAGATATTCGACAGGTGTACTATACCACAATACATATCATTGACCGTGACGTTGAAAAAATGCATGCTTTCCTTAAACTTAATGGTCTGGCTATTAGCTGCGGAGCTGATAATTTGTTTCTTTTCGTAAACATTGTATATTGGGTCTTCGTTATCATGAACTCGCCGAGACTGGCCTTCACCTTTGGAGGATTTTATCCAGATCTCGATTTAATGCATAGACCTATCTGTTTGCATTTCAGCTGGTGTCGATGTTTATATGTTAATCTGGTGATCATTCGAAAATGAAAAATAATGATATTAATAAATTATTATCCGTCCGTAACGTTTTTTTGCTTGTTTCTCGCTCAGCCACACTCTTAAATGCTTTAAAAACTGTTAACACCTTACTTATTGCTTTTATGAAATACACAAACATTTTTCTGCTGTAATCGTCTATAGGAGATACAAAATGGTGGCAACCACCGATGGACCTCTTTCGCATTCGTCCACAGACATCACTATTCTCGATTTCCAGTATCTATTTACTTCGCTTATGCAACATCTTTTCGAAAGGTTTTGAACATATTTTACCCTTAAAACAAACTTCGCCACCAAACTATACCCATTTGATCAACTTGTGATTTTACATCTAACAATTGGCGCAACTGGTAGGATTTAGGTAAAGCCCTAGAACGGACTAAGAGCTAATAAATCCTAAATCCTGCGAACCTACAAAAATTATTCATAACATATAAATATAAATATAAATAGATACAATAACCATTCGCGGTCGTACTGCGCAAGACTCCTTTACCCTGCGTCCGAAGCTGAGTCTGGCTTCGGAGGTACGATACGTTAAATTACAAATCATCTTTTCCAACCACAAATACATAACATTTTGGGACAAACACCATTGTTTTCATCAAGCCGAACTACCAGAAAAAAATGAGGTCCACTGTCACCTGAACATCAACTACTACTACATTTAAATATTAAAAACTTTTATATTAAGTTATGACATTTCTATTGAATATATATTATTGGTATGTCATATTTAAATCATCATAGTACACAATTTTCTTGATCAAATCATTTCAATTTCCATTCAACAAATAAGATAAATATTAACCTGCGGAAGATGTCACAGACTTTGCTTCGTGCGTGAAGCAGGCCATGGTGCGTTGCAGGGAGACGGCGAAGCATTGTTACTGACAACCAAGATGTGCCACATTCGCCATCCAAATCGAGAGAATGGCGAAGGCCATGATAATAAGTGGTGTTAGAGAGGACCACTACCAATATCATATTCTGCCTATCGGAGGTAGCCCCCTCAATGATATATTAACGCGGCTCATCCAAATGGAACAATCCCCCAGAGGAGATGTTGCGAAGACGTGATTTCTCCGTCATAGATGTGTGAGTGTATCACCCTCGAAAGGAATTATGTTGAATAAAAAAAACGAATTTTGCCAAAAAAATGTGTTTTACTATGGAAGGCCGGGGGCTTTTCAATTGATCGGTTATTAGTACCCAAAAAGGCAGGGCCTGATGGAATTAAACGATTGAGAGTGGTTGTTGACTTTTGAGCACTCAATAAACTGACGGTCGGAGGTGTATACCCATTACCCAATATTACTGATATCTTAGACCAGCTGGGCAGAGCTAAATATTTCAGCAATTTAGACCTAGCAAATGGTTTCCATCAAATACGCATGAACAGTAAGGACAGGCAAAAAACAGCGTTTAGCACCCCTTTTGGACATTACGAATATAATCGAAAGCCATTCGGACTAAAAAACAGGCCCGCCACATTCCAGAGACTTATGAACAACTTACTCATGGGTGTGAAAGGAATCGAATTTTTGTCTATGTAGATGATATAGTAATTTACGGATACGATCTGAACGATCACAATTCTCGACTTAGCAGAATTTTCGAATGCCTACATACGCACAATCTGAAAATATAATACAACCAGAAAAGTGTCATTTCATAAGGAGGCGGCACACCTATTTGGGGCACGTCATTTCAAAGGAAGGTATAAATCCAGAACTTGAGAAAATCAAGGCAGTAAAAGCATTCCCGGCACCCAGGAAACGAAAAGACATCAAATCCTTTCTTGGTTTCGTAGGATATTATAGAAAGTTTATTCCTAACTTTGCTGAACTGGCAAAACCCCTGAGCAAATTACTCCGGAAAAATATTCATTCTATTGGGATGCGTTCTGTGACGATGCATTCACCACTCTGAAGAAAAAAGTTACTACACCACCAATATTGGCTTATCCAGAATTTAACCAGGAATTCATAATAACCACTGACGCTAGCAATGTTGCGTTGGGAGCCGTGCTATCCCAGGGCACAAAAGGCCAAGATAAACCGATTGCTTTCGCTACCCGAACTCTTAACAACCCCGAAACCCGGTACAGAACGTCCGAAAAGGAATTACTGGCAACCGTCTTTGCACTAGCCAAGCTCCGACCATACGTCTACGGACGAAAATTTACTATAGTCACTGATCATAGCTCCCTACAGTGGCTCATAGGACGAAAGGACCCCACGTCCAGACTCGTGCGGTGGAAGATTCTCCTTGAAGAATACGATTATGCTATCATACACAGAAAAGGAAAACATAACGCGAATGCCGATGCTCTCAACCGCATAACGCCCCCACCAAAAGTAACATCCTCGTTACTACACGAAGCAAGGAAAAAGCCAGTAAAGACCCAGACATATAACCATACCAAACCCTAACTAACGTTATATGGGAGGAACGAACTGGATACATCCACGCAGGCAAAAAACTTGGGTAGCGTGTAATAATCTCCCCTTTGATAGATTCACTGGAAGAAAAAACCTTGGCTGAAAGTATTCGAAACTTTACCAATCCAGGAGTTAGAGAAATTGCACTTTATAAACAAGACAAGTTATGGGCCATCACACTACCATTGACTTTTAAAAACCCAGAGGACCAGGAAACCGCTAAGAATTTCCTGAGCGCCCTGCCGGAACTGTGTCTAGCGCAGAAACTCGACTCCATCGGAATTTCAATTCCCAATATAGACAATGAATCCAAAATAGTCTTTAAGAAACTTGTAGAAGAAATATTCGCTGACTTTAAAATAAAAATACAAGCATTTTCTGATAAAAGGAGACACGTAACAGACCCAGACGAAATACAGAAGCTCCTCGCAGAGTATCATAACTCGCCTTTCGGGGACAACAAGGAGCCACCGTAACCATAAAGCGAATGAGACCAAAATCATGGCTTATATCCGAAAATGTGCCACCTGCCAGGTAAACAAAAGTGGAAGAAACCCTGAGATCCCCATGAGGATAACCTCAACATGCTCCAAGCCATTTGAACGGATTGTATTAGATATAGTAGGACTGTGGCGGTGCTGCGAACCACACAAACCATTGTGGGGTTAAATACTTTTCGCCTAGCTGAAGGGGACATATATACCGTTTCCTCAACCCCACGTGCCCACAGACACGTGGATCCAATTTCTCGACCGATTCCTCATGCCTGCATGGCTATCGACGGACACTACCCAGAAAAGAAATTGTTTGACGACCCATTAGACGGCACAAGTAGCCGACGAGGCAGTGAGGGTACGATCTCCTGGGAAGGAGAAATCCCTTGGTAAAGAGAGGATACCAAGGGATAAGAGAATGGAAGAGAAAGGTAGAGCAACCGGGTGAGTTCAGTAATAACATCCACGGAAAAAAAAACGTGATAATTTGGAAAAACGGGCGAGTGTGTCGGCGCGAGTATCGTATAAAAAGTATTGTTACACCTCACTTTACACCCCCTCCCAACATACATAACACAATTAAGATGCCATCATCTTAAACTCACCAATTCCCAAGATCCCATCAGACAATTAAGATACAATCTTATTGTGCATATAACACAATACCCGCCTGTCGAGCAATCGAAATTCGTACAATGCAAAATATACAAATTCGCATTTATTCGGAAGTAAAGACTTCCCCAAATCAACACATATCGCATACCTTGCATACCTTAATTTTCCAAAGCATATATCCATCGTGCACTTGACCTTGCATTTCGTTTCGCATTACGAAAAGCAAAACCAGACCTAAACGGTTTCAGTTTACGAATACACATGTTAACAAGAATAATACATGTTATTCGAGCGCCAGCAGCATGATCGAGGAAGACCGACTGCGACACAGTTGAACATCGGAGAAATGCTGATCGCAGCGAAAATGGCGGACGCAGCGAGTTGTCGCAAATTAAACGTATGATACGATTTGCACGTAGGGCAATGCACTGAAATTGGTTCGGTTGTTGCTGCTGGAAATCGAGTAAATATATGAATCGCTTCTGCTGCAATTTTTGCAGAACAATTAAGCGATTATTGAAAATTGCGAATTAAGAATGACAGGCAATTAACCCCCAATTAGGCTACACGCGCTGGGTAGAAAAAATGCTCCATCTGCAATTGCGGACAATTAAAATGGTCAGACGAGAAACTAATCGTGTGCGTGCCGCGTGTGTTTGACCCGCGCAGATATAAAAATAAAGAATTAATAAGTTCATACGAAAATGTTTAATAGTTTACGTGAAAACAAATCAATCCCACAAAAAACAAAAGGACAAACAATAAACAATAAATTTAAATTTCATTAACAGTTTGATTAGCTATGCAATAGTCTCGTTGAGAAAAATAATAATATATCGCATACCTCCGAGATCCCCATTTTTTTCTATCACTTGATTAAGCATAATCAAGCAAAAACGATAAATTGGTTTCAGTGACATTATAAAGTGCGCTGCTTCACAGCAATAATAACAGTCAAAACAAAGTAACAGAACGAAAAGTGAATCAAAAGTAATCGAAATTAATCGAAAATAAACAAAAATAAAAACAAACAAACAAATTGAAGAATAAAAAAAAAAGTGCATAACAAAATCCCTTCAGTGAGGTGCGACAAAGAAACAATCAATTAAAATATATCACCTCGCAAGCGTGAAAATTGAAACAGACAGTATATTGCTCATTAAGCAAGTGGTTATTAAGGCAGCGTTTGGTGCAAGCGCAGAGTCACTGACTCTTACTCGACGATAGCCAAGTTCGAGTCGGCCTACGGAAGAAATCGAGTTCGTGCTTCGTATTGCGGGTCGCCTTTGTTTTTTTTAAATGAAAACAAATTGGAAAGAACCAGTATGAACACGGAGGACGACAAAAATGCGACAACACACAAAAGAAAAGGTACACAGAAAATCTCCATTGTGACGCGAAGTAAAACCGCGAAATTAACAATGGAGAAAAAAGGCCAGCAAATGGAGGAGGACAGAGAGCGCCCCTCCCCCTACAATTTTAATATGTATGGGGCAAACAATTCGTTCGCTTCTCTTGCATCCTCAGAGTCTGAGGATGAAGAAGAGGAAATTACTGAATTGGAGACGAAACTTGCGATGGCAAGAGCCCGTCTAGAAGAGAGACGCCGAAAGACAAAAATAGCGGCACTCGAAAAAGAAAAAGACACCGAACAACAACAAAAGCCGAAGCCAAAAGTCGGCCAACAGCAACAGCAACAGCAACAGCAACAGCAACAGCAACAGCAACAGCAACAGCAACAGCAACATCAACAGCAACAATCAACACAAAATCGACCACAGCAAGCAACACAACAGCGGCAAAGCAACAATCACAACCAAAAAATAAAGATGCCACCGATCAACACTATAGATATTGAGTGTAAGGAATTGGTAAGTCTTTGTAAGCTGGCGATAGGAAAAAATTTTGTAATTAAAAGACTGGCTGGTACCAGGCATGCCATTCAAACCTATGCGGTGGCAGACCACGAAAAAATTAAAGAGGTCTTAAAAAGGACCACCGCGGAATTCTACTCGTTCACGCCGAAGCAAACAAAGAGGGTAACGGTTGTATTAAAGGGTGTCGACCCTGAGGTGGAACCGGAGGCTCTGCTCGAGATGCTTCAAAAGTTGAGGCACGACGATCTCGAGTTTATCTCCGTAAAACCGTTCACTACAACCAAGGCAAGAAGGGAAAACCGCAAGCTACCCTTCTTTTTGGTTCAACTAACGCCCAGCAGCAGAATTGGTGGTCTAAGAAAGATTACAGTCTTGGATCATCAAAGTGTCACATGGGACAAGTTAAAAAAAGGCAGAGACATCCTGCAATGTGTCCGCTGCCAAAGGTTTGGTCACGCGGCGGCGAACTGTGAAATGCAGCACCGTTGCGTAAAATGCGGAAAAGACCATAAGGCAGAAGAATGCCCTCTGGGAAAAGAAAGGGTAGAAGACAAAGCCCTTCTAAAGTACGCAGTGTGCCGGAATGAGGGACACCCCGCTAATTATCGAGGGTGTTCTAAATTCCGAGAAATAATGGCAAGAAGTGTGACCCGGCAAAAAAACACAGAGCCAGCTCGTACTACAACAATGCCCGTAACATCGCAGCGGTCGTACGCACAAGTTGCGTCGGGTGGGAGACCATCAAACCAGGCTACAACATTGGTAGCCACAAATACTCCCACACAGACTGAAACAACATCGCCAGCAGACGTGGTCACGGTTTTGCTTAATCTGCAGAGACAGATGACACAGCTGCAAAACCAAATAAACGAGATCTACTCGTACTTGCCCAATCTAAACAAAAAGTCAATATAAACCCTCTAACCACAACATCAATAAAAGCTCTTGTCGTGAATGTAAATTCACTAATAAGAACTGAGAGAAGAGCCAATGTTTTCAACCTGTTGCAAGTTGAACGGCCTGATGTACTTCTGGCGGGGGAAACAAAGTTAAACCAGAGACACAAAATATGGCATAAAAACTACGATATTAAACGAAGAGACCGACCTAACTCCTCTCAAGGGGGGGTGTCGCAATCTTTATTAGAAAAGGGATCCCTCATAAAGTTATATATAGTGGAGAAGTGCGCAGGTTCCGGGTGCTGGAAGCCTGTATCGTACGCATACCCCTTCAGCAAGGAAGGGGTTTGTATGCGATTGCGGTCTACGCACCTGAGGAGCACCAACATAATCTATTTATAGCTGAGCTCGAGACTCTCTTCCGATGCTTACAATTGCACCTGGGCAAAAATTACTTTATTCTAGGGGGAGATATGAACGCCAAGCATAGAAATTGGGGAAATTATATATCTAATGCCAGAGGAAATCAGTTGGCTGGCTGGTTAGATCAGTTTCATATTGAATATAGAACTGACCTGCCAGCTACCGAATATCCATCCTTCCCTAGAGGTAGATCGTTCTTAGATATCTTGCTAATCCACTCACGACTGAGATTACTTAACACCAATAGACGAAACACAAACTGTTTACAGACAATTGAATACGATAGTGACCACTGTGCATTCACGGCAGTAATAGAGCTCCCGGACGAGCTCGCAGATCTGGAGGAATTCGTGATCCCGCAACCCTATAACTACGGGGCAATGCGATGGCCGCGGTTCACCAGATCATTAACAAAAGAACTTCGTTCGATTGACTTTAATCTGCCAGTAAACAGAAACCTGACTAATGTCGAAATCGACAAATACATTCAACAAATGGACGAAACCGTAAAACGAACAATGGACAAAACAATTCCCAAAACAACAGTTACAGATCACACTAACATGTACAGAAACGCAACAATAAACGCACTCCACAGGCAAAAGAGCAGACTGCTATCGAAATTAAAACAATTACACAGACAGTTTACAGACAGACAAGACCAGGGGATAATATCACTGAAATCCCGATTAAAAAACCTCCAACAATTACTTAAAGCTAATTATAGATTAGCAACAAATTTGTATTGGAACAACAGAATTCGAGCTATAAAAACTAATAACCCGAATATGTTCCCACAAATAAATAAAATATTCAGGAGAAATAATCAAAATGAGATTCAGTATCTCCAAATCCCACGTACTCAGGTAAACAAGCAGCTGCTAACCAACATTGGCATAGATGCAGAGAACGCTATCCTCAATGGTGAGCTCTTCGTGATCGAAGATCCTTTGGAAAAGGTGAACGCTTTGGGAGCTGTCTTTCAGGAAATGTACAAGGTGAATGAAAGCGTTCACCGAAATCACGACCTGGAGGACAGAGTTCTACTCAATCACCTGCACCTCCGGAATGAAATTTCACTTTGGCAATCGGAGAATCCGGGTTTTACCGATTTCAGTGAAGATAATCTGTCAATTGACATTCATGCCAATGGTGTAGTGGCTAATAGCCTTCTAATAACAAGGGAAGGAATCCAGAGTATCTTCGACTCATTAAGAAGCAAAAAGTCAGTGGGAATAGATGGAGTACCTAACATCGTACTCAAGAACCTGCCCCCAATGGCAATAGATATATACACGGTCCTGTTTAACAACGCGTTGAATAATGCATATTATCCCACGCGTTGGAAAACGGCTATCATTCAGCCCATCGCAAAAAAGGGCAAAGACTGCACAAACCCAATGAACATGCGTTCGATAAGTTTACTCCCAAGCATCAGTAAAGCATTTGAAAAAACCATTAACAAAGCTCTGGTAAAATGGGTAGACGACAACAGCATTATTCCAAATAACCAGTTTGGCTTTAGGGCGGGTCATGAAACCACACATGCCGCAGCTAAACTGGTCTCCGACATACAATGGAATAAATGTAGGAACCAATGCACAGGGGCCTGTCTGATCGACTTGGAGAAAGCCTTTGATACCGTCTGGATCGAAGGGTTGTATTACAAACTGGTCAGACATGGCATACCTGGCCTTTACTATATGTACTTTACGATATGTTAAAGGACAGGATGTTCGTGGTCAAAAGTGGTAATGTGACCTCTAATAAAACGTATAATATCAAGAATGGCTTGCAACAGGGCGCGGTACTCTCTCCGATTCTTTTTAACATTTACATTAGCGACTTATTAGATGCACTTCCGCAGGCTTTTGCGTACGCAGACGATCTCATAATTTACAGAACAGCTCCGAAAGTTGAGATCATAAATAGTTTAATACAGCGAGACTTCAACAAAGTGCAGCGCTATTGCAATGACTGGAAACTTAAGATCAACTTCCAGAAATGTGAAGCCATCGTATTCAGAACTCCATTATATAAAGCCACGTACGACACAAGGAAAAACAGGCGAAAGCTAGTTATCATGGGACCGCATGGAGATAAACTGGAAACCAAGAGTTTAGTTAAATACCTGGGCATCTGGCTAGATCAATATCTGTATTTCAACAGACATGTGAAGGCTGCTTTGCTCAAAGCGAGGAAAACTTTTGCTATGACAAGGAGGCTATTTCACAGTAGCCAACTTGACAGCAAGGTAAAAGTCATATGCTACATGACGCTAATCAGGCCAGCGTCTGCAAACAAACAAAACAAGCTAATCAGGCCAATGCTCATATATGGTTGCCCAGTATGGTTCAACATAGGTCCAAATTTGATGGAAAAGATTCGGGTGTTCGAAAGAAAGTGTCTCAGAAGTTGTCTCAGATTATATCGGACACCGGAATCGGACTATAAAAAGTATTATTCAAATGAGACTTTATATAATGAAGCGTACATAAATAGGGTGGATAATTTTATGATTAAATTAATCAGAGGACATATTGCGAGAGCAATAAGCTCGTCCAATGACCTAATTTTCGGGGCCTATTATCCAAACACTCTGTACTATGAGAGCGTGCGTCGCAACGGCTTTGTTCCACCAGAGGCGTTCCTTGACTTGGATATGAAAGGGCTTATACAGGATAGATCCGGAATTCCGCTGATCTAACATGTAAGTAGATCATCTGTAGACGGGCGATTGTGCTACGACCGGGAAATAACGCGCACCGAAGAAGAGCTCCTGCGCTTCAGTAGGGCTATCTCCCACAGAGACCGGGACGATAGTATTAGACAGCGTCAACAGTTCTGGTGGTTGAATGGCATATAAAGACCTGGGTACCAAAGTCGGTATAGAATCATATTATCATCAGCTAGCTTACATAGACTTAGCTTTTCTAGAATTAGGGTAGTATAAGATTTAAGTTAAGTTAGGTTAAGTGCTTTTACATTAAAAAAAAAAAAAAAAAAAAAAAAAAATATTAGGTAAGTTAAGTAAGTTAAATTTTAAGAAAAAAAAACAAAAAAATTGACAAAGTTTTTCAAATTGTTCTTTGTGTTTCAACTAATTATCAGTACTGCCACAAAGTTCTGTCGCCGAAAGGCAAATTATACAAATGTTAAGTAATGTTTAGCTTAGAGCGTCTGCGAAGGACCAGTAAGTTATTATATAAGATAATTAAGCTAGAATTTAAGCATTTTTTGTCTAGCCTTTAATTTAGAAATTAAGAATATAAAAAGAAAAATAAAAAATGTTTAAAAAAAAAAAAAAAAAAAAAAAAAAAAACAATTAAAATGGTATATAAAGTGGCTGCAGGTGAGTTGAAAGTCGCACAATAACGAAAGCAAGAAGACTGCAGCCAACCATAAGCAGAGCGGGTCTTCTTGCGAGTAAGTTATTATAGGGTGTAGTTCAATAAGAACTTAAACTACCTGTGTCAATTAAGTAATTAAACTTTTGTGTCAACCTAAAAATAAGTTAAACCAAAGTGGTACAATAAAAAAACATCAGAACGAGAATTCCTGCGTTTCATTCACCCAACGAGGGGACCCACCTAACAGGATATACCGGCCGAGAACCAGAAGAACGCCGTAAGTAACTACTAACCGCCCTAAAAACTTTAGGCAACATTTGCATAATTCAATAATAAATGATAACATCTGGGGTTACGCTCAGATGTTACATTTTAACAATTACCTAATAAATGTTAATATCTGGGGTTACGCTCAGATATTTCATTACAATAACAATAACCATTATAAACAAACATAACCCAGTTAACCCAATAGATTTTCAGATAACCAAATTATGTTTGTATCGGAGGTCAAACTTCGATATAACATTTTTGGCGACCGTGACAGGAACTAGCGAAGCCCAAGTTTTGATAACTTGTAAGCGCTTTTAAAAAGCCTAGCCAATATAATAACTGACCTCAATTGTACTGGGCAAAAGACACCTTTCCCCGTCACTCGGAGCTGAGTCTGGCTTCGAGGGTACAAATTGATAAAACACATATTCTATCCAGAGCATTTGATTCGGTACAACGGTTTCTCCCAAAAGTAACGACAACCACTAACAACAAATGATGCCATCGCAATTGTACCAGCATTATAACAAGCAAAACAAAACAAAACAATATACAAAGCACTATCCAGCGGGCATAACTTCGGACCATTCGTTCTAAACATCAAAATCAAACACTCTTCATATATACCATGCAATAAAAAAACGATAATATAATTATAAATATTTCAAGCAAAACTAAATCGACGTAAAAAAAAAATATATAATGAAACATAAGCAAACAAGTACGAGAACAAACAAAAAGGAAATTTTTAACCTCATTACTAAAAACAAATCAACAAAAATCAAATCCAAAACGGACAACTCGTAAAGCTGGTGATGGAGGACCAATTTGCGAAACGCAAAAAATTATGAACTCTGAAGATCGCAAACCCGATGACCAGTGGCCCCTACTCCCGCGACGCGGACGATAACTACATGCCAACCAATTACTGGCATACACATGTAAGACAGCTTTGGAGTAGCAGCCCAAAGACCACAATTCAAAACCAACACAAATTAATAACCAAAATCAAATAAAAAGACCAGGTCAAAAAATATCAACTGTAGGGCGTGAAGCTTACCTGGCAGCACCAAATAACACAACACCAAAGACAGCAGAAACCCCCAGTAACAACGGCTATCCACCACCATACCAGTAGGAAACAGCAGCACAGCACGACACCAGTAGTAACAGTAGCAGCAGTCAATAGAACCGGGTAAAAAAAAAATTTTTTTTATATATACGATTTAGTTCCTATATATTTTTACATAAACAAACCCTTAAAATACACTGTCATAGACCATATTGTGCACTTAGAAATCCTAGGGAACAATTTCCACCCCTACATAAACAAATAATTTACGGGATAGCAAATGTTTTAATTTAATAAGTCACCCTAATTTTTAATTATCCCTACGACCATCATCTGCCACCAACACTCGTTACTCGACCATTCCACTGTCTTTCTTCTCCATATCTCTCCATACTGCGACCACTAATCTTTGGGAAGGATTTTCACTACAATAATACAACAATCGCGTATGAAAGCGTTTTAAAGACTAATAAATCTCCCCTTTTGAATTATCACTAAGATCTCGTCTACTTACTTAACCGCGTCACCCTCTGTCGAAATCATGCCCATCGATTTCATTAAAATCTCAAAGCTTATCTCCCAGCTTGTACCATTCTTCTCGGGCGGGCACAGTCCCCTGGTTGACAATGAGTTACAAGTATTTTTAGGATGCTGCAGGAAGGTAATCGGATGCCTACCTGCAGAAGAGCATTCCGCGTTCCTGACAATATTCCCCACGCGTCTACGAGGTGAGGCATATTTATTAATTGCCTCAAACCCCTCCAACACCTTCGAGGAAGCCGAAAGACTCCTTAAAAATACCTACCTACCTCGGGAAACATACCAGGAGTTAGTGAATAAGCTGATTACGATCCGACAGCTACCCTTGGAAGCGCTCATCACTTTTACCGCAAGGATAAAGCAGATGCTGATGCTCTGCAAGGAAGCCGCGGACCAAAAATACGGTGTGACAGCAGCCTCCGCTGTGAAGACACAGTTGGAGGACTTCGCCAAAAACGCACTAAAAAGTGGCGTCAACAACTCACACCTCTGCCAATATTTACTGACCCTGGGGGATGAAACGGTAGACGAATTAATTCAAAAAGCTTTAGATATGGAAAAGCTACAACAGGCCGCGTTTCATACACAACAATATAGCGTCATACCAGGTCTACTCAACCCCTTCACGTCTCTAATTCTCTGAATCAATTAAACACACGAGCCGTACCTCTCAACCCAAATACTCCACTTACCTCGGGTCTCCACTATGCAGATTTCCCTCAACAATGCAGAAAAAATGACACTGCAAAACAAAGGCAAAACGAGCCTTGTACAAAACATTTGCGTTTAATTACCGCCAAAATCATATGCAATTACTGTCACAAAAAAGGGCATACATATAGCGACTGCCTCACACGGAAAAACACTCCGTTCTACAACCACGATATTACAGACTGCCACAATACAGAAAAGCACACAGATATCGTTAATCCAATACAAAATACAAACCATTTTAGGGAACAAAATCAACACAGGACCACCCCCTTGAATTCCCCTAAAAGCACCTACACTCAAAACTCGCCTAAGGTTTATAGCATAAGAATAGCCTGCGATTTTTGTGGTCGACAAGGCCATCACGTTTTAGACTGCCGCCAAAAGGTAAAATGGGAATCCCGGAATAAAAGAAACACGTCCGGCCCAAAAGAATCACGAAACATCCGCAATTTGGAATATTCTCAGCCGCCATGAATTACTACACCCACAGTGAACCTCCCTCTAGATATAGGTCTAAACGATCAATGTCAACTAGTGGTAGACACAGGCGCTGAAGTGAGCACCATCACTGAGCAGGCACTCAAAGATATTAAAGTTAAAGGAGATGATGCCTGCGCGTTGACATCCCCATATGGAACAGGAAGAACCCTAGGGAGCTGTCAGGGAAACTTCAACTTAAAAACTAAAATTCCCTGCAAGTTCCAAGTCGTGCACAATATGCCCGGCCTAACTGAAGACGGACTACTAGGGAACGACTTCCCTTCCGAAAATTGTACTATAGATGGTCCAAATCAGCGACTTAGGTTCCCACGTACCCAACGAAATTTTGAAGAGTTTAGCATCCCACTAAACCCTAAAATCAAGTACCCATGCTACGAAACGGCAGCCGATGTAGGGCAAGTTATAGACCCAGCGGTCGGTCAAACCGCCTGTAACACCCCCAAGGATTCTTCCAAACAAGAATCTGGCTGCGAAACCCCAGTGACAGTGGAAAATTTCCAATCGGCGAACCAACAGTTGACCTTACCACGCACGAAACAAAATTCGGAAGAATTTGGTATTCCCCTGAAATTTAAAACCAAAGATCCCAATCACAAACGGGCAGCCGAAGTGAGGCAAGTTACAGTCACAGCGGGACCCAAAGAGGTCAGATATACCGCCTGTAACCTCTCCACGAGTTCTCTCACTCGAGAAACTGGCTGCGAAACCTCAGCGATAGGGAAACACCACCTACCAGTGGAGGTAGTTTCAGGTAGAACTGTTTGCGTGCCCGTACGATCTCAACGGATCAAAGCTGTTCCAGTGGAACCAAAGGAAGAAACGCTCTGTCTGAACCAGAAATCAGGCGATGGAACCTTCCTATCGGACACTTCACTGCCAGTAAGTACAACCAGTAAAAGAATCCTGCACATAGAGCAGATGTGCGACTCTTCTGACCAACAGGGACACAACCTAGACCCTGGTCATCAGTAGCAAATTCAATGCCAGTTGATAAAGAACAAAATCCTTCCAATACTAAGAAATGGGTCAAAACACTCGGTAGTAGAAAGAAACTACCTCACTAGGACCCCACACTCACCATTAACCAGCGTCCCAACTGTTCAGCTGCCGATAGACGTTGCTGTTGAAAGAAACACAACTCTAGTAGTGGACACCGGCGCTGGAAGAAACCCAAATGGCAAGCGAGCCATAAATAAAGGCAACACCTTTACGCTAAATTCTAAGAGGAACCAAAAGTCAAGTGGCAAGTGCCCTAGCTCCTCACAAAATAAAAAATTGTGGCAAAAACCCACAATGATCAAAAGTAAACAAATCCAAGATAAAGGCAACACCTTTACATGGAGAAACATAAAAAGGACATATAAGACATGTTCAGAAACAGACAGCTCATACGTTAGCTCAAAACAAAAAATTGTGGCAAAAACCCACAACAATCAAAAATAAACAATCCCAAGATAGAGGCAACACCTTTACATGGAATTTTAATCAGAGGAACCCAAAGTCAAATGGCAAGTGCCCTAGCTCCTCACAAAACAAAAAATTGTGGAAAAAACCCACAATAATCAAACTGAAACAAACCCAAGATAAAGGCAACACCTTTACATATAATCAGAGGAATAGAAAAAGGACATATCAGACATGATCAAATCCAATAAACTCATACTTTAGCTCACCTCAAAACGAAGACAACAAAAAATTATTGTTGCAAAAATCCAAACAGACAGCCATGTGGAAGGCCCCCTTTTTCGTTACAGCAGTAACAAGGCCGAACAAAACAGCCATTGAAGTTGGCCAAAAATTAATAATAGTTCGCAATGGTAGGTTAAAACCATACTCCAAGGTTAGCTAGCTTCAATTCACACCTATTACCTAGCCCAACACATTCACTATCTCCAGTAGGTACTACTTCTCAAGATAAAAATAAGATGTACAAATTAAACATATTACTTACTTTCCTACATATTTATACCATTACCATACAGATGGAAAATAAACCAAATTACTATGTACAAACAAATCCTTTACTGCCGAAAATAAAAGTAAAGTAATCTATTAATACATATATGATTACTATTAAAAGTAAACTAATCAAAAAAATAAAACCATTAGATAAATAATTTCATGTACTAGTAAAAATCACAAATAAGCAAACCACTATATCAAATAACGTACTAAAGATTTCCTCTACTAATAAAATTAAATTAAATTAAATATATATATACAGATAGTAAAAATTAAAACAAACGATTTGTTAATAAGGAATATCTATTATACCAAGAATATACACAAAATTACAACAACAAAAAATAAAACAAGATACGTATATATAACGTAAACTACAATAAAATTATAAAACAAGAGAATTATTAATAGGTAACTACATACAGATAACAAAATTATAACATTAAGAAAACTTAATAAGTAATATCTATTGTTAATTACACAAGAAATATATATATATACAGGTCGTAAAAATTATGAAACATTTATAAGCAACTCATAAAAATTAAGAAAACTTTTGTTAAAAAGTAATATTTATAATAAAACCAAAAAAAAAAAAGAATCGTTATTATTATATTCCAAGTAGTAAAATATGTCATATAAGAAGACTTACTAACGTTAATAGACGCAAAAATTATTAATTTCTCGAAACACATATATATTAAAAGCCCATAAAAGAAAAATTTCACAGGTTAATAGCACACAAAATATTTATTGTTACAAAAAGAAAAGGTAATGTATAGTATTAATATTTAAAACAAAAGAAATTATTAATAATTACACAAACAAAAAAAAAGTTTAACCAATAGCACTAATGAAATTATATTGTTAATTACGATGAAATTATAAGAACAAAAGATCTGTCTAAGGTTAATACAGATAGCAAAATTGTGAAACATAAAAAAAAAAACAAAGAAAATCAAAAATGTTAAAAAATTATAAGAAACAAAACCTTACACGAACGTGAAATTGGATAAACAAACTACGTAATTTTCTTACTCGCACCTTGTAAGCGAAGATAAGAAACTATACAAAAATATCTAAACCAGACTCAGCTCACAACGGCAACCCACTCTTATACCACAGAAAATCACTCGTACCGATGATTTTCTTTCTTTTCAGGGGGGGGGGGATGTTACACCTCACTTTACACCCCCTCCCAACATACATAACACAATTAAGATGCCATCATCTTAAACTCACCAATTCCCAAGATTCCATCATACAATTAAGATACAATCTTATTGTGCATATAACACAATACCCGCCTGTCGAGCAATCGAAATTCGTACAATGCAAAATATACAAATTCGCATTTATTCGGAAGTTAAGACTTCCCCAAATCAAAACATATCGCATACCTTGCATACCTTAATTTTCCAACGCATATATCCATCGTGCACTTGACCTTGCATTTCGTTTCGCATTACGAAAAGCAAAACCAGACCTAAACGGTTACAGTTTACATATACACATGTTAGCAAGAATAATACATGTTATTCGAGCGCCAGCAGCATGATCGAGGAAGACCGACTGCGACACAGTTGAACATCGGAGAAATGCTGATCGCAGCGAAAATGGCGGACGCAGCGAGTTGTCGCAAATTAAACGTATGATACGATTTGCACGTAGGGAATGCACTGAAATTGGTTCGGTTGTTGCTGCTGCAAATCGAGTAAATATATAAATCGCTTCTGCTGCAATTTTTGCAGAACAATTAAGCGATTATTGAAAATTGCGAATTAAGAATGACTGGCAATTAACCCCCAATTAGGCTACACGCGCTGGGTAGAAAAAATGCTCCATCTGCAATTGCGGACAATTAAAATGGTATATAAAGTGGCTGGAGGTGAGTTGAAAGTCGCACAATAACGAAAGCAAGAAGACTGCAGCCAACCATAAGCAGAGCGGGTCTTCTTGCGAGTAAGTTATTATAGGGTGTAGTTCAATAAGAACTTAAACTACCTGTGTCAATTAAGTAATTAAACTTTTGTGTCAACCTAAAAATAAGTTAAACCAAAATGGTACAATAAAAAAACATCAGAACGAGAATTCCTGCGTTTCATTCACCCAACGAGGGGACCCACCTAACAGGATATACCGGCCGAGAACCAGAAGAACGCCGTAAGTAACTACTAACCGCCCTAAAAACTTTAGGCAACATTTGCATAATTCAATAATAAATGATAACATCTGGGGTTACGGTCAGATGTTACATTTTAACAATTAACTAATAAATGTTAATATCTGGGGTTACGCTCAGATATTTCATTATAATAACAATAACCATTATAAACAAACATAACCCAGTTAACCCAATAGATTTTCAGATAACCAAATATTTAAATGTTTGTATCGGAGGTCAAACTTCGATATAACAGTATCAAGAAAAAAAAAAAAACTAAGAGTGTATCGTCGCGAATCCTTTTTTAAATTTAAAAATAAATAAAGGCATATCGCCAGATTAAAAAAAAAGTGCCTTTTATTCGCTAGCAATATTCGGCGGAACACCAGCATCAATAAATAAAAAGCCGCCATAGGACCATTACCAGTTAGCTACAATGGAAACAAATACCTGCTAACCGATTTGACCAAGTTTTCTGGAGCATACGCTCTGGCCAACGCCGAAACTGGCAAGGGTCTTAGTGGAAAAAATCGTCTGCCAGCACGGCATACCTTCTTCCTTACTGACAGACCGAAGTGCAAATTTTCTTAGCACACTCTTTAAGGAGATCTGCTTCTTACTTAAACTGAAAAAACTTAGTACAGCACCGTGTGGTGAAGAAGTATATACCAGCATGGGTACTTGGTTCACTCCTTCCACCATCATAAAATACTAATTGGCCCATCGTCACAACAAGAGAAAACACAAAAGTTCCGAGGAAGACGCTCAAAAACTGCAACACAACGCCCACAGAAACCGGAAAAGGAGGCAATTATCTGTTGATGCAAGGATTTACATTCGGTCGTGGTGCTGTCCAAGTCTGGATCACGCTGAAGGCTTCTCTTGTGATTAGCGCATGAATAACAATTCTCCTTTGATGTTTCATTCATTCGTTGACGTTTCCTACAGTCACCAGAGATGTGGCTGACTTCGCTGCATGTCCAATACTTCATATCAGGTCTCAGGATTCTCCGTTGTACATGCCCGATTCTTTGGCAGGAACATTCCTGGACGGACATTTCTCGGACTCTATATGTACTCTTGGTATCCAGTTTAGCAGATATGGACATGTGCGATTGAACATCATGGTGAATCAAGGGCAGTCGCATTGGATATCTCCAAGGCTTTTGACGGCGTTTGGCACGGGGCATTGCTGAGCAAACTCCGTTCATATGGACTTTCCCAACAGCTTTGCGACTGGACGAAAAGCTTCGTTGAGAATCGATCGATCCGGGTTGTTGTGGGCGGCGTGTGTTCGGATCTGTATCCTGTTAATTCGGGGGTGCCCCAAGGTTCTATTTTGGTTCCAACCTTGTTCTTGCTTCACATAAATGTGTTGTTGGAGACAACGCACAGCAAAGTGTTCAGTTTTGCGGACGATAGTACGCTTGTTTCCCCTTTTTCGACTGTTCGGCCGATTGGTGCATCTGCGTCGCATCAGCTGAGATGTAGACAGATCGACTCTCTGAATCAGGATCTAGATAGGGGCCTGCAGTGGGGAAAGGCCAATCTCGTCGACTTCAATGCAGCGAAGACACAATATACAACATTCACAGGGAAAAGTGGATCATCGGTTCCACAGCTGATGATGAATGGTCGGGCCCTCGAAGCCGGGGAAAGTTTGAAATTGCTCGGCGTCACGGTCTGTGGGAATGTATCATGGCATAAAAAATGTGTCGGGCATCGCCAGGTCAGCCTCAGGAAAACTGAGCTATCTTTTTAGAGCCAAGAAATACTTTACTCCGGCCCATCTTCTTCTCCTATATAAATCTCAAATTAGACCCGCGCTCGAATATTGCTCTCATGTTTGGAACTCGGCTCCTAAATATACCCTCGACCTAATTGAGAGCATACAGAGACGAGCGATCCGCCTGATAGGGGACCCGGCGCTGACATCGGGACTACAGTCGCTATCACATCGAGGGCGCGTAGTCGACTTCTGTCTGTTGTACAGATATTATCACGGGTACTGTTCTTTGGAGATTCTTGATATTGTTCCACGCAATTCGACTTATATGCACTCCACAAGACAATCCGACGGATCGCACCAGTTTGTGGTTCATCTCCCGACAGCGCGAACATCCCTGCATCAGAACTCGTTCCGTGACAGAGCAGGGAAGCTGTGGAACTGCACGCGAGAGTTCCCGGGGCGTTACAACCTGCAACTGTTCAAAAAGAACTGCAACAGTTATTTGATGGCATCTCGGGGCGCCCACTCGGCGCTATAGGTTCGCCTCTCCCGAGAGAAGTCTAATAAAAAAACAGAGATTCATATGCCAATACGAACGCCAGTATTTCATTAGTCGTCTTCTTTCCTGCCAAACGAACAGCTTGTTGCAAGTCCCGATCTTGGAGTCGATTTGTAATGCATCCATTGCTACCTCGTTCAGAAATTCCTTAGTCATATTTGAATAAGACAAGTTTGCCAATCGCTCAATGTCTGCCTGCAACTGTTGAAGGTTTTCTCCAGGTTTCTGCGTTCTGCTACGCAGGTGCATGCGGTAGACCTGTTGCATGTGGTTGTCTCCATACCTAGCTTCAAGGCCGCCTCTTACCGCTTGGAAATCTGTTTGCTTCTCTGCTGGTATGGTTTGTAGCAATTCTGCAGCCGCCCCGCGGAGTGACAAGATTAGTGGTGTTGACTTTTGCTCATCCTTATTACTTATTATAATTGGCCGCGGCGTCAAACTGACGTATAAACACGGAGAAGGGTCCCGTTCCATCGAAGATTGGCGGCTGTATCGTTGTATCTTTGTAGTCATGTTGTTTGCTAGGCGATGTCTTATTTCTCTCAACACACTCAAGTCTCTTTTCGATTCGCGTTATTTCATCGGTGACTTTCTTAAATTCAGTTTCGTTTTTTAGATCCAGATTTTCTACTTCGTTTCGAATTTCTTCCTTAAAGTGTTGAAAATTACATTTCATCCACTGCGTTTGGGCATCCAACTTTGCATTAACATTTGCAGCTTGCGCGTGCAATTTTGAGTTAATATCTGTAGCTTGCGCGTCCAATTTTGAATTTTGGGCATCCAACTTTGCATTAACATCTGCAGCTTGCGCCTGCAATTTTATCATCATCATCATCCTGAACATCTCCGAAATGCTCAACTGTGGCGAACTCTTCTCCGTTACATTGGCACCATCTTGACTCGTTGTTTCTTCTCCGCCCGGACAGTCTGGCTAAAAACATATGTGTCGACATCAATACCCTCTTCCTCCATTGCTGCTTGCAGACGCTGTCGAAGAATTTGCTTCTGTCCTCTGCTATCCAGATTCCGGTCCTCAAGTTCCTTCTTCAACTCAGGAACGCGAAGATCCGCCAAACGTCGATCTGAGATCGTCACAACACACTTTCACAGACTTATTCACTTCACCAATAATTAATCCCACTTCTGACATCAATTGTCGCGAGCTAGGGGTTCGCTGGATTAATTATTTCAATAAATAAGAGCCGTCAAATCCATTGACTTTGCAAACACTTTATTAGTCTGTTAATAACAACCGTTACTTTTACTGTACACTTAACGATTTCTTGACTTATCGCTTCCTTACTTATCGCTTGCTTACTCTGGTTACTTCTCACTTATTACTTCTTAACTTCTTACTTCTTGCTCGACCTGCGTGCGACGTATTTATAACGTTTCCTCATTCTTATTCGGCGTTTCGTTTCCGTCCGTTCCATAACCTCCAATTTTCTACTCTTCATAGTCTCCAGTGTTGTATTCCAGAATACTACCCTTATTCGCTTTAACACTAACCTCATGTCCTTTCTAACACAACCTTTAAAACTACATCCTCACATATCTTACATTCTCATTTAATACAATTCATAAATAAACAGACACAGTATTCTATATCCAGTCACTTACAGCACATTTAAAAACATGCTCCTTTTCATAACAAGCACATTTTTCATTTAAAAACATAGCCACTTTGATTTTCGTTCAAAGTTTATTCAAAATTTTAAGTCACAGAGACTTCTAGATTGTTTTGTTCATTTTATACGACACAGTTAGTTGGAACAAAATGTTCTATAAAAACAGGAACATTTATATTGTAAAAGTATTTCAAGTTAGAGCTCAGCTTGAGATAGTTGAGTTCAATAAAATATAAAAATAAATAAAATCTATAATTAATTTAATAACTAAGAACTATAATTGTTTCAAATAAGAAAAGATATTATAACCCCCACGCTCTTCCCTCGAAAGAGGAAGCACGGCGCTGGAGGCGTAACGCTGGTGGCAGCGGTGGGATCCACGAAGACTGGCGGACTACCCAAAGGAAGACTCAATCCTCGAAGGAAGACCAATCCCCGAAGGACGACTCAATCCTCGAAGTAAGACCGATCGCGAAGGAGGACTCGATCACAGAGGAAGATTAGTGCGATTAACGACGACTGGCGGGGTAAATGATGAAAGTTCCTTGTACGAAGTCAACGCAACTGCTGAGGAAATCCAAATTAACTTCAGAGATTTGAAAAAAAATTATATATAAGACATAAAACGACGGAAAAAAAAAAAGAAAAAAAAAAAGACCAGGATAACACACAACTATAGGGCGTGAAGTCTGCCTGGCAGTAATAATATAAAAAGCGGAAATAATATAAAAAGAAGACGATAACTCGAGAAAAAAAAATTTTTAAGAAGAAACTACACTATTGGAATCCAGGAAGTGGTAATCTCGAAAAGAACAAAACATCAATCAACAGTTAGCCCACATATATTAGTAGTAAGAATCGTTAGCAAAATATCAATTTTTCTCTCTTCCTTTTTCCGTAGGAATATTTTCACCTTGGAACTTTTAACTTTTCCTTTTTACTAACAATTTTGTCCGATAGAAATTATTTCGAATATTCTCTTTCCAGTATTTCGACGACATTTCCGTTTTGTCTTTTTCGCCGAATTTTCTTTCTCTACAGCTTTGAGACCAAATAAACTTTCTTTTCCATATATATTGAATAACTAAAAGAAAGGCCATTTTTATATAGCGTATTTTTAAGAAGTGATTTTAACCATACATTGATTTCAAAGTTTTCAATATTACGAGTCCGTATTACACGAGACAGGCGGCTAGGCAGGGGGAAGAACAAATCCACTCTCCACAAATACACCATAACCCCCCTGGAATGGCTCTTTCTGTCGGAATTTCTGATGTTTTCAGAATCGTCCCTACCTTTGACGGGAAACCCTGCGACCTAGATAAATTTATTTCCGGGGGAGACGTTTTATTTAGATCTATAAAAAGGGCAGACCCGGAGATATATGAAACATTTTTGGAGCTAGTCAAAAATAGATTAGAGGGTCCTGCCTATGATCTGATTAGGTATAGCACAATCGCTAAATGGGAGGATTTAAAGGATAAACTTGAATCAGAATATAAAGAGGAGCAATCTCGGTCAACGGCACACACTGAGTTGATATCCCTGAAACAAAACTTCAGAGAAACCGTTCGGGAATACGGAGATAGATTTGCGAATGCTCTGAGGACGCTGAACTCTGCTACGTGTGAAATAACAGCAGACGCGGTGGTTAGGGAATTCTTGATAGAAGAAAACTCAAAATTGGCCGTGCAAATATTTGAAGATGGTCTTAAGAATGAACAACTGAAAATCCTAGCCAAAGTCCATGGGGGAAGTAGTTTAAAAAAGTCTATTGCACATGTAGTATCACATGCTGCTCGAATGGACAACTCTCCCCGGTCATATCAAAATAACGAAAATCCTAAATTTAATCGTAGAGTCTGCCAAACCTGCGGTAAGCCAGGTCATTCTCAGGACACATGTTATCGGAACATGCAGTCCAACAATTTTCCGAATAGACAACCCATAAAAAGAGAATATAACATTATATGCAATTTCTGTGGACGGAATAATCACACAGAGAACGAGTGTAGATACAAGATATATAGGAATGGACCGTCCTTAACAAATTACCAACAAGGTACAACAACGCGTAATCCATTCCGAAATAATCCTACCGAAAATCGTTTTACTGAAAATCCTAGAATCACCAATAGACAAAACGATAGGCAAAATGTTCACTTTTCTCGGGTGCAAGAGTCGGAAAACGAGGCCTGACGCCAACCCAATTTTATGAGAGACAGACAAAATTTTTCTATTTATAACATTAGATCTTTGGCAATAGATAACGACAATTTTAATGAAGCTCCTAACCAAATAACTAAGACTGAAGGATTGAAGGTTTCTACAGCAGATATAACTGAAGAAATAGTTCAAACAGCAAATAAGACTGGGAACCAAGATGTTCTAACAGCAAATAAGTCTGAAGAACTATACGAATCAGTAAATGAGACTGAGAAACTAAACGATCCATCAGCAGTGAGTAAGACTGAAAAGATAAACGTTCCGACAGAAGTTAAAGCTATAGAAAATGTTGACATTGAGCCGAAAACACTAAACATTTTAAATAACTATACTGAACACCAACACGAAGTAATGAAAATTGAAAATAATAATTCAATTAATATAGGTATTGAAAAGAAAAGCCATATAAATACCTTACAAATAAATTTTTACAACAATAAACATGTATTCGAACACAAAATAAGAAAAAATAAAAAGGTACACATTCATTTAGGACAACTGAGATCATTTCTTAAGAAAATTTTTGGTATTATGCAATTCTATGCAGTCATCATAATAATAGACCCGAAAAAGTTTTGGAAAATTTTCCATAAATTTAAGCAAAAGATAGACACATAACAAATGGCCTTTGTTTTTATTCAATATATAAAACAATTGTAAGAAATAATGGAAACGAAAAAAAAAAAAGTTAAAAAAGGGGAAGAAAGAAAGAAAATTTTAGAGTTAAAATATATATTGGGATATAACATATTTTAAAATATATATTGGGATATAATATATTGGAAATTCGAACGAAAAAGAGAATTTTGAGATTTAATATTAATCATATATATAGAAAAAAAAATTTATTTTGGATAATAAAAGAAAAGGTTCCAAGTGGGAATATTTTAAGTTAGTTGGAAATATTTAAAGTTAGTTAAAATATAATGTAAGTAGACTATAAGTAAACTTTTGAATTATTGTAACCTATTTTTCTAGTATTAAGAACTTTTGGATTTTTGTAACTTTTGATATAAGATTAACTTTGAACGCCATTGTAATTGAACGAAAATCCAAGTCTGTAATTAACCCTAATCTAAGCAATAGTTAACAGAAAATTATTCTCTTCAAGGATAATTTTCTTTCTCGAAGAAGGGTGGGATGTTGTATTCCAGAATACCACCCTTATTCGCTTTAACACTAATCTCATGTCCTTTCTAACACAACCTTTAAAACTACATCCTCACATATCTTACACTCTCATTTCATACAATTCATAAATAAACAGACACAATATTCTATATCCAGTCACTTAGAGCACATTTAAAAACATGCTCCTTTTCATAACAAGCACATTTTTCATTTCAAAACATAGCCACTTTGATTTTCGTTCAAAGTTTATTCAAAATTTTAAGTCACAGAGACTTCTAGATTGTTTTGTTCATTTTATACGACACAGTTAGTTGGAACAAAATGTTCTATAATAACAGGAAAATTTATATTGTAAAAGTAGTTCAAGTTACAGCTCAGCTTGAGATAGCCGAGTTCAATAAAATATAAAAATAAATAACACCTATAATTAATTTAATAACTAAGAACTATAATTGTTTCAAATAAGAAAAGATATTATAACCACCACGCTCTTCCCTCGAAAGAGGAAGCACGGCGCTGGACGCGTAACACTAGTTTGCCAGTACTTTCTAGAATATTCTAGTATTTTGTTCTGGACTTTCTAGAATATAAATAACTTATAACAACATTTTTAAATACATTAATACCAAGAAAAAAACGCAACAAATTTCAAAAGAACAATCCACTGTAGCTTATAAAACTTCTTTTAAATTACATGTATACATTGTGTTACAAAATGAACACACAAAAAAAAAACATCGTATTTTACTAATAAGTTTAGTATAGATATTATTTCTAGAAGAGTCAAAATTATTACAAAATATATTAACGAAATATTGCAAATAGTATCATTAATATACTGGCGCAAGGCTAATAACTTTGCCCGTAAAAATAAATTATTATGGAAAATTTAACAAACCTCGAGACTTTGTAACGAAGTCAGGATGTCATCCTCTTCGCCGTTTATCACGGCACTCCTAGAAAATAAATCTCTTACGGATTAATTTTCTTGCTTGAAGGAGGGGAGGATGTAGTGCTCTAAGAAGCCCTACCATTTCCCCCCCACATACACATTACCCACTTACAAAATTCCCATCCAATATCATCCATTCATGTCGCCCAAATCAACGTTGAATGAAATGTCAAGCAAATTGAGCCAAACGTTTAATTCTCGAACATTGAATTCAATTCTTTAAAATTAAAAGAGCTCAACGCATATCTTCGCATTTATGGTATGTGGAATTATCACTTCCTAATCTAAAATCTAAAATAAATACCCGATAAACGAGCCAAATGTTCGTTTGTCATGCAAACACAAAATTCAGGCAATCTAAACATCACAATGCATATCTACATGTGCCAGATGTTTTATGATTTGCAAATAGACCCAGATTGTGTTACCCATCTGAAGTGCATGCAAATTCTTGTTTGCATTAGCCAAATGGATAACACAAACAAACCCTAAAAGGATCGGTGATAAGTGACGATGCGTCCGGACTTCGAAAGAAGAAGATAAGAAAAGATGAAGATAGTAGTCAGGATCGACAAGTTGAGATGAGTCAGTGAGTAACGTGCTTAAGAATAAGTCAGTCATTTGGTGAGGGCAGCATTTATTACGCTTAGTGCAAGCGGTACAAGATTATAAAAATAAACTTATGAACTAACTTAAAAACTAGGGATTAACAATAAATTAATTATAATTAATTTAAAGAGGGAAGAGATAGAGTGGTGTAAGTGTCAAGACAGGGTACAAAAATAAGCCAGACGATTGAAAACAGGAATGTCGATGGGTTTGGGGTTTAAGTGAGGTCAAAGTACTCATTCATTCAGTCCAATACAAGCGTTACTTACATAACTTAGGGCGGGGGTTTCTCCCAACACCGTCCTCGGAGGGCAAAACGCAAGAACCCTCGTCGAATGCTGTCAATTCTGCGGATGTGCGATATTTGATATGGGGGCCAAACCTGGGTACCATATTCAATAAGAGGGCGAACGAAAGTAATGTAGAGCGATCGGCTCACGTAAGGGTTAGAAAATTCCTTAGATCAGCGTTTCACAAAGCCGAGGGCTGAATTGGCCTTGACCATCATGTCGTCAATATGTGTAAGAAAGCTTAGCTGACTATCACATAAGATGCCGTGATCTCGAATCGAGTTAACTGAGGATAAAGGTTGGCTGAATAAGAGATAGAAGCGGGGAGGAGGAGGCCTGCGCTTCCATGAAAACGCAATCGATTGACATTTGTTGACATTAAGCTCCAGACAATTCTTTTGGCACCATAACAAAAAGTTGTCAAGTTTTGTCTGAAGAAGGAAATAGTCAAGCCGAGAACAAATAGTTTTGAAAAACTTGGTATCATCGGCATAAAGGGAGATGCAGGAATGCTTGATAATCATATCGATGTCATTTATTGTTAATATAAACAAAAGAGACCCTAAATGACTGCTCTGGTGGACTCCAGAGGTAGCTGGAAAGGAACGGATCGGAAACGCACTCTGTAGAGGCGGTTACTCAAGTATGACGAAATCCACCTTTTTAATATGGGTTCGAAGCCCAAGGTGGATAATATGAAGAGTCTTTTATGTTAATCTTAGAAAATCAGTCTTTTGGTGTGTATTTACTGTTTCCTTTGATTCAGATGCATGGTTTTCCTGGTTTGGGTGTATATGAACGATACGTTGGTTTAGACGGCTACAACTTGCGAATGACGTCTTTTTTCCGGGGGTAGTAACATCACCTTATGTTTTCCTTTTTTAAGTCTTGTTTAAATTTCATTAGTTCAATAATTTTAATTCCTTTTTCGACCCTTTCCGATTGTTTAAAACTTATCTCATTAAATATTTTTTGAGTTCTTTTGTAGACACGTTTTGATTGTTTCAAACTTATTACATTAATAACTTTTGAGTTCTGTTGTAGACATTTTTTGATTGTTTTCAAAACTAAGACACCACTTCATACATCGCGAGATACCTCAGCTGCTGGATGGATTAAAAAATTAAAAAACCTGATTTATTAGGTAATTTAATTAAAAGCCCACGAGGGTTTTTAAATATCCACACAAAAGAAATTCACTGCCCATTCGCGTCCTTATATACCGATAGCCCACTCCCGATCGCACACTCATCCTCATTTTGCCATTTACCTGCCCAGTAGATGCGAATAAACTCGGGCGGATTCATTCAGAAATCAATGAACCCAGAGCGAGTGGAAAAATTGCAAAGGAGAGCAACTTGGGAAAGGGTTGACTTGGTTTCCCTTGCAACGGAAAGAAAAACCAAAGGGTAGACTTCGTGTATTTGTGTACGTTTCCTCTTACTGGTTTGATCCTCGTTTAGATGCTTGGGTAATTCTTGGATAAAGCATTACGATGTGCATTGTACTATCTCACTCCATTTAGCAAAACACTCATATTAATTCAATTAACATAATATTCATATCGCACATTATGCGATTCCTCATTACTTGTCCACCTGTGACGTACAGTCTTCACCAAGCTACGCGCTCTCCAATTACGAGTACATTTTTTGCATCGTATCACACATCAAAAAACAAGCGCCACACCTAGCATGGGACAGCACCGGCGCTTAAAAAAAATTCTGGATAACGACAATTGCCGTACACCAGGCGTCATGATGCCGTTTAACGGAATTCTCATCAAAATGCTTACGCCTACGACACAGGAGATTATAACGAAACGAACTGCTTGAACCAAGGCCACTGCGCTTTACATGGACTAATGAGGTGAAATGTCGGTTAAGTCAATACCAATTAAGCAAAGCGAATGATTTCTGCCGGGCAATTGCACTCCATATGGGTCAAAGCCGACTGAGCGAACAGTGACCTGCGTTCGGCGTCATGCCAAATAAAGAAGAATTAGTTACACCATTTGCGGTTTGCCACAACATTTTAGGTATAAAAGAGTGGTTGCAAAGATAATTAAGTAGTGTTAATTTAAGACCGCAAATAGGAAGGTCTCGGAAGATAGGGAAAAAGTAAAGTAAGGGTTAAAAAATATATAAGTCATTGAATAAAAAAATAATGTACGAGTTAGGAAATAAATTAGTCATTAAATAAAGAAGTAAAGATTACCGCAAGAAGAACGTCTTTCTTTTTATATACATAAATCTCCGTGGACCAACCCTTCCCTTTAATATAAAGGAACCACGGTTGGCCGTATAACACGAGAGGGGGAAATGGAGAGGGTTGAAACGTATATTCATGCACACTTTTCACCGGATGTTGAAACTATTCACAAGTGTATTAGCCTGTACTTTTTGTACATGAGAAGGGGAACATCGGCCTGGGAAAACTTTTACATCAGAATGTGAAAAGGAAATTGATGATGGTCAAAAATGTTTCGCTGTGTGAAAACAGAATCGTCTGCCAATGTTTTGGTCTTGGTAAAAGGCATGATGTATAATGCTGGTTTCTAGGAAATTGCTGTGTAGGATTTAAGGTCGCGAATAAGCTCCATGAATGCCCTGCGGCGGAGGGGGGTAATGTACCAGTTTTATGTTGAGCCCATTGTGCTCCGGCATTTCTACCATAGCTGAGATATTTTATGGTTTCGTACTGCTGAATATGTGCTCGTACTTCTTTTGATGTTTCCCTTATTTTAGTCGAGTTTCCCATTATTTGTGGAGTTTGTTCTTCGGTTAATCCTTGTGACCCTCGCAGATCCTCTGTAATGGCTTCAGCAAATATTTTTGTTTTGGGTGCCCTGCGCTGTGTATTTAGTCGAACGTGAGTTACATTGAGAGGGTTTGAAACACAAATGCGGAGTGATTAGTATTCGACACGCAACAATCGGAATAGTCGTAGGTCCTTCACACCATAGCGCACTGAAATGTTAGTAACATCTTAATTGAGACTTCTGAGTAATATATTATTCAGTTATACAAAATTGAATTATTCTTTCATGCTTGCTAGGGATATGCTTTCTTTGAATAACTTAATCAGTTCCTGGCTATTCTTGACCGGTGTGTGGTCTACTAGAGACACTAAAGAAAATAACTGGCATGCAAACAAAGCACAACAGCGTAGTCCAAATGACGACGCTAACAAACGATTACAACGATCTAACAAACGATTACAACGATCTATGTTTAGTAATACCACAGAATAAAAAAATATATTCACTTCTAAAAGTTTTGGTATGTGTTTATTTTTAAAATTTATTTCGAAATTTTGCCTTAAAATATGTTTGCCAAATCATTGCATCTATATAGAGGCCAGTTATGGTATTGTTAGTTGTAAGGTGGACGCCTAATTGGTCAATTCGTTACTAGAGGTGGCCAGTTTTGTGGCGGAGATTGTGGTAGAAGTGGTGGTAAAAGTGGCAGGGAGTTTTATGATGGAGGTGGTGATAGAAGTGGCTGTAGAAGTGGTGGTAGAAATAGTGGTGGTAGAAGTGGCGGTAGAAGTGGCGGAAACGGTCCAACTGGTGAAGGAGATGATTCGTCTTCTCCTGGGGATAGCTCCACAAGGGGTGGAAGCGATTCTATTGATATTAAAGGCGGCGGGGTTGCTGGGGGTAGAGGTGGTTGAGGATGTCCTGGTGGGTTCGGCCAACCTGGTGGAAGAAATGATGGGGGGTATGCAGGTGGTAGAGGTGGGCTAGGTGGTTGTGGTTGTGGTTGTGGTAAGAAACAATATGGTGTTTGAGGATATACCGGTGGGACCGGCCAACCTGCTGGGTAAGACGGTTGCGGTTGGGGTAGAGGATAATCTGGATGATCGGAGCAGCCGGGTGGAAGGTATGATGGGGGATATCCTGGTGGTGAAGGTTCACCTGATAAGTAAGGGTAGGGGGGTTGCGGTAGAGGATGAGGTGGTTCGATAGGTCGTTGAGGGTGCCCTGGCCGGGACAGCCAACCTGGCGGAAGAGGTGGTCGAGGATATGCTGGTGGCAGACACCCACTGGGTGGAAATTGTGGTGGTTGAGGTCCCAGTGGTGATAGAGGGCGACCCGGTGGAATAATCGATGGCGATTGCGTTATTGGTAAAAGCAAACCCAGTAGGAGTTGAGGTTCAGCCGATGGAGGCCAATCTGGTAGTGAAGGTGGTTGTGGGAGTCCTGGTAGTGGGTGCGGTTTATGCGGCCCTGGCGGTGGAGATGGTTTTCGTCCATGGCATTTTTTAGGCGGGTGATTAATTGGTTCTTCGGAATCTTGTCCCCGACCTTCCTTTGAATCTGGACCTGAACCTTCCTTTGAATGTGGGCCTTTGCCTTCATTTGAATGTGGACTTTTGCCTTCATTTGAATGTGGACCTTTGCCTTCATTTGAATGTGGACATTTGCCTTCATTTGAATGTGGACCTGAGCCATCATTTGAATCTGGACCTGAATCTTCCTCTGTATCTGAATCCGATCCTTCCTTTGAGTTTGAACCGGAACCTTCATTTGAATCTGGACCTGGTCCTTCCTTTGAATCTGGGCCCGAACCTTCCTTTGAATGTGGGCCTTTGCCTTCATTTGAATGTGGACCTTTGCCTTCATTGGAATGTGGGCCTTTGCCTTCGTTTGAATGTGGACCCGAACCTTCCTTTGAATGTGGACCTGAACCTTCCTTTGAGTGTGGACCTGAACCTTCCTTTGAATCTGGACCTGAACCTTCCTCTGTATCTGAATCCGATCCTTCCTTTGAGTTTGAACCGGAATCATCATTTGAATGTGGACCTGGACCTTCCTCTGGATCTGAATCCGATCCTTCCTTTGAGTTTGAACCGGAACCTTCATTTGAATCTGGACCTGATCCTTCCTTTGAATCTGGGCCCGAACCTTCCTTTCAATGTGGACCTGAATCTTCCTTTGAATGTGGGCCTTTGCCTTTATTTGAATGTGGACCTGAACCTTCCTTTGAATGTGGACCTTTGCCTTCATTGGAATGTGGGCCTTTGCCTTCATTTGAATGTGGACCTGAACCTTCCTTTGAATGTGGACCTGAACCTTCCTTTGAATGTGGACCCGAACCTTCCTTTGAATGTGGACCTGAACCTTCCTTTGAATGTGGACCTGATCCTTCCTTTGAATCTGGGCCCGAACCTTCCTTTGAATGTGGACCTGAATCTTGCTTTGAATGTGGACCTGAACCTTCCTTTGAATGTGGACCTTTGCCTTCATTTGAATGTGGACCTTTGCCATCATTTGAATGTGGACCCGAACCTTCCTTTGAATGTGGACCTGAACCGTCCTTTGAATCTGGACCTAAACCTTCCTTTGGATCTTTACCCGAACCTTCCCCTGGATGAGAAGTGGACGGTGGTGGAGGTGGAGCAGAAGATCCCGAATTGGGGGGTGATGGCGGTTTCGGTGGTACCGATGTTCCTGTGTCATTTGGATGCGGTCCTGGTGTTGGAGGTTGTTGAGCCTTGCTGGTTGCTATTGCAACCACCAAAATCAAAAAACTGTAACTTAGGGTGCTCCTGTTCAACATTCTCATTCCAAATGTTAACACTTTCTAATGAAATTTCGGAAAAATCCGGGCTTATATGTCGCGGATCTGATTAGCTGACACTTTTTTAATTGTTCATAGCAACAATATAATAATGCAAAAGTTAATAAAATTTAATAAAGATCAACATACCAGACAGCAAATAGTGACAAATATATTTTTCAGTAATTAGAGAACTCAAATTGCCACAATCTATTGTCAGTTAATTAGAAACATTCGCTACCAATTCATCATAGTTTAGCTAATGATTCAACATGTATCTGTTATTTTGATGACTGGATATATTTTAAAGATAGTGCGTAATATGGTTAAGAAGTCTGATATACGTGTACACGTACCTTAAGTTAACTAATGATTAAATTGACGTAATGAATGATTGCTACTTTCTCGGTTTAGCATGGTTTATATCGGGGAATCTTGCTTCAATAGCAATTTTCAATGATTTTCGATGTTTGAGGGTCCTGACAACTCGTTCCGTCCAATGGAATTGTCTTGCAAAACCTTCGTTGGACGTCTTCGCCTTGGTTACCAGAATAACCGTATGATTTTTGTTGTTGAACGATTATACTCCGCGTTTGGTTAAGATGACTTTGTGCCTACTGTATAACAAAGGATATCAGTATGATATTAAGACGGTGGTTTGATTGATTCTACAGTAACGTGTTTTTAAATGCGTTTGGAATGTTGTATGTAAATTTTTTCGAATTCACTATCAGCAAAACAAATGTTTACGAGTGGTATAACCGTTTCAGAGGGGGACGTTAAAGATAATCTCTCCCTTGGATGCTCTAGCACATCAATAATCGACGACAATGTGTAACAAGTGAAGACATTTATTTTGGAAAATCATCAAACCGCGTTAGGTGTTGCTAATAATGGGTGTGAAATATGTGGCAGAGAGTTTTGTTCCGAGAGAATTTAAATAAAAAACAACGTCGCATATGCATCTTTCTTACTAAGGAATGGGAATCTGATTTTCAAGAAGACAACGGAGGAAGCCCATATGTGGGTTGCTGCGCTGGTGGGTACCAAACCGTACTGCGCAGTCATCACACTGGACGCCAAGAACGCATTTAACTCTGTCGGTTAGAATCACATAATGATGCATTGGATCAATTGGGAATATCAGGTTATCTCCGAAAGATCATGGCCTCATACTTCACAGACAGGGTGTTAGCAGGGAGGTAAAAACCCCATATAAGGAGGGGAGTATCACAGAGCTCAGTTCTCGGAGTGATTGTACCACGCTTTAAGGATGAAAAAAACAACAGGAATATATATCATATGGTATTGGACGATATAGCTATAGACACGATAGCAAAAACCACAAAGAAATCAGTTAGACATCGAACAAAGCGGGAAAAACGATTCGAGACTAGCACAGAGCAAGCAAAAGTGGCACTGATGTCTAGCCACGAGAGAGGTATGTTAGAACAAATTAGTCTACGTGTTGGCGGACACAAAATTTTGCTGTTTAACTGACCTACGATTTATGCACCAATAGAAATGAATCGAGATCAGAAGTGGCGATATACCAGCTACGGTAAGAGAATACACTAAACTCCAGTGTCTACAAACCGAATCCACCGTTTTTCGTGTGCAAGCCTTTGTCAATGGTAATAGAAACTCGACACATCTATCACATCAAAATAGAGTCTAGACTCATGAAATGATACAGAATGTCAAAGAGTGGGCAAATAGACCATACGGTGTGATCGGCTATCACATGTTACAATGCCTGCCAGGAAAAGTGCACAGATTCAAGCCCGGGGAAGAACCACACATCCTGCTATATCCTAACCGTTAATTTCAGAAGGAGCGCAGAATAATGGTTGAGCAAGTTGGCGATGCAGTAGATGCGACCAATATGCCAAGGCGACCGATTAAATTCATTATTTCGAGAAATTATGCGAACAGAAAACTTCTCATTCAATAAAGTCATGGGCTGTGTGGCATATTGCGTCATCGTATTGAAACTGTGGGGTTTCTCTATATTACATGGAGAACCAACCCACAATTCCAACCACAATGTCCGTTTTATTTCAGCGTGTCATATTATTCCCTATTCCCCCGTCCATCCTATTCACCTGAAATAACATGTTTTCCCCAAGGACGCATAGCTAAACTCATTATCCTATGCAGATAATGCATAATTGAGTTTAGCTACCATTTTCGCCATACGGCAACTCCATTACTCTAACCATAAGACTTCCACTGGAAATTCCATTCGTGTTGGTTAGCAACAACCAAGTCGAATCAAACGACGCGGTTGCATCATGATTCATTGGCTTGGGTAAATGCCGCATTCCTTACCGTTTTTCCCACGGTATTATTTCCCTAGCCGATGTAACGTTCTCTCGATTTACTGTAGATCATCCATTCGCTTGGGATCAATGATCTTTTTTCGCAGGTGAATAGCAGCAGCTAAATTTTCCTCTCCTCCATAATTCTCTTTCCATACGGTTCAATGCTCTCTGAGTTTGCCACAGCCGTAACACTGGGTCAGTAGGTCAGGCTCAGAATCTGCAGTTGATACCAGCACACACAGCCAAAGCCACCTCGAGATCACAGTACGTCGTGTCTCTGTTCTCTCATTCTACACGTTCGTCAACTATCAATTAAGCGTGGCCCCTTTTGGTTGTCCTGAGTGCAAAATGGAATACAGAATTTCACCCCTAATTTGAGTCAGTGGCTTGTTGTTTATCACCGTGGAGAGGTCACGCCGCCGCTCGGAGAATCAATTTAATTTCGCGTCTGATTAACCCAGTCGAATATTGTCGTTGCGCGAGTCAAATCTCAACACTAAAGTGCTCGCATGCATTTTGGTTAACATTTTTAATTACCTCGGGCGCAGTATCTTGTACATAAGTTATAAAAAAACAATTTACTAATATTAATACTAAGTTACACGTTAAGTAAAAAGAAAAAAAAAGACAATATCAATAAAAAGAAAAAGGATTAACATCAAGTCAACGCCAGTGAATTTCATTTATTCTTTTTAAAGAACTATTTGCGACGACGGAACAATCGATGAGTACAGTTGGGGAGTTAAGTGAATCTAGTGCCCATGTTCGGCATCCCAAATTTATACCCCCACAAAACCACAAATTGTCGTAGTCGACAGCTTCCAATCCCGGTCGAAAAAAGTTGGAAACCGGAGCAATGTTTTCAATTACAACATGATTGTTATATACAACGTGGCATGGATTCTGCGCTCTTCAAGTGTGTTGAGATTGATTAGAGGGAGTCGGCTTGTGTATGGAGGTAGAGCCAGCAGATTTTCCCAGTTTAGTCCACGGAGGGCAAAGCGTAAGAACCGACGTTGAACGCCCTCAATCCTGCGAATTTGAAACAATTGATACGGGGACCAGACCTGACTAGCATATTCGAGTAGTGGCGAGACAAAAGTTGTGTAGAGTGATCGGGTGACATAGGGGTTCAGGAATTCCTTCGACCAGCGTTTGACAAACCCAAGGGTGACGTTGGCCTTAAGGATTATGTCATCAATATGTGCGGTAAATTTAAGCTCCTTGTCGCATAGAACTCCCAGGTCGCGAATCGAATCGACCGATGTTATCGGTTGGTTCAGTAAGAGATAGGAGCGTGGCTGGGTGGGAGAACGCTTCCGAGAGAAGGTGACTGTGTGAGATTTGGCGATATTCAGTTCTAGGCAATTATTTTGGCTCCAAGTCGAAAGGCTGTCAAGATCCGATTGGAGAAGTGAGGAGTCTAGGGGAGAGCGGAATGACTTGAAAATGTTGGAATCATCCACGTTAAGCGAGATGAAGGAGTGATTGATGCAAGAACCTATGTCGTTTATGGTGAGATTGGAAAAAAAGGATCGGGGAGGTTGGATCTAAATCGCACGCGGCAGGTTCGATAATTGAGATAGGATGAGATCCACTTGTGGCGCAAGGCTAATAACCGTGCCCGTAAAAGCAAATTATTACGGAAAATGTACCAAGCCTCGGGACTTGCTAAATAAGGCCAAGACCGGATCCCGGCTGTAGTGCCGATGATGATGATGATGATGATGATGATGATGATGATGATGGCGATGATAAGGATGATAATGATGATGATGATGATGATGATGATGATGATGATGATGAGGCGCACTTAATCCTTATGTCAATGACCGGGTACCCGGGTACCCATTTCGATTTTTTAAAATGTCAATTTGAAAGTAAAAAAAAAATTGTTTTCATTGAATTTCGTAATTATCATTCAGATCCGTTTTAATGGAGATGATCTAAGACATGGGACCGAAATTCGTCTACTAGGCCGAGCAATCGTGAAATTGCGACGAAATGATTACTGTCGGTAAAGTTGGTCATTGACATAAGGGTTAATCAGCAGGGTTCCAAAACCGAGGGACGATAACTTGAAGAGAATGAGGTTATGGGAGCTTTTGTCGAAGGCCTTGCTAAAGTCGGTAGTGACTACGTCGACCTCATCGCCGTTTTCTAGGGCAAGGAGTGTGTGGGATGCGAATTCGACGAGGTTGGTAGTACTGGACCTGCCGGAGAGGAAGCCGTGCTGGTTAGGAGAGATGATGGGTGTGCAGCGAAAACATAACGCATCATGTAGAAGGCCTTCAAACAGTTTAGGAATGTGCAAAAACAAAAAGCAATGGGACGATAATTGAATATATCGTTTTTTGGCCCCTTTTTATGTATGGGGGTTATGTAAGAGGATTTTCAGATGTCAGGGAATAGACCTTGAGCAAGGGATAGATTGATTGAATCTCCAAGGACTACAATGCCGTCTTAGGAAGAACTAAGCTCAGTTAATCGGTCTATTGCACCAATAGTGAGTTCGTATGACTCCATAGCTTGCGAAGGCGGTTTGTAAAAGCATATGATGTACATGGACTTTGAGCAATGCTCAATTTTTATAACGACATTGTCGAGGTTGGGAGAAGAAGAGATGGTGATACGAGAAGATGTAAGTCCGTTTTGGATGGCTAGCAGTACGCCTCGGCAGGGGGTGTCAGGACCGGAATGATGGACATCGTCGTCGCGAAAAACTGCAAAAGAGAGGGGGGGGGGGGGGGGGGGCAGTTCCAGGCTATTGATACTGAGGGTGACGTTAGTTTCAGTCAGAGCGTATATATCAAAGGGAAAGGAGTGAGTATTTTGTAAGATCGAGTGGATCTTGGACCGAAGTCCTCTAACATTCTGGTAGTAAATGGTTAGGGGAAGAGTATTGGGGGTCCCCCTAGAGAGTGGGTGGGCACCTGATAAGGGCCGAAAAAACTTATTTTTAGTGGGTTCGCCGCGTAAAAGGCCAGATGCCATTTTCATGCAAATGTATTCTCGAAAAGCCGAGAGGTCTCTTGTTACTTTTAGAGGGGTAATATTGAAGTTTTCATGGAATTTTATGTAGAGTTTGTGAAGGCTAGGGAAATCGGCAGGGAAACCTTCCTGTTGAATGGAGATCTTAACGCTCGTTTTCATTTTGCCTTCATAGCAGACTGTATCCCCGCCTTACCTTGAAGGTAAGCTAGATAGATGCGGATGCTATCGCAGGTCCGACTATTTCGATGCGTTCGAGAGGGCATTGCAGCTTTCAGATGACTTAAAGGATTGTTGTGTGCTCTTGTCAGGGGGCGGGAGGAGAGGATCGAAAGGGGGGTGGGGGTGAGGCGGGGAGGGGAAATAGGGCGGGGCCTAATGGTTTGAGAGTGCGCGATCTTTGGAAATTGTTGTATTTAGCACCTGTTTTTAGGTCAAAGAACGGAAAGGGGCTGCAGTTAGGGGCAAGATGTGATGTAGGGGGGGGGGGGTGATTAGGTTGGTGTTGGGCAGCACGACATTACGGGGGGGGGGGGTGCGGAGGAGGGTTTGGGGTAAGGAGTGCGGTCTAGGTGAGATAAAAGGCGGGAGGATTGGTTGAAAGATGGCTTGGGAGACGGTTTGGTGGGTCGTCTTAGGGTTGGATCGAGGCGACGAGTGCGCGTGCTTCTGGGATTGAGAAATGGGGTGTGGGGGACGGACAGTACTGTTTCTATTTCCCTGTGTGGGTTTAGGTAAGGGTTTTGGCGGTTTGATGAAGTTGCTCAGGGATAACATCATCTTGCCGATCCCACAGTGTGCGTTTTTTTCCGAGTGGAAAATCTAGTCATATCTGAAGGGGAGGGCTAAGTGGAAACAGTGTTTACTCTTACTGCCAGGAAGCGAGTAACATTCTTTTACGGGGATGCTGAATTTCCTCAGGAAGAATTCAGCAATCCAAGCGGGGTTCGCGGTTTTAGGTGCTCCCTTTAGCAGGTATGATGTAACTTCTAGATTTAAGTGCTCTAGTTTTTTGATACGAGCTAGCCATTCAGCAGGTGTCCAATATGTGCCAAAGTGGACTATTAGTGAAGAATCCGCTTGAGGACTCGTGGAAGGGCGGGGGGGGGGGGGGTCGGTGTTGAAATAGGGGGCGGGAGAGGAGTGGCACACGTAATTTGGGGTGTAGTGGGTAGAGGCGCAGGTGGCGATACGTTCTGGAGTTCATCGTATAGAGATGATACGCATCGTGGGGAAGGGTGGGGGTTTGTTTTCTTTGAATGTACTGAAGCTATAGCGGTGTCGAACTAGTCAAGCAAAGATCGAAAAGCCGAAAGCTCATCAGCGACAGAATCGAGTTTGTGGAGAACAAGCTCGAGTAACGGGTTAGGATCGGCCGAGATAAGGTGGCTATGAGTGGAGGAGTGCGACAAAGCGACCTCCTCACTGAGGCTGTTAAGCTTACAGAGAAGGTTATAGCGTTTCGGATGATAGTGAAGAACGTGTGATTCGAACTGACGCAATGGCAGTTAGAATCACCAAAAATTGAACCAAGCAACCCATCAGGCCACCGCCGCGTGTACGAATTCGATTTCTAAACTCAAGTACATTCGACTGATGTGGATTTTGTTATGTCATCGCTATGGTATACGGCTCTGATGCATTTTCTTATTCGATTTTCGTTTGGTGTTATTCAGTATTTGCTTGTGTATTGTGTGTGTATCTGTTACAAACGCCACAATGTAATCACAAAGGGGACTGGTAAAGTGAACAGGCGGGTTTTTGGACGTCGATTGCTGGAATTTATGCAAGTAGTAACGAATGGCGTGCAGTAATTCTTGAGTTGACGCGTTGAGGGATTCATTGAACGAGTGGGTAAGTTGATTGACGATTGTTTTGTTGTTGTCTCTGATAAGGGAAGTGATATCAGAGAGCGACTTATGGTGGCGAGAGGTCGTCAATAGGCCTTAGGTTACTCTCGAGGCGTGAAATTTTATCAGAGATTATTTTGAGGTTAGTGCTTACGGAGCCGTCGATTGCGTCTCCTATGCACTTGATTGCCAAAAGGACATGGGAAAGTAAAACATCGATGCATTCATCGCAAAAGAGTAAGAGGTTGTCGGGAAATTCTTTAGCGAAGTGCGTGTTAGACTTGTTTAGGCCCACGCAGGTGGCCGCAGATGCCTCTACAGCGAACGATGTCGGTGTTGTTAATCCCACAAGTCAGGGTCGCACACGACATGCTGGGATGACGGTTCTGGGGGGAGAAAGGAGGAGAGAGAAAACTGGAAAGAAAAAAGGAAGGTGGAGGTTGGAAACGAGAAAAATGGAGAATACTGAAAGCGAGAGCTAGTTGGGGTCAGTGATGGGGACGAAGTCAGATGTTTACTGGGAGGTGTATTCCGATTAATATGTGTTGAAATATTACAAACACCAATGGTTTAGAGTCCAACACTGACTAGGAAAATTGGGGGTGTGATTAGGAGTAACAAATATAGTAGAGGTAAATAATTATAAATTTATTAAAAATAAAATTAACAACTAATGAAAAACAAAGAAAGGAAAGGAAAAGAAAATTAAAAAATAAACAAAAAAAGTGACGCTTTAAGATAAAGAGAATAAAAACAGTACGTTCTTATGATATAAACACGAAAAAAAGTAAAAAAAAAAGAAGAAGGTGGGTAGAGAGATTCCACGCCCAGTCGAGCCTACGCCCAGCTCCTCACACGATGCGACACACATGCAACTGCCGACCATAGGCTTGTACAGCCTTTTCTATTTATTATTAAAAAATAATTGTGTATGCTTCTACACTGAGACGTAGCTGAAGTCTATGTGATGTGCATTTTTTAAACCACAGAAGCAGCATAGTTTAACGGCTGCACAATTTATTCCAATAGATAACTGCAGTAGTTGATTTTCTTCCTCCTCAAGCTGACCACCTTTAATGATTTCGGCGACCATCGAATATGAAGAGGTTTTCAATGTTCAAGTTGTAACACAAAGAGTCTGCAGGTTCATTCTCGAAACGAGGTGTAGGTTTGGCGTTTTCCTAGTGATCTGCTTATAATTTGTGTGATAAAGTCTTTGTATTGTTAATCTGAGTGTTGTTATTATATATATTGTGGATGAATGGGGGAAATTGGAGTCAGATCAACGTGTAAAGGGATGTACAAATTCGATCGATCGATCCTTGCTGCATTATGTTGAGAAAGACCTGTAGAATTTTGGCTCCTGACTTATACCGGTTTCCTTCTTGACGCCTGCATTATTTGTCGGACACTTTCGATTCCTTTCTATTAGTGAATGGATGTCCTATCGAGTCTGAGGCCAACTACTGCCTCCTTGTGATTACCCAGGTATATATCGAACATGAGATTGTAGCGAAAGAATGAAGTTGAAATTGACCTGACAAAAGAAATAGTTATTTCACCATTTCAAGTCTATATTCGAACTATTGTTTATTACGAGGATTGCCTCTTATATTTCGGGATTAGAGAACAAAAACAAATATTGATCATCGAAAATCACTTTATTGTTTTTCAAAATATTCCCCATGAAGATCTATACACTTTTGCATGCGTTTGAACCAATTGTCGAAGCACTTTTGCCACTCTGATTGAGGTATCTCCAACACATGCATTCTGAATGCAGCAACCGCTTCTTCAGGTGTAGAAAAACGTTGACCTCTCAGTTTGTTTTTTACGTACGGGAATAAAAAGAAATCATTCGGTGCCAAGTCAGGACTATACGGCGGATGACCCATCAAATCGATGTTTTGGGTGCTCAAAAATGCTGTTGTCGCAGCCGATGTGTGACAGCTCGCATTGTCGTGGTGAAGAGTGATCCGTCTTCGGCGGTTGGTGTTCCTGATTTCTTGGAAGACAACTGGCAAACAAATGGTTGTGTACCACTCAGAATTGACTGTTCTGTGTTGTTCTAGTGGCACGGTTGCGACATGTCCAGTTTTTCTGAAAAAACAGGCGACCATTTGCTTGGAAGTGCTTCGTGCGCGAACAACTTTTGTTGGATTTGGCTCATCTTGAAACACCCAGACAGTCGACTGCTGTTTACTTTCGGGCTCATACGCGTAAATCCACGATTCATCACCTGTCACGATGTCATAGACGTGTTTCGAAGCACCGCGACCGTATTTTTTGAGCATTTCTTTGGACAAATTGTGTGGGATCCGACGCGAACAAATTTTTTTGACAGTCAAATGTTTATGCAATATTGAATGTATGGTGGTCCCACTAACGCCTAAGGTTGTCTCAATCTCACGATAGGTCACATGACGATCTTCCAATATCAGGTCGCGCACAGCATCAATGGTTTTCGGAACAACAACTGATTTTGGGCGACCTTCACGAAATTCATCTTGGAGTGAACTACGACCACGATTGAATTCACCATACCATTGATAAACACTGGTCCTTGATGGAGCTTCATCGCCAAAAATTGAATTAAGTTCATCCATGCACTGTTGCTGAGTTAATCTACGCCGAAAGTTGTAAAAAATAATCGCACGAAAATGTTGACGATTTAATTCCATTTTTGGGCCGAGATGAATCTTTTAAGTTACTGTAAACAACACAAATAGCACTCGTATGTCAAAACGTTCTGAGTGCGTATAACCTCAAAAATGTCCAACTTTACGACAGAGCTGTCAATTGCCGGATTGCAACACTAGGGTTGCCAAATCCCGAAACATAAGAGGCAACCCTCGTATTACTGAAAAATTCTCGGTTGTATTAAGACCACAGAAAAATGGATTAATAAAAAACTGGGAGCCACACGATTGATGTTTAACAATACCACAACCCCACGTACGCGTCTTGAACACACGCATTGGCACCTAGTACTCCGAAATGTTTCCTTTGCACTAATGCCCCGACTTAATAAGTATAAATATGAAATTAAAGGTTGATTATGGGGAATTTCAGTTTGCACGAACGCGGAGCGACAGCAGGTGGTGTTCTGTTATTATAGAACAGGGACGAACTATGTATAAACACAGCCTGATTTGTGAATTAAAGTCGCACTGAATTGACTGAATATTCACACTACCCGAGTGATTGTATTGCTTAATTTAACTTTTTAGTTCCCGATAGCGCTTTGCTATTGTTATTATTATTTGTACGACATAGTATACATTCCCATTGAGAAACAGGATAATTTTTTTTGTACTCTTAGTTTCCCATTAATGAATTTGTAATGTTACTGAACTGAATTATGTGACTTAAAAATGGAATTTATTTACGTTTTCAAACACTAATGATAATTTCATATTTTTGATTCAAACGCTTGAAATTAGAATATTATCCAAAAGCTTTATATCTTCGAGAGTTCTGTTCGAAAGTATAGTTTTAAGTTTGAAAATTTATATGTTCGAAAGCTCAATACGAAAGCTATTTTGTTCATGAATACCGTTAAGTTCACTGTAAAAGGCATGACCTCACTCCAAGCGCAGGGCAACCTCTTTTTCAGGTATCTTAAGACCGAGCGCAACATCCTCATGGATGTGGATGATTCTGGTTATCGCAGAGACAAAATGAAGGACGCATTTGTCCTTGTCTTGTTAAAGTGGGTTGCCGCCACTCCCCCTTTTTTCACGCGCAGGGCAACATATCAAGGCTATCCCTAGCAGGCCTTAATGAGTTTGTGGCGTCTCTAATAGATACACACACAATACACAAGCAAATAGTGAAGGACACCAAACGAAAATCGATTAAGAAAATGCATCAGAGCCGTATACCATAGCGATAACATAACAATTCACATCAGTGGAATATGTTTGAGTTTAGAAATCGAATTCAAAGCACGGCCAGTAGCCTGATGTGTTACGCCTTGGTTCAATTTTTTGTGATTCTAACTGTCATAGCGTCAGTTCGAATTACCCGTTCTTCACTATGATTCAAAACACTATAAGCTGACCCAGCAAAAGCTGACAGTGTTGCTCCACCTTTGTTTTGGAAATTAATCAAACACATAGGTTTATGTTATCTGTGGAACCCGCCCCACTCCACCCCATTCTACTTTACAGGTTCTACGTCGGTCCACTCTTATTTCGTGGTAGCTTGCTTATAATTTGTTTATCTTATTTTTGTTCTATTTTGTATATTTTTTAATTCTTTTTTTTTTAATCCTTATTTTTTTGATTCTCTTAATTTTTATTTATTTATTAATCTTTATCTTTGCTCTATTTTCGCTTTTATATTTTCTATCTTGAATTTCTCATTTCAATTAACCCCTTTTCTGTTATTTCCTATATTATCAGTTTACCTTACCCTCCTATATTTTTACTTTTCCTTTTTCAATATTCCTTTACTGTTGACGAGTAATTTTTGATGGGAGGCTGCTGCAAACCGGGGTGAATTGCCACCTAGACCGCTTTCTTAGTGGTAGATCAACCACCACCATCTTATTTGAATTTACTTCCCAAACACTCCTAGCCCTAGAGAGCGACAACAAGGTCGACGTTGTCACTACGGGTTTTAGTAAAGCCTTTGATAAAATTTCGCACAGACAGATAATTTTCAAACCATTCTCCTTGGGCTCCGTATTGACAGAATAAATTTCGTCGTATTTCAGACCTGTTCTGTCAAATCCTTTTCGCGCCATCTCTGATGTCCCTCAGGGCAGTCTTGCATCCCACCACATAATCCACCTAACTCTTTAACGCACACGATGTAATCATGCTTAGCTCACCATTACTGCTCATAGCGCATACGTCGCTATAACCCCAATATTCATTTCAATACTGTTATTAATTGCCCACCTATGACGCATACTCGCTTCCCAAGGCTACATGCTTCTCATGTATCGTCAATTCATATTCACGTTGCACACGAAGCAATCCAACCACAGCAATTAACATATGATATCACATGACTTCCCAAGGCCATACGTTAAATGCACTTTGCTTCATATTCAAACACCAAGCATGCGCCTGCACTTGGAGCTATTCACACGGTTTCTTATTTCGAATGCATTTTTTGCTTCATGACTGAGAACAGGTGTCATACAAGTCATATGACACGGTCGGCACCTTCATAGACAATTAGCGACAATGCTGAGATCTCCGAAGGACAGATACAGCAACGAAACACAAATCGATCGAACGATACGAATGGCTTGAAACGTGGGCCATTATACTTTAATTGGTTCGGTTAAATACAGCAATCAATTAAGTAATTGCTTAAGCCAACGCCGCTGTACCTCAAGTAGGGCAATTAAGCGGCAATGATAATTAAGAAATGTGTATGACTCGTGTCAGGCAATTGGGCTCAATATGGGTCATACTCCGAGGTGAAGGAAATGGATCGTCTGTTTTTCGACACTCAATTTTGGGGTATAAAAAGAGTGATTGGAAAGAGACTAATCGAGCAGTCTATTTTAAAAGTAACAGGATGCAGCCTCGTCACGGAACAGTGTTCCTGTTACCCCAAACAAAGTCACAACAGTGTAAGACTTAATTTAAATAAAATATAATAAACTAAACCGACATAAGTATACTTGTAGCGGTTCTACGAACCACTCAACCAACTATAGGGTGAGGTATCCTTCCGAGAAATATACTCACCTTTGCCAGTATACGTGCCCACAGACACGTGTCGCCATAGTCATTAACCACACTTGAAACAAAAGGTAATATGACATGCAACGACGTTGAGGTCGATATCAGAAATCAAGAAACTAACTCTGGGTCGTTGTGTTCACCGTGTTAACAGTGTTCGGCGGAACACTGCATCATCAAACATTTGAAAACGACATTCAAATCCGCCAAATACTCACCACAGCGGGACCCCAGGTCGAAGGGGCGGACCGCCCCAGAACAGTAAGGTATGGTTCTAACACTAACATCCTCACTATTTGGCGCGGGCGGCAGAATACTGCCGGTGCCAAAATAAACAATCATATTTCATTATTAAATAATAAAATAATGAATGTTGACATCGATTATCCATGGATGTTACAACAGTTAGTTGGGCCCCCTTTTATTCATATTAACAATAACGGGCATCGGTATGATTATCAAGCATTCCTTATTTCCCTTTACGCCGACGATACCAAATTCTTCAAAACAATTTGTTCTCCGCTTGATTCTTTCCTTCTCCTGATAGACTTTGACAATTTTTCGTTGTGGTGCCAGAAGAATCGTATGTAGCTTAGTTGCGACAAATGTCAATCAATTAGTTTTTCATGGAAAAGGCTTCCCCCTTCCTCAGGCACCGACTTCTTATTTAGCCAACCTTCATCCTCCATTGTCTCGATCCGAGAACTTGGTATCTTGTGTGTTAACGAGCTAAACTTCCTCTCACACATTGACGACATGATTCTCTGGGCCAATTCAGTCCTCGGTTTTCTGAAACGGTGGTCAGAGGAGGTTTCTAACCCTTACGTGAACCGATCGCTCCACATTACTCTCGTTTGCCTTCTTCTTGAATATGTAACCCAGGTCTGGTCCCCATATCAAGTATCTCATATCTTTATAATTGAGTGCATTAAACGACGTCTCTAATATTTTGCCCTCCGAGTTCTGTGTTGGGAAAACCCTCGGACCCTGTCCCATACACACCGCAATTGAAAAGCGAAGAAATCATCCTGGCATCCTGTTGCAAGAACAACTCAACGAGTCAATTCAAAGCAACCGTGCGAAAATAAAAAGCACACATCTCGACAACCCCTCGTGGTAGGCTACAGTCAGCTGACTCTGGCAAGTTTAAAGTCAAAGTCGAGCTTTCAAGAGTCATCACAATTGAGGAAAATTGAAGTATATTCTTTGGCATCAGGAGATGGCAATGAAGACGACCTTCAGTTAGATCCGTTGCCAGCCGATCGAGCGTCTGCTGGACGATGGCCCCGCTGCTCCGTTGGAATGTTTTTTCTACAAACAACGGAGGAGGAACAGTTGCTGTTGCGGTGCAGTAATAAAGGTACACCAACTTTTAGCGGTGTATTCGGTACTTGGTTTTTTTTTCTGTTGTTTTTCAATTGAATGTTCTGTAGTCAGTAATAAAGTTATAATGTCTTGATGACGATCTGCGGCGTAATTCATCTGTTTTATTGTTGGATGCGTTTTTGAGATTTAATTGGTTTGTTTAATTTGTATATTTTGCGAGTGTGTAATCCAGTGATTAAGGTTATTTGTGCCCAGTGCGGCATTATTCCGAAACCATCGAGAGGATTTTTTCTTCTGTGCCACACGTCTCCCAAGGTGTGCTGAAGTGGAGAAGCTGTGCAGTGCTGGTGAGCGATACATATTTTGTTTGCTTTTGTTACGAGTGGATTTCGTACTGAAGCACATCCTCTTCATCCACAGTCTTCTTTCAGGATCAATAGAGTGTACACGCCTTCTCTCTTCTATCCCGTTCTATACTAATCCCCGTAATCTCCGAAACCCTCGTCTATTTTATCTACTAGTTCATCACACCTCGTATCGTCTTAACGAACAGATCTCACGTATGCTACGCAACGTCAACTCTTACCCCGCCTCCTTTGATTTCGCCCTCGCCTCTCCTGCTGTCAAAACTCGTGTCCCCACTACCCGCTCCTAGCTTCTCTCCACCCCCTCGTTCCATCTAAATCAATACGCAAATTCGTGTCCTTAATCCCCTAATAATAGACACATTTCATATCCAAAAATAGCATCGTCCTACACTTTAATAACACGTTTCAAATTCAAATCACATTTTCAATATCCCTAACAATACATAGCCCTATCCCAACAACAATAATCCATGGTGAAAACTTTCCACCTATACAACATACCAACATTTTCCACCATTTTCACCCTATACCCTATAAGAATTACAAAATTCTCTTGACCTTGAATATTTTCACACACATTTTTAGGTACATTGACCCATTCCAGCAAATTTACTGTTACCCTATCATTATATACAAGTACACCCGACGATTCACTGGAGAAGGGGTTCAGGACCGCGAGAGCTGAAACCAAATTTCACTGAATCAATAGATGGTAGGGAGGAGGCAAATTTGTTGTCCTCATAGAGAAAGGACGGGAATGAGCGATAATTCTGGTAATTTTAGCTTTGCGATTGAATTTGGAAATGGAGACATAATTTTTAAAATTTAGCGTGAATTGTCTTGTGGGGAAAGCGCAGTTTCGCTTTGAAAAAATAAGTATTGAAAAGTGTAAACACTAAGGAGAGCGCAGTTTTGATTAAAAGAAAAACAGACAACCGTGTTTTTGTGAATATTAGTTTTAATGATTTTGTCGTCTCTAGAAAAGGATCAAAAAAATAATAATGATAATGCTGTGAGAGATATCTCTAATGTGTTCTTTTTGAAATAAACAATAATAACTAATTCTGGATGGAGGTATAGCAGCTCAACGTGAACTCGTTCTAAAAATCAATCCCAGTAACAACTACCGCCGCAGTGAAAATCTACCTTGTAGCGTTCTACGAACGCACAAGCCCGCGCAGGGAAGGTTCCTACCTTCAAGGAACTTATGTACCCGAGAACGTTGCACGCGTCCACAGATGCGTGTTCCAAAGTCCCACCATAGGGCCTGCGACTCACAGCCAACAACCAAAAAGCAAGGAACTGAACGTCCCCTAAGCTTTTAATGGCAAGCTCAACAACCATAGTTCATCATACCTGAAACAAGGTAAAAACATCCATTTATCTTATTCCCAAAGACTGAAATGCGTCGCACTCCAGCACTGCACAATCGGAAATCCTGAACATCTACACGATGTTACAAGGAATTGCTATCGTCGGTAAATTAGCCGACCAACGGATGCACGTGCGGGTAGTCTACCATAAAGACCACCCAAATCCGTCAAGCAAACAAAGGCAGCGGCAACATACCACAATAATGTATACCGCTTAACCGTTGCCAAATCCCTCGCAATCAATAATATCTCAACGAGATATCCGATTGTTTCTGAGGAGTTAAGCCAACAAAGGAAATATTCCAGTCCCACGGTTCCTTCGTGGAATTTCACACCCATTAGAAAGGTCTAATGGATTATTAGTTTTAACTAAAGAACTTAAACAGAACGCATGGACCGTACGTCCATCCAAATTGCAGGATATCCTTCGGCCTGTGCGCCAGATGTTCTGTGCAAACAGAAGGCCGTGGAAATGAATTTCGATCACCACCACGGATGGTGATAAGGATGTTTAATGATGAGCAAGTTTCTCCTTTCAGAAATATAAGAAATTACCCTGGGATGAAATAACATGCTGCTAACAGAGACATTGACGATTCTGTTAATGGACAGAATGGGAAATTGTCTCTGGGGAAGATACAGATACGATCTGTATGAAGATATTTGTGAGTAGTGCAGAGACAGTCTAATTTGGATCGTCAACGCGACAAGAGTCTATATCGAAAAACGAACAGCGAGAATCCCACCGAGGAGGTTGATAGCGAAGCACCGAGAACGAAACGAGGAGGTCGGTCCGCGAATTAAATTTACAAAAGGAAAAGTAACGTCAAGTGTGTGATCGAGAAACTAGAAAAATCTACCCGGTGATTTGTCTTGCCACGAGCAACTAGCAAGTAAACTTTATATTGTTACCGACGATCGATAGTGCTAAGTTATAAACACCATAAATTGTAACCTTATGAACCTACAAAGGATAGTGTTAATAAAGAAAAATTAATATCTCTGTGTTTAATTGGTGACAATGTTCACTCTGGTTTCATTTGATTTGTTTTACTTCGGACAGTGGCGGAACATGGTATCAACAGTAAAAGAACATAAAGAAAAGTTTTACTGTGATTTATGTTTAGTAATAATAATAAAAAAGAAAGAGAAAAATAAGTTAAAATAAAATTAAAATAGAAAAACCATAGACAAACTGAAACCAAAATTTAAAAAAAATAATAATAATAATAATTTTCAAAAGCAAATCAACTTAATAAGCAACTACCGGTGCATCGGTGTGAAGTGAGCGTCAAGATACAAATGTATAGGGAACGTTTGTTGATAGGGAACGGTTGTTGTGAACGGGCCCTTACATTTTTTTTATTTGGTTGCTATGACATCTGTCAAACATATTTAATATGGATCAAGTCATTGTACAAACAACATCATTTTTGTTAATCCTGTTAAAAATGTCGAATTTTGTACCAGAAAATGATGATTTGCGGAAAGCATTAATGTTTTGTTTTCATTTGAAGAAAAGTGCTGCAGACTCGCATCGAATGCTTGTCGAGGCTTATGGTGATCATCATCTATCGGAAACAACATGCAAAATATGGTTTAAGCGGTTCAGAGATAATGATTTCGATATGCGAAATGAAAAACGTGGAAGACCACCGAAAAAGTTTGAAGACGCTGAATTGCAAGCAATATTGGATCAAGATGGCACTCTAAGTGAAAAACAAATGACACAAATGTTAAATGTTGCACGACGAACAATTTCTGACCGTTTAAAAGCTATGGGAAAAATCCAAAAGTGTGGAAACTCGGTGCCACATGTATTGAATGACAGGCAGATGGAAAAGCGAAACACCGCATGTGAAATGTTGCTTTTACGACACGAAAGGAAGTCAGTATTGCATCGAATTGTGACTGGTTATGAAAAATGGATTTATTTTAAAAATCCTAAACGCAAAAAATCATGGGTACCCCCAGGAGAAGCGCCAACATCGACTGCAAAGCCCGATCGGTTCGGAAAAAAGACAATGCTCTGTGTTTGGTGTGACCAGGAGGGGGTGGTGTATTGTTATATAATTAAGTTCATTAAATTATCACTCCCGCTTTTCAATGATTAACATCTCGTGTCTTCACGCACATATCCTTCCCTTCTTACTATTCCCTTTCCCTTTACAATAGAAAACCCTTTTACAGTAGATTATAATTTAAATAAAAGTTTACCGCCATTTAAAACCCCATTCACATTGCAATAACCATCGTCCTTTTATTAACCATAGTCGCCATAGACGCCACCTATCAACCAGTTCGACTGTTTCCTCGAAATAACTATAGTGGAAGCGGAACGAACGAAACAGGATATGTGGCGAAAGACACGAGATTGTCCTTCTTCTTGTGTAAACGTGCGTTGAGTGCAGTCGCGTGTTTCGCACAACAAAATATTTAAATTAGCTTTTGTGTGTAAAATCGAATCGTGTGCGCGTGCGGTGAAAAGCAAAGATTAGAATAAAAAGTCTATAAAGAAATTAATTTTATATATATATATATATATATATATATATATATATATATATATATATATATATATATATATGTGTGCGTTGTGAAACTAATTGGTATTATGTTAATTAAACAGTTAGTGAACTAGAATTAAACACTTGTGAAACTAATATGTATTATGTTAATTAAACAGTTATAGAACTAGAATTAAACAATTGTGAAACTAATATGTATTATGTTAATTAAACAGTTATTGAACTAGAATTAAACAATTATTGAACAAAAAGTGAAAAAGAAGCAGAGTAATTTATTTGTAAAACCCACGTCTCAATAGTCAAGACTGAACAGGGGGTAAGTTTGATGTATAAAATTTATAATCAATTGTTGTAAAATATATTCAACAATTTGGCGCAGCCGGCGTCCACTATTTGGATGTGTACTAGTGATCGAAAGATCAACTTTAAATCCTTTGGAAGTACACAAACATTGGTGGTAAGAGCCCAGAAGCTCTAACGAACCTACGCCACACACAGCAAAGAAAAATAAAACTTGGTTTTGCTGTGGATTAGGTGATAATTCCCAACAAACATCAAAAATTAAGAAAGAATAAAACAAAAATTCAAAAAATCAAAAATCCGAAGAAAATAAAAAATCAAAAAATCAGAAATAGAACAAAATTTAAATAAAGAGCTAAATTTTACTAGACATTAAACTAAATTTCCAAAAATACAGTGAAAGTTTTACGAACAAATGAAAATTCAAACAATATAAAATAAGAAAAGAAAATAGACCAACAAACAATTAAATAGACAGCTACATAAATAATCAAATTTCAAAATTTTAAAAAGTTTAACAAAAACGTAAGAAATTAAAAATATTTAACAACAATTAAAAAATTAAAGAATTTTAACAAATATTTCAAAATTAAAAAATTAAAAAAAATTCCCAAAAATACAACAAAAGTTAAAGTTTTACAAAAATCATAAAAGTTAAAAATCAAAAATAAATAGAGAAAATTCCAAAGAACTAAATTTAACAAAAATACAGTCAGAAAACTTTTTACAAATAAAAACAAGAAGAAAAGAAGATAGATTATCAAACTAAAACAGACATTAAACAAAAATTTGTTTAAAAAAAAAAAATTTTTAAATTCCAAAACATTTCCAAAAAGCAATAATTCAAAAAATCTAACTAAAACGGACATTAATTAATAATAATTTTTCAAAAATTCTCAAAACCCAATAAACGAAAAAGTTTTTATAAAATTCAAAATAAAATAAAATTTTTCAAAAAATAGAAAATAAAACGAAATTTTTCAAGAAAGTCAAAATAAAATTAAAATTTTTCCGAAATAAATAAATGAACTAAAATCAACAAAAATTCAAAAAATTAGTCATAAATTAATTGTACAAAACAAGAATTATACAAAAATTGTCAAAAATAAAAGTTTTCAAAGAAAAAAAAAAAACAAAGCACAAATACAACAAAAGTTAAATAAAGAAGAAGGATAATATAATAATTATTCAACAGAAACAAAAGAACAGACTTACTCAAAATATTCAGAAAAAAAAAAAAAAAAAAAAATTTGGACAAAATTTACAAACAAAGATTTTAATTTACAAAAAATAAAAAATTTCAAAATTTAAAATCAAATAAAATATTCACAAATTGAGCAATTTTAACAAAAACACAAAAAATTAAATATTTTACAAATAAATATAATATCAAAAATTAAAAACAGAGGGAAAGATAAATAAAAGAGCCACCGACAACACATCAAAAGAAGAACACCAGTAAGCGCATTTCTAGTTTAAGTTATTATTAAAATACTAAGAAAAATAAATAAAGTAAAGTTTTGCCATTTAAGATTAACAAAATATAGTATTAAACATAACTAGTTTAAACAATATTGTCCAACATAGGTGCTTCGTAGGGTCATAATTTGAGTTTGTACAACTCATTGGACAAATATTAATAGTTGGCCTTTTCCTTTTTGGGACATATTGAGAGTAATAGATACGTTTTCCATCTGGTATCGCTGTTTGGTCTGTTCGTTGAATTTTGATACAGGTATCAAACAGTTTAAAATAATAACAAAATCCGTTTTTGGTCAGATTATTACCATAATTAGTTATATTACCCTGTGGGCTTTAGAACCAATCCTCTGGTGCGATATACATTCCACATTCTCATTAGCGTCGGTTAGGTTCCACACTACCACAAGCGGAAGTTTAGGTTTCCCTATTTAGCGTCAAGCCTTTCATGAAGACAAGGCAAAAGAAAAAAAAAGTCTAATCCCATCCAACCCTGAGATGTCACGGGAAGAAAACAACTCTTCGGCCGAAAGACCAGACACCAGGGAAGAGAGAAATGCTTCCTTTCCTAAATCGGACAAATCTAAAAACCGGCTAGGTATTAGCCAAATCATGGACCTGGTACGAACATCAATACCAGTGTACAATGGTTCACGGGGTTCCACTATAGCTATGGAACTAGAGAAGTTCGTAGATATGTGTAGGAGGACCCTGAGATGTTTGTCCGAAAGTGAGGAGAGGACAGCCATGGAAGGGTTGCCCATGCAATTAGGCGGGGAAGCCTATAGAATATTCCATGAGGCAAACCCAACATTGTTCTGGGAGTACGAACAACAACTCCGGGACAAATTGGTACCACAGTCTTCATACGAAGACGTGTACGAAAAGCTCTCTGAGATGCGACAAATCGTTGGCGATCGCTCGTCCACAAATTCATCCCGCGAATCGTGGAATGTCTCTGGATCCACCTCGTCAACCGGCGGCTCGGGAAATGCCTCGGGCAGGCCCGGGCAGGGGTGCCCTCTCGGACATCTCTTTGAGGTTGCCTTGTCTGCATCTGCAGGCCGTCTAATCTAACCTACACCTCCCGATACAAAACGACACCCGGGATTCCGCGAAGAGCGAGCAACTCCGTCGCCGACAGAACCAACTAACAGAAAGGGCGCGAAAACAAAAACAAACACGTTCCCAAGATACAACAGGACGCCGTCCGACAAGCTCCCCCCTCTCGCAAATACTATATGGGCCTAAAACGCAACAAGGAGACCCGGAACAACAGAAAAGATCAACCCGCAAACAACACTTCGAAAACAAAACGACAGTCTAAACACCAAGAACACAATTCACCAATATTCAACGGGAACACAGGATGGGCTGCCAACGGATTCACACAATCACAAAAGCACCAAACAAATAAGCTCACAAAAGTTTTGTGACAGTTTTCCGCCACACCAAACAAACACTCTCAAAGGGGAAGAGAAGGAAAAATAAGGGAAAAATACACACCGCACCCGTCAGTCAAAACGAAAAACCACAACTCAACCAACAAACGCCGTCCTCAGTGGGCGAGAAATGGAGAGAGAGAATCAAGCAAAGTTCGATTAATTAAACGCAAATCCAAACGAAATCGCAATAAAAGTTCCACGACACGAGACCAAACCAAGGTTTGAAGATAATTCAGAAAACTTGACAGTCTGAAATTACATTAACACTACAATAAACGAAATTTTTTGAAAGGAAAAGAAAAACTGAAAGCGCACCAAAATTTTGAATGGAATTCTGAAAAAGCTTAATAGTAAAAAAAAAAATTGTTTGCCTCAATAAATTAATACGAAAAGGAAAATACAAAAGTTTGAAATTTACCAAAAAAAAAAAAAGAAAAAACAGTCCGGACGAAGATCTGAGGAAACTCAATAGTCCTCAGTTACAATAAAAATTACATAAAATTAAAACATGCAATTACAATAAATATTCTTCAACAACAATTAACTCCAACCAAAACTCTCGGCAAAACAATTCTACAATTATTGACAATAGATTTTTGAAGGACAAAAAAAAAAAATACAAAAATAAAAAATACTTTCGCCGCTCTACTGCTGATAACAAATTCTATCCACAGTGCACTACCTCTAGTCTTCGCTCCGTTGATTGCTATCTTGCCGAACACCTTCCAGAAATCCTCCTCCTGGCACTGTAACGTATTTCCCTGCTGTTAGTGCAACGCCGATCTGCCACTGTAACGTTTCTCTATGATTGACATGATTCGTCTCTACAATTGCCGAGGTTTCCCCGGTGCGTTTATCCGCAGCGCCAGTTGTGACGTTTACAGCCACACAAAATTAACGTACAATAAAAAGGGTTACCTGGATTCGGGCTGACTATTTCCGCAACGCTCCCAGCCCTGTGAGTCGGAAGCCTCCTTATGAATCCCTTCCTTGTGCATATCCTCCCGCACCTGCGCAAGTGATTGGAGAAGTTGAACTATCAAATAGACATCTTCCGACACCCAGCGTGACTCCCAGCGTTATCTATAAGTACTCCGCCGGACCAAAACTTATCAGCACTTCCAGGAAAACACCTCCTCCTTATTAATCAAAACAAACAAAAACGCAACCTTTCGACTTTCGTTTACTTTTAATTTTTTTAATTTAACAAAGGGACGAACATAGTCACTTTTCGAGTTTACTTTCTTCCAATTTTTTCCTTAGGTTTTTTTTTTTTGACCACCGTAAGCTTTTCTTCTCCTTTCTTGTTCTTCTTTTTAACTTCAACAAACGGAATCTTTTTTAAAACCGTATCCCAAAAACATTAACCCGTTCTCTCTTTCGCTCCCCACTCACGTCCACTTCGAAAACCGAATTCGAACTCGAAGAACTGCACGATCCACACCCGAATCGGGGCGTGTTTGAAAACCCACTTGTGGATCGTGCAACTCCTCCACCACCTTACCATCACACCACTTTAAAACAAATTATATTCTAATTACAAACTATTAATTGATGGGGTGGCGGACGCACGTAACAGCAGAGAACATCACAGGTTTCGTTTCCCGAGTGAAACAGGCTGTGGTACTCTGCAAGGAAGCTGCCGAGCGCTCATATGGAAAGGAAAGCAGCGACATTTGCGCTGCACAAATAGAAAAACTGGCCAAATCCGTATTGATGCGCGGAATACGAGAGGAACCCTTTCGAAGCCAGTTATTGGCCATAAAGGAAGAAACTCTCGAGGGCATCATGTCGCAACTTATCTGGATGGTAAGTCGACAAAAAGAACTTGAGGGAAAAAGAGATGCCTATGATATGAGAGATATATCAAGGGCAATTGAATACCCCGAGTCACAGAGGGAAGAAAATCACAAGCTCCCACAATGTTGCAGGATTCGGAACATAACACCCGAAAGGTACACCAGGGATCCTTTTTCGGAAAAGGATTTCATAACATCGGAAGGAAGAAAGGTTCGCGAAGAACGAAGCCCGCCTCGTCATTCACAGGGGCTGGAAAATAAGGATGACCATCCTGTAAATCGACCAGATAATGGTGATCGCCCAGTACCAAGAAGGCGAACAGTAACATGGCAGAGCCCGCCCCGCCATTCACAGGGAAGGGAAAATAGAGAAGACCAACCTGTGAATGGACGAGAGGAAATTGATCGCTCGGTACCAGCGAGACGAAACACCAAATGGAGCAGCCCGCCTCGTCATGCACAAAGAGAGGAGGAAAGGGACGAACCTCCGGTAAACAGGCGAGGAGACTTCGACCATCCAGGAACCAGTAGGCGGGAACCAACAAGACGGAGCCTAAATCGACACTCACAGCGCATGGACTATATAGAGGTCCACCCGGTGAGTGGACAATATAGTTACAACCGACCAAGGAGCCCGCCACAAATGCAGGATGAAAGAAATCGCCGAGAACAGAGGTACAGGGAGTATAGTCCGGATCCGCGGGAATCGTTCAGTAGGCAACCTCAACCCACGAACGACGCGTCTCGGAGAGATGGGGATTACTATAGAAGGTCGACCGAAACAGCTCGACACTATACAGAAGAACCCCACCCCGTAAGCCGCCCCCAACCTGCGAGGAACCCGTTCCGCCAATACGAACCAGCACGCACACCACCACACGACTATCAACCACACAGCGGGACAAGGCCCGATGGACCTGGAGTACGAAGGTGCCAATAGGACGAGAATGATTATTATCATCAAAGCCGTGACGCACAATCAAACCCGCTAAGTGCAGAAGTAGCATCAGTTTTTGCCACAAAATGGGGCACTTACGTGACGAGTGCATTGCTCGTCGTAACATGCCAATTTGCACTTCGTGTTTTAGGTATAGACACGAAGTAGGAAATTGTCGGGTAAGAGTTGTACCACCAGCGACACAAAATCCCGCGCCCCAAAGAACAAAGGCCACAACCTACACAAAGGCCACAAAATGAACAGAGGGAGTCACCGAGACAACCAAAGCAGAAAAAGCTCACCCAAATCCAGATTGTACGCACACAGCAACGGCTAGACTTGTACGTCGCCGTAAAGCCCTACCAACCTCCACGGTTAACTTGGAATGGCCAGAACCACCAACGAATGGCTCAGGTAAGAAAAAAGAACCGAATCAAAAAGGAAAAACCTTAAAAGGCAGGAGACACCGACAGAGGAACTCTAGGCGCCGGTCAGGTCGAAGCCGCTCTAGTACGGAGAGTACAGAACAGAGCACCGACCGAAGTAACTGCGCCGAGAAAAAGAGTCCCTCCACTAAAACCCAAAGTAGCAATAGACCAGAACCAACGGCGGCAACCGGTAAACGAAAAGCTATAGGTAAAAAATCGGGGAAACGCCAAACGGTCGGGTGGCACATCCGCAACCCGACCGAATTAAACTTGCAAAATAGTCAAAGCAGTTTTCGCCGACTGAAGCTCGAAATGTCCAATTTCAATTAGACATTGGCCATAAAAAATATACGAGCCTAATTGTGGACACCGGCGCTGAGATCAGCTTATTAAAGACTAAAGCACTCCACAAAAAATATGAAGTGGATGCCCAGAAGGCCATAATCCTCCATACACTTTTTGGCAAGAGAAAGTCTAGGGGGGCATACAGGGGAAGTTCAAACTACGTCATGAAATCCCCTGTAGCTTCGAAGTGGTAGACACGTTGCCAGGAATGTCAGAAGACGGTTTGTTGGGTAACGACTTTCTATCGCGTTATTGCAAAGTTAATGGACCAGGAGGTTGTTTGGAATTTCCCCAAACAATCACAAATCCTGAAAGTTTCTCTGTTGACTTTGTAAATAAATGCAAGAAAGTAAGCACGGTAAAACCTAGACAAAAGGCAGCCGAACGGGAAACCGGATCACAGGAACCTAACAAGGTTGATACTGCGGTCGGAAAAACCCCGAAGACCTTACCCACGCAGGGGAAGGGCTGCGAAAACCTGTCAGGCGGCAGTTACCCCAACAAGCAAGCAAATGCCCAAAAGCCAAAAAGTGGAAAGGAAGGGCACACTTCGGTAGAACGCCTACCAATAAATCCTTCGGAGGTGGAAACCTTGATGAGAAGACCGGTCATTGTACCAGGGCGCTCAAGGAAGATAATTGGGTTCCCCATAAAGATCCGGGAGGAGGTAATCTTGGTACCTAAAGAAGTACAACCTGGGATTTTACACCCGAATTGTATTTTAAAAAGGGCGAAGGGTGCCCAAATAGAGGCACTCAATACCTTAGATTACCCCCAGACCATTGACCGGATACTGGTGGAGTTGCTTCCAACAAAGGACTATGCCTTCCTTCCTTTGGAAAACCGGGAAAATACACAGACCGGTAAGCGAGTCAATACGTCAGCGGAAGTTAACTTGAACAATAAATCAAGTCATCGCGGATCCGAGATAAATCCTTCGGAGGTAGAAAACCTCCAATTTATAAGACACCTTTTCTCGGGAGGTGAGTTGCCTAAAGAATCCGTAAAAGATTCGAGATTGTCTCAGTTGCATGAGGAACTCCACTTAGGGAAAAACCTAAGTCCTGAGGAGTGTGAATCAATAGTGGAAATATGTGAGGAGTTCAACGACATATTCCACTTAAAAGGCGACCACCTGACGTATACCAATGCGATAACGCATGAATTGTGTATGGTACAGGACCAAGCGCCTATAAACCAAAGACCATACCGTCTGCCTGAGTGCAAAAAAGAAATTATTAACGAGCAAGTTCGAGGAATGCTAGAGAATGATATCATTCAGCCTAGCAAAAGTCCGTGGAACTCACCCCTCCTAGTAGTTCCCAAAAAAGCGGGCCTCGATGGAAAAGCCCGATGGAGAGTAGAGGTCGATTTCAGGAAACTGAACGACAAAACCATCGGTGATGCGTATCCTCTCCCTAGAATAGAGGATATTTTAGACCAACTCGGTCACTCACGCTAATTTTCCACGCTTGATTTAGCCAGTGGCTACCATCAAGTCTTAGTCGATCAGAAGGATCGCGACAAGACAGCCTTCAGCACTAATTACGGGCATTATGAGTTCAGACGTATGCCGTTCGGGCTAAAGGGAGCCCCGGCTACGTTCCAGAGACTCATGAACCATGTCCTCACTGGGTTGCAAGGTATCGAATGCTTTGTATATCTGGACGACATTGACAAACTCCAGAAGGTATTCGAACAATTGAGATATCACAATCTCAAATTGCAACCCGAAAAATGTAGATTTTTACAGAAAGACGTAGTCTACCTCGGACATGTTTGTTCTGAAAAATGGGCAATGCCAAATCCCGCCACGACAGCTGGTGTCGGGGATTTCCCCATTCCCAAGACGGTAAAGAACGTCCAATCATTTCTAGGACTGGCGAACTATTATCGAAAATTTTTTCCAAATTTCTCGAGAATAGTACGTCCCTTAACAAACTTGTTAAGGAAGGACGTTAAATTCACCTGGTCAGACAAATGCCAACAAGCATTTGAAAAAGTAAAAGGATTATTGGTTTCGCCGCCAATATTATTCTATCCAGATTTCACCAAACCTTTTAATCTGACTACGGATGCGAGCAGCGAAGCACTTGGTGCCGTGCTATCGCAAGGGGAAATAGGCAAAGATCAACCTGTAGCTTATGCAAGTCGAACCTTGAATAAAGCGGAAAGAAATTACTCCACCATTGAGAGGGAGTTACTAGCCATTGTGTGGGCGACTAGAAATTGCCGCTGTTATTTGCAAGGGCGAAGGTTCAACATCTATACAGATCATAAGCCACTGAAGGGAGTTTTTAACATGAAAGACCCCACGTCACGTTTAACAAAATTCCAGCACAAATTATCGGAGTTTGATTACCAAATAGAGTACAAACCCGGTAAATATAATACCAATGTGGATGCTTTGAGCCGCATCCCGCAAGGTTGTGATGAAACTCCCAAACTAAAAAGATGTAATGTAGTAACACGCGCCCAAGCAAAAAAGCTAAGGGAAAGCGAAGGATCCCAGGGAAGTCAAACAAATGACGAGTCTGATTTACCAGATAATCCCATTCCTGCCTGCACGGAAAAAGGAATGGAGATAACAAAACCTGAGGATATCCAGTTACTACTACGGGATTACCATGATCCTCCTTTGGGCGGACACCAAGGAGTGATAAAAACCTATAACAAGATTCGTAGGAACTTTTGGTGGAAGAACATGATGCGAGACATTAAAGTCTACGTTAAGAAATGTAAGGATTGTCAAACCATGAAATCTTCCCCAAATCTACGGATGCCCATGGTAATCACCGACATTGCAAAGAGGCCTTTCGACAAAGTATATTTGGATATAGTCGGGCCTCTGGATCGAACTCCAGCATGCAATACATATATACTAACTTTTCAAGACAATTTGTCTAAGTATATAGATTGCTACGTCTTACCCAATGCGGAGGCAGAAACGGTAGCCACGGCCTTCTTTGACCAAATAGTTGCTCGGTATGGTGCTCCGAAGCAACTGGTTACCGATCAGGGAAGCAACTTCCTAAGCAGCTTGTTTAAAAACGTCTGCAAGCTGCTCCGTATCAAGAAGCTTCAAACCTCAGCGTACCATCCACAGTCGAATGGTGCTTTAGAAAGAGCCCATCGACCACTCGTAGAATACCTACGCAGTATTGTGGATGGAAATTCCCAATCATGGGATCAATACCTGAGGACGGCAACATTCGTGTACAACACCAACGTACACGAAGGTACCAAACTTACGCCGATGGATTGTCTCTTTGGTTTCGACCCGGAGGTACCGACTAACTTCAAATAACCTCCGGAACCGGTGTACAACTATGGGGTTTTGAGTCCTCTTGCTGCTGTCCTTAGCACTGTTTTACTTCTACCACCATATTATCGCGCACGCGGTCGTCAACAACTTGTGTATTAAGGGTTTGCTGGTGGTTCCGTCGATAATTAAGCGGAAGAGCGTCTAATAATATGCCCCGTCGCTGATTCAGGTCTATCCGTGGTGACTATTAAAAACACACTCTTCGGTTCGGTTCTTTGATTTAATTTTATTTTGTATACACTTAAGAAAAACTGTTGTAAGTTACGAATATGATTATTAAATGTTATTTTGTACCCTTATGAATAACAGTGGTAAGTCGAAAATATGATTATTATATGTTATTTTGTACACTTAAGAAAAACTGTTGTAAGTTACGAATATGATTATTAAATGTTATTTTGTACACTGTGCTGGTTTTCAGGCACTACGCAGGTTCCCATAGTTTGCATGAGAACACTAATGGCAATGGACTACGAGTCATCGAACTGGCAGCATCGAAAAACTTGGTCGTTGCGAGTACCAGGTTTCCGCGTAAAGATATCCACAAAGCCACCTGGGTATCACCTGATGGAGCCACTCGCAACCAAATTGACCACGTGTTGATAGATCGCCGCCACTCTTCGAGCCTGATGACGGTACGAACGTACCGAGGTGCCAACGTCGACTCGGATCACTATCTTGTTGGTACAGTTTTCCGAGCGCGGATTGCCTTACGGAGACGTATTACATCCACGGATCAGGTTCGAATCAACACGGCTGCCTTATGCAATGAGAACACCAGCAACACCTTTGGTCATGCGTTAAGACTCGCCCTCGAAGAGCTCGACGGAGGGAGAGTAAGTCCTGGGGCCAGAATGCCGGGCGTAGAAGAGAAATGGACACGCCTTAAGACTACTGCCATTAGTACTGCCAACTCCATCTTAGGCAGTAGTCGTAGAGATCGGAACGACTGGTTTGATGATGATTGCAAACTAGCGACTGAACGTAAGAATGCTGCATACCGGGCAATGCAGCAGTCTCATAGGACGCGGGTACGCGAGGAGAAATACAAAGAGCTCAGAAGAACTGAAAAAAGACTTCACAGACAAAAGAAAAGTGCCTGGGAAAAAAATCTTGTCTGTGAAATAGAGAAAAGTAGAGAGCGAGGTCCGCACCAGGCGCGGAAGTTCTACCAAATAATCCGCAGTATGACGCGGTACACACCACGCTGCACTTACTGGAAGGATAAAGAGGGTAAACTGATCACCGATCCTGAAGGCATTCTGGAGCGATGGGAAGTGCACTTTAATGAATTGCTAAATGGTCAGCTCACAGAAGAATTGGAGGCTCCACCAATGCAAGACCAGGACCAAATGCTGCCGCCACCAAGCATTGAGGAAACCCTAAAAGCCATTAGACAGCTAAAATCAAATAAAGCCCCTGGAGCTGATGGCATACCAGCTGAGCTGATCAAACAAGGAGGGACAGCGTTACATCACGCAATTCACGAGATCGTGGCGCACGTATGGGAGCAAGAGGAGATGCCGGAAGATTGCCGTCGTGGTATAATTTGCCCAATACATAAGAAGGGAGATATCACACTATGCAGCAACTATAGGGGTATAACATTGCTGAGTATCGCCTATAAGATACTCTCCACTATCCTACAAGACCGGATATCCCCATACGCTAAAGCCATCATTGGTCAATATCAGTGTGGCTTCATTCCAGGCAAATCAGCAATTGATCAGATATTCACCCTTAGGCAGGCGGTGGAAAAATGTCTGGAATTTAAGATTCCACTATATCATCTATTTATAGACTTCAAGGCCACCTACGACAGCATAGCCAGGGTAGAACTATATAATGCCATGAGAGAATTCGGCATTCCAAATAAATTGATACGACTTTGTAGGTTGACCATGACCAACGTAACTAGTCAAGTAAAAGTAGCTGGATTGCTGTCCAAACCAATAAACATCTATAATGGACTCCGACAAGGGGACGGTCTGGCCTGCCTCCTCTTCAACCTGGCGTTGGAGAAAGCAATCCGTGACTCTGGCGTTACAACTAGAGGGATTGTCACCAAGTCCAGCCAGATACTTGCCTACGCAGATGACATCGGCATCATCGGTAGAACCGAATCGGCGGTACAGGAATCCTTCACCCATATCGAGCAGGCGGCACAAAAACTGGGACTGCGCATTAATGAGGGAAAAACCAAGTACATGGTGGCAACTTCTGCGAAGAGAAGACCTAACGTTGGTCAAACTATCAGGGTAGTGGAGCACGAATTTGAAGTAGTGCAATCCTTTAACTACCTTGGGTCAATAGTATCAGCCGATAACAATATGGAAGAAGAAATACGCGAACGGCTGATTAAATCCAACAAAGCCTACTATGGTCTATCAAGGCTCTTTAAATCCCGAAATTTATCCAGAACATCCAAGCTACTACTGTACAAGACCATGGTCTTACCAGTACTCATGTGTGGATCCGAGACCTGGGTGCTTAATAAAAGGCACTCTGAACTCTTGGCCGCGTTCGGGAGAAAGGTCTTAAGGAGAATTGTTGGCCCCGTATGTGAGGGAGGACGATTCCGGAGACGCTACAACCATGAGTTGTACGCAATCTACCTTGAAGCTCATATTGTAAGAAAAATCAAGCTCGGTAGACTCCGGTGGGCGGGACACGTAGCTCGAATGAGCGAAGAGGAGCCTGCCCGGAAAGTCCTTTGTGGCAGGATGTATGGAAGGAGACAGCGCGGCAGACCTTGTCTGCGATGGAGGGATGGCGTAGACCAGGACGCCCAGAGCCTGGGAGTGCTAAACTGGATGACATCGGCTCGAAATCGGGACCGGTGGAGAGATTTGTTAAATAAGGCCAAGACCGGATCCCGGTTGTAGTGCCGATGATGATGATGATGAATAACAGTGGTAAGTCGAAAATATGATTATTAGATGTTATTTAGTACACTTATGAATAACTGTTGTAAGTTGAAATACGATTAATAAATGTTATTTTGTACACTTATGAATAACAGTGGCAAGTCGAAAATATGATTATTAAATGATATTTTGTACACTTATGAATAACAGTTGTAAGTTGAAAATATGATTATTGAGTCCTATTTTGATTACACTTATGAATAACAGTTGTAAGTTAAATAAACACGGCACCACTCACAGGACAAAAGTTACTCAGTCAACGTTCAATACAATTTCTTCCTTTCTTCGAAAATCGGCCCGCCACACGATTCACAGCAATATACTACTCGACCTTGGTTCACTTGGACCATTATTTTTATTAAAAGATATTTTTCCGCACGGTGACAGCGCTATCGATCGACACTCCAGACTGACTTCGTATGCACTCCAGTCTTAGGGTTGGTTTACTTGCCACCAACACAGGCGCAGCCATTTCTCCACGAACTACTCATGCGGAGATCTACTCCTGGTGCTGTACTCTCACACAGCCAAGGCAACGATCATCACATTTGCCCTGGTCCGTGTAAGTCACCCCAGGAGCCGGCATTCATGTTCATAGTGGTGGGCGCTATGTGTGTGGCTTTTTCGAAGATATTTGTTTACTATCAGAGGTCGCCCGGGTGACCCATACGTGCGACTTGATGTATCTTAACTCTGGCATGCGTTATATCTCTTGTATTTGTATTCAATTAGAGATGTGTCCTTTTAAGGCATGCGTTGTGGGTTTCGTTTCTTGCGCGCCTGCTTGGTAATTCTGGGAATTAGTCGCAGGCTTGCGCAACCGCGTAATGTGTGGGATGGTTATTCTGCTACATCACATCGTTGGTTGTTGTTTTTACCAGATCGATGTGCAGATGTCCCATGTTTGCTTACGACATAAAGTTTCATGCTTATTGCAACTACGTTGCGCCAGGTCTTCATGTCGTGTTTTTAGGTACTTTACGTATTTCTATTTTGGGGAATGCCTGTTATTGCTGATACACTTTTCGTATCAGCAGACATTGTGGTTGTTAGGAATGCTAATGCAGGTAAGTACACGATTTTTCGGAGCCGAACGCTTATGAAAAAGGGGTTTACCTGGTGGTAGGTAAGCAGGTGAGTAGTGGCGTTCGCCAGAGTCGCCACACAACCACGAGAGCTACCATAAGCTATTAAAGTACAAACTCCAGCGTACATACGAAATAGCGAGGCGTTACCTATTAATTTCCAAGAGGAAATCCAAAAGGTACCATGACCGTACCGTACGCCCTTTCACGTTTCACGTGGGCGATAAAGTTCTGATGCGGAATGCGCAGAAACAAGGGAAGTTAGCTCCCATATGGAGGGGTCCCTACAATGTAGTGGCAATATAGGACCTAGTAAATGCGGTTCTGAAAATAGGCAGAAAAAGTGTGGTGGTGCACAAAAACAGGTTGAAACCCTATTTCGATTAAAGGGTACGAACTGAAAGGGGTGATATGTTTGAGTCTGTAGTGATACCAGAGGAAATGGCAGCCACCAGCCACCAGAACTAGTCATGACCTAAGAAGCACATATGTTGGTAATATAAAATTATTTGAATAATATATTAAACATTACACATATATTCTAAATTATAAACAATAAAATAGTAAACAAAAAGAAATGTAAATATAGTATAAACTATAAAATGTTTAGAAATTTAATAAATTTGTAAATAAAATATTTAAGTAATATTAAATCCAATAACAAACTATATATGGAAATAGTTACAAAATAGATACTAACTCAAAAATAAAAATAAATAAATTGTAAATAATATATATAAATGTTATTAGTAGATGTAAAAATATTGTTAAATAAAATCAAATGAATAAATCGTAAATAATATATATAAATATTATTAAGAAATGTAAAAATATTGTTAAATAAAATCAAATGAATAAATTGTAAAAAAGTAAACTAAAAAAAATAAAAATGAATATAAAAATAGTGTAAAGCCAACCGCCGCGCACACACCTGTATATAGATATATACTACCGAAAGTGAGTTTCATTCCTCTTCCAAGAATGAAATTCCATTTTTGTAAGGGGGGAGGAATGTTATATAATTAAGTTCATAAAATGATCACGCCCCCTTTTCAATTATTAACATCTCGTGTCTTCACGCGCATATCCTTCCCTTCTTAATATTCCCTTTCCCTTTACAATAGAAAACCCTTTTACAGTAGATTATAATTTAAATAAAAGTTTACCCCCATTTAAAATCCCATTCACATTGCAATAACCATCGTCCTTTTATTAACCATAGTCGCCACCTATCAACCAGTTCGACTGTTTCCTCGAAATAACTATAGTGGAAGCGGAACGAACGAAACAGGATATGTAGCGAAAGGCACGAGATTGTCCTTCTTCTTGTGTAAACGTGCGTTGAGTGCAGTCCGGTGCTCCGCACAACAAAATATTTAAATTAGCTTTTGTGTGTAAAATCGAATCGTATGCGCGTGCGGTGAAAAGCAAAGATTAGAATAAAAAGTCTATAAGGAAATTAATTTTATATATATATATATATATATATATATATATATATATATATATATGTGCGTTGTGAAACTAATTGGTATTATGTTAATTAAACAGTTATAGAAGTAGAATTAAACAATTGTGAAACAAATTTGTATTATGTTAATTAAACAGTTAATGAACTAGAATTAAACAATTATTGAACAAAAAGTGAAAAAGAAGCAGAGTAATTTATTTGTAAAACCCACGTCTCAACAGTCAAGACTGACCAGGGGGTAAGTTTGATGTATAAAATTTATATTCAATTGTTGTAAAAAATAATCAACAGTATCATGAACTTCTAAAACCCGGCGAAACTCTTGATGTGCAACGGTACCGACAACAAATGATCAATTTGAACCATGTATTGATCGAAAAACGACCAGAATGGGCCACAAGATACGGAAAGGTAATTTTGTTGCATGATAATGCTCCGAGTCATACAGCAAAACCCGTCAAAGAAACAATAAAAGCTCTCGGCTGGGAAGTGTTATCCCACCCGCCGTATTAAGTAGACTTGACTCCTTCCGACTACCATTTGTTTTCATCGATAGGACACGCATTGGCTGAGCAGCATTTCAATTCCTCCGAAGAAGTCGAAAATTGGCTCTCCGAACGGTTTGCCTCAAAAGACGACCGGTTTTATTGGTGTGGTATATATATATATATATATATGTTGCGGAACAAGAAGCAACAAAACATCATAATCAACCATAACCTCCACCAATAAATTTAAATGTAAAACATGCCAATGATTTAAAGACCAAATTAAAGCATCGTACCTAGAAGTATGCAAAGGAAAGCCAACTTTAACAAGCTTGAGCTTTCACGTCGATTATGAAATCAAAACAGATTTGAAGTGTGCTTTTAGGATGGTATTGTGCTTTTAGGAGTATTGAAACTAACGCCAAGGTATACACTGTCAGCTGTTGAAGCTTTTGTAGATGGCTAGTACCGGTGCCGGACGATGACCCACTACGGCAACGAAAATCTAACACACAACGGAGGATGGCTGTTGCTGTTTTTTGGCAGTTGGATGTACGGAAGTTCGACTGTTTGAAAAAGGAAGAGGGAATTGAAAATTCCGGTAGATCATTGGTAGTTTTCACTATTCAAAAGAACACTGTTTTTGAATTCCATCTGGTCAAGAAGGTGATACATTGTTCCAAGAAAAGGTTAAAAGTAGAATTCAAATTAAAACGTTGTCTTTTCTTTTTTCCTTTTGTGTTGCTGGTTTGAAATACAACCATAACTGGTCCTTCAACCCGGATCGAAGCATCCGCGAAGAACTATAGGAGAATTGTTGGCCAAAAGCAAGGACTGATTTTGTTGGTGGATTGCTGGTTTGGAGCGGCGAGCCAAGAGCAAGGACTGATTTTGTTGGCGGATTGCTGGTTTGGAGCGGCAAGCCAAAAGCAAGGACTGATTTTGTTGGCGGATTACCGATTTGGAGCAGCGAGCCAAAAGCAAGGTAAGGTGGCAATTCATAATTTCTTTGTAATTAAATTAAGTAAATTAAGATAACATAATCAAAGTGAAGTGTGAATTGTGTTTGCTGAACTAAGGACGATTTCCAGTGTGTTGTGTCGGTGGCGAACTGTTGAAAGGAGTGTGTTCGACAAAGAAAAGTTCACAGAAAATTCGGTCTGTAGAATTAAATTAAAAAAAAAAAAAACAGGATAAGCGCTAAACGGTTCGAGAAATTCATCTCGGTGTGTTGGGTAATCCACGTACCAGAGCATTCCGGCTACAAAAGACGTCCCAATACGAACATTCGAATAAAGTGCGAAAATCACTACGGTGTGTTCGGTAATCCACGCACCAGTGCATTAATCCTATAAATTCCATTCAACCATAGGAGCAACATTTTGATAAGGTGCGGAAATCACCACGGTGTGTTCAGGAATCCACGCAACGGGGTATTCGGCAACTTTCTTTTTTTTGAATCCTTCACGGCTCAGTGGGAACGAATTTAATAAAGTACCAATATTTCATCCTTATTCTCCTATCTATTTATTTTTTTCGGTAACCAAATCTTTGGCAATTAGTTCTTTACGAAGTATCCCGACTAGCGGAGTGTCAGCAACAGAGTATCTCACCGCATCGATAAACGCGCTTCATCTGAATTGCCTCCACACGTTAATCAGGAATCACCAAATTATCTCGGTGTACTAGTTCGGAGAAAGGAAAAAATCATGAGCAAGCAGAGGACGGCAAACCTATCACAACATTGCAGGCGAATCAACCGCCGATCATAAAGCATACTTGGCCTTGGAACATTCAGCCAAGTCCATGCACATGAATGAGGCGCGGTTAAGGAAACTGGAGCAGGCGTTCGAAGATGCAAGGGGGCTTCATCAGAAAATAATAGCAGCTCCAAGTGATGACGCCAAGGCGAAATATATGGACGAGTAAACGTTCCACCAGCTCAAGGAATTGTATTACAGCTATTCCTCTGAGCTTAAGACTCAGCTGTACCACACAGAGTCCCAATTCTTATGGCACAATTCATTGAACGACTCACTGGGAGGAATAAAGGTGCCAACGCCGGAATTAAAGCTTCCCCCCATAAAAATCCCAACCTTCTCCGGCTCCTATCAGACTTGGCCGGAGTTCAAAGGTTTGTTCGAGAGTCTCATCATAAAGAACACTATACACATATCCGATGTGCACCGTCTACACTACCTCAAGGCAAACTTGAGTGGAGAAGCGGAACGTCTGCTGCGAAACACTGCAATAGTCGACGGCAATTTCGAGTCAGCATGGGCAACCCTGGTGAAAAGATACCAAAACCTGCGGTTGCTCAAGGATAACCAGTTCAGCCTACTTTTCAACCAGTCTGCACTCACTCATGAGTCGGCTGACGGAATCAAGACACTGGTAGACACCACCAACGAGGCCAAGCAATCTCTCCAAAACCTTGGGGTCTCGGTTACAACATGGGAAGATGTTCTGATCTACCACACGGTTCAAAAACTTCCCCACAATACGCACGGTTTATGGGAATCGCATATTTCATCTTATGTCGACTATCCGGCTTATGACGTGCTGAAGGATTTCTTGCTTACAAGGGCAAGAACTTTGGATGTTATGGGACAAACGACATCCACTGTTCCTCACGGGAAGTCCAGGGGAACACCTGCTGCAGTCGGTGTCCTAATTCTACCACCCACAATTGTCCTTTGTGCTCGGGTCCACATTCAATTCGTAGATGTTTTAAATTCAAGGCACTCAGTCCTCAAAAGCGAAGGAGCATGGTAACCAAGTACCGATTGTGTTTCAACTGCCTATCCAATACTCATACAACTCAGGAGTGCACGAGCAAATTTACTTGTGTACGGTGCAAGCGGAAACACCATTCATTGCTGCATTCAAGCGACATGTACTCTCCTGGGTCCAGAAATGATTCGACTCCAGACAACACTGCCCGGTCAGGTGTTCCAACTAGCAAATCTACAGTTCCGGCGGAGCAAGCCAAGTCAGCAGTGTCCACAACCGGAGCATCATCATTCAACGCCTGCATTCTCGGGAGTCACGATGCCCAGACTGTTCTACTGGTAACGGCCCTCGTGAAAGTTTACACAACCACTGGTCAAGCCATTTTATTACGGGCGCTGCTCGATCCTGGATCGGAAGCCTCATTCATCACGGAATCGGTGTCACAACGTCTGGGACTCAAAGGTAAGAGAAGCCTCGTGTCCGTCTATGGAGTCGGAGAAGGAAGGTTAACCACAGCGAAAAGGAAGGTAACACTCACCATTCACTCCAATATCACCGACGCCTTCCGACTACAGATGCGGGCGTTGGTTCTGCCTAAACTCACTGCAGTACTACCAGCGCGTCACCTACCAGGCTCAAAATGGGATCACTTAAAGGGCATGGAGCTGGCTGACCCAACATATCATAGGCCGGGGAGAATCGACATGCTTCTTGGTAGCGATGTATATTCGTCAATCCTTCTGGAAGGAATGGTCAAAGGGGCTCCCGGCACCCCAATGGCACAACGGACCGAACTAGGATGGGTCTTCTCTGGCGGCATTTCCAACAATCAGACAGCAGTAACATCCTTTCATTTGAGGACGGAGGACTCGCGGCTAGACACCTTGCTCACGAAATTCTGGGAAATAGAGGAGAAGGAGGAGAAGAAAATGTTGTCACCTGAGGAAGAAAGGTGTGAGACGTAGTTTTGCACTCCCATAGAAGACAGGTCGATGGAAGGTATATGGTCTACCTCCCATTCAAAGAAGAAACATATCCTTCTTTAGGATTATCCCAGAATTCGGCGCTAATTAGGTTGCTGCAATTAGAGAAGTAATTCAAAGCGAATCCAGAATTTCACAAAGCATACCAAGAAGTGCTGGAAGGGTATAAACAATTGGGGCACATGACAGAATTACACCTCAAATCCCTTCCAAGGTCACACTACTTCGTCCCTCATCATGCCGTGATGAAGGAGACTAGTTCGACCACGAAGCTTCGCATCGTATTCGTCGCATCATGCAAATCTTCGGACGGAGCATCTCTCAACGATCATCTTCTGGTGGGCCCCCGGTTGCAGGATGATATCCTTGAGCACATAGCCCGGTCCCGACGCCACAAGATAGGATTCGTCGCAGACATCACCAAAATGTATCGTCAAATATGGGTTGCCCCGCAGGATGTTATTTTCCAATTGATTCTGTGGAGAGATAAGGAAGAGGAGGAAGTCCCAGCATATTGCCTTAATACAGTCACCTTTGGTATGGTCTCGGCTCCATATCTAGCTATCCGTACCCTTCAGCAACTGGCACGAGATGAGCGGGACGATTACCCCATTGCTTCAAAGATTGCGTTGAGGAATTTTTACGTCGACTTTGTGATACATGGGGCAAATTCGATAGATGAGGCGATGGAGATGCAGCGTTAGCTGTCGGGGATGTTGGGTCGCGGGGGCTTCCCGCTGCGAAAATGGGCAAGCAATAGCGAAACATTCTTGGCTGCTGTTCCACATGAAGATAGAGAGATGCAGCTTCCCCTCTCATTTGATGACGCGAAGACGATCAAGGCCCTGGGCATACAATGGCACCCGGGAAGAGACATTTTCACCTTCCAATTCAACATTCCTGAGCAGAGGAAGGCAACGAAACGAACGATCTTATCCGACATCGCACGCCTGTATGATCCCATGGGATGGATATCTCCCTGTGTGATAACTGGCAAAATGTTGATGCAGGAGATATGGAAACAGGGAAAAGCTTGGGACAGTGAGCTTCCAGAATGGATCATATCAGCATGGCACACACTCAAGACGGATTTGGACGCTGTCAATACACTTGAGATTCCTTGTTGGTTGAATATCACCCACGACACGCAAATCGAGCTGCATGGGTTCTGTGACGCTTCCGAAAAGGCGTATGCCGCGGCAGTGTACATTCGCGCTATCAACATGGGCTCCGTAACAACAAACTTAGTTCTTGCCAAAACTAGAGTCGCACCTTTAAAAACCATCTCATTGGCGCGATTAGAGTTGTGTGGAGCTGTATTGACCCTGAGATGTTTGTCCGAAAGTGAGGAGAGGACAGCCATGGAAGGGTTGCCCATGCAATTAGGCGGGGAAGCCTATAGAATATTCCATGAGGCAAACCCAACATTGTTCTGGGGGTACGAACAACAACTCCGGGACAAATTGGTACCACAGTCTTCATACGAAGACGTGTACGAAAAGCTCTCTGAGATGCGACAAATCGTTGGCGATCGCTCGTCCACAAATTCATCCCGCGAATCGTGGAATGTCTCTGGATCCACCTCGTCAACCGGCGGCTCGGGAAATGCCTCGGGCAGGCCCGGGCAGGGGTGCCCTCTCGGACATCTCTTTGAGGTTGCCTTGTCTGCATCTGCAGGCCGTCTAATCTAACCTACACCTCCCGATACAAAACGACACCCGGGATTCCGCGAAGAGCGAGCAACTCCGTCGCCGACAGAACCAACTAACAGAAAGGGCGCGAAAACAAAAACAAACACGTTCCCAAGATACAACAGGACGCCGTCCGACAAGCTCCCCCCTCTCGCAAATACTATATGGGCCTAAAACGCAACAAGGAGACCCGGAACAACAGAAAAGATCAACCCGCAAACAACACTTCGAAAACAAAACGACAGTCTAAACACCAAGAACACAATTCACCAATATTCAACGGGAACACAGGATGGGCTGCCAACGGATTCACACAATCACAAAAGCACCAAACAAATAAGCTCACAAAAGTTTTGTGACAGTTTTCCGCCACACCAAACAAACACTCTCAAAGGGGAAGAGAAGGAAAAATAAGGGAAAAATACACACCGCACCCGTCAGTCAAAACGAAAAACCACAACTCAACCAACAAACGCCGTCCTCAGTGGGCGAGAAATGGAGAGAGAGAATCAAGCAAAGTTCGATTAATTAAACGCAAATCCAAACGAAATCGCAATAAAAGTTCCACGACACGAGACCAAACCAAGGTTTGAAGATAATTCAGAAAACTTGACAGTCTGAAATTACATTAACACTACAATAAACGAAATTTTTTGAAAGGAAAAGAAAAACTGAAAGCGCACCAAAATTTTGAATGGAATTCTGAAAAAGCTTAATAGTAAAAAAAAAAATTGTTTGCATCAATAAATTAATACGAAAAGGAAAATACAAAAGTTTGAAATTTACCAAAAAAAAAAAAAGAAAAAACAGTCCGGACGAAGATCTGAGGAAACTCAATAGTCCTCAGTTACAATAAAAATTACATAAAATTAAAACATGCAATTACAATAAATATTCTTCAACAACAATTAACTCCAACCAAAACTCTCGGCAAAACAATTCTACAATTATTGACAATAGATTTTTGAAGGACAAAAAAAAAAAATACAAAAATAAAAAATACTTTCGCCGCTCTACTGCTGATAACAAATTCTATCCACAGTGCACTACCTCTAGTCTTCGCTCCGTTGATTGCTATCTTGCCGAACACCTTCCAGAAATCCTCCTCCTGGCACTGTAACGTATTTCCCTGCTGTTAGTGCAACGCCGATCTGCCACTGTAACGTTTCTCTATGATTGACATGATTCGTCTCTACAATTGCCGAGGTTTCCCCGGTGCGTTTATCCGCAGCGCCAGTTGTGACGTTTACAGCCACACAAAATTAACGTACAATAAAAAGGGTTACCTGGATTCGGGCTGACTATTTCCGCAACGCTCCCAGCCCTGTGAGTCGGAAGCCTCCTTATGAATCCCTTCCTTGTGCATATCCTCCCGCACCTGCGCAAGTGATTGGAGAAGTTGAACTATCAAATAGACATCTTCCGACACCCAGCGTGACTCCCAGCGTTATCTATAAGTACTCCGCCGGACCAAAACTTATCAGCACTTCCAGGAAAACACCTCCTCCTTATTAATCAAAACAAACAAAAACGCAACCTTTCGACTTTCGTTTACTTTTAATTTTTTTAATTTAACAAAGGGACGAACATAGTCACTTTTCGAGTTTACTTTCTTCCAATTTTTTCCTTAGGTTTTTTTTTTTTGACCACCGTAAGCTTTTCTTCTCCTTTCTTGTTCTTCTTTTTAACTTCAACAAACGGAATCTTTTTTAAAACCGTATCCCAAAAACATTAACCCGTTCTCTCTTTCGCTCCCCACTCACGTCCACTTCGAAAACCGAATTCGAACTCGAAGAACTGCACGATCCACACCCGAATCGGGGCGTGTTTGAAAACCCACTTGTGGATCGTGCAACTCCTCCACCACCTTACCATCACACCACTTTAAAACAAATTATATTCTAATTACAAACTATTAATTGATGGGGTGGCGGACGCACGTAACAGCAGAGAACATCACAGGTTTCGTTTCCCGAGTGAAACAGGCTGTGGTACTCTGCAAGGAAGCTGCCGAGCGCTCATATGGAAAGGAAAGCAGCGACATTTGCGCTGCACAAATAGAAAAACTGGCCAAATCCGTATTGATGCGCGGAATACGAGAGGAACCCTTTCGAAGCCAGTTATTGGCCATAAAGGAAGAAACTCTCGAGGGCATCATGTCGCAACTTATCTGGATGGTAAGTCGACAAAAAGAACTTGAGGGAAAAAGAGATGCCTATGATATGAGAGATATATCAAGGGCAATTGAATACCCCGAGTCACAGAGGGAAGAAAATCACAAGCTCCCACAATGTTGCAGGATTCGGAACATAACACCCGAAAGGTACACCAGGGATCCTTTTTCGGAAAAGGATTTCATAACATCGGAAGGAAGAAAGGTTCGCGAAGAACGAAGCCCGCCTCGTCATTCACAGGGGCTGGAAAATAAGGATGACCATCCTGTAAATCGACCAGATAATGGTGATCGCCCAGTACCAAGAAGGCGAACAGTAACATGGCAGAGCCCGCCCCGCCATTCACAGGGAAGGGAAAATAGAGAAGACCAACCTGTGAATGGACGAGAGGAAATTGATCGCTCGGTACCAGCGAGACGAAACACCAAATGGAGCAGCCCGCCTCGTCATGCACAAAGAGAGGAGGAAAGGGACGAACCTCCGGTAAACAGGCGAGGAGACTTCGACCATCCAGGAACCAGTAGGCGGGAACCAACAAGACGGAGCCTAAATCGACACTCACAGCGCATGGACTATATAGAGGTCCACCCGGTGAGTGGACAATATAGTTACAACCGACCAAGGAGCCCGCCACAAATGCAGGATGAAAGAAATCGCCGAGAACAGAGGTACAGGGAGTATAGTCCGGATCCGCGGGAATCGTTCAGTAGGCAACCTCAACCCACGAACGACGCGTCTCGGAGAGATGGGGATTACTATAGAAGGTCGACCGAAACAGCTCGACACTATACAGAAGAACCCCACCCCGTAAGCCGCCCCCAACCTGCGAGGAACCCGTTCCGCCAATACGAACCAGCACGCACACCACCACACGACTATCAACCACACAGCGGGACAAGGCCCGATGGACCTGGAGTACGAAGGTGCCAATAGGACGAGAATGATTATTATCATCAAAGCCGTGACGCACAATCAAACCCGCTAAGTGCAGAAGTAGCATCAGTTTTTGCCACAAAATGGGGCACTTACGTGACGAGTGCATTGCTCGTCGTAACATGCCAATTTGCACTTCGTGTTTTAGGTATAGACACGAAGTAGGAAATTGTCGGGTAAGAGTTGTACCACCAGCGACACAAAATCCCGCGCCCCAAAGAACAAAGGCCACAACCTACACAAAGGCCACAAAATGAACAGAGGGAGTCACCGAGACAACCAAAGCAGAAAAAGCTCACCCAAATCCAGATTGTACGCACACAGCAACGGCTAGACTTGTACGTCGCCGTAAAGCCCTACCAACCTCCACGGTTAACTTGGAATGGCCAGAACCACCAACGAATGGCTCAGGTAAGAAAAAAGAACCGAATCAAAAAGGAAAAACCTTAAAAGGCAGGAGACACCGACAGAGGAACTCTAGGCGCCGGTCAGGTCGAAGCCGCTCTAGTACGGAGAGTACAGAACAGAGCACCGACCGAAGTAACTGCGCCGAGAAAAAGAGTCCCTCCACTAAAACCCAAAGTAGCAATAGACCAGAACCAACGGCGGCAACCGGTAAACGAAAAGCTATAGGTAAAAAATCGGGGAAACGCCAAACGGTCGGGTGGCACATCCGCAACCCGACCGAATTAAACTTGCAAAATAGTCAAAGCAGTTTTCGCCGACTGAAGCTCGAAATGTCCAATTTCAATTAGACATTGGCCATAAAAAATATACGAGCCTAATTGTGGACACCGGCGCTGAGATCAGCTTATTAAAGACTAAAGCACTCCACAAAAAATATGAAGTGGATGCCCAGAAGGCCATAATCCTCCATACACTTTTTGGCAAGAGAAAGTCTAGGGGGGCATACAGGGGAAGTTCAAACTACGTCATGAAATCCCCTGTAGCTTCGAAGTGGTAGACACGTTGCCAGGAATGTCAGAAGACGGTTTGTTGGGTAACGACTTTCTATCGCGTTATTGCAAAGTTAATGGACCAGGAGGTTGTTTGGAATTTCCCCAAACAATCACAAATCCTGAAAGTTTCTCTGTTGACTTTGTAAATAAATGCAAGAAAGTAAGCACGGTAAAACCTAGACAAAAGGCAGCCGAACGGGAAACCGGATCACAGGAACCTAACAAGGTTGATACTGCGGTCGGAAAAACCCCGAAGACCTTACCCACGCAGGGGAAGGGCTGCGAAAACCTGTCAGGCGGCAGTTACCCCAACAAGCAAGCAAATGCCCAAAAGCCAAAAAGTGGAAAGGAAGGGCACACTTCGGTAGAACGCCTACCAATAAATCCTTCGGAGGTGGAAACCTTGATGAGAAGACCGGTCATTGTACCAGGGCGCTCAAGGAAGATAATTGGGTTCCCCATAAAGATCCGGGAGGAGGTAATCTTGGTACCTAAAGAAGTACAACCTGGGATTTTACACCCGAATTGTATTTTAAAAAGGGCGAAGGGTGCCCAAATAGAGGCACTCAATACCTTAGATTACCCCCAGACCATTGACCGGATACTGGTGGAGTTGCTTCCAACAAAGGACTATGCCTTCCTTCCTTTGGAAAACCGGGAAAATACACAGACCGGTAAGCGAGTCAATACGTCAGCGGAAGTTAACTTGAACAATAAATCAAGTCATCGCGGATCCGAGATAAATCCTTCGGAGGTAGAAAACCTCCAATTTATAAGACACCTTTTCTCGGGAGGTGAGTTGCCTAAAGAATCCGTAAAAGATTCGAGATTGTCTCAGTTGCATGAGGAACTCCACTTAGGGAAAAACCTAAGTCCTGAGGAGTGTGAATCAATAGTGGAAATATGTGAGGAGTTCAACGACATATTCCACTTAAAAGGCGACCACCTGACGTATACCAATGCGATAACGCATGAATTGTGTATGGTACAGGACCAAGCGCCTATAAACCAAAGACCATACCGTCTGCCTGAGTGCAAAAAAGAAATTATTAACGAGCAAGTTCGAGGAATGCTAGAGAATGATATCATTCAGCCTAGCAAAAGTCCGTGGAACTCACCCCTCCTAGTAGTTCCCAAAAAAGCGGGCCTCGATGGAAAAGCCCGATGGAGAGTAGAGGTCGATTTCAGGAAACTGAACGACAAAACCATCGGTGATGCGTATCCTCTCCCTAGAATAGAGGATATTTTAGACCAACTCGGTCACTCACGCTAATTTTCCACGCTTGATTTAGCCAGTGGCTACCATCAAGTCTTAGTCGATCAGAAGGATCGCGACAAGACAGCCTTCAGCACTAATTACGGGCATTATGAGTTCAGACGTATGCCGTTCGGGCTAAAGGGAGCCCCGGCTACGTTCCAGAGACTCATGAACCATGTCCTCACTGGGTTGCAAGGTATCGAATGCTTTGTATATCTGGACGACATTGACAAACTCCAGAAGGTATTCGAACAATTGAGATATCACAATCTCAAATTGCAACCCGAAAAATGTAGATTTTTACAGAAAGACGTAGTCTACCTCGGACATGTTTGTTCTGAAAAATGGGCAATGCCAAATCCCGCCACGACAGCTGGTGTCGGGGATTTCCCCATTCCCAAGACGGTAAAGAACGTCCAATCATTTCTAGGACTGGCGAACTATTATCGAAAATTTTTTCCAAATTTCTCGAGAATAGTACGTCCCTTAACAAACTTGTTAAGGAAGGACGTTAAATTCACCTGGTCAGACAAATGCCAACAAGCATTTGAAAAAGTAAAAGGATTATTGGTTTCGCCGCCAATATTATTCTATCCAGATTTCACCAAACCTTTTAATCTGACTACGGATGCGAGCAGCGAAGCACTTGGTGCCGTGCTATCGCAAGGGGAAATAGGCAAAGATCAACCTGTAGCTTATGCAAGTCGAACCTTGAATAAAGCGGAAAGAAATTACTCCACCATTGAGAGGGAGTTACTAGCCATTGTGTGGGCGACTAGAAATTGCCGCTGTTATTTGCAAGGGCGAAGGTTCAACATCTATACAGATCATAAGCCACTGAAGGGAGTTTTTAACATGAAAGACCCCACGTCACGTTTAACAAAATTCCAGCACAAATTATCGGAGTTTGATTACCAAATAGAGTACAAACCCGGTAAATATAATACCAATGTGGATGCTTTGAGCCGCATCCCGCAAGGTTGTGATGAAACTCCCAAACTAAAAAGATGTAATGTAGTAACACGCGCCCAAGCAAAAAAGCTAAGGGAAAGCGAAGGATCCCAGGGAAGTCAAACAAATGACGAGTCTGATTTACCAGATAATCCCATTCCTGCCTGCACGGAAAAAGGAATGGAGATAACAAAACCTGAGGATATCCAGTTACTACTACGGGATTACCATGATCCTCCTTTGGGCGGACACCAAGGAGTGATAAAAACCTATAACAAGATTCGTAGGAACTTTTGGTGGAAGAACATGATGCGAGACATTAAAGTCTACGTTAAGAAATGTAAGGATTGTCAAACCATGAAATCTTCCCCAAATCTACGGATGCCCATGGTAATCACCGACATTGCAAAGAGGCCTTTCGACAAAGTATATTTGGATATAGTCGGGCCTCTGGATCGAACTCCAGCATGCAATACATATATACTAACTTTTCAAGACAATTTGTCTAAGTATATAGATTGCTACGTCTTACCCAATGCGGAGGCAGAAACGGTAGCCACGGCCTTCTTTGACCAAATAGTTGCTCGGTATGGTGCTCCGAAGCAACTGGTTACCGATCAGGGAAGCAACTTCCTAAGCAGCTTGTTTAAAAACGTCTGCAAGCTGCTCCGTATCAAGAAGCTTCAAACCTCAGCGTACCATCCACAGTCGAATGGTGCTTTAGAAAGAGCCCATCGACCACTCGTAGAATACCTACGCAGTATTGTGGATGGAAATTCCCAAACATGGGATCAATACCTGAGGACGGCAACATTCGTGTACAACACCAACGTACACGAAGGTACCAAACTTACGCCGATGGATTGTCTCTTTGGTTTCGACCCGGAGGTACCGACTAACTTCAAATAACCTCCGGAACCGGTGTACAACTATGGGGTTTTGAGTCCTCTTGCTGCTGTCCTTAGCACTGTTTTACTCCTACCACCATATTATCGCGCACGCGGTCGTCAACAACTTGTGTATTAAGGGTTTGCTGGTGGTTCCGTCGATAATTAAGCGGAAGAGCGTCTAATAATATGCCCCGTCGCTGATTCAGCTCTACCCGTGGTGACTATTAAAAACACACTCTTCGGTTCGGTTCTTTGATTTAATTTTGTTTTGTATACACTTAAGAAAAACTGTTGTAAGTTACGAATTAGATTATTAAATGTTATTTTGTACCCTTATGAATAACAGTGGTAAGTCGAAAATATGATTATTATATGTTATTTTGTACACTTAAGAAAAACTGTTGTAAGTTACGAATATGATTATTAAATGTTATTTTGTACACTGTGCTGGTTTTCAGGCACTACGCAGGTTCCCATAGTTTGCATGAGAACACTAATGGCAATGGACTACGAGTCATCGAACTGGCAGCATCGAAAAACTTGGTCGTTGCGAGTACCAGGTTTCCGCGTAAAGATATCCACAAAGCCACCTGGGTATCACCTGATGGAGCCACTCGCAACCAAATTGACCACGTGTTGATAGATCGCCGCCACTCTTCGAGCCTGATGACGGTACGAACGTACCGAGGTGCCAACGTCAACTCGGATCACTATCTTGTTGGTACAGTTTTCCGAGCGCGGATTGCCTTACGGAGACGTATTGCATCCACGGATCAGGTTCGAATCAACACGGCTGCCTTACGCAATGAGAACACCAGCAACACCTTTGGTCATGCGTTAAGACTCGCCCTCGAAGAGCTCGACGGAGGGAGAGTAAGTCCTGGGGCCAGAATGCCGGGCGTAGAAGAGAAATGGACACGCCTTAAGACTACTGCCATTAGTACTGCCAACTCCATCTTAGGCAGTAGTCGTAGAGATCGGAACGACTGGTTTGATGATGAGTGCAAACTAGCGACTGAACGTAAGAATGCTGCATACCGGGCAATGCAGCAGTCTCATAGGACGCAGGTACGCGAGGAGAAATACAAAGAGCTCAGAAGAACTGAAAAAAGACTTCACAGACAAAAGAAAAGTGCCTGGGAAAAAAATCTTGTCTGTGAAATAGAGAAAAGTAGAGAGCGAGGTCCGCACCAGGCGCGGAAGTTCTACCAAATAATCCGCAGTATGACGCGGTACACACCACGCTGCACTTACTGGAAGGATAAAGAGGGTAATCTGATCACCGATCCTGAAGGCATTCTGGAGCGATGGGAAGTGCACTTTAATGAATTGCTAAATGGTCAGCTCACAGAAGAATTGGAGGCTCCACCAATGCAAGATCAAAACCAAATGTTGCCGCCACCAAGCATTGAGGATACCCTAAAAGCCATTAGACAGCTAAAATCAAATAAAGCCCCTGGAGCTGATGGCATACCAGCTGAGCTGATCAAACAAGGAGGGACAGCGTTACATCACGCAATTCACGAGATCGTGGCGCACGTATGGGAGCAAGAGGAGATGCCGGAAGATTGCCGTCGTGGTATAATTTGCCCAATACATAAGAAGGGAGATATCACACTATGCAGCAACTATAGGGGTATAACATTGCTGAGTATCGCCTATAAGATACTCTCCACTATCCTACAAGACCGGATATCCCCATACGCTAAAGCCATCATTGGTCAATATCAGTGTGGCTTCATTCCAGGCAAATCAGCAATTGATCAGATATTCACCCTTAGGCAGGCGGTGGAAAAATGTCTGGAATTTAAGATTCCACTATATCATCTATTTATAGACTTCAAGGCCACCTACGACAGCATAGCCAGGGTAGAACTATATAATGCCATGAGAGAATTCGGCATTCCAAATAAATTGATACGACTTTGTAGGTTGACCATGACCAACGTAACTAGTCAAGTAAAAGTAGCTGGATTGCTGTCCAAACCAATAAACATCTATAATGGACTCCGACAAGGGGACGGTCTGGCCTGCCTCCTCTTCAACCTGGCGTTGGAGAAAGCAATCCGTGACTCTGGCGTTACAACTAGAGGGATTGTCACCAAGTCCAGCCAGATACTTGCCTACGCAGATGACATCGGCATCATCGGTAGAACCGAATCGGCGGTACAGGAATCCTTCACCCATATCGAGCAGGCGGCACAAAAACTGGGACTGCGCATTAATGAGGGAAAAACCAAGTACATGGTGGCAACTTCTGCGAAGAGAAGACCTAACGTTGGTCAAACTATCAGGGTAGTGGAGCACGAATTTGAAGTAGTGCAATCCTTTAACTACCTTGGGTCAATAGTATCAGCCGATAACAATATGGAAGAAGAAATACGCGAACGGCTGATTAAATCCAACAAAGCCTACTATGGTCTATCAAGGCTCTTTAAATCCCGAAATTTATCCAGAACATCCAAGCTACTACTGTACAAGACCATGGTCTTACCAGTACTCATGTGTGGATCCGAGACCTGGGTGCTTAATAAAAGGCACTCTGAACTCTTGGCCGCGTTCGGGAGAAAGGTCTTAAGGAGAATTGTTGGCCCCGTATGTGAGGGAGGACGATTCCGGAGACGCTACAACCATGAGTTGTACGCAATCTACCTTGAAGCTCATATTGTAAGAAAAATCAAGCTCGGTAGACTCCGGTGGGCGGGACACGTAGCTCGAATGAGCGAAGAGGAGCCTGCCCGGAAAGTCCTTTGTGGCAGGATGTATGGAAGGAGACAGCGCGGCAGACCTTGTCTGCGATGGAGGGATGGCGTAGACCAGGACGCCCAGAGCCTGGGAGTGCTAAACTGGATGACATCGGCTCGAAATCGGGACCGGTGGAGAGATTTGTTAAATAAGGCCAAGACCGGATCCCGGTTGTAGTGCCGATGATGATGATGATGAATAACAGTGGTAAGTCGAAAATATGATTATTAGATGTTATTTAGTACACTTATGAATAACTGTTGTAAGTTGAAATACGATTAATAAATGTTATTTTGTACACTTATGAATAACAGTGGCAAGTCGAAAATATGATTATTAAATGATATTTTGTACACTTATGAATAACAGTTGTAAGTTGAAAATATGATTATTGAGTCCTATTTTGATTACACTTATGAATAACAGTTGTAAGTTAAATAAACACGGCACCACTCACAGGACAAAAGTTACTCAGTCAACGTTCAATACAATTTCTTCCTTTCTTCGAAAATCGGCCCGCCACACGATTCACAGCAATATACTACTCGACCTTGGTTCACTTGGACCATTATTTTTATTAAAAGATATTTTTCCGCACGGTGACAGCGCTATCGATCGACACTCCAGACTGACTTCGTATGCACTCCAGTCTTAGGGTTGGTTTACTTGCCACCAACACAGGCGCAGCCATTTCTCCACGAACTACTCATGCGGAGATCTACTCCTGGTGCTGTACTCTCACACAGCCAAGGCAACGATCATCACATTTGCCCTGGTCCGTGTAAGTCACCCCAGGAGCCGGCATTCATGTTCATAGTGGTGGGCGCTATGTGTGTGGCTTTTTCGAAGATATTTGTTTACTATCAGAGGTCGCCCGGGTGACCCATACGTGCGACTTGATGTATCTTAACTCTGGCATGCGTTATATCTCTTGTATTTGTATTCAATTAGAGATGTGTCCTTTTAAGGCATGCGTTGTGGGTTTCGTTTCTTGCGCGCCTGCTTGGTAATTCTGGGAATTAGTCGCAGGCTTGCGCAACCGCATAATGTGTGGGATGGTTATTCTGCTACACCACATCGTTGGTTGTTGTTTTTACCAGATCGATGTGCAGATGTCCCATGTTTGCTTACGACATAAAGTTTCATGCTTATTGCAACTACGTTGCGCCAGGTCTTCATGTCGTGTTTTTAGGTACTTTACGTATTTCTATTTTGGGGAATGCCTGTTATTGCTGATACACTTTTCGTATCAGCAGACATTGTGGTTGTTAGGAATGCTAATGCAGGTAAGTACACGATTTTTCGGAGCCGAACGCTTATGAAAAAGGGGTTTACCTGGTGGTAGGTAAGCAGGTGAGTAGTGGCGTTCGCCAGAGTCGCCACACAACCACGAGAGCTACCATAAGCTATTAAAGTACAAACTCCAGCGTACATACGAAATAGCGAGGCGTTACCTATTAATTTCCAAGAGGAAATCCAAAAGGTACCATGACCGTACCGTACGCCCTTTCACGTTTCACGTGGGCGATAAAGTTCTGATGCGGAATGCGCAGAAACAAGGGAAGTTAGCTCCCATATGGAGGGGTCCCTACAATGTAGTGGCAATATAGGACCTAGTAAATGCGGTTCTGAAAATAGGCAGAAAAAGTGTGGTGGTGCACAAAAACAGGTTGAAACCCTATTTCGATTAAAGGGTACGAACTGAAAGGGGTGATATGTTTGAGTCTGTAGTGATACCAGAGGAAATGGCAGCCACCAGCCACCAGAACTAGTCATGACCTAAGAAGCACATATGTTGGTAATATAAAATTATTTGAATAATATATTAAACATTACACATATATTCTAAATTATAAACAATAAAATAGTAAACAAAAAGAAATGTAAATATAGTATAAACTATAAAATGTTTAGAAATTTAATAAATTTGTAAATAAAATATTTAAGTAATATTAAATCCAATAACAAACTATATATGGAAATAGTTACAAAATAGATACTAACTCAAAAATAAAAATAAATAAATTGTAAATAATATATATAAATGTTATTAGTAGATGTAAAAATATTGTTAAATAAAATCAAATGAATAAATCGTAAATAATATATATAAATATTATTAAGAAATGTAAAAATATTGTTAAATAAAATCAAATGAATAAATTGTAAAAAAGTAAACTAAAAAAAATAAAAATGAATATAAAAATAGTGTAAAGCCAACCGCCGCGCACACACCTGTATATAGATATATACTACCGAAAGTGAGTTTCATTCCTCTTCCAAGAATGAAATTCCATTTTTGTAAGGGGGGAGGAATGTTATATAATTAAGTTCATAAAATGATCACGCCCCCTTTTCAATTATTAACATCTCGTGTCTTCACGCGCATATCCTTCCCTTCTTAATATTCCCTTTCCCTTTACAATAGAAAACCCTTTTACAGTAGATTATAATTTAAATAAAAGTTTACCCCCATTTAAAATCCCATTCACATTGCAATAACCATCGTCCTTTTATTAACCATAGTCGCCACCTATCAACCAGTTCGACTGTTTCCTCGAAATAACTATAGTGGAAGCGGAACGAACGAAACAGGATATGTAGCGAAAGGCACGAGATTGTCCTTCTTCTTGTGTAAACGTGCGTTGAGTGCAGTCCGGTGCTCCGCACAACAAAATATTTAAATTAGCTTTTGTGTGTAAAATCGAATCGTATGCGCGTGCGGTGAAAAGCAAAGATTAGAATAAAAAGTCTATAAGGAAATTAATTTTATATATATATATATATATATATATATATATATATATATATATATATGTGCGTTGTGAAACTAATTGGTATTATGTTAATTAAACAGTTATAGAAGTAGAATTAAACAATTGTGAAACAAATTTGTATTATGTTAATTAAACAGTTAATGAACTAGAATTAAACAATTATTGAACAAAAAGTGAAAAAGAAGCAGAGTAATTTATTTGTAAAACCCACGTCTCAACAGTCAAGACTGACCAGGGGGTAAGTTTGATGTATAAAATTTATATTCAATTGTTGTAAAAAATAATCAACAGTATCATGAACTTCTAAAACCCGGCGAAACTCTTGATGTGCAACGGTACCGACAACAAATGATCAATTTGAACCATGTATTGATCGAAAAACGACCAGAATGGGCCACAAGATACGGAAAGGTAATTTTGTTGCATGATAATGCTCCGAGTCATACAGCGAAACCCGTCAAAGAAACGATAAAAGCTCTCGGCTGGGAAGTGTTATCCCACCCGCCGTATTAACCAGACTTGGCTCCTTCCGACTACCATTTGTTTTCATCGATAGGACACGCATTGGCTGAGCAACATTTCAATTCCTCCGAAGAATTCGAAAATTGGGTCTCCGAACGGTTTGCCTCAAAAGACGACCGGTTTTATTGGTGTGGTATCCAGAAATTGCCAGTAAGTGGTCGAAATGTGTAGAAAGCAATGGTCAATACTTCGAATAAAATGTTTTTTACTTTCCCATTTAAAATGAGTAAAATCATACCGGTACAGCTGTAAAAAGGTAAAATTAAAACTAAATTTGAATAAAGAAACTAAATAACTAAATGAGTTTATCTATATATATATATGCTTCTTGTTCCGCAACATATATATATATATATATATATATATATATATATATATATATATATATATATCTTGCGGAACAAGAAGCAACAAAACATCATAATCAACCATAACCTCCACCAATAAATTTAAATGTAAATCATGCCAATGATTTAAAGACCAAATTAAAGCATCATACCTAGAAGTATGCAAAGGAAAGCCAACTTTAGCAAGCTTGAGCTTTCACGTCGATTATGAATTCAAAACAGATTTGAAGTGTGCTTTTAGGAGTATTGTGCTTTTAGGAGTATTGAAACTAACGCCAAGGTATACACTGTCAGCTGTTGAAGCTTTTGTAGATGGCTAGTACCGGTGCCGGACGATGACCCACTACGGCAACGAAAATCCAACACACAACGGAGGATGGCTGTTGCTGTTTTTTGGCAGTTGGATGTACGGAAGTTCGACTGTTTGAAAAAGGAAGAGGGAATTGAAAATTCCGGTAGATCATTGGTAGTTTTCACTATTCAAAAGAACACTGTTTTTGAATTCCATCTGGTCAAGAAGGTGATACATTGTTCCAATAAAAGGTTAAAAGTTGAATTCAAATTAAAACGTTGTCTTTTCTTTTTTCCTTTTGTGTTGCTGGTTTGAAATACAACCATAACTGGTCCTTCAACCCGGATCGAAGCATCCGCGAAGAACTATAGGAGAATTGTTGGCCAAAAGCAAGGACTGATTTTGTTGGTGGATTGCTGGTTTGGAGCGGCAAGCCAAGAGCAAGGACTGATTTTGTTGGCGGATTGTTGGTTTGGAGCAGCGAGCCAAAAGCAAGGTAAGGTGGCAATTCATAATTTCTTTGTAATTAAATTAAGTAAATTAAGATAACATAATCAAAGTGAAGTGTGAATTGTGTTTGCTGAACTAAGGACGATTTCCAGTGTGTTGTGTCGGTGGCGAACTGTTGAAAGGAGTGTGTTCGACAAAGAAAAGTTCACAGAAAATTCGGTCTGTAGAATTAAATTAAAAAAAAAAAACAGGATAAGCGCTAAACGGTTCGAGAAATTCATCTCGGTGTGTTCGGTAATCCACGCACCAGAGCATTCCGGCTACAAAAGACGTCCCAATACGAACATTCGAATAAAGTGCGAAAATCACTACGGTGTGTTCGGTACTCCACGCACCACTGCATTAATCCTATAAATTCCATTCAACCATAGGAGCAATATTTTGATAAGGTGCGGAAATCACCAAGGTGTGTTCGGCAATCCACGCAACGGGGTATTCGGCAACTTTCTTTTTTTTGAATCCTTCACGGCTCAGTGGGAACAAATTTAATAAAGTACCAATATTTCATCCTTATTCTCCTATCTATTTATTTTTTTCGGTAACCAAATCTTTGGCAATTAGTTCTTTACGAAGTATCCCGACTAGCGGACTGTCAGCAACAGAGTATCTCACCGCATCGATACACGCGCTTCATCTGAATTGCCTCCACACGTTAATCAGGAATCACCAAATTATCTCGGTGTACTAGTTCGGAGAAAGGAAAAAATCATGAGCAAGCAGAGGACGGCAAACCTATCACAACATTGCAGGCGAATTAACCGCCGATCATAAAGCATACTTGGCCTTGGAACATTCAGCCAAGTCCATGCACATGAATGTGGCGCGGTTAAGGAACCTGGAGCAGGCGTTCGAAGATGCAAGGGGGCTTCATCAGAAAATAATAGCAGCCTCAAGTGATGACGCCAAGGCGAAATATATGGACGAGTAAACGTTCCACCAGCTCAAGGAATTGTATTACAGCTATTCCTCTGAGCTTAAGACTCAGCTGTACCACACAGAGTCCCAATTCTTATGGCACAATTCATTGAACGGCTCACTGGGAGGAATAAAGGTGCCAACGGCGGAATTAAAGCTTCCCCCCATAAAAATCCCAACCTTCTCCGGCTCCTATCAGACTTGGCCGGAGTTCAAAGGTTTGTTCGAGAGTCTCATCATAAAGAACACTATACACATATCCGATGTGCACCGTCTACATTACCTCAAGGCAAACTTGAGTGGAGAAGCGGAACGTCTGCTGCGAAACACTGCAATAGTCGACGGCAATTTCGAGTCAGCATGGGCAACCCTGGTGAAAAGATACCAAAACCTGCGGTTGCTCAAGGATAACCAGTTCAGCCTACTTTTCAACCAGTCTGCACTCACTCATGAGTCGGCTGACGGAATCAAGACACTGGTAGACACCACCAACGAGGCCAAGCAATCTCTCCAAAACCTTGGGGTCTCGGTTACAACATGGGAAGATGTTCTGATCTACCACACGGTTCAAAAACTTCCCCACAATACGCACGGTTTATGGGAATCGCATATTTCATCTTATGTCGACTATCCGGCTTATGACGTGCTGAAGGATTTCTTGCTTACAAGGGCAAGAACTTTGGATGTTATGGGACAAACGACATCCACTGTTCCTCACGGGAAGTCCAGGGGAACACCTGCTGCAGTCGGTGTCCTAATTCTACCACCCACAATTGTCCTTTGTGCTCGGGTCCACATTCAATTCGTAGATGTTTTAAATTCAAGGCACTCAGTCCTCAAAAGCGAAGGAGCATGGTAACCAAGTACCGATTGTGTTTCAACTGCCTATCCAATACTCATACAACTCAGGAGTGCACGAGCAAATTTACTTGTGTACGGTGCAAACGGAAACACCATTCATTGCTGCATTCAAGCGACATGTACTCTCCTGGGTCCAGAAATGATTCGACTTCAGACAACACTGCCCGGTCAGGTGTTCCAACTAGCAAATCTACAGTTCCGGCGGAGCAAGTCAAGTCAGCAGTGTCCACAACCGGAGCATCATCATTCAACGCCTGTATTCTCGGGAGTCACGATGCCCAGACTGTTCTACTGGCAACGGCCCTCGTGAAAGTTTACACAACCACTGGTCAAGCCATTTTATTACAGGCGCTGCTCGATCCTCGATCGGAAGCCTCATTCATTACGGAATCGGTGTCACAACGTCTGGGACTCAAAGATAAGAGAAGCCTCGTGTCCGTCTAGTCGAGTCGGAGAAGGAAGGTTGACCACAGCGAAAAGGAAGGTAACACTCACCATTCACTCCAATATCACCGACGCCTTCCGACTACAGATGCGGGCGTTGGTTCTGCCTAAACTCACTGCAGTACTACCAGCGCGTCACCTACCAGGCTCAAAATGGGATCACTTAAAGGGCATGGAGCTGGCTGACCCAACATATCATAGGCCGGGGAGAATCGACATGCTTCTTGGTAGCGATGTATATTCGTCAATCCTTCTGGAAGGAATGGTCAAAGGGGCTCCCGGCACCCCAATGGCACAACGGACCGAACTAGGATGGGTCTTCTCTGGCGGCATTTCCAACAATCAGACAGCAGTAACATCCTTTCATTTGAGGACGGAGGACTCGCGGCTAGACACCTTGCTCACGAAATTCTGGGAAATAGAGGAGAAGGAGGAGAAGAAAATGTTGTCACCTGAGGAAGAAAGGTGTGAGACGCAGTTTTGCCACTCCCATAGAAGACAGTTCGATGGAAGGTATATGGTCTACCTCCCATTCAAAGAAGAAACATATCCTTCTTTAGGATTATCCCAGAATTCGGCGCTAATTAGGTTGCTGCAATTAGAGAAGAAATTCAAAGCGAATCCAGAATTTCACAAAGCATACCAAGAAGTGCTGAAAGGTTATAAACAATTGGGGCACATGACAGAATTACACCTCAAATCCCTTCCAAGGTCACACCACTTCGTCCTTCATCATGCCGTGATGAAGGAGACTAGTTCGACGACGAAGCTTCGCATCGTATTCGACGCATCATGCAAATCTTCGGACGGAGCATCTCTCAACGATCATCTTCTGGTGGGCCCTCGGTTGCAGGATGATATCTTTGAGCACATAGCCCGGTTCCGACGTCACAAGATAGGATTCGATACCAAAATGTATCGTCAAATATGGGTTGCCCTGCAGGATGTTATTTTCCAATTGATTCTGTGGAGAGATAAGGAAGAGGAGGAAGTCCGAGCATATTGCCTTAATGCAGTCACCTTTGGTATGGTCTCGGCTCCATATCTAGCTATCCGTACCCTTCAGCAACTGGCACGAGATGAGCGGGACGATTACCCCATTGCTTCAAAGATTGCGTTGAGGAATTTTTACGTCGACTTTGTGATACATGGGGCAGATTCGATAGATGAGGCGATGGAGATGCAGTGTCAGCTGTCGGGGATGTTGGGTCGCGGGGGCTTCCCGCTGCGAAAATGGGCAAGCAATAGCGAAACATTCTTGGCTGCTGTTCCACATGAAGATAGAGAGATGCAGCTTCCCCTCTCATTTGATGACGCGAAGACGATCAAGGCCCTGGGCATACAATGGCACCCGGGAAGAGACATTTTCACCTTCCAATTCAACATTCCTGAGCAGAGGAAGGCAACGAAACGAACGATCTTATCCGACATCGCACGCCTGTATGATCCCATGGGATGGATATCTCCCTGTGTGATAACTGGCAAAATGTTGATGCAGGAGATATGGAAACAGGGAAAAGCTTGGGACAGTGAGCTTCCAGAATGGATCATATCAGCATGGCACACACTCAAGACGGATTTGGGCGCTGTCAATACACTTGAGATTCCTCGTTGGTTGAATATCACCCACGACACGCAAATCGAGCTGCATGGGTTCTGTGACGCTTCCGAAAAGGCGTATGCCGCGGCAGTGTACATTCGCGCTATCAACATGGGCTCCGTAACAACAAACTTAGTTCTTGCCAAAACTAGAGTCGCACCTTTAAAAACCATCTCATTGGCGCGATTAGAGTTGTGTGGAGCTGTATTGCTGGCAAAGCTGTTGGTGCGCACAAAGGAGATGATGGACCTCGCGCAAACAGGAATATATGCTTGGTGCGATTCTCAAATCACACTGGCCTGGATAAAGTCAGCACCATATACGCGAACCGCTTTTGTGGCGAATAGAGTTGCCGAGATTCAATTGCTGGTGGAATCGAGTCGCTGGAACTACATTGCTTCGGAATACAATCCGCCAGACGTCGCTTCTAGGGGAATCTCCCCAAGGGACTTACCGGCACATCACCAGTGGTGGCATGGACCGGAGATGTTGCACACGTTTCGGGAGAGCACGCATTCATCAGAAGACATGCCGACAACTGAACTCGAAATGAAACGCGCTCCAGATTCAAGATCGAAACCCATCCTCATTTGTGCTCATTTGGCAACATCCAATGATCTATTAAGTAGATACTCTACCCTACGGCGGCTGATTAGGATAACAGCATATTGTCTCCGATTCGTCAACAATTGTACCATAGGTAGGTCATCGCCTTCTACGGGACCACTTTCAGTGGAAGAGATCGCATCAGCCAGGATAAAGCTTATAGCAGTGACCCAGAGGGAATTCTTCGCCGAAGACATCTAGCGTATCTCGAACGGATCCGCAGTCTCAAGGGGCAGTAAGGTAGCGAGGCTGTCCCCCATCATGGATGATTACAAGATAATGCGTGTTGGAGGGCGATCGGAGAATGCGGACCTTTCATACACGCAGCGTCACCCAATCATATTGCCAGCGCACAGTGCTCTCACTGATCTGATAACTCAAGACGTTCATAAAAGGACGCTTCATGGTGGCCAGCAGTTGATGCTGGCGGTGCTTAGACAGGAGTTTTGGATCTTGAAGGTGAAGACACGGGTTAAAAATTGCATCCACCGCTGTCTCAAATGCTACCGACACGTGGCCACTCCGATGCAGCAGATGATGGCTGACTTGCCAGCAGCCAGAGTTAATCGAGCTCGTCCGTTCCAATCAACAGGGGTAGATTATGCAGGTCCTATTCAGTTAAAGGCTTGGAGAGGTCGCTGTAATAAAGTACACAAGGCATATATCGCGATTTTTATGTGTTTCTGCACGAAAGCAGTTCATCTGGAGCTGGTCAGTGATTACAGTACGAGCGCCTTCCTCGCTGCCTTTAGGCGACTTACGGCACGTCGCGGAATCTGCACAGATCTGTACAGCGACTGCGGAACAAATTTCCAAGGAGCAGCAAGAATGATGCACCAAGTGCAATCATACCACGATCGACAATGGACAGCGGACGTTGCGAAGCAACTTCATGACAACGGGACCACTTGGCATTTCAACCCTCCTGCAGCACCTCACGTCGGCGGTCTCTGGGAGGCAGGAGTGAAATCAATGAAACACCATTTGAAAAGAGTTATCGGTCATCACACTTTAACGTTTGAGGAATACGCCACGGCTCTCGCTCAAGTGGAGGCCTGCTTGAACTCACGGCCACTTTGTCCGGTAACCGAAGATGTCGATGATCTAACAATACTGACTCCAGGGCATTTCCTCATTGGTGCGTCTCTGAATACTGTATCGGAGAAGGATTTCTCAAACGCCAAGCCACATTATTGGAACAATAAAAGGTTAAAAGTTGAATTCAAATTAATACGTTGTCTTTTCTTTTTTCCTTTTGTGTTGCTGGTTTGAAATACAACCATATACTAATATAATATAAACATAAGGCTTTACAATCTACTGGACATATTCATCAGCAACAATAATATAATACATAGATAAAGCTTTACCAATCTAGAACGTGCCTTCACCGCACGGCAGAGTTTAGTGCACGTAGGTTATTATTTTTCTTTTTTTTTAAATTTAAAATTTAAAATTTATTTTCCTGTTTTTTTATCTTTCTCACTCTTATTTTGTTATTTTTTGAATTCTTTTTTTCTAATTTTTTTATACTTGTTTTTTTTTTGTTTTTATTATTTTTAATTGTTTGCTTATAATTTGTTTATCTTATTTTTGTTGTATTTGGTATATTTGTTAATTCGTTATTTATTTTTTTAATCCTTATTTTTTGATTCTTTTAATTTTTATTTATCTATTGATCTCTATATTGCCCTATTTTTGCTTTTATATTTTCTATCTTGAATTTGTCATCTCAATTAACCCCCTTCCCGTTATTTCCTATATTATCTTTTTACCCTCCTACTATTTTCTTTTTCCTCTTCCTTTTTTTCATTTTTCCGTAGCCGTCAATATTCCTTTACAGTTGACGTCTAATCTTTGACGGAAGGCCGCGACAAACCGGGGTGAATTGCCACCTAGACCGCTTTTTTAGTGGTAGATCAACCACCAGTAACTTATTTGAATTTACTTCCCAAATACTCCTAGCCCTAGAGGGCGACAACGAGTTCGACGTAAGTAAAGCCTTTAATAAATTTTCGCACAGACTGATAATTTTCAAACTATTCTCCTTGGGCTCCGTATTGACAGAGTGGATTTCGTCATACAGATCTGTTCTGTCAAATCCTCTTCGTGCCACCTCTGGTGTCCCTCAGGGCAGTGTTGTATTCCGCTACATAATCCACCTATTTCTTTAACGCACCGATGCAATCATGTTTAGCTCATCATTACTGCTCATATCGCACACGTCGCGTACCCGCAATATTCATTTCAATACTCTTATTTATTGCCCACCTGTGACGCATACTCGCTTCCCAAAGCTACATGCTTCTCGAATATCGCCAATTCATATTCCCATTGCACACGAAGCTTTCCAACCACAGCAATTGACATAACATCCCAAGGCCTCACGTGAAATGCACATTGATTCATTTTCAAACACCAAGCATGCACCTGCACTCAGACCTATTCACATGGTTTGACATTTCGAATGCTTCATGCCCGAGAACAGGTGTCATACGAGTCATATGACACGGTCGGTACCTTCAAAGGCAATTAGCGGCGATTTAACTGAGCTTCGATCAATATAATGAGATCTGCGAAAGGACAGACACAGCAACGAAACACAAATCGATCGAACGATACGAATGGCTTGAAACGTCGGCCATTGTTCTTTGATTGGTTCGGTTAAATGCAGCCATCAATTAAGTATTTGCTTAAGCCAACGCGGCTGTATCTGAAGTGGAGCAATTAAGCGCCAATGATAACTAAGAAATGCGGATGACTCCCAGGCAATTGGACTCAATATTGGTCATACTCCGAGTTGAAGAAAATGCATTGTCTGCTTTTCCACACCCAATTTTGGGGTATAAAAGAGTATGCAAGGGACTAATCGAGTAGTCTATCTTAAGAGTAACAGGATACTGCCTCGCCCCGGAACAGTGGGCCTGTTACCCCAAATAAAGTTATTACAGTGTAACACTTAATTTGAATAAAATATAATAAACTAAACTGACATATGTATACTGACCACAGCGGGACCCTGGACGGAAAGGGCGGACCGCCCCAGAAGAATAAGGTACGGTTCTAACACTAATAACCTCACTATTTGGCACGGACGGCATGCCTATTGCCGGTGCCAGATAAATAATTAAAAGCAATACCGTGCTGGTAATACATTTGGCGCAGACGGCAGAATACTGCCGGTGCCAAAATAAACAATAATATTTTATTATGAAATAATAAAATAATGAATCTTAACATCGATTATCCATTGATGTTACAGCAGTCATTTGGGTCCCCTTTTATTCATATTAACAATTACGGAAATCGATGTGTTTATCAAGCATTCCTTATTTTTCTTTACGCCGACGATACCAAATTCTTCAAAACAATTTGTTCTCCACTTGATTCTTTCCTTCTCCTGATAGACCTAGACAACTTTTCGTTGTGGTGCCAGAAGAATTTTATGTAGCTTAGTGTCAACAAATGTCAATCAATTATTTTTCATCGAAGAGATCCCCCCCCCCCCCCCCGGGGCTCGCAACGACTTCTTATTCAGCCAACTTTCATCCTCTGTTGACTCGATCCGAGAACTTGGTATTTTATGTGATAACGAGCTAAACTTCCTCTCACACATTTATGACATGATCCTTTAGGCCAATTCAGCCCTCGCTTTTGTGAAACGCTGGTCAGAGATTTTCTAACCCTTACGTGAACCGATCGCTCCATATTACTTTCGTTCGACCTCTTCTTGAATATGTCAGACAGGTCTGATCCCCTTATCAAGTATCCCATATCTGCAGAATTGAGTGCATTAAACGTCGTTCCTTACATTTTGCTCTCCAAGGACTGTGTTGGGAGAACCCTCTGCCCCTGACCCATACCCAAGGCATCTCAAACTAATTAACCTTACCACAGTTGAAAAGCGAAGAAATCACGTTCGCATTCTCTTCAACCACAGTCTTCTTTCAGGATCAATCGACTGTGCACGCCTTCTCTCCTTTATCCTGTTTTATACTAATACCCATAACCTCCGAAATCCTCGTCTATTTTATCTACCAATTCATCACGCCTCGTATGGCCTTAACGAACAGATCTCACGTATGCTACGCAACGTCAACCCCACCTCCTTTGATTACACCCTCGCCTCTCCTGGTCTCAAACCTCGTCTCATCACTAACTCCCCTTACCTTCTTTCCACCCCCTCATTCCATCTAAATCAATACGCAAATTCCTGTCCTCAATCCCCTAATAGTAGACACATTTCATATCCAACAGCATTATTCTACACTTTAATAGCACATGTCAAATTCAAATCATATTTTCACTATCCTCAACAATACATAATCCTATCCCAACAACGATAATTCATGGTCAAAACTTGCCATCATATATAACTCTACAACATTTTCCACCCTGTTCACCCTATATCCTTGTTGCGGATTCGCAGTCGAAATAACCGGCGAATTCGCAATATTTAAATTTGTGGCATCATTTACATTTGTGGCATCACTTAACAATACGTGGCATCACCAATGAACAATGTCAGCAATCACCTGACATTTATGATTTCTGTTGGTTTTTTTTTTTTTCTTTTCTTTTTCTTTCTTTTCAATTCTTGGTTTCGTTAGCTTTGGATGAATTCAGTTTTGTTAATCTTTATTAATTTTGAAAACCAATCGAAATAAAGTTCATGTTTTATTGCTAAATTTTACCCACCAGTCTTCACTTCTTTAAAAGGCTAATATTTGAGAATGTTACGTGCGGCTTCCACCGCCCCCATCATTTATTTGTTTTAATATAATTTAATTTTAATATAATGTGATGGTAAGGTGGTGGAGGAAGTGCACGATCCACATGTGAGTGTGCGGACACACCCCAGTTCGAATGTGGATCGTGTACAAGTTTCGAGTTCGATTTTCGGAGCGGACGTTGAGGGAGACCGAGAGAGAGGGAACAGGTGAATGTTTTGAGATATACGGTTTTTGAATGCCGTTTTCGTGGATTTTGCAAGAATATATACGGTCTTTTTTTTGGCATCCCGTTGTCAAAAAAAAAAAAAAGTTGAGAGCTCAGTTTTTGTGTGAAGGAAGAGAGACGGAAAAAGAAAAGAAAAGGATTATTGAAGTAAGGAGGAGACTGAAGAATTATTGAATTTTGGAAGACTTTTAGATTTGTGCTAGTGGTGGCACCGGATATCGACTCCAAATCGAAGAATCGCGAACTCAGCTTACATAGAAAGTCACGATCGATGCGACCTACAAGAGCGAGCTCAAGTGACCGAAGTTTCATCATCATCATCGGCGCCACAACCCGGACCTACGTTTAATAAAGCTAATATTGATGGGATCGATACAAAATCAGTGACAATTGAATGGCGACTGCGAGTGATGCAGAGTGAGACCCTTAGCACCAAGGAGAACGCCCAACCATTGTGCTTTACTGAATCCAAAAGAAAGGCATCATTTTCCAAATCGTCTCCGAAGTCGCTCTCGATTTGGTCACGCATCCATTGGCAAGGGCAAGCAGCCTTTTGATTGGACCAGTAACCATTGCCGAGCTGGTCACCTGAAACAACAGGTAATTTCATATATATATATATATATATACTAAATTTTCTGTGGTAAAACACTACAGGAATAACAACCAAAGGTAATAATTTCACTATAAATATTCAAAGATTATTACAGCAAACGTGGACCAGTGTCGCTATACATTGGTTCTGCCGTGCATTATCCCAGACCACCGAACAATCATTGGGTGGATAACAGTTTTGTAATATACAATTACAAAACAATCCTATAAGATTTACAAACTTCTCTTAAGATTGACCTTGAATATTTTCACATACATTTGGAGGTACTTTGACCGTTTCCAGCAAATTTACTGCTACCCTATCACTATAATTTGTTGTCCTCATTCAAAAAGGACAGGAATGAGCGATTGACCTGTCTGGTCATTTTAGCCTTGCGATTGAATTTGGAAATGGAGACATTATTTTTTAAATTCGGCGTGAATTGTTTTTTTTTTTTTTTTTTAGTTTTTAAATCACATTTATTGTCCTAATTCTTTTTACATATTATGTATAATATTAGGGGTAAATGTTAAACCCTTTTTTACAATTACAGTCCTTAAATTAATTTACTGGCTCTATGCGAGCTCTCCAAATTACGCAGTATAAATTGATTTTTATTTATGACTTTCGGCGTACATTTTTTTTCTTATATATATATATATATATATATATATATATATACATATATATATTGTAGCGAGCTTAGGGTTCGCTGGATTAATTATTTTAAAATAAATAAGAGCCGTTAAATCGATTTTGAATTAATATAACACTTTATTAGTCCGTAATACAACCGTTACTTATACCGTACACTTAACGATTTCTTTATTATCGCTTCCGTACTTATCGCGTCTTTTAATGCTTACTTCTCACTCGGGACTTATCGCTTGCTTCACTGTCTTACTTATCTCCATGGTCTGTGTGCGACGTATTTATACCGTTTCCTTATTCTGATTCGGCGTTTCGTTTCCGTCCGTTCCATAGTCTTGAATGTTCTACTGTTCACGGTCTCCAGTTTTCCGTTACTTTATAGAATATTCTAGTACTCTGTTTCGGACTCTCTAGAATATTCTAGTACTGATTGTCATATCCATCACAATATATATGAACATCAAATAGGTAACATATTAGAGGGACTCCTCTTACATCTATATGTATACATTATTATTATAATTTTTTTTAATTTTTTTTTTATAACAAACAAAAACTTCAAAACGAAACAAAAAGGTAAATAAAAAATAAAATAGAATAGCAACAAAATAAGTAATACACGTAATTGGGGGAAGGTGGACAGGGGGAGGCGGGACAAAAGGAAGGAGAGCGTTGCGTTTGAGAGGCATACTATATCTGAGGAAGTGAAGTTGTAGCGATTCTAACAGATACACACAATTCACAAGCAAAAATAGTGAAGAACACCGAACGAAAAAAATCGAATAAGAAAAATACATCAGAACCGTATACCAAGCGATAAAATAAAAATAATTCATACCAGTGGAATGTAGTCGAGTTTGGAAATCAAATTCTAAACTCGGTCAGTAGCCTGGTGTGTAACGCTTAGATACAATTTTTTTCGTGATTCGAGCTGTCATAGCGTCAGTTCGAATCACACGATCTTCTTCACTATTATTTCAAACGCTATAATTGGTGACCCCGACGTGATCTGAACACGCAGCATCCACTTCCCATAGTAAAGCAGAACTTCACACACGGTCACGACTTCCGCATAGAGCCCAGCCTCCGACGTTTTCTCGTTTCTCTCTCGTTCGTCCGTCGTCCGCATACGAATCTGATCGTAACGAAGTTACTGCGGCGGGAGTGTGTAGCGATTCTAACAGATACACACAATTCACAAGCAAAAATAGTGAAGAACACCGAACGAAAAAAATCGAATAAGAAAAATACATCAGAACCGTATACCAAGCGATAAAATAAAAATAATTCATACCAGTGGAATGTAGTCGAGTTTGGAAATCAAATTCTAAACTCGGTCAGTAGCCTGGTGTGTAACGCTTAGGAACAATTTTTTTCGTGATTCGAGCTGTCATAGCGTCAGTTCGAATCACACGATCTTCTTCACTATTATTTCAAACGCTATAAAGTCCTCTTGTGGGGGTTCTTTAAGGCATCCCTAAAGAACGACCCATTCTCTTTTAATTAGCCAGTCTCCCACTTACCTGGCAAGGCTTCCTACTTACATGCAATGGGCCGCGTAAGCTCCGCTGCAGCATCTTCCACTTGAAAGCAAACCTGGCATGTATATCATTGAATTTTTCTGATTCATAATACATGAACCACTCCATACCCCCTATCGGCTCAGCTCGTCAGCAATCATAAACGATAAACACACACTGGCCAGCGTATTGTTGACACAGCTGCAGCCGATATTCTTCCTACGGTTCATAATTGAATATTGTTCCCATATCCTTAGGTTCACAATAGCCGCAATCAATTTCTCATTATCGGCTACCAACCGATCGTAGAACTGGATATGAACATGATTGCTACTTAAGCAATCATACCCATGGTCCTGCCTTATGATGCTTCTGCCTGTAAACTAAACAAACACACAGTGGCATTGCGGGGGTAAGAAGTATAATGCCAATCATGGGCACAGATTCACTTTCTTCCCCACGTATAACTGCGGCACCGAGGGGAAAACAAAACACAGATCGCACCAGAGCAAACAGGAGAAATTAAAACACGGGAGTTACTGTTCTTAAAAATATTTCTTTGCTTTTTATTATACTTTTTTATGCTGGTGATCAAGCTGGTGCCCATTTACAATGAGTATCCAAGTTTTCTGTTCACGAACTATTGCACAGCAATTGTTTTATCTATTACCGCGAATTATTGCACATCAAATTTTATTAATAACGTGGTGGCGGGACTTCACTCGATAGTGTTTGGATAGCGACTCTAGAGCGAGCGGCGGCGTGACTAACCGTGGCAATGATTCAATAGTGACTGATCTGAATTAGGATGGAAATTCATATTTCATTCTACACACAGGACAATCAAAAGAGACCACACCTCTGCTCTCTCAACCCCACGCTCGTCAAAGTGTGAGTAACGTTTGTTAATAGGGTAATTGACGGACATGAAGAATGAGAGAACAGAAAACATGATATGCTGTGATCTCGGGGTAGCTTTGGTTGTGTGTGTTGGTATCATATGCAGCTACTGACATGACCTGGTGACCCAGTGGTACGGCTATGGTGTAGTCGGAGCACATTGAAACGTGGAAGGAAATACGAATGAGAGGGAAACCTAGCTGATGTTACTCCCCTGCAAAGAGAGATCATTGATCCCAAGCGAATGGGTGATCTGAGGGAAAGTCGATAAGACGCCGCTGATGTTTGGGAAATAATTCGCGTGAGAACCAGACTCTAAGACGCTGAAATAACCCCAGCTATTTTGCTATGATGCAACAGCGTCGTTCTTTTAGACTTGTTGTTGCTAACCGACATTATGAGATTTCCGATGGGAAACTCATAGTTAGCAAGAATGGAGTTGCCATATGGCAAGAATGTAGCTAAACTCAATTATGCATTATCTGCAAAGGATAATGAGTTTAGCTATACGTCCGTTTGAAATGTTTTACAGGGGAATACATATAAAGGAAATTGGGAAGTATGACGCGCTGAAAGCGGTCAAAATTAGGTGAAAATGTTGGTTGGAATTGTGGGTTGTTTCTCATGTAGAATAGAGAAACCCCCCACAGCCTCACTGTGTTTATTCTATTTACCAACCGTTGGTCCATGGCCACCTTGGGCGAGACGTATGCTTGCACATCTGCAAGGCAAATTCCTCGCCATTGTACCCATGTACCACCACAGTCATGCAAACAAACCTCAAATGTTCGGTTGACCTATCGTCACCGAAGAATGTATCGCCTACAACGGCATTACCGTGAACGCCTAAGTAAACATGATGATTATCCAATGTAGCATCGGCAAACCACGAACGATGTGTATCTCATCGTATGACCCTTGAAATAGCGTTACTGTTTACTTAGGATGCAGAGACCTATTTCGTTCTCAGGTGTGCATCATCAATGATTTATGACCACAATGCCTGCAGCCCCTTATCGCCTCGGGCATCAGGCACTCACGTTGGCTCTCCAACAAGTTGAGTGAAGTTGTGGCTTACAGCAAACATCTCCGCCAGCCTCCTAGCCTAGTCGGTTCTGTTAGAGTGTAAAAACCACCCGGAGTTGTGCACGTTAAAATCGCCAAGGACAACAATTTCAGAAGCTGGGTGGTTGATGTGTATCCAGTCGATGGCATGTGAAAGATGCTCGAAAAATGTCGCCGGTCGATCGTTATTCGGGGAGCGGTAAAGACAACAAAGAAATTTAACGGAATTCCTCAGCACGACCCTCAACCATATGATGTTCATATTATTGGGTTCCAACGCCTCCATCCTCTGCGAAGCCAGATCGGACCGCGCGAAGACGCAGACTCCGCCACTTAAAACGGAATCTCGAATATAAGTCGTATCCTGAGCAACGAAGATATGTCGAATCAGTTGACGAATCGACCTGGGTCTCAGTTAGGGCAAGGATATCCGGTTTCGTTGTTTGCAAATATTGGTGGACGGCGTTTACATTCGTATTGGTGAAACCGATGCCCCTGATGTTACAAAATGCCGTCACCCGTCGAGCGTGTGGAGAGCCTCGAGAGCGAGCCCGGTTATGTGATGACGAACGTCTTAAAGTTCCAAATGTATACCGAGATATTTTGCTGAATCTGCTTTGGGAACTGGAATTCCGTTGAGATATGTAGAAATATTGTTATCAGATCGTCGCAATATAAATGTAACGTGAATAGATTTCATCTCGTTGAGTTTAATTTTCCCATCAGTAGTCCATTGGCTAATTTCGTTGAGTGCCTGTTGTAATTGTTGTGTAGCTTTTTTTTTTTTTTGATTATCGTCAGCTGATAGTATAACTGTATCATCTACAAAGGTGCCTATGAATGTGTTCTTGGTTGTTGGGATGTCTGCTGTGTATAGTAAATAGAGGAAGGGTCCGAGGACACTTCTTTGTGGTACGCCTGCTTCTATTGGATATAAGCTAGAGTGAGGTCCTTCGTGTGTTACTTTGAACGTTCTATCAGACAAGTACGATTCGAGTAGATGGCAATAGTTTGCTGGAAACAGTTTACTCATTTTATATATAAGACCTTCATGCCACACTCTGTCGAATGAAGGTGAAGACGATTATTCTGAAGAACAACTGTCACGTGAATATGGAGATGGTTTAATCGGTGGTGACTGTGGTTTTCCTGGGAGAGAAAAGTCATTTGAATAAAGATTTCGTGGGGACTGACGCCCCTCCTGACCAATTGGTGGTTCTGGAGATATCGCTTGTTCTTGTGCTGTGGGTGGACGTGTGTAAGGTTGTCCAGGTGTGCCGTATTTGGAAGTTATTGGTGACATAAGACTACCTAGTTGGCGGTCACCTGGCAGAGAAGCACCACGATCTGGTGATGAGGAAAAATTAGCTGTCTGTGAAGACCATTCTTCTGAAGAAGAACTCACGTGGTTGTGGAGATGTTTTAGCCGATGGTGAGCTTGGTGTTCCTGGAGGAAAAATGTTATTCGAATGAAGATTTTATGGGGTATGAAACAAACCCGCTAGATTCAAATGCTGATTCTGGAGGTATGGGCGCACCTGGAGGTACCAGTGGTACTGGAGGTAAAGGTATTCCACGCGATAGCCGTTACACTGACTTTATCGACGGTACTGGAGGTATCGGTGGTCTTGGGGGTACTGTAGGCGTTTTCAGGGCCCGAAGACTCTCGCATCATTTTTTACCCCATAAAAACCCTATAAACCCCATATCTACCCTTAAGTCGAATCACTGGCAAGATCACACAACCTTGCCATAGTATTCACCACTGTCCTAAAATGGCTGAAACCAATTCGGTTATCCTCTTGGATAACCGTCATAAATATTCCATCATAGCCGAGGAGCTTTTTCTCCACATTCGGTATTGTATACTTACCTCGTAGCTATAGACCCATCGACCGATCGTTCTATCGACGATATGCAGAGTAGCCACCGTTGACTACCTGCAACCGACTGTATGTCCTTCAAAAATACCACACACCCAATGGAATGTTACCTTGAGCAGAATAAAAGATTACACATCCACCAGTCTCCATGCCCATTAGCGTCCAAAAATACATGCCGGGCTATTTGCTGGCTTGCACATTTGCAAGCCAGATTTCTAATAGCCCTGCAATAGGACATAATAAGTGGGATAACCCAAAGATCAATTAGCCTTTTTTTCTAGTTGCTATGGCAAGCGATCTTCTATGTTACATCACAGAAGACCTAATTGCCGCCGCCAGCATTGTTCCCTTATGCTACACGAAACACTCCTGTCTATCCGATGTAGACAAAAGAAAACGTTTTCGTCCAGGCGGCAATTTCCTACATAAACAATGTAGTCAATAGATTCATGCTCTCAGGCAGCCTTGGGTTTTTGCCGATATTTTATCACCATCATAGGAAAACCATTCTCATGATTTATGACTGCATTTTCTGCCAGCCTAAATTTCCGTCCCTCTAATTGACCAGATGTGTATTGGAATTTCCCTGGTACGCCAGAGGTATCCGATACTACAAGGAATGTTGAGGACGATTTCTCCCGGAGTCTGTTAATAACCATTGCGGTACGCGCACCTTCCTTTCGCACCAGATATTAATCGTGAAAACGAACGCTACAGAGAGTCCGATTTCTTATTCCAAGTGTGCACGTGCATCAGGCGTCAAGAGCCAAATTTAACCACCGGTAGAGTGTGCAAGAGTCGTGAGTGATTATTTAAAATATAATAGAGTCGCGGATGTCATTGTGCAGTTTATTAATTTCTTAACTATTGAGTGTCGCTGTTGTGGACAATTTTATATGTACCTAGCATTGTAAGGAAGGATTTACCTGTTAGTGTTGTATTATCGAGTAGCTGCTAGTGTAATATCCGTCGGTTTTATACCATTAATAAAGAAAACTAATTCACAAGAATTTTCATGTGCCTTTCATTAATCGGACAATTGTGCATCGGATTATCATCGATATTTGTCGGGGTTAGGAAAGAAATAGTGTCCATGTTGACACATTTATACCTTACCCCACATTGGTGACCGCGACAGTTTTTATCCGCGTTTTTAAAAAAAAGTGAACACGCCACCTCCTGAACAATTACACAAATAGACGGTCGGTCCATATAGTGCTTTTGAAAACCGGTGCGCGACAAAAACATTAAAAATACTTTTAAAGGGCAAGTAGAGCCTCACCCCATCTTTAACACCATCATCGGACAAGCAGCAGACACATCACTAACAACATTAGTCAACACAACAGGTACGCACAGTAGTTACGTTTGTACAACCAAATTAGTAATTAAGAGAAGCATTATTCACACATACATGTATTTAAATAAATATATTCAAAACCTTTTGTACTGTTATCGTCTGACAACAAATACGTACACGTATCACCGCAAATAAATAATATCCCTGTTTTTAAATAATTATTTTGTAATTCATATTAGGATTCTTATCGAGTACTTCAGAGCGAACAGACGTTCGCTCATAGCATAGTTGAAACTCGTGTTTGTGAAACACGTGTTTGTGAAAGTCTGTAACACACGTGGGTGAAGTGCACGTGTAAAAATACTTTTAGTAATACTTTTAGTAATAAAACAGTGAAAACAGTGAAAACTAACAGTAACGCATGCTGGGCGACGGCCCCAGTGATGACCAACAATTCACGATAGAGCGTAAAAGAAGAGCCACCGACGATTTACAGAGCGCAACAAAGAAACCAACAACCATGGAGACACAAGCTATGGACTATCAAAAAAAGTATCTGGAAGCCGTGGATTATATCAATACACTTCGACTCCAGATGAAACAACTCCACGAGGAAATTCGCTCCCTAAAAACAACCAATAAAATCAGAGATGACGTCTGCATGGAAGAAACGCCTGCTCAACACCCCGGACTAGCCCCATCATCTCCAAACCAACGATTGTTGTCCCCCGAAACACCATTGCCCCAACAAAAGAAGACAGCCGGGAATCAAATGCCTAACACGCACGACAAAAATACAAGACCACCACCCATCTATATTAAAAATATAAAAAGCATCAAAGAACTAATTAGAATGCTTGAAAGTACCTTAGGCCACCGCAATTTCACCACAAACACAAGAGGAGCTTCGACTTCCTTCACAACAACAACTTTAACGGATCACAACAAGGCGGTAGAAAAACTTGCGCACCATAAGCTTGAATTTTTCACTTTTCAACATGGACAGTTGAAACCAGCAACTTTCATCTTAAGGCATATCGATCCAGCATGGACTAATGAGGAAATTGCAGCAGAAATAGTCAGGATCTATCCGGAACTGAAAATAAACAGGTTGGACTACTTCCAAACACCATATATGCGGACTAACAAGAATCTGCATTTACGTATCATACAAATTCCTCCAACTGATGTCACCAGGCTCAAACAAATAAAATATCTGTTCACGCATAAAATTGCGATTGAGGAACCACATAAACAAAACGTCCTTCATTGCAAAAGATGCCAAGGTTCAGGACACTTGGCGGCCGCATGTCATCTAAGCGTACGATGCGTAAAGTGTGCAGAGCAACATCAACCTGGAGAATGTAAGGTCAGCCCGCCTGGGATGGAACCAGGAACAATCCAAACAACAAACCCTGATGGATCCATTACAACGAAGAAAATCACAGTGACATGCTGTAACTGTGGAGGACCCCACCCTGCCAACTTCTCGCAATGTCCTCATAAGCTGAGGATTCTAGAAAGGCGAACAACACCCATGGCAACGAGCAAACCTTCACCAACCAAAACAACATCACATCAATCAATAAATCCTACAAGTCCAGGAATGTCATACGCTAAGGTTGTCAAGGATTCCCTTAACATGACAAGAAATCACCAATCCAACAGTAACGATCTAAATCTGGACATCACAGGATACATAAGTAGCTTACAGAAGATGCTGCCCACGTTGAAGCACAGCTCAGAAATAGAAAAAAAAGGTCAGATTTTATCTCTTATAACTTCACATATCCTCTCCCTTAATGGCTAATATAACCATAATTTCCCTCAACGCAGAGTCCATATATTCCAATATTCGCAGACAACACCTCCCATTGTTCGTTGAAAAGTTTTCTCCAGATATCCTCCTCCTCTCAGAAACTTAGCTTAAACCAAACTCCCGAGTATCTATCCCGAATTATACACTTGTTTCTAATCCACGTACCAGTGGACCTCGTGGAGGTACTGGAATTCTAATACACAAGAAATTCCAATATTCCGAAATTAGGTTCACCAATATAAATAATATTGAGTACACGGCAATTAAAATCTTTTGCAAAAGCAACAAAGTGCTTGTATTGTCGTCCGTATACATTCACCCTTCTCGGGAACCAAACTTCCCTAGTTCCGACATCACTGAGATAATCCAACAGTCTCTACCTGCACCTTTCATAATAGGAGGAGATTGGAATGCTCGGCATACTTCATTTAACGACACTAAGTGCAATAAATACGGTTGCCAACTTCTAGCACTCCTTCAACTCCATCCATATATCTATGCGGACTGTCCATTACAGCCAACACGTATCTCCAATACTACTAAATGAACAATAGATTTTTTCCTAAAATCCGTAGACGTCTACTCACCTAACCTCCCTACAGTATCCTTCGAATTTCCTTCCGATCATGGGTCCGTCCACACCACTGTCCAAATCCCAGCCCTCGAACCATGTTACTCATTCAATCCGATGCCGAATTTCTCCAGGACAAACTGGAAAACAGTCAATAGGGACATTGCTGCCAGTTTTACAGACTATACTTTGCCAGAGACTTCAAATCTACTCCCTGCTGAAATTGATCAAGCAGCCTTAAGAATAGAGCAAATACTAAAAAATGCCCTCTTCAGCCACACACCTACATCCATCCCTCATAATCATCTAGGAAAACCTTTACCCAACATCCTTACAAAACTATTACGCCTGAAAAAACAGCTTAGACGAAAACTACATAGCAGTTATTCCCCTTTTATTAAAAATCAAATCCAACTCTTGACTACCCTGATAAATGGACAACTAAAACAATTTTCCGACAAGGTTTACACGTCTATACTTAAAAATATTAAACCCAATCGTGATTTATTCAAAAATATCAACAGACTAACGGGTCGAAAATACAAACCTCGAATCGATTATATTATCAACCCTACTAACAATCACCCAGTCCAATCAGATATTGACATAGCAAACTGTCTAGCTAATCACTTTTATCAAATCCATCAACAAAACGACTCCCTCTCAGTCTCCAATTTTCAAGATACTGTAAACGACTACATCTCACGCACAATGATCCCATCCTTCACCCCTTTCATCGCGGAATTCAACGAAACAAACAAAGCGTCTCATCCTCTGGATAATGCGACCTTCCTAACAGCAGACGAATTATCTGAATTTATAACATCACGCAATAACAAGAAGTCGACAGGCTTAGATGGAATTCCAAACCTTCTTTACAAAAGACTTCTCCCGTCAAATCTAGTCCCTATTCTCGTTCTTCTCAACCATATAATAAATGGATCACATTTCCCAGATAACTGGAAAACAACGGTTATAGTCCCTATCAGTAAGTCCAGTCCTTCCAACAACCCCAGCAACTATCGCCCGATTTCGTTATTAAACACATTAAGCACGATATTGGAATGCAAGATATATCGAAATCTCCTTTCATTTGCTAATGACAACGCTATTATCCCAAATTCCCAGTTTGGCTTTCGCTCACAACACTCCACCTGTCATGCTCTGTTAAAACTAACGTACGATGTCATAACTAATCTTCAAAACCAAAGCCCGACGGTCTGTATCTCTCTCGACATATCTAAAGCATTCGACTGTGTTTGGATCTCAGGACTGCTTTACAAGCTGCACTACATATTTGGATTAAACACCCATACTACCAAACTTCTTACTTCCTACCTCTCTGGTAGAAAGTTCATGGTCAAAATAAATTCTTCTATCTCCCAATCGTATAATATAACCGCAGGGGTTCCGCAGGGTTCAATTCTTGGACCACTATTATACCTCCTTTATACTTCCGACATACCGCAGCCTAAATTACCCAATACCGTAATGTTGAATTACGCCGATGACACCATAGTCTACTCCAGCAGCAAGTTTGTAAAAGAGGCAAGAAACCGCATTAATAACTTCCTCCCAAATCTATCAACATACTTCAATAAATGGAAAATTCGCCTAAATCCTGATAAAACCCAACTTATAGTGTTTAAGGGTAAAAATGAGCACTGCACAAACAACACAAGGCGCACCCACAACAAAATTAGACTCAAACTAAATAACACCCAGATAAAACCTTCTAAAACTTTAAAATATCTGGGAATAACCTTTTCCAATGACCTTTCATTCTCCACCCACATTAAAAATACTTTACGTAAAGCCACAATACAACTGAATCTCTGTAGAAGAGTGATGTGGAAACCTAACGGTCTCTCTCACAAAGTCAAAGTGCTCATCTATAAACAAATAATCAGACCTACACTGACATATGCGTGTCCACTGTGGTATCATATAACACCAGCCCAAATGGAGAAGCTACGCACTTTCGAAAGGAAATGCTTCAGGCTGGTCACTGGCCTCAACCGACAACCCAACTCTTACAAGTATTACAATAACAGCTTGCTATACAATGCCGCTAATATTGACCGTCTCGATAGACGTTTCCTAGAGCTGTCTATCAAATTTATTGAAAACCTCCCAAATAATCCCAACCCCATAATAACTTCACTACTACCAACTCCTCTAGATAACAGGGCTCACTATCTGAATTGTCTCCACACCAGAAGTCTCTTTACCTCTGGAAGATTGGTTAATGACTCCAACGAGGTAGTGTACCATAACACCGAGCTGGCACCCAATCAGTTCAAATACTGTAACATACAACCATTCTCCAACATTCTGCGTTTTAACGAACAACCGGAAAGTGTTACTGCACCTGAGGCCACAAACTGACCATCTCCCACGCCAACCTACTTCATTAACCATCAATCCCTATATTCCCCAATTCACATTACATATTTAACTTATTATAAAATAAATTAGGTTAAGCTAGAATAAGTTAGAGTTAAGTTAAGTATTAGATTAGATTAAATTAAAAAATAAAAATCCTGGTTTTCTGACCTTTTCCAGGAAAACTGTCAATATTAAAACCTAGAATACTCGAATAGTTATTCACACATTCAGTTATGTTTGAAAAATGTGTAATGTATGCATGTAAACAGTTGTATCACTAGAATTATAAGTTAGCTGTAGTACTTAATGTAAACATTGATTATTGGTCAAATAAATACAGTATGTTAAAAAAAAAAAAAAAATTCATATTAGTGAGAAAATCAATAACGTTAAAAAAGCAAATCCCCTTTTTAAGAACTCAACTACAGCTTATTAAGTAATTTAATAATACTTCGATCACTCTTGCGTTGTATATATATATATATATATATATATATATATATATATATATATATATATATATATATATATATATATATGTATATTTTTTTGTTTGTTTTTTGTTGTTTTACCTTAGTTTTTTCCTTCGAGGGAACCAGCATTTAAAATTATTGATGATAAACTAAATAAGATTGTTATACGGAAATCTATAATATAAAAATAAATAACAATTAACCACTTACTGCTAACTGAGTCCAGTAGCGATAAAACAAAATTCAAGCGTTCTTGGATTTGCTTTCCAAAAACAGTGACAAACGACATCGTTCTAGAAATTTATGCATATGCGTACATATACTAACAAGTGTAAAAGCCGTATAAGTGTTTACCTTTTTATCACATACCCTATAGACATATATTACGAAACTGAAATTTTATTAAAGAAATAAAATATTAAGATCTCTAGCAAACGCGCTTCTCATTATATTAGCAATCTAAATAGTTCAATAATTACTAATTGTAACGGCAACAAACCTATAACGCGAATTCTTAATTTACACAACCTTATTGACAGAATAATGATTTTGTAAGCCCCTTTCCGGGGTACAAGCCACAAACAACACAATAAAAATTATCGAGGACATACTGTAATTATTCGCAAATACCTAATTCAATAGGCCTGTTTGGCATCAATAAAACAACACACCACTAGAACATTTATAGAGACATCCTATCTCAAGTGTACATAATTCCGATTGCTTTCCTTAATTTTTATAAAAACTGTAAACCCCTTCAGGGTACATTCACTGCACAATTACCTTTCGGCAATTCTCGCAACGCTGCTCGACTCCACACGACTCCGCTTACTACTTCTCCCGACTCCCCAACTACACTCGACTCCTTCTTTTCGACGTTTTTTTTTTACTTCCACGTTAATAAGTCAAACTAAAGATTAATTATTTTAGAAGTAAGCTGTATAACAATACAGTTCTATCTGTTTTGTTCGCGACTGCACTCGCCCACTCTCGACTCCCTGCGACTCCTTTTGACCTCATTGGCCTCCATTCTACTTGCACGCGTCCTCTTTACGACCCGTTACTGCGTCGACCAACGTACTCTTGACTCCACCGAACTTACGATAATCTCTGGTGATACTCTCGACTCCTCGCGTCCTCTTACGCCCCATTTCTGCGTCCTACGTAGTAACACCTAGACCTACCCCTACGTCTTTAATTTCAGTTCTGTTTCGTATATAACGCTATGGACGACACGCGAAGTAGCGCGGCCAAAAAGGCCCAAGAACAACCCGAGCCTCTCGAGTTCCACGACGCCTCCAGCGTCGACTTCCCTGCTGAGCAAGTCGATGCCGACCAGGACCTACCTGCACAACCTGCTCCCATGGCACCACCAGTTGCCTCCAGTGTCGTTCACCGACACCAACCTGCTCCCTCCGAATCTCTCCCGACCGTCTCCAATGCCCCTAGTGCCGGCCCTTTGGTGTATCCTGGCATAATAATGCCCACAACTTGCACCGACACCGCTCAACAAGCCCACCGGGAACCAGAGTCCAATGAGCCCCACGATGCTTCCAGCCTCGGGAATAGGACTCATCCTACTAATATAGGGCTTCCCCCTTTTGATGAGGAGGATCCGGATCTTCGGTTTGCAGTAGCGGACAGCATCTTCCTGGCCTCTGACATGCACGACGAACAACTTCGTGCAGTCGAGCTGTTGAAAGTGCTTGACCTCACTCAGCGAACGCATGTTGCACACATCATTAGGTCGGTCGACCGCAACGCGTATAGCAACATGCGTGAAGCTCTGCTCGACGCTTTGGACGAGCCTGGAAGTGTGCGGCAACAAGGCTTAGCTGCCAGAGCCAACCTTTCAGGGATGACACCGTCTCTTTTCCTGACCCATTTATGCTCTATAGCGGGGACCAGGATCAGGGACGACCTTATAAGGCCTCACTTTTTGAGATGTCTCCCCCAAGATGCCCGTTCGGTACTTATAGCCCAACCCAACCAGTGTTTGGGCTATTTATCCAAAATTGCGGACGCAATTATGTAAAGCTCAGATCAGTATTCTGAGCCTCCTGCGTACCAGGTAGCGGCGATTTCTCAACACGCCGCCCAGCCTACACGGCACCCTCGTCTGCCTTTTACAGCCCCTCAATTGCCTCCAGAGCAACATCCTCCTCAAACCCAGTTACCTCACAGAAGGACAACCTCAACCAATTTCCCACAGAGGAATGCAGGGGCATGGCCCAACGTATTTAGTCAGAGAAGTTCGCCACCTCAATTAACTCCTGCTGACCTTCGGGCGCTCCAACCCTCACTCCTCCGCGAGATAAATCAATTTCGCGCAGATGTGAGAAATAACCCTCAAAGCGCCCAGAATCGAGCCATGCCGAGCCGCCCTGTCAATCGGCAACAATCATCTCAAAATGCCCCTCAGTGGGCCAATACCCATCGAGCACCGCCACGACCCCCCCGAAACGGCAACTTCAATAAGCGGAATGCACCTAATAACGCCGTTACTCTCCCTTGGTGCGCCAATCACCAACGATATGGTGATCGCGCATTTAACTGCAAGGCGCCTCGTGGTTGGGCACAACCCGCCACCAACCAAAGGCGCTCTTTAAACTAATTTTGCCGACCGACCCCTTCACGCAATCGGCCGGCACCTATACCATAAGTCGCCTAACCATACGGGAGCCCAAACTGAATATCGCTTTTACTCTCGATACGGGCCCCTTATCTCAGTCCTCCCACGATCGATCGTTTGCTCCGCGCAACCGCGTGCCCGCCGAACTTAAATTGTTAGCTGCGAATAATACGCCGATACTTACGCACGGGCGGCAAAAGCTGACACTTCAACTGGGTCTTCGACGTCCGATCACTTGGCGTTTCGTCATTGCGGACGTGAATGAACCCCTGATAGGTTCCGACCTATTAGGCGCACACAATCTGTTGGTCGATACAACCCATAACAGGTTGGTGGCTCCAACCGCACCCCCCTTGCCCATGCCGGCATCTTCAGCGATAACATCTAGGGCCACAAAGTGCACAGACCCGATTCAGGCCATGGTACACGAATACAACAATTCCTCTACCCAATCAGCGTCGACACAAAGCCACCGTGTTTCACCATATAGAAACATGAGGTCCCCCGGTAAGCCAGCGCCCACGATTACGCGCGGCACGCGAAGAATTCGATCATATGATCGAACTAGGTATCTGCCAACCGTCGGACAGCCCCTGGGCAAGCCCACTTCACTTAGTGAAGGAACGTTCTGGTGAGTGGCGCCCATGCGGTGATTACAGGCTGTTGAACGCAGCAACTGTCCCGGACAGATACCCTGTTGCACACCTCTACGATTTTTCGTATAAGTTGCGAGGGTGCAACGTCTTCACTACCCTGGATCTCACCAGGGCTTACCACCAAATTCCGGTGGCACCAGAAGACCGCAGTCTTCGAGTTCAAAGTGATGACTTTCGGCCTCAGGAATGCCGCACAGACATTCCAGCGTTATATCGACACGGCTTTACGTGGTCTTAATTGCTGCCACGCATACCTTGATGACATCCTCATCGCCTTCAAAGACCAAACCGAACATAAACGCCACTTACGTCAGATCCTAGAGCGCCTCCGTGAATTCGGTCTTGTCATTAACCCAGATAAGTGTCAATACGCCAAGGAGCAAATCACCTATCTGGGTTACGTCGTTGGCAACCAGGGCATTCGGCCATTACCAGACCGTGTGGAGGCCCTCATGAAGTTTCCACGTCCAACTAACGTAAGTGACCTCCGTCGATTTTTGGGCATGTTTAACTTTTATCGTCCGACACTGAAGAGCGCTGCCCAAGTTCAAGCTCCCTTAAATGAATTCTTGAAAGGAGCTAAGCGCAATGATAAGCGCCCCATCAATTGGACAGAAGTCTCTGATCGAGCATTCCAACTGTCCAAAGAACAATTGGCAAAAGCCACCTTACTCCGATATCCCCTCGAGGAAGCGGCACTTTCCATCCAATGCGACGCATCGGACACCACAATCGGAGCAGTCCTCGAACAGGACATCGAAGGCCGACCGGAACCACTTGGCTTCTTTTCAAAGAAGCTGAGTCCTACTGAGCGACGTTACAGCGCCTACGACCGTGAATTACTCGCGATATACAGCGCTGTTAAATACTTCCGTCATATGATAGAAGGACGTTCGATCTCCATCTTAACAGACCACAAACCGCTGGTTTATGCGTTCCGGAAGAAGTCGGGAAATGCCTCCCCCCGACAAGAGCGTCAATTAGACCTCATTGGGCAATATTCTACGGAGATCAGGCATATCTCCGGTAAACAGAACGTCACGGCGGACGCCCTTTCTCGAATCGATACGATTCACTTGCGAGCCGCCTTGAACAACACCGACCTTGCCCTAGCGCAACAGGAGGACGAACAACTCAAGTCCCTCCTAACTGCGGAAACGGCACTAGAGCTAAAAAAGATTACTCTTCGCGACCCTTTGGGCGAAATTTGGTGTGATGTCTGCACTGGAACCGCTAGACCTTACATTCCCGAGAAACTTTGTAAGGGCGTGTTCCAGGTTTACCACAAGCCAGCTCACCCCAGCGGCCGAGCAACAGCCGCCGCAAATTCATTTGGCCCCGGATGAACAAAGTTCTCACCGGTTGCGCCCGTACTTGTCTCCAGTGCCAACGCTGCAAAATAGCGCGACATAATGTACTGGAGCCAGCACAATTTAAGCTTCCCACGGCACGCTTCGCCCGTGTCCACATAGGCATAGTGGGACCGCTTACTTCCTCAAGAGGATTTTCCTATATCCTCACATGATGGATCGCTGCACGCGATGGCCAGAGGCGACACCTCTCCGGGTAGTTACTGCCGAATCAGTCGCCAAGGCCTTCTATTCAACTTGGGTTACACGTTTTGGTGTACCAACCACCATAACTTCGGACCGAGGCCGACAATTTGAGGCGACAATATTTAGGCAGCTGACAAATCTCCTTGGCTGCCAAAGAAGTCGGACCACCACTTACCACCCGCAATCCAACGGGATGATAGAGCGCTGGCATAGATTCCTCAAGGCTTCGCTCACGTGTCATAACAACAACAGGTGGTTTGACGCCCTTCCACCATCCTCCTCGGCCTGAGGACATGTATTAAAGAGGACCTGGGTGCTTCGGCAGCAGAGCTTACCTACGGTACTAACCCCCTCCTTCCAGGAGAACTTTTCCTGTACGGCGAAACACCACGTGATCAAACCCATGAATTGGGACATCTCCGTGACCTACTACGCAAGGTTAGGGCAACCCCGGTAGCCAGGCACGGCTCCAAAAAGCTTTTCGTCCACCCTGAATTGCACAGCTGCACGCACGTCTTCGTCAGGGACGATATGGTCAAAAAACCCCTCGACCCACCTTATGATGGCTCATTCAAAGTCCTCAGCCGCATCAGCGACCGCGTGATCGATATAAGAGACAAACGATCCACGGCCAGCGCCGAGAGACTTAAGCCTTGCTTTCTGGAAGCTTCCGCTCCAGAACAGCCCCCGCCTGCAGATACGACTACTACTCAGCCGACACAACCTCCCCGCACTCGCGCCCAAGCGCGCGCGCTCAACCAGACAACCTCCTTTCAGCCACCCCTATCTGTTTCGTGACTACGTCACTGGGGAGGGAGTGATGTAGGGGTTTTCAGGGCACGAAGACTCTCGCTTCATTTTTAACCCCATATCTACCCTTAAGTCGATTCACTGGCAAGATCACACAACCTTAGTATTCACCACTGTCCTAAAATGGCTAAAAACAATTCGGTTATCCTCTTGGATAACCGTCATAAATATTCCATCATAGCCGAGGAGCTTTTTCTCCACATTCGGTATTGTATACTTACCTCGTAGCTATAGACCCATCGACCGATCGTTCTATCGACGATATGCAGAGTAGCCACCGTTGACTACCTGCAACCGACTGTATGTCCTTCAAAAATACCACACACCCAATGGAATGTTACCTTGAGCAGAATAAAAGATTACACATCCACCAGTCTCCATGCCCATTAGCGTCCAAAAATACATGCCGGGCTATTTGCTGGCTTGCACATTTGCAAGCCAGATTTCTAATAGCCCTGCAATAGGACATAATAAGTGGGATAACCCAAAGATCAATTAGCCTTTTTTTCTAGTTGCTATGGCAAGCGATCTTCTATGTTACATCACAGAAGACCTAATTGCCGCCGCCAGCATTGTTCCCTTATGCTACACGAAACACTCCTGTCTATCCGATGTAGACAAAAGAAAACGTTTTCGTCCAGGCGGCAATTTCCTACATAAACAATGTAGTCAATAGATTCATGCTCTCAGGCAGCCTTGGGTTTTTGCCGATATTTTATCACCATCATAGGAAAACCATTCTCATGATTTATGACTGCATTTTCTGCCAGCCTAAATTTCCGTCCCTCTAATTGACCAGATGTGTATTGGAATTTCCCTGGTACGCCAGAGGTATCCGATACTACAAGGAATGTTGAGGACGATTTCTCCCGGAGTCTGTTAATAACCATTGCGGTACGCGCACCTTCCTTTCGCACCAGATATTAATCGTGAAAACGAACGCTACAGAGAGTCCGATTTCTTATTCCAAGTGTGCACGTGCATCAGGCGTCAAGAGCCAAATTTAACCACCGGTAGAGTGTGCAAGAGTCGTGAGTGATTATTTAAAATATAATAGAGTCGCGGATGTCATTGTGCAGTTTATTAATTTCTTAACTATTGAGTGTCGCTGTTGTGGACAATTTTATATGTACCTAGCATTGTAAGGAAGGATTTACCTGTTAGTGTTGTATTATCGAGTAGCTGCTAGTGTAATATCCGTCGGTTTTATACCATTAATAAAGAAAACTAATTCACAAGAATTTTCATGTGCCTTTCATTAATCGGACAATTGTGCATCGGATTATCATCGATATTTGTCGGGGTTAGGAAAGAAATAGTGTCCATGTTGACACATTTATACCTTACCCCACGGTACCAGTTGTCCTGTGGTATTAGTGGACCTGAGGGTATCGGTGGCTTTGGAGTTATCAACTCTGCTGGAGGTATCGGTTTTATACAGGGTTCGGTGGTAATAATCTTGACTTGTTGGTTGCTATTGTAACCACCACAATAATAAAAAAACTATAACTTAGTGTGTTCTGGTGGAACATTCTCATTACCGAAATAAATGTAAAGGTTTTCTACCAAAATGGCTGAAAATTCCCAGTTTCTACCTCCTGAAGCTTAATCACGGATGGTTATTTAATTGTTTAAAACAATGATATAAAAAAGTCAAGTTGCAGACATATAATTACGATCGAGAGACAAAACGGTAATGACAAATCATTTTGTTTTTTCTTAGTAATTAGATAGCTTAACATTTCATAATGTAATATATTGTCCCTTAATTAGAAGCACTTGTACTACTTCATTATAGATTAGTTCATGTGTTGACTCAATATGTTTCTGTTACTTTGAGGGCAATATTTCAACCGGAAAAAAGGCAATATGGTAGAGTAGTCTGCAGATTAAAGATTTAGCTGAAAAGATTAACAATTGAAGTTTACGATCTTATGAACGGAATGATACTTATTAGTTAGTATGAGGGTAGTTCCAGAACTTCGCTACGTAATAAAAAGCAAAACACAAAATAATTGAAGAAAAATATCTTTATTTTTCAACTTGGCCTCTTTTCTGTTGAATACACTTTCGCCAGTGACTTTCAACAGTCATCGATATCTTATTTGTAGTGAGGAGCATCCCCCTCTTCTAAATAGCCGTTAAGTGTAGACTCGACTTCTTCACTGTTGAGAAATATCTTTTTCAAGTTTTGATTCAGAAAATACTTGGCGAGGGTTATTATCACAAATGAAGAAGCAATTAGACCTTCAACTCATTTATTTTGGCCCTCGCAAGGGCGGATGTATGAACTGGTGTATTCTTTTGTGATAAAAACATATTTTTTTTCACCAAATGCGGTCGCTTGATCTTGACTTCAACATCCAAACGCTGGAATAAGTTCCCATAATGCTCGCTATTGATTGTTTTTCCTTTCTGGAGGTATACAATGTAAATTATGCCACTTCTCTCCTATAAAACTGACATCATTTCTAGCCTTCAGTTGAAACAGGCGGCAGGTCTTGACGCTCGGAGATTATATTATTTTTCATCGGTGGAATTTAAAAGGCGAACACAAAATTTCGTTCAAGTAAGATTATTTCAGATGTAATATTGTTTGGGCGCCATTTCGGCTTGGCTGGTGCAGATAACGTCGCTCCAACGTGTTGAAAATTTATTGTATTTATGATTGTTCAATTGTCTCTGTGCGGAAAAAAAATTGCTTATAAAAATAATCTTTACGAACGACGAATATTTCGCTATTTGGGCATCAAAACCCAAAACAGATACGCCAAAAACTACTGTAGTATTATAGAGTACTTGCGTGAGTTAATGCTTGTGATAGTCATATGACTCATCAGCATTCATCATCGCCGATAAGCAGACATTCAGGAAAAAAGGTCGGCAATGACTCATTGCACTTCAGCCATCGATAACATTTATACACGACTTTTGGGTTTTTTCCGTATATTATCTGTAGTGGTAAGGTGCCTCAGGGGCACGGGTTCACCTATATACCCCGTCGCTTTCAGTTAAAATAAGTAAAACTCCGTCTTGATTTTTTAAATTCATTATTCGATAAGCACACAAACTAAAGCTTACAGAACGCAGATCCGATGTCGATTGACAAAACTTATAATTAAAGTAACAAAATGTCTTAGCACTATGATCAATTACAATCTTTAAAGCTAACGGACACACTGTTTAGATTATTTAATTTTATATGAATACTATACACAAACAACTGTTTGAATTAAAAACATTGGTTACTCGAGAACTTGGTATGATTAGGGTACATGGCTATTATACACAACAGAAACTAAAACACAATTGCTCAAATTATTGAACTCAATATGAATCCTTTACACAACTGTTTGAATTAAAAATATTGGAGAACTGAAGAACGACCCATTTCTGCTTTTCAACATTATATATATAATAGGAAGGATGACCCTTTTATACACCGTCCACGGGCGGATACTTGACTCGACTCGACTGCTATATAATTGGTTTAACGTGGAGGCACGACTTGCCTCCACGGAATCCGTATCGCGATTGACTATATCAACCGAAGCGACAGAACACCAAAAAGTTCATGCATCGCCCTGATGACCATATAGATCTTAGAAGATGATCACCGAAAGGACGTGCACGCACACAGATGCGGTTACTTCGCACTCTCATGCTGTGCATGAGCAAGCGGACCGTGGATACAATAATTCCGCAAGGGGAAAATTAGCTGGCATGGTTGCAGCTGGTGGCATTATCTCGACATAGAGATTTAGGTGTGTACACAATCAGCGACTGCGTCAAGTATTTATGCTGATCGTGCACACCTTGGCGGCATCTCCACGTAGTCGAATTCTCGATGGTAAATTTCCATTTATGGGAACTCGAATTCCTTGGGCGGTCAGCCGTGTGCCTTAATATATTTGTCGGTCGGATGACCGACCGATGTGGGCATGTATGAAAAGGAAAAGATGAAACATCTCCTGCACGTGTGCGGCTGACGCGTAAGGGTATATCTTGGTGATATGGTTCGGACAATGTTGGTTGCTTGATGGTGCAACCAAATTGCTCTTACTTGTGGAAGATACCTACACTTGCTGATGGAATTCGATCCGAGACATGTGTACTGAATTGGTTCGGTTCATGTTGGTTGCTTGGTGTAGGCTGCATCTTATACTTATACTAGGAAATCCGATGATGCAACATACACCCGACGCATTACTTTCTAGCACATGATGCCCGTGAGGAAAATGTCTCTTGTGGTTCGTGCTATTGAAAAATATGGTTTAGGAGACAATTTAGGTGGGTGACAAAAAGGTAAGTATATGCTTAATTGCTAGGCAAGCAATCAGTACTTGTTTTATCGGTATTCGGCCAATCTAGGTGGAAGTTTTTACATGGTTAATGGAAGGATGAGTGGTGGCGTTCAAGGGAGCCGCCACAGACTTATAGTATTTCAGCTACTGATAACACTCTTACATGACTCACACCATCCCAGCCGGTCATGATTAATAATCGGACATCCAGATAACGATTCTATAATCAGAGAAAACTTCAGCTGAATATAAATAGCTCATCAAAACCGAGTTGAGTTGGGAACTTAGCCTTAAGTAGTACGCGTTGTTGTATATTTAAAATAAATAAAGAGTAACAGAGACTGAGTCTTTCTGAAAACATTTTTCTGACTCCAAACAAACGGTAAATTACCTGGCGATCCTGCCACTCAATATAGTAAACTGCTATTTCGAAACGGACCAAGCCATACTCGCTAAAACGAGTACTGTGGTGTATAGATCATTAGATCGATCACAGACAATGATCATAAATTGCGGAACCTAGAGCGGGCAGCCCGAGCCACAGATGATAGCAGCCAAACACGCGAAAAAAAAGGTGGAACCCAATTGCATCTAATAGACCAAGAAACGACAGATACAGCAATAACGAGGACACCCCCACGACACATCTAGACGGAAAGATGACTAGCATTGCAGAATTATAAGCACAAAACACCAACCTACTAAACAATCAACGGGCACTCGAAGCACAACATAAGGAACTAAAAAGTGGCAATCCTTGATAATTCGAATTTCCATGCCTGGTTAGCAACAGCAAACCGTGGGTAAGCATGTTACGGACTCCACCCCCGTGTCCTCGCCCAATACCCACCAATTTCCGCAAATTTCCCCTCTCTACCTGTGAAGCAAAGATAAGTCGTCAAGTAGCTAACATGAATAAACTACTTTATGAAAATTCTACTTGGCAGTAAAAATAATTTAAAAAAAAAAAAACGTTGACGCTGCATAAAAAGTAGAAACGTCAACGGCAAAAAATTAAAATAGATTCAATCGAATATATTGAACGAGAAGAGAGAGACTTCAATACTGATATAAAACTTCAAGATTATTAGTTATCAATAATGATATGATATAAAGTGATAAAACAAGTGCTCAACAAAACTTAATGAAAACCCACCAACCATCATCAACAAACAGCCCGCTGAACCAGGGGTAGTCAAGAACTCAACGCCCCCTGCAACCTGCACTCCAGGGACCAGCAACATCGACCGCTCCACGGTCCGCCCGAGTTTGTCGGTACCCTTACTTATACCCCTTTTCCTATATTATATTAAATTGTTAAATATATTATACGACAATTTAAGAAACCTCTCTGATGGTGCCGTGGTACCTCAGGTTTCTTGGGTTTAGACCCTATTGGTTTTCTAGAAGAATGTGGTGGTGTTTCCGACCTAAACCGGTTTTTCACAGGTTGGAGGCGTGTAGCAGGGTGAGGTCGTTCTGGGAACCTAGTGTTAGTGTTCCTATTATCTGTCCCTACTACTTGAGACGCATCGTTTACATGCCTATTTTGCCTGTGTCTCGATTCCTGCGGGTTTTGACATGTATCCCCGAAGGTCTGATCTGAAACCCTACTTGTTTCCTCTAGGGGATCTTGTTCATCCTCCAAATAGTGGAATGCATTGTTCCTTAAAATGGTTTGTTTATTAGATGAGAAGGGGGCATAATGTGTGTCGTTCCTTTCAGGTGAAGGTGACTGGTCATGGTATGTGTCTACCCTCGTTGGTATTACCCTACTATACCATCCACTGTCGCTCCTCATCTCATTATCCATTTGGCGAAGTCTGGCAATAATCCTATCTAGTTTATCCCATTCTGGTACTAGTATCAGATGACGAAGTTGGTCGTTCCTCTGCCATCAGTACCGATTTTGTCAATCTCTCGATCTGGATGGCGAATGCTACGCTGTTGTCGTATCCGTACTTACGGATTGCTGCCTCATTGCAGTCCGTTACTGCTTGAGTGATCCGGTGCGTGAAATCTGCGATATACTCTTCGCGGGATTGTCGCATATGAGAGAGTTTCGAGTGTAACTCCTCATACGAAGCGTGTGGCAGTAGTGTATTTCGGAGTCGTTGTTCGTACTCCTTGAAAGTTGCTGGGAGGTTTTCCTTAAGCATGCGGCGTGTTTTCCCACTTAACCGCATGGAACATTTTTTCCTCCGTTTCGAACAAACAGTCTAAAGTCCTGTTACAGCTTTTAAGGAAGATATGCAGTTCCTTCGCTGCATTAGGACTTTTCTGGTCACAGAGCACTGCCACATTGTTTTGGACCAGATCCAACATTTTTTCCGCACCCAACGTAGCGGCGATGGGTTCCTCCGTTGTGCGTTCCGCGGAACTCCTCTTTGAGTGGCTTCTCGTTTGCATCAAGGGTTATTAAAATCGCACACTTATTTATTTTTCGTACGGAACTACCCGGACTTATCTAACCATGGTTCGCTATTAACCGATAACGAACAACAACACGATTAAGGTACAAACGATCAGCGATGAGGGACAAGAACCAATCTAGATAAAACACGAAAACCAATGGAAAATATCTGGGTATAAAAATTAATGTTTTTTCCACCCAACGTTGCTTTCGTCCTCTCTCCTGTAAATTGAAAAAAAAGGAAAAAGAGAACCACATTTTTTTATTACGGTTTTTTTTTGTTTTTGTTATCCTAGCCGCTAGTTTCACTAGTCGGCGTAGGTGCGTAAGAGCATCGGGGTTCTTCTCACCACTGGGTTTGTTTCCCCAACGGATCCGACACAAACCTCAACTGCTGGCCACCGGCTGCGCCAAAATTGTTGTGCAATATTTAACAATTAAATATAATATAGGAAAAGGGGTATTGTGGGGGGCGAAGCCGCGACGCCGCCCGCGCCAGAGTTCTACCTCGTCCCAACAAACACACCGTTGTTTATCATGGGGACACGTCACACACAGGAGAAGGAAGTAAAAGGCACGTCATTCTTAATTTATTTTTATTTTATTACACTTCACGATCGGTTACATGTTGAACAGGTTTGTTTATTTATATTTGACAGTCACATTATTCCATTATTAAAAGAAAAGTTCGCTTGCAGTTAATTTAATTCCGGACACTTTAATCTTCACTGCCGCTTTAAATGTGAGACGAGCTATCAAATCACCCAGCACTTCACAAACGACCCGTTTATAAACGCATCTCCGCAGCCGGCGGAGAGCGGGAGTGAACCGACCGTCACGAACGGTGGTTATATTAGGACTCGTGCAGAGATGATTCGCTTATAGGGTGAGTTAATCGAAGAAAGAAAGCGTTTCTCTGTGGTGTAAACAAGGAAGAAAGACTTGGAAACGAAGGTGTATGTGTGAGTGAAGATCACATTGGTTTTTTTCATACACAAGGCCATGGGAATGAAGCTGAAAAATCTAAAAACAGGGGGATAATATAGATCATTGTTTAACCTATGCATTGTAGCCATAATAGGCGGCAAGGACAAAGAGATCGAGAAGATCGTTGTCTAAGCTATACATTGCAGCTGTAACGATAACCGCAATGCCCATGCACATGGTGCTAATTGGTTCTAGCTTATTTACAGAGAACTGGCCTCAACGTCTATAGTGCTAATTACATGCAGCTGCGTTGGACCATTTATCGTTGGTTAAAGTGGTCGCCAGCCAATGTGTATATTTGGTGATTTATGATACACTTGGTGAGGACGGGAAATAGGCGACGCAATGTGTATGGGCCCTGTTATGATGGTTACATTATATGCAAACTAAATCCTTTTGTTTAGAGGAATTCGTCTAGGGAGATTTGCTTGACACCCAAGGTGCCGAATTAGTTTGAGATTCCTGATAAGGTAAGAAAGAAATCTTACAGGAATTGTATGCGAAGAGATGCATGAAAGGTAAGTTTTCTTTTCCAGGCACTATTAGGTTATATAAATTTGATTGTTTTAATACGTGTAGCATTTAAGGTGCTAATGCGATTGCATTATCGAAAGCTTATGCAGACTGGGTAGCAATTATTGGGGTTTTTTCAGGAAGGCGAACCGTGGGGTTTGGCGGAGCCGCCACAGTATAACGGGCGGACCGTGGAGCGGTCGGTGTTACTGGTCCCTGATGTGCAGGTTGCAGGGGACGTTGAGTTCTTGACTTCCCTGGGTCAGCTGGCTGTTTGTTGATGATGGTTGGTGGGTTTTAATTAAGTTTTGTTAAGCACTGGTGTTATCACTTTATTTTATATCATTATTGATAACTAATAATCTTGAAGTCTTATATCAGTATTGAAGTCCCTCTCTTCTCGTTCAATATATTCAATTGAATCTAATTTAATTTTTTGTCGTTGACGTTTCTATCTTTTATTCAGCGCCAACGCCTTTTTTTATTATTTTTACTACCAAGTAGAATTTGCATAAAGTAGTTTATGCAAATTAGGTACTTGACAATTTATCTTCCCTTTACAGGTAGAGGGGGGGGGGGGTTTCGGAAATTAGTGGGTGTTGGGCGGGGGTACGGGGCGGAGTGCGTAACAATACCCCCCCCCCCCCCTTAAATAGTGGTAGCTTCATTCTAAGAAGAGGAATGAAGTTTGGCTACAAAAGTATAGAATGTAGCGTTAACAACGCACCGGCTGTGGTGCGTTACTTTCCTTTGTTTGTCGTAGTTTGTCCGTTTTTGGCCTCCTCTATTCGTAGTAGGGTTTCAGCCTGTTGTTGTGAACCACCACGTTACTTCTTATTCTTATTTACTAGACATTTTATCTGTACTACCTTATAGGGACCCCTCCATATGGGAGCTAGTTTTCCTTGGTTCTGCGCGTTCCGTATTAAAACTTTGTCGCCCACATGGAACGTGAATGGGCGGGTCTTACGGTCGTAGTGCTTCGACTTCCTCTTGGAAGTTAACAGGTTACGCCTTGCTATTTCGTACGTATGTTGAAGTTTGTACTTCAATAGCTTATGGTTACTGTCATGGTTATATACCGGTTCCGGCGATTGCTTTGTGCTCGTCGGCACCTCCGGGGTGAACTCAAATAGACAGTCCATTGGCGTAAGTTTAGTACCTTCGTGTACATTGGCGTTGTATACGAATGTTGCCGTCCTCAAGTAGTGGTCCCAGATGACATTGTAGTATACAGAACGGGAGAAAAAATAAACGTCATCAACAGACTCCTTCAAGATGACCTCAACCATATAAAACATTATTGCAACGACTGGAAACTAAAGATTAACTTCCAAAAGGAGATAAAATAAATGTGATCACAACAAACATCAACACACCATTATTATATTTGAGCTGGTTTCACCACGAAACAAATTGGTCGAAACAAATTGGTCCTTCGAGGCGGATTCCTGCTGTTGATACACCTTGAGGTTCTGCCGATGCATAATACACATTGAAGTTCTGCCGCTGGTTAATATACTGTTGTATTCCAGAATACTACCCTTATTAAATTTAACACTGAATCTCCTAACACATCCTAAAAAAACTTCACTTAACATATATTACATTCTCACTTAATACATACCATTCATAAACATTCACAATATTACCAGTTACAGCACACTTAATAACCTGCACCTTTTGATTTATTGAAAACATAGCAACTTGGATTTTCGTTCGAATTGAATGTGAAATGTCACAGAAAAAAATATAGATAGAGAAAAAAAAGTTCAGTTAAAAAAGTTCGTTGGAGAGAAAAAATTCATTTCCGAATAGTTCTGAACGAAAAAAATTATAGATTGATTTTGAATTTAAAAAAAGAAGGAAGAAAGAAAGTAATTGAGAAATAAAGACCGAAAATATGAAGAAGAAATAAAGCAAGAAATAAGTAACTAAAAGAAGAACGGAATTAGATTAATACTTGATTTGTTTTACATCAATTTAATTGAAATAAGAAAAAGAAGAAAAGGAAAAATAATAAGTCCACGCTCTTCCCTCATACCGAGGAAGCACGGCGCCGGACCTTAACACTGGTGGCAGCGGTGGGATCCAACCAAAGGATCCCAAATAAAAAGAAGAAAATAAGAAGAAGAAAAATACGTATGAAGAAGATACAGAGAAAAATTGAATCGAGACGGAGTGTGATTTCAATAACAAATGAAAAAAAGGTGAACGTCAAAGGAAAAAAGTGAAAATAAAATGAAACCAGATGAAAATAATGAAAAGAGTTAAATTTTAAACATTTTAATTAAAACTTTCATATGTATACAAATTTAAATAAAACCAGAAAAAAGTTAATATGGAGTGAAAATTGGATCTAGTCATCACTAATTCAGTGCGTTGCAACCGGTTTTGTCGGAGTGATATAGAAAATATTAATAAATCTTCGCCAGTGAAAACGGACATACAACAAAGAAAAAAAAAACAAGAGAAATAACCAAATAAGAAGAAGAAAAAAAATTTTTCAAGAAGAAAAGAGAGAAAAAAAAAACAGGAGAAATAACCAAACCAAAATAAGAAGAAAAAAAAAAAAAAACCTCGACATAAAACAACGAAATAAAAAGAAAAAAAAAAGGAAAGCAGCAAAGACCAGGATGAGCAATCAACTTTAGGACGTGAAGTCTGCCTGGCGTCAAAGAGAAAAAAAAAATCTAAAAAGAAAAAGAACCACACAAAGGAAACAACTAAGGAAAACTGAAGAAAAAAAAAAAAAACAGCAACACTCAAGACTGCTATCAACAGTACAACGACAACATTTAGTAGAGTAAGCATTTTTTTTTAATAGCGACTTTTCTCTCTACTTTTTAGGAATATTTTCTACTTGGAAGCTCTCTTTTTCACAAAAAAAAAAAAAAAAAAATATTTTTTTTTGGATAGAAATTTCTATCTATATTTTGAAAATTCTCATTTCAGTATTTCGACGACCTTTCCGTTTTTCTTTCTTTCTCGTCGAATTTTCTCTCTTTCCAGTTTTGGGACCAATTTATTTTTCTTTCCTATATATATATATATATATATATTGAATAACCAAAAGAAAGGCCAATTTTTCCATAACCATATTTTTAAGTTAACCATATTTTTAAGAATTGATAACGAATTTTCGCCTTTTATTTTAAATTTTCACTATTACGAGTCCATATTACACGAGACAGGCGGCTAGGCAGGGGGAAGAACAAATCCACTATCAACTGATACACATTAAACCCCCTGAAATGGCTCTTTCTGTCGGAATTTCTGATGTTTTCAGAATCGTCCCCACCTTTGACGGGAAACCCTGCGACTTAGGTAAATTTATTTCCGGGGGAGACGTTTTATTTAGATCTATAAAGAAGGCAGACCCGGATATATACGAGACATTTTTAGAGCTAGTCAAAAATAGACTAGAGGGTCATGCTTACGATCTGATTAGGTATAGCCAAATCGCAAAGTGGGAGGATTTAAAAGAAAAATTAGAATCGGAATATAAAGAGGAGCAATCTCGGTCGACGGCACACAATGAGTTGATTTCTCTGAAACAACGCTACAGAGAAACCGTCCGGGAATATGGCGATAGAGTCGCGAATGCTCTAAGGACTCTAAACTCTGCCACGTGTGAAATAACAGCAGACGCGGTGGTTAGGGAATATTTAATAGAAGAAAACATAAAATTGGCCGTACAAACATTTGAGGATGGACTAAACAACGAACAGCTAAAGATACTAGCTAAAGCCCATGGGGGAAATAGTTTAAAACAGTCGATTGCACATGTAGTGTCACATGCTGCTCGAATGGACAACTCTCCCAGGTCATATCAATATAACGAAAAACCAACATTCAATCGTATAGTCTGCCAAACCTGTGGTAAGCCAGGGCATTCTCAGGACACATGTTATCGAAACATGCAGTCCACTTTTCCGAATAGACAACCCATAAAAAGGGAATATAACAGTGTATGCAATTTCTGTGGACGGAATAATCACACAGAGAATGAGTGTAGATACAAGATATCTAGGAATGGATCGTCTTCAACAAATTACCAACAAGGTACAACAACGCGTAACCCATTCCGAAATATTCCTACAAACTCTGAAAATCGTTTTGGTGAAAATTCTAGGACCACCAATATACAAAACGATCGGCAAAATGTTCACTTTTCTCGGGTGCAAGAGTCGGAAAACGAGGCCTGACGCCAACCAAAATTGATGGAAGACAGACCAAAGTTTTCTATTTACAGCATTAGATCTTTGGAAATAGATAACGACCATTTTAATGAAGCTCCTAGCCAAATTTACCCTGAGCCCACATACTCCTATAAACCAAGCCATATAAACGAAGATAATCCTGTCCCTAATATAAAGACTCCGATTCATACTCCCATTCTGGAAAACAATTCAGCAACACAGACTGAAAATCCGAAATTTTCAGCAGTATTAAAGACTGAAATCGCTAATATCTCAGATATCCCTATTGACAACGCAGACACTTCAGCAACCAAGACTGAAAACTCAGCAGTATTAAAGACTGAAAATTCGGATCCTGCACAAAATATACAAACAGAAACCCCTAATATTCCGGCTATCCCAATAGACAACCACGGCACTTCAGCAACAAAGACTGAAAATTCAGCAGTGTTAAAGACTGAAGACCCAATAGTTGCAATAAAATTCGAAACCCAAGTCAGTTCAGCAGCTAATACTGATGAACAAATCTTTTCAGCAGCAAAGACTGAAGGATTGAATGTTTCTACAGCAGATATAACTGAAGAAATAGTTCAAACAGCAAATAGTACTGGGAACCAAGATGTTCTAACAGCTAATAAGTCTGAAGAACTATTCGAATCAGTAAATGAGACTGAGAAACTAAACGATTCATCAGCAGTGAGTAAGACTGAAAAGGCAGACGTTCCGACAGAAGTTAAAGCTATAGAAAATGATGACATTGAGCCGAAGACACTAAACATTTTAAATAACGATACTGAACAGCAACACGAAGTAATGAAAATTGAAAATAATAATTCAATTAAAAAAGTTAAAGCTATAGAAAATGATGACAATGAGCCGAAAACACAAAAAATTGTAAACAACGAAAACAAACACAGACACTTACTCAAACACGATATAATAAATAATGAAAATAATAATTTAACTAAAATAGGTACGGAAAAGGAAAACCATATAAGTACATTACAAATTCTTTTTTTCAACAATAAACATTTATTCAAACAAAAAATACAAAAAAATAAAAAGTTACACAATCATTTAGGACATTTGAAATCAGTTCTTAAGAAGATTTTTGGTATTATGCATTTCTATTCAATCATCATAGTAATAGGCCCAGAAAGGTTTTGGAAACTTTTCCATAAATTTAAGGAAAAGATAAACACATAACAAATGGCCTTTGTTTTATTATTCAATATATATGAAATAATCTAACAATTGTAGGAAATGACGGCAATGAAAAAAAAAAAAAAAAAAAAAAAAAAAAAAGGTAATGAGGGGGACGAAAGAAAGAAAATTTTAGAGGTAATATATGTATTGGAAATTTTGGAATTAATATATATATTCGAACGGAAATGAGAATTTTGAATATTAATATTATGTAATTAATATAATAAGTAATAATAACTTTTGGATTAGAAAATAAAAGGTTCCAAGGAGAAATATTTAAATTTAGTTAGGTAATATGTAATGTAAATAGACTATTTTGACTATTTTTCTAGTGTTAAGAACTTTTTGATTATTGAAAAAATTTAGTTAATATATAATGTAAATAGATTATTTTTCTAGTATTAAGAACTTTTTGATTATTGTAACCTTTGATGAAAGATTAATTTTGAAAACCATTGTAATGTAATTGAACGAAAATCCAAGTTTTTAATTAATCTTAATTTAATATATAGTTACTAGAAAATTATTCTCTTCAAGGATAATTTTCTTTCTCGAAGAAGGGTGGGATGTTGTATTCCAGAATACTACCCTTATTAAATTTAACACTGAATCTCCTAACACATCCTAAAAAAACTTCACTTAACATATATTACATTCTCACTTAATACATACCATTCATAAACATTCACAATATTACCAGTTACAGCACACTTAATAACCTGCACCTTTTGATTTATTGAAAACATAGCAACTTGGATTTTCGTTCGAATTGAATGTGAAATGTCACAGAAAAAAATATAGATAGAGAAAAAAAAGTTCAGTTAAAAAAGTTCGTTGGAGAGAAAAAATTCATTTCCGAATAGTTCTGAACGAAAAAAATTATAGATTGATTTTGAATTTAAAAAAAGAAGGAAGAAAGAAAGTAATTGAGAAATAAAGACCGAAAATATGAAGAAGAAATAAAGCAAGAAATAAGTAACTAAAAGAAGAACGGAATTAGATTAATACTTGATTTGTTTTACATCAATTTAATTGAAATAAGAAAAAGAAGAAAAGGAAAAATAATAAGTCCACGCTCTTCCCTCATACCGAGGAAGCACGGCGCCGGACCTTAACAATACGTTGACGTTCTGCCCCCGGTTGATACAAATTGAAGTCCTGGGATCAACGTGTTCTGCAGACGAACAACGAGGGAGCAACGCTCTAAAACAAAGTGGGTGGCATTTTATATCACTTTCATCATTCAATAGAGCCATTCTTGTGGACCTAACAAAAAAGTGTTGTGGAGTTGTGTGTGCCTTAAATAAAATAGCTCTCCAGCAATAGTCTGAGTGAGTCATCTCGGTTAGTTGCCAGAATCTGTAAATGTGCAGAACGCATTTATTTTACTGGTCTCAAGACAATTTCTTGTGCAAGGATACTGCAATTTTGAAGAGGATACAGTAACTCTTTTCGCACTGAAACACTGAATCGTGTGGTGACAGTGGTTGAAAGGGTAAAGCGCAGGCGGTTAAAATTTAAAAGGGAAGGAGAGAAAACAAACGGGAAGAAAACCCAAAATGAAGCAAAATGTTCTAAGGTTTAACAAAGAAAAGAAAGGTTTTGTAACATTTATACGCAATAACAAATGAACATTTTTGTGAAAAGAAAAGGTTTTCTTCTACTGTGGCCGCACCAAGTTTTCTTTTTCCACACGGAGGATTGACCCTTGGAATTTGTAATAGGCAGCGCTAACCGCTTCGGCCACTCGGTCATTTGTTTTCTGATACCTTAAAATGAGTAAATTGAAGGTCTCGAATTTAATTTATTGCCTGCAAAACATCTCGATTGAGCTAACAAGGCATATTCGGCTTTGGATCAGACAACTAAATCCATTCATATGAATGAAGCGCGCTTGAAGAATTTGGACCAATCAATTGATGAAGCAAGAGGATTGCACAAACAAAATCATAGCGGCTCCAGGCGATGAAGAGAATACTAAATATATGGAAGAATTAACGTTCCACAGGCTGAAGGAACTGCATTATTAGTATTCGTCCGAACTCAAGGTACAGTTGTAGCACATCGAGAGTCAATCACATAGGTCGTTTAACAGCTCAGAGGGGGAGCAGGAGCACCAACAGCGGAAATGAATCTTCCACCAATTAAAATTCAAACCTTCTCCGGTTCTTTTCAAACCTGGCTAGAGTTCAAAAGTCTCGGAGCTGATGGCACACCAGCTGATCTGATCAAACAAGGAGGGACAGCGTTACATCACGCAATTCAAGAGATCGTGCTGCACGTATGGGTTCAAGAGGAGATGCCGGACGATTGGCGTCATGGAATAATTTGCCCCATGCATAAGAAGGGAGATATCACAGTGTGCAGCAACTATAGGGGTATAACATTGCAGAGCACCGCCTATAAGTTACTCTTCACTATCCTACAAGATCGGATAGCCCCATACGCTAATGCCATCATTGGTCAATATCAGTGTGGCTTTATTACAGGCTTTATACCATTTGCCATGTCATCAATTAAAACCATTTCGGCTCGTCTGCATGAACCGATTGGTTACTATGGGCGAGCACATGCCCATCAAACACAGACTAATACTTCCGAGTATTCTTGTTTGCTAATACAAAGCATAGCGCGACTCGCGCCTAGCTGCCAAGAGCCGAATTATTTGCCAGTGTAAGCATTCACACTGGAATTAGATCATTGACTCGCTACCAATGCAATGCACAATTGGCGTGGATAAATACACAAACCGTCATTGTGTAATCATTCCGATCACCAGATCAGGTCCCACGGTATAGTTCTCGTAAACAATCCATGTACCATCAGCTAAGGCAAGCAAACACATATCTTATCGTACGAGCCCCGAAATAGCGTTTATGTTGACATAATACTCAGAAACCTATTTCTGCATCAACGAATCGCTAGTTCAAACATAGCAACCTTTTACGGCCGCTATATGAGCGACCATCTATTTGCACAGCTGACCTAGTCGAATTCAAATATCAGTCAGTCAGTTTTTGCTGTCGCTTTTCCCTTATTTCAATTTCAGTCTGTATGTGATATACTGTCCTTCCCATGTACAGGCTCTTTCCCTGTATGTGTGCAATCTCGAATAGAAATATCCGACGAAACATCATCGAGAATCGTCGAGGAGTCAGATCGTAACCACCGCGAAACGCACACGTACCGGGAACGTGGCGTTTAGTAGATTCAAAATTGATTTGCTCAACAACATAGACGTGTAGAGATCGCTGAGTGTCGGGTTTGAGTTAGAGCGCGAGCGGGGCAAAAATCACGCGGAGTTAACGCCACAAGCAGTGTTTCATACATTAAAATGATCGCCTTCCGCACTTTCACGTAAACAATAATTCACCAGTGTTAAATAATCTAGAACAATAATGAACCGATGTACAGCCGAATAACTAACCCAGCGTGTTTTTATTGATCCTCCTCTTCTGTGTGAAAATTTGTGCCGAGGTAAGTGTTGGGGGAATTGAGTGAACCATGTGCCCGTGTCTGGCATATTACTCGTATCCCCACAGGTTGACCATGACCAACGTAACTAGTCAAGTAAAAATAGCGAGATTGTTGTCCAAACCAATAAACATCTTTAATGGACTCCGACAAGGAGACGGTCTGGCCTATCGCCTCTTCAACCGGACGTTGGAGAAAGCAATCCATGACTCTGGCGTCACAACTAGAGGGACTATTATCACCAAGTCCAGCCACATACTTGCCTACCCAGATGACATCGGCATCATCAGTAGAACCGATTCGGCTGTACAGGACTTCTTCACTCAGATCGAACAGGCGGCACAAAAACTGAGACTGCACATTAATGAGGGGAAAACTAAGTACATGATGCGAAGGGAAGACCTAACGTTAGTCAAACTATTAGGGTAGTGGAACACGAATTTGAAGTAGTGCAATCCTTTAACTACCTTGGGTCAAAAGTATCAGTCTATAATAATATGGAGGAAGAAATACGCGAACGGCTGATCAAATCCACCAGAGCCTACTATGGTCTATCAAGACTCGTTAAATCCCGAAATTTATCCAGAACAGTCAAGCTACTACTGTGCAAGACTTGCCAGTACTCATGTATGGATCTGAGACCTGGGTGGTCAATAAAAGGCACTTTGAACTTTTAGCCGCGTTCGAGAGGCAGGTCTTAGGAAGAATTGATGGCCCGGCGCCGTATGTGAGGGAGCACGATTCTGGAGACGCTACAACCATGAGTTATACCCAATCTACCTTGAAGCTAATGTTGTAAGAAAAATCAAGCTCGATAGACTCCGGTGGACGGGACACCTCGCTCGCATGGGCAAAGTTGTTTAAGGCAGGACGTATGGAAGGAGACAGTGCGAGTTAAGGATAGCCACATTATCATAATACCATGATACCACCACAATACACACGACGCCACGATTCAAACATCAAACAATCGTCATGGCTCAAAACATTTCTTCGCAGAGGGCACCATCCTCATGAGTTAATGTCAAACACTTATCTATGACCCAGACACCAGACATAGACGGTCTAAAAGGATCATAGATCAACAATGACATAAAACAGGTATCTACACACACAGCACCATTCTCATGGATCAACACGAGACGCCCATCTGTGACTTAGCAGTCAGATAAAATATAAACAATCTGCACGAAGACATTCATTCTTCTTGAGGACACTGTGGGGCTTTTCAGGGCCCGAAGAGCCATGCATCGCTCGATCCCCACCATTTTCAGCAATGCGACTTACCTTGAAGTCGAATCTTCAGCAAGATTATACAACCTTGCTACAGCATTAACCGCCAACCAATTCGCTGGAATTAATTCGGTTATCCCCATGGATAACCGACATAAATATATATTAGGCAGCTTACCTTTTTTTTGGGGGCTTTTCCAAAATAGATTCCTGCCTTCGGCAAGGGTTTTATTGACTCACGTCAATCAAGAATCTATCCCTTGAAGCTGGCGGCAGTTTATCTTGCCCAAACATGTAGCAGCGGATTCGATCTGCTACCTGAGTTTTTCCCTTTTCCTTTTGTTTGGACCTTCGCCATTGGCGGCAAATTCTTTAGGTTCGTTTTCGTTGGATGTCTGTAAAGAGACATCCAATACCCAGTCAGATTTTAGTCACCAGAGCAGAGGGACGTCACCAGGAATTCTTAATCTGGTCAGCTGAGAGTAAAGATGTGCGTCGATAGATTCGCGAGTGGAAAGTTAATTTTAGTTGGCATTTTATTGAATTAAGGTGATGGATAGAAACAGTGAAGAAATAGTAAGAAACAAAAAAATAAGTTGTTTCAACTCTCTTCTTTTATTAATATGATATTTTCTTGTGACCAGTTTTAAAGTAATGTAACAAAATTCAGACATATGTGCACAAATTTGAATAAAAATTTGACAAAAAATTCAGTGTAGTGTAATAAAACTTATATGAACTTTGAATGGAGATTTGACTTTTATTCGTTCGAAAGTACCATCGGTGGAATATCGGTGAATTCCTGTCCTTGCCGACACACAATACCGATAACATACCACAACACCAATCGGCATAGCCGCTAATATTAATATTAAAATAAGTAGCCCTAATTTTTAAAAATAATAAAATTATTTTTTATTTTTAAGAAAACCCTATCGGACTATTTAATTCGCGGCAGAGCTTGTCGGCGATGGAGAGATGGCGTAGACCAGGACGCCCAGAGCCTGGAAGTGCCACACTGGATGACATCGGCAGGAAATTTGGATCGGTGGAGAAATTTGTTAAATAATGCCAAGACCGGATTTCGGTTGCAGTGCCGATAATGATGATGATGATGATGTTTGCAAAATCACCCTGGTTGTCCCCCACTCGCTAGGTTTTCAAAAAGTCTCGCTGGTCGACTGTCATTCGAGGAGCGGTAAATACAATAGAGACATTTGACAGAACTCAGCGTAGTTTTTATCGAAATTAGGTCTAAGTTGTTCTGATATAATGTTTCTCCTGTCCTCTAACTAGACGTGAAATTTGAGCGCGAGCTGACAAAGGTCGCTGAAGACATGCTAGGACGACAATTAAGACCTCACATTCACGTAACCCATCAAAACTGATAAGATGTGAGTATACCAGTTTGGTATACAAGTAGTCAACAAGCTTCTGAATGGTACCTTCCATTTGGGGCGAAAACCCAAAAAACCACGTCAAAGTCGATCAAATGTCAAGGTAATGTTGACTGGTTTCTTCCATTGTTTAGGTGTTATGCACCCGAATTTCTTGCCAGAAGATCGGACAGCAAATAAAGAGTATTATCTGGATATTAAGCGGCATTTGAGGGAATACATTTGTAAATAGAACAACCTACTCACCTGATATGGCTTAGGTGGAGCTTTTTCTCCTTCCAAAACTCATCACCCCTTCGGGCATCCGTTTTTAGTCGATAGCAGCTGTTTTTTTTAGTGCTATTCGTTTTTGTACGACAGTTGTTGATGGATTTGCGACTGTTCTACTAGAAAGTGTACTTCTGGAAACTTCTACACGTGTACATGTTTCCTAGAGTTCTACTTTTTTTTTTTTTAAACGACACAAGAAATTTAAATAACACTACAAAGTGCGTCATTGATACACAAAGTTTCTAATGATTCAATGTTTTAAACTAAAGAAGAATAGTATTAATTAGAGAACTTAGGTTCAAGGCTAATATATACAAAATTGGACAAAATTTCAGACGTCATGCGTTAAAAAACGGTGATAAAAATAGAAAAACTCTACTTAACATAAAGGTGCATTTGAATAAACAGAGTGAAAATCAAGCAATTTGTCCGATTTACCGCACGTATATTTGCTTATAGTATCTTCAACAATGCTTCCCAAAATTAGTATAAATGAGCTTAATTAGGGAATGAGACTTTCATTAAAACAATTGAACGAAATGTGAGCGTGTTTAGCATATCGATGATGAATATGATAAAGGACTTATAGATGATGAAATCATCACCGTATTGAAAAAAAAGTAAACAAACAGATGTTTAGACGTCAATGCAAGATACTAGAGACGTAAATGCAGGATTGACAATTGGAGAATAATTTAGTTTGGGAGAAAAGGAACTTTTGCTAGATGCATTGATTTACTTTATCTCCAAATATAATTCGTCATTTTGTTACAACATTTATAATCTTTGTTTATTTTTCCGAATGCTGCTTTACAGTAATCCCACTCTGAGACAATGCACTAATGCCGCCTTATTTCTAATTTTCGAAACACTTGTCAAAGTTGATTTCCGGAATGGCCTTCAAAGCACCCAGACATTTGGTTTTCATTTCCGCAAACGTGGGAAATGGTGTGCTCGAACTGATATTTTGAGTTTAGGGAATAGCCAAGAGTTACATGGTGCCACATTAGGTGAATGTGACGTGGTTTTGGAACAATGATGACTGATGATTTTTTTAGAAAAAAATTAACGAAGGGTAAGATAGAGCATTATCGTGATGAAAAACCATGAGGTATCTTGGTACAATTCCTTTCGTCGATCTATTCCGAATAGTTTCATACTAACGGCGAATAACATTCTGCCATGTCTGTAACTCTTGGCTTGGCTTCATATTCGGCTGGATATTCACCTGATTGATCGGTTATTTCGGGGTCGCGGACATACACTCATGTTTCATATCTAGTAACTATCCGTTTCATAAATGATAATCGGAACCTACCCTCTGACACACATTAATTCGGCTATCTTTTTTAAAAACGTTGATTATTTTTATGATTAATATAGAGTCGACCCTTTTCAGACGACTCTATGTTCTTTTAAAATGTCATGTACTGATCCAACTGATAATCCTTGTGCACCAAATCTTAGATTTCGTTAACTTTTGCAGATGTTGACGTTTGAGGTGGTTTCAGATGTGGTTTAACTTCAATGCACTCTCGACCCCTTTTGAACATTTCATGTCAAAGATGTCCGCCCATTAATGTAGTCAGGTTACCGGACATATTCAATACTTTCTTTTTTTCTTGTTTTGTCACAGAAACCTTATTACGTGTCCAATATTCTATGTAAATTATTTGTTTAACAAATTTAAACAAAAAATTGCTCATTTCCTTTTGTTGCTCACAAAACGCCGATGTAATCTTGATAAATGTGATAACACTTTAGAAGAAAAAAATTGATCTAGTCCATAACATTTTAATTTTCCAATTTACATTTGCTCTTAGAAACTGACTTCACCAGATTAAGTTTTTTCTTCTACATTCATGTTGTTATCGGATACTGCGACATTCAAGCACTAACGTTTTTTTTGTTTTTTTTTTTTCATAAAATGACTTTTCTAATGTCAGCACTATTTTGACGTTGAGTTTGACCGCCATTCGTCAACTAAAGGTCATCTGGTGATAGATTTAAGTTTTTAAAATTAAATTTTGTGGTGTCACAAATAAATGCACTGGAGAAGTCTAGTACGTTCACATCTGCCTGCAATTTGCCAACTGTCACCCGCCTGACAACGCGTCGGTGACAGGAAAGGGGTGCCACTCAGGAGTTACAATTTAACATTTTCCAACGGTTGACTCTTTCATTGCTGATACCAGCGATCGTTTGGCTCCTTTGTCGTATTTGTTCCTGGCCGCACTGCCGCCATCCCATCGTATTCTTTCCTGGACATGCCGTTGTCATCTCATCGTATTCCTTTTGGACGCACGGCCATCACCCCATCGTATTCCTTTTGGATGCACCGCCTTCATCTCATCTTATCCTCTCTTGAATGTACCGCCGTCACCGCATCGTATTCCTTCGGGACTCACCGCCGTTACCTCATCGCTTTCCTTCTGGACGCAGCCTTAACTCCAGAATCGGATCCCGCACATAAATATACGACTAACAATTTGAATACATTTTTAGTACAAATATTTTTAATGGCGCAAGACTAATGACCTTGCCCGGAAAAAACAAATCATTATGGAAAATTTAACAAGCCTCAGGACTTGCTAAATAAGGCCAGGACCGGTTCCCGGTTGTAGTGCCGATGATGATGATGATGACAAATATTTTTAAATAGATAAAAGTCGTGGGTTTCATTTTTCGAAAGAATATCATCCGTACGTCGTCCATCGGGTAGCATGGATTTTTTTGTTTTGCGCCACACGTACCAAGCTCGGGTGATGTTGTGGGGTTCCCTAGATTACACGAAGAACCAACCCAGAATTTCAACCCAATTTCGCCCGCTTACCGCTCACCACCTCAACCCTAATCCCTTTCGTCGGCCTATTTCACTTGAAAAAGGAACACCCTAAAGACCGCGTAACCTGAATTCATTATTTATGCAGAAAATGCATAATTGAATTCAGCGCTTTCTTCCCATACGGAAACACTATTGCATAAACTACATGAGATTTCCACCGGAAATCACAATTTCATTTGTGGTTAGTAACAGCAAAGTTTGGGCAAGCGATGCTGTTGCTATATAGCGAAATCGGTGGGGTAATGTCAGATTCCTTGAGTTTGGTTCTCAGGTGAATACAACAAACATATTTTTCATCCCATTCCATTTCCCCTTCTCAGAGTGCAATGCACTCTGAGATCAATCGAATAACCACACTGGGTTATTCGGTCACCATTGATTTTGCGTTCGTTGTATGCAAAAAGCAAAATCATCCCCGGGATCGTCACGCTCCTCTTTTCGAGTCTTCCATTTTCTCTAAGTCCATTGACTAGTGAATTAACCCATAAGAGTTTATTCACTTCAATGGGCGGGGGAAATGAGAGAGCGCAGATGAGAGTGCGACCTCGATTGGTTGATCGTTATATAAAACCGCAGAGTCAAATTTCCTCACCCGTAGTGTACACACAGTCTAGAGTGCACGTGTCGCGAGTCATCTTCAATGTAAAAGTAAAATGTCATTCCCCAAACTGTGTACTCAGTAGTCGAGAATCGGAGTAAAGTGAATACCACCGTTAAGTTTTCTTTCTAACTAAGTTCCATCATTATTTTTGTACGTGTTTCTCAAACATTATTAAAAAGTTCTTTATACCCGAGGTGTAAATTATAAACTAAATGAATACTTAACATTACTTTGCATTTACTTGTGAAATATGACAAATATACCAGCCGCAGAGGAATAAGCAACATTTGGCGGCATTTCGTTTTGCGTAATGATGTTCCGGGCCATTACTATATGTTATGTGCCTATTTATATTAAGTGTAGAATCAACTTTACTGAAAGAATAAAGTCTGTTAAATCGAACCCATTTAACATCAAAATGCGCGCTAGGGGTATGTGCTGATACCAAACATAAGATAATAAAATAAAAAGAACATTTAAATAACTAATCAAACCCAGGATATTTTATTTTCCCCTTTCTTTGTGCGATCTATGTTTTGTCCTTCCCTCGGTGGGCTAAAAGTGAACTAGTTCCCGTGTCTGGCAATTAACTTTTACCCTTACAATGTCGTAAATTTCTTCGCTAATATTTTCTTTGAGGTCTTCGATGGTACATGGTGTGTGGGTATATCTGTAGTGCTCTAAAAAGCCCTACCACCCTTTTCCCCCATTCCTACATCCAAAATCCTATCAAAACCCGAATTAACCCAAACATGATTCAAAATTCGCAATAAACGAATCAAACATTCGTTCATCGCTTAACATTTGCCTCCACGGCAAAATTTAATCCAAAATCCGAATTAAAATTAAAATTCACAATAAACGAATCTAATATCCGTTTATTGTTCTACATTTGCTCCACGGCATCATGAAAATTCAAAATTCAGAGATCGTTATCTCTATCTGAAAAATTCCATTGAGTTAAGCAAATAGAAAACCAAAACCAGATACATATCGACATCTGCGAAATAGTTTCGTAAGAATTCAAGAAATTGAATTCTTATCTTAAATAAACACTGAGCATCTCACTCAGGATACCAAAATCGGGATTTTTGTATGAAATTGTGTATTTTCCAGATTCAAATTTCGATTTGTTTCTCTTTATAAGGGCGATGGATTTTGTATTCGAGGATCAGTCTCGATTGGCGTCCAAAGTGGTAGGACGCCAATAAACTAAATAAAATTATAGAATAAATGTAATTAAATAAATAAATTGAGTTTTAAATACTGGAAATACAGGTGATTGATTTTTTATTCCGCTTGGCCGATTCCCAAGCCTATATTTAACAACCGGTAGCTGCTCTTCCCGCAAGGCTTGAGGAAGCACGGCGGCAACCGCAACGGGTCCTCTCAGGAGCTCCCTGAAAGAAGGATCACTACACATCCATAAAAAAACAATAGAAGCCAAGTATGGTGACCTGCCATTGGATGACATCAAAGCAACTGATTAGGTTTTTTGGGAGCGAGCATTCTGTGGCAAATCGAAGCTATGAAAGTGTGTGGAGTGGTTCCAGCCCTTTGAAACTGGGTGCATTAAGGTGATGGATAGAAACAGTGAAGAAATAGTAAGAAACAAAAAAATAAGTTGTTTCAACTCTCTTCTTTTATTAATATGATATTTTCTTGTGACCAGTTTTAAAGTAATGTAACAAAATTCAGACATATGTGCACAAATTTGAATAAAAATTTGACAAAAAATTCAGTGTAGTGTAATAAAACTTATATGAACTTTGAATGGAGATTTGACTTTTATTCGTTCGAAAGTACCATCGGTGGAATATCGGTGAATTCCTGTCCTTGCCGACACACAATACCGATAACATACCACAACACCAATCGGCATAGCCGCTAATATTAATATTAAAATAAGTAGTCCTAATTTTTAAAAATAATAAAATTATTTTTTATTTTTAAGAAAACCCTATCGGACTATTTAATTCGCGGCAGAGCTTGTCTGCGATGGAGAGATGGCGTAGACCAGGACGCCCAGAGCCTGGAAGTGCCACACTGGATGACATCGGCAGGAAATTTGGATCGGTGGAGAGATTTGTTAAATAATGCCAAGACCGGATTTCGGTTGCAGTGCCGATAATGATGATGATGATGATGTTTGCAAAATCACCCTGGTTGTCCCCCACTCGCTAGGTTTTCAAAAAGTCTCGCTGGTCGACTGTCATTCGAGGAGCGGTAAATACAATAGAGACATTTGACAGAACTCAGCGTAGTTTTTATTGAAATTAGGTCTAAGTTGTTCTGATATAATGTTTCTCCTGTCCTCTAACTAGACGTGAAATTTGAGCGCGAGCTGACAAAGGTCGCTGAAGACATGCTAGGACGACAATTAAGACCTCACATTCACGTAACCCATCAAAACTGATAAGATGTGGGTATACCAGTTTGGTATACAACTAGTCAACAAGCTTCTGAATGGTACCTTCCATTTGGGGCGGAAACTCAAAAAACCACGTCAAAGTCGATCAAATGTCAAGGTAATGTTGACTGGTTTCTTCCATTGTTGTGGTGTTATGTACCCGAATTTCTTGCCAGAAGATCGGACAGCAAATAAAGAGTATTACCTGGATATTAAGCGGCATTTGAGGGAATACATTTGTAAATAGAACAACCTACTCACCTGATATGGCTTAGGTGGAGCTTTTTCTCCTTCCAAAACTCATCACCCCTTCGGGCATCCGTTTTTAGTCGATAGCAGCTGTTTTTTTTAGTGCTATTCGTTTTTGTACGACAGTTGTTGATGGATTTGCGACTGTTCTACTAGAAAGTGTACTTCTGGAAACTTCTACACGTGTACATGTTTCCTAGAGTTCTACTTTTTTTTTTTTTTTAAACGACACAAGAAATTTAAATAACACTACAAAGTTTCTAATGATTCAATGTTTTAAACTAAAGAAGAATAGTATTAATTAGAGAACTTAGGTTCAAGGCTAATATATACAAAATTGGACAAAATTTCAGACGTCATGCGTTAAAAAACGGTGATAAAAATAGAAAAACTCTACTTAACATAAAGGTGCATTTGAATAAACAGAGTGAAAATCAAGCAATTTGTCCGATTTACCGCACGTATATTTGCTTATAGTATCTTCAACAATGCTTCCCAAAATTAGTATAAATGAGCTTAATTAGGGAATGAGACTTTCATTAAAACAATTGAACGAAATGTGAGCGTGTTTAGCATATCGATGATGACTATGATAAAGGACTTATAGATGATGAAATCATCACCGTATTGAAAAAAAAGGAAACAAACAGATGTTTAGACGTCAATGCAAGATACTAGAGACGTAAATGCAGGATTGACAATTGGAGAATAATTTAGTTTGGGAGAAAAGGAACTTTTGCTAGATGCATTGATTTACTTTATCTCCAAATATAATTCGTCATTTTGTTACAACATTTATAATCTTTGTTTATATTTCCGAATGCTGCTTTACAGTAATCCCACTCTGAGACAATGCACTAATGCCGCCTTATTTCTATTTTCGAAACACTTGTCAAAGTTGATTTCCGGAATGGCCTTCAAAGCACCCAGACATTTGGTTTTCATTTCCGCAAACGTGGGAAATGGTGTGCTCGAAGTGATATTTTGAGTTTAGGGAATAGCCAAAAGTTACATGGTGCCACATCAGGTGAATATGACGTGGTTTTGGAACAATGATGACTGATGATTTTTTTAGAAAAAAATTAACGAAGGGTAAGATAGAGCATTATCGTGATGAAAAACCATGAGGTATCTTGGTACAATTCCTTTCGTCGATCTATTCCGAATAGTTTCATACTAACGGCGAATAACATTCTGCCATGTCTGTAACTCTTGGCTTGGCTTCATATTCGGCTGGATATTCACCTGATTGATCAGTTATTTCGGGGTCGCGGACATACACTCATGTTTCATATCTAGTAACTATCCGTTTCATAAATGATAATCGGAACCTACCCTCTGACACACATTAATTCGGCTATCTTTTTTAAAAACGTTGATTATTTTTAGGATTAATGTAGAGTCGACCCTTTTCAGACGACTCTATGTTCTTTTAAAATGTCATGTACTGATCCAACTGATAATCCTTGTGCACCAAATCTTAGATTTCGTAAACTTTTGCAGATGTTGACGTTTGAGGTGGTTTCAGATGTGGTTTAACTTCAATGCACTCTCGACCCCTTTTGAACATTTCATGTCAAAGATGTCCGCCCATTAATGTAGTCAGGTTACCGGACATATTCAATACTTTCTTTTTTTCTTGTTTTGTCACAGAAACCTTATTACGTGTCCAATATTCTATGTAAATTATTTGTTTAACAAATTTAAACAGAAAATTGCTCATTTCCTTTTGTTGCTCACAAAACGCCGATGTAATCTTGATAAATGTGATAACACTTTAGAAGAAAAAAATTGATCTAGTCCATAACATTTTAATTTTCCAATTTACATTTGCTCTTAGAAACTGACTTCACCAGATTAAGTTTTTTCTTCTACATTCATGTTGTTATCGGATACTGAGACATTCAAGCACTAACGCTTTTTTTTTTTTTTTTTTCATAAAATGACTTTTCTAATGTCAGCACTATTTTGACGTTGAGTTTGACCGCTATTCGTCAACTAAAGGTCATCTGGTGATAGATTTAAGTTTTTAAAATTAAATTTTGTGGAGTCACAAATAAATGCACTGGAGAAGTCTAGTACGTTCACATCTGCCTGCAATTTGCCAACTGTCACCCGCCTGACAACGCGTCGGTGACAGGAAAGGGGTGCCACTCAGGAGTTACAATTTAACATTTTCCAACGGTTGACTCTTTCATTGCTGATACCAGCGATCGTTTGGCTCCTTTGTCGTATTTGTTCCTGGCCGCACTGCCGCCATCCCATCGTATTCTTTCCTGGACATGCCGTTGTCATCTCATCGTATTCCTTTTGGACGCACGGCCATCACCCCATCGTATTCCTTTTGGATGCACCGCCTTCATCTCATCTTATCCTCTCTTGAATGTACCGCCGTCACCGCATCGTATTCCTTCGGGACCCACCGCCGTTACCTCATCGCTTTCCTTCTGGACGCAGCCTTAACTCCAGAATCGGATCCCGCACATAAATATACGACTAACAATTTGAATACATTTTTAGTACAAATATTTTTAATGGCGCAAGACTAATGACCTTGCCCGGAAAAAACAAATCATTATGGAAAATTTAACAAGCCTCAGGACTTGCTAAATAAGGCCAGGACCGGTTCCCGGTTGTAGTGCCGATGATGATGATGATGACAAATATTTTTAAATAGATAAAAGTCGTGGGTTTCATTTTTCGAAAGAATATCATCCGTACGTCGTCCATCGGGTAGCATGGATTTTTTTGTTTTGCGCCACACGTTGTACCAAGCTCGGGTGATGTTGTGGGGTTCCCTAGATTACACCAAGAACCAACCCAGAATTTCAACCCAATTTCGCCCGCTTACCGCTCACCACCTCAACCCTAATCCCTTCCGTCGGCCTATTTCACTTGAAAAAGGAACACCCCAAAGACCGCGTAACCTGAATTCATTATTTATGCAGAAAATGCATAATTGAATTCAGCGCTTTCTTCCCATCATCATCATCATCATCATCATCGGCACTACAACCTGGAACCGGTCTTGGCCTTACTTAGCAAGTCCTGAGGCTTGTTAAATTTTCCATAATGATCTGCTTTTTCCGGGCAAGGTCATTAGTCTTGCGCCAAAGGCTCCCCGACGGGGAATCGAACCCCGGTTTCCCGCGTGACAGGCGGGTATACTAACCAGTATACTATTGAGGAGCTTTCTTCCCATACGGAAACACTATTGCATAAACTACATGAGATTTCCACCGGAAATCACAATTTCATTTGTGGTTAGTAACAGCAAAGTTTGGGCAAGCGATGCTGTTGCTATATAGCGAAATCGGTGGGGTAATGTCAGATTCCTTGAGTTTGGTTCTCAGGTGAATACAACAAACATATTTTTCATCCCATTCCATTTCCCCTTCTCAGAGTGCAATGCACTCTGAGATCAATCGAATAACCACACTGGGTTATTCGGTCACCATTGATTTTGCGTTCGTTGTATGCAAAAAGCAAAATCATCCCTGGGATCGTCACGCTCCTCTTTTCGAGTCTTCCATTTTCTCTAAGTCCATTGACTAGTGAATTAACCCATAAGAGTTTATTCACTTCAATGGGCGGGGGAAATGAGAGAGCGCAGATGAGAGTGCGACCTCGATTGGTTGATCGTTATATAAAACCGCAGAGTCAAATTTCCTCACCCGTCGTGTACACACAGTCTAGAGTGCACGTGTCGCGAGTCATCTTCAATGTAAAAGTAAAATGTCATTCCCCAAACTGTGTACTCAGCAGTCGAGAATCGGAGTAAAGTGAATACCACCGTTAAATTTTCTTTCTAACTAAGTTCCATCATTATTTTTGTACGTGTTTCTCAAACATTATTAAAAAGTTCTTTATACCCGAGGTGTAAATTATAAACTAAATGAATACTTAACATTACTTTGCATTTACTTGTGAAATATGACAAATATACCAGCCGCAGAGGAATAAGCAACATTTGGCGGCATTTCGTTTTGCGTAATGATGTTCCGGGCCATTACTATATGTTATGTGCCTATTTATATTAAGTGTAGAATCAACTTTACTGAAAGAATAAAGTCTGTTAAATCGAACCCATTTAACATCAAAATGCGCGCTAGGGGTATGTGCTGATACCAAACATAAGATAATAAAATAAAAAGAACATTTAAATAACTAATCAAACCCAGGATATTTTATTTTCCCCTTTCTTTGTGCGATCTATGTTTTGTCCTTCCCTCGGTGGGCTAAAAGTGAACTAGTGCCCGTGTCTGGCAATTAACTTTTACCCTCACAATGTTGTAAATTTCTTCGCTAATATTTTCTTTGAGGTCTTCGATGGTACATGGTGTGTGGGTATATTTGTAGTGCTCTGAAAAGCCCCACCACCCTTTTCCCCCATTCCTACATCCAAAATCCTATCAAAACCCGAATTAACCCAAACATGATTCAAAATTCGCAATAAACGAATCAAACATTCGTTCATCGCTTAACATTTGCCTCCACGGCAAAATTTAATCCAAAATCCGAATTAAAATTAAAATTCACAATAAACGAATCTAATATCCGTTTATTGTTCTACATTTGCTCCACGGCATCATGAAAATTCAAAATTCAGAGATCGTTATCTCTATCTGAAAAATTCCATTGAGTTAAGCAAATAGAAAACCAAAACCAGATACATATCGACATCTGCGAAATAGTTTCGTAAGAATTCAAGAAATTGAATTCTTATCTTAAATAAACACTGAGCATCTCACTCAGGATACCAAAATCGGGATTTTTGTATGAAATTGTGTATTTTCCAGATTCAAATTTCGATTTGTTTCTCTTTATAAGGGCGATGGATTTTGTATTCGAGGATCAGTCTCGATTGGCGTCCAAAGTGGTAGGACGCCAATAAACTAAATAAAATTATAGAATAAATGTAATTAAATAAATAAATTGAGTTTTAAATACTGGAAATACAGGTGATTGATTTTTTATTGCGCTTGGCCGATTCCCAGGCCTATATTTAATAACCGGTAGCTCCTCTTCCCGCAAGGCTTGAGGAAGCACGGCGGCAACCGCAACGGGTCCTCTCAGGAGCTCCCTGAGAGAAGGATCACTACACATCCATAAAAAAACAATAGAAGCCAAGTATGGTGACCTGCCATTGGATGACATCAAAGCAACTGATTAGGTTTTTTGGGAGCGAGCATTCTGTAGCAAATCGAAGCTATGAAAGTGTGTGGAGTGGTTCCACCCCTTTGAAACTGGGTGTGTGGTGAATGTGTTCATGCATTCAACAAAACGAAGTCCGTAATCATGCTTAAATTATTCACACTTTTGACATTTGTCACCTGAGCTCGGACATTTTCAAAACGAAAAGATGGCCGAATTATTCGATATGTGAATGAAGTACACCAAACAGTCACCCCGAAGACAATGCAATAGCTCTCCGAGCTCGACTATTGCATTGTTCTTGGAAGTCCCAATGAGACTGACCTTTTGTGTCAACCTTCTCACGTACCATATATTCCTTTTTGAAACAATCATATTCTAAAAGATAAATCCACCACCAAACACCATGTAGGTCCTTTTAGTTTTTTTAGTTTAAAGTACGGATAAAAAAAAGGATGATCTAATGAAATGAATGATCAGTACACAAAAAACAATCTCAAAAAAACCGATAGGAGTAGGTGTGATGAGCCGACACTACCATCAGGGAACAAATCATCAAGAAAACACCGACTCGGCAAAAAGAAGACGTAGGGAAAAACGGAAAACGCGGGATATACGCGTCGGCATGTGGAATGTTAGAACGTTATATAAACCAGGCTTGATACAGACGGTCGTAGAACACACGAAACAAGTCCGACTTCAGGAAGTCCGACTCCCACATCAAGTAATCGAAACCAACGGATTTACACTGGTGGGTGGACGAACCAATACACATAACCTCGGAAACGGCTTCATCCTAAGCAAGAAGATCACGCCCCATGTAAAAGATGTGAAACTTATTAATGACCGAATGAATGTGCTAAAAATACAGGGGCCATGGTACAATTATGTATTTATAAACGTACACGCCCCAACAGAATCTACGGACGAAGAAACGTAGGACAAGTTCTACAAGACCCTAGAGGAGGTATTTGATGGGATCTCATCATCCGATGTTAAAATCCTCCTCGGGGCTTCAATGCAAAAAATGGAAAGGAATATATCTTCCAACCAACTATAGGTAAACAAAGTCTGCACGACGTTTCATGTGATAATGGAATTCGAATTATCACGTTCGCAGCGTCAAAAGATCTGTTTGTGAAAAGCACGATATTCAAACACAAGCAAATTCATAAAGCAACATGGATATCACCCGATGGTGTAACGCGTAACCAAATAGACCACTTCCTCATAGACGAAAGACACCACTCGAATATCCTTGATTTAAGATCATATAGAGGAGCAGATTGCGACTCCGAGCATCTTATAGTGATGGGCAAAATCAGGAGTCGCCTCGCAACAAACTCACATGGGCAGTCACGGGAGACGAGCAAAAAGTTCGACACTGATAAACTGAAAGTCTTGCGCAAAAGGGCCGAATATCACGACGACCTAACGAATAGATTTAGCATCCTAGAGAATGGGAACAGTGATCAAGAGGAAGCTAATAGTGTGGACACTAAATGGACATCGATCAGTGACACAATCAAACTAACAGCCCAAAAGGTATTAAGATTTAAGAAAACAATTAAGTCCAAACCTTGGTTTGACGATGAGTGCAGGGCGAAGATCGAAGAACGAAAACGCTTCAGAGCAATCCACTTAGAAAGATATGATGAAGTCAACGCAGAAAGATACGCGACGATTCAGAGAGAGATAATGAGACTGTAGCGGTTCCGCCAAACCCTACAGTCTACTTACCTGAAAAACCCCCATAATTACTACCCAACTCCCTTTAGTTTGCTAATGCAACAGTATTAGTACCTAAAAATGCTGCACGCATTTAAGAGATCAAATCTATGATATTTAAGTCCCTGTAAAGAAAACTTACCTTCATGCATTCTCTTCGCATACCATTACTCCTTATGATTTCTTTATTAACTTACCAGGAATTTCCAATCAATTTCGGCATCTACGTCGCCAGTCAAATTCCCTTAGACGAATTCCTGTAAACAAACTAATTGGGATTACATTCAATGTAACCGTCATGACAGGGACCATAAATATCGCGCCGTCTATTTTCCCAGCCGCGTCATATACCTTTTCATACACATTGCCTGGCAACCTTTTTTGTTTGTCTTATCAATAAACAACCCAAGCAGCTGCATATAATTAGCGCAATAGACACTGAAACCAAATTCTCCAGCATTTCCTAATGCAAATATGAACCCGGTTTCTATTGCAGCCAGAGATGCCATAAACATCCAATTTGCTTTTAGCACCTTTTTCTTCTAACGTCGAAAATAGCGACCAGGCATCGTGTAAACAATGACCCGCATTGCCAACGGCGCATTTGGTCATTTTTCCCTATTGTCCTTCCCGCCTGCCTGTTTCGTCGTTCCACTGCTTTCGAACACGTGCAATTACATTGAATCTGTTCGATCCCGCACATATACCACTGCACCAAAAAGATCGCATTTTCTTAGTGGTTACAACCTTAACATAAAAGTTTTTCTCGCCCTTCCATTTTTTTTTTCCTTAGCGAAGTCATCTCTGCATGAGATGACGATCGCTGAGTCAAATTCCATCCTAAGACCCGAGCGGGTCGCGGCTCCTTCGCTACCCTCGTGCGTACAGGGAAGCGATAATGGAGAATAATCGCGTGAGTCGAGAGTCTTATTCAAATCGTCGAACGGATCGGACCAGCCGTTCATTATCCCGTGTAGGGTGTGCTCGGAGTGCACACCCTGGAGTTGCAATCTTCCTTTCCCCAGTAGCGCGCGAGTGCCAAAAAAGTTCCGTGAACAATTTAATAGTATTAATGAGTTAAAAGTGAAGTAATAAAAATGCGGTGATCACCAATTAAATCTGTGCGTTTCAATGTGTTTTCTTTCCTCCCGGACTTGCAGCGTTTTGGTTTTCTTTTGTTGCCTCTTCCGTGTACCCTTTTAGTGACTTTTCGGTTGGCGGAACTTTGCTTTATAGTGACGATGGAGGAGGAAGTAGAACTCGCACCCATGCCGGCGCCACGACTTTCTCCCCACAAGACTCTTCAAACGCAATAAACGCGAATGGGAGAACTCTCGGATCGAAAAAATCCTAGAAAATTCTAGAGCAAAGAACATCAGAGGTATGTATCCCGGCATAAATTCAATTAGAAATGGTTACCAAGGAAGAGTCAAAATAGTTCGAGATGCAAACTGTCTGGTCACAGAAACAAACAATATCGTGACCAGATGGAAGCAATACTTTGAAAACCTGCTCAATGTATGCACCCATCAACCACAAATAAACGCAGCAAGCGTACATGCAGCCGAGCTTCAGATCCCACAGCCCTCTCTCAACGAAGTTGTTCACGCAATAAATCGATTGAAAAACAACAAAGCTCCCGGAGTCGACTGCATACTGGCAGAGCTTGTGAAGCATGAAGGAGAGGCAACCGCTTGAAAGATCCACTAGCTTATCCAAACAATATGGGATAAGGAAGTCACTCCGGAAGAATGGAAAACGTCAATAGTCGTTCCCATATTCAAAAAAGGCGACAGATCTGACTGCGAAAACTGCAGAGGAATATCATTGTTCCCAACCACATACAAAATATTAACAAATGCCATTCTGGAGAGAATCACACCGTACGCAGAAGAGATACTGGGATACTACCACTGTGGATTCCGTAGGAACCTGTCAACAAGCGACTAAATGTTCATAATAAGACAACTGCTGAAAAAGAAGTGGGAATACGGAGAGACGGTTCACCAACTGTTCGTTGACTTCAAAAAAGCCTACGACTCAGTCGCAATATCGACGTCCAAGCGATATTCCCCAGCTAAACCTTTACTTCCAACTTGTCATACTCGAAAGTGTCGAGTTATTAAGCGGCGTGCCCGAACGCTTTGATGGTTGAGACGTGACTGACTAAAATTTGCGGAATTAATTTTTTGGCCCGAGCGGCGGGACTTCACTCGATAGTGGTTGGATAGTGACTGATCGGAATTAGGGTGGAAATTGGGATTTCTGCTTTTACACATCGATCCGCCAATGGTAATCATGCTCTCTTGTGCATTACTCAATTCCCCACGCTCATCGAGGTAGAAACTTACTTGTGTATTCGTTCGATGTCGATGGGCGTAGCAAGGGTGGAGAAATCAAAAGAAAAGCACAATAACCCATATCAGTGCCGCGTATGCGACTGGTCTAGTGACCTAGTGGTGATCTCATAGGTCATCGCACTATAGAAAGACAGAATTGCGAAGGAGAGGAAAATTTAGCTGGTGCTATGCACCTGCGAAAAGAGATCATTGATCCCAAGAGAATGGATGACATGAAGGAAAGTTAATAGGACGCCGCTGATGCTTGGGAAATAATCAGCGTGGAACCAGACTCTAAGACGCTGAAATAACCCCAGCGATTTTGCTATGATGCAACAGCGTCGTTCGTTTAGACTTGTTGTTGCTAACCGATATTATGAGATTTCCGATGGGAATCTCATGGGTTAGCAAGATAGTATTGCCGTATGGCGAAGATAGTAGGTATACTCAATTATACATTATCTGCATAGGATAATGAGTTTAGCTATGCGTCCTTGGGAAAACATGTTATTTCAGGTGAATAGCATATAAGGGAAATGGGTAGGTATGACGCGCTGAAAGCGGTCGAAATAAGGTGGAAATTGTGGTTGGAATTGTGGATTGGTTCTCCATTTGGAATAGAGAAACCCCACAGCTATATCGCATACCTACAATAGTGAGAGTAATCAAGTCGCGAAGATTAAGATGGGCCGGACACGTGGCGCGAATGGGCAACGACAGGACCGTGCGTAGAATTCTTGACGGTAGACGAACGGGGAAAAGGCCGGCCGGACGACCGCGACGGAGGTGTGAGGACAATGTTCGGTTTGACCTTGGGGAGGCCGGATCGAATGGTCAAGCGTGGAAGCAGAGTGCACAGGACAGGGAACGGTGGCAGAGTCGAGTCGGTGAGGTCATGAACTTCCGGGTTCCTACAGGCCAATAAATAATAATAATAATAATAATAATAATAATAATAATAATAATAATAATAATAATAATAATAATAATAATAATAATAATAATAATAATAATAATAATAATAATAATAATAATAATAATAATAATAATAATAATAATAATAATAATAATAATAATAATAATAATAATAATAATAATAATAATAATAATAATAATAATAATAATAATAATAATAATAATAATAATAATAATAATAATAATAATAATAATAATAATAATAATAATAATAATAATAATAATAATAATAATAATAATAATAATAATAATAATAATAATAATTATTATAATAATAATAATAATAATAATAATAATAATAATAATAATAATAATAATAATAATAATAATAATAATAATAATAATAATAATAATAATAATAATAATAATAATAATAATAATAATAATAATAATAATAATAATAATAATAATAATAATAATAATAATAATAATAATAATAATAATAATAATAATAATAATAATAATAATAATAAATAATAATAATAAAAAAATTTACAGTTTTTACTTAAGACAAAATGATAAGTCATATTTACATTTATTCTTCTTATATAAACTTACTGGCTCTTCCACAAGCACTCTAAATTGTACATAGTCTTTCTGTGTTGCATTGCCTTTCGGCGTAAAATAATTTCTCGATTTGCATTTTTTTCCATGTTTCCATTTCTCCATTCTTACCAAATGTTTTATTTTCATTTTATATTCTTAGATTCATGCGGTCCCACGACTACTAACTTCCGCATTCAGGGGTCGATCGTTGGTCGTGAATGACATCGGTAGCATTGTTCTTAGTGGATAGTGTGGAGTTTTTCAATTATGAACATCACATTTACACGGACGATGTGTTTCACAATTTTTTTTTATTTTTAAATTTTTATTTAATTAATTTAATTCAATATAAAAATCAATTGCGAACAATTTCTACGTTATGGTGTATTAATCATTTTCCAAATCGAATCTACGCAAAGTTTATAGTGTTGTAACTATTGGAGTTTAACATATAAAATTAAACAAATAAAAAAGTTAACCACGACAAAATTAAAGAGGTTTTAAAAAGAGCCACCGCGGAATTTTACTCGTTCACGCCGAAACAAACAAGGATCGTAAGGGTTCTATTAAAGGGCGTCGATCCTGAAATGGAACCGGAGGTTTTCTACTCCAAATGCTTCAAAAGCTGCAGCATGAAGATCTCGAGTTTACCGCAGTAAAACCGTTTACCACAACCAAGGCAAGAAGAGCAAATCGAAAGCTACCCTTCTTTCTGGTCCAATTAACACCCAGCAGTAGAATTGGTGGTCTAAGGAAAATTGCAGTCTTTGATCATAAAATTGTCACATGTCACAAATTAAAAAAAGGCAGAGACATCCTGCAATGTGTCCGCTGCCAAAGGTTTGGTCACGCAGTGGCGAACTGTGAAATGCAGCATCGTTGCCTAAAATGTGGACAGGGTCATAAGGCAGAAGATTGCCCCATGGGGAAAGAAATGGTAGAAGACAAAGTCGCTTCTAAAGTGTGCAGTGTGGCGGAACGAGGGCATCCCGCTAATTATGGGGAATGTCCTAAATTCCGAGAATTAATGTCGAGAAGTATCACTTGGCAAAACAAAAAGAGAGGCACTTCGAACAACAACAATGCCCGTAACGCCGCAGCGGTCGTATGCGGAAATTGTGGCCGGGGGGAGAACTCCAAAACAGGCTACGACACTGGTAGCCACAAATACCCCCACACAAACTGAAACAACATCGCAAACAAACGTTGTTGTGTAGGTTTAGTAGGGCGCCGACATACGGTGCGGGTTTGTGGGGGTGGTAGGTAGGCGCCAGCACGGACGCGGTTTCACTGCGCCCCCAACACGTCACTGGAAGGATACAATCGAAATTTTCGCCAACGGGGAAGAGGAAAAGGAAATAAAACACACTTGTCCGGTTTTAATGTTAATACTCCTCTTTTTATTTGTCTTTACTTATCCGTTTATTGCTTAATTCCCCCCTTTTACTTAGGACTATCCCGGCACTATATTCCACTTAACCACGGTTTTGGGGGGCACTTAGCTTTGGTTTGGGTTTGATTCCTTAAGCGACATTCTAGCAATTCGATCCGATTAACAACGAACGCGCACTCTCGTAAATAGCACCTGGATACACTTCGCGACCTTCGGTGTCTGGTGGTTGGGAAGGGCCGCGTGCTACTAACAGTTGCCCGAGTCGCGCCGCGCTATATTTCAAAAGGCGGTTGAATACGCGAGGGTAGCCAGGCGTAAGGTGACCGAAACACACGTGAGGTTCTGGTGAGCGACTCCCGAAATATACTGGGTTAACACCGACTGAGTGGGTTGAATGGAGACATTTGTAATTAGGCAAAATGCTTGCAGGTGGCGATGTGCATTCGATGGCGGTTGGATCTCGACTGACCCATCGAATTGAAAGCCCATTGCGTTGTGGTAGTGGTGTGGAGAGGAAGTATGTACCCGCATGGGTACTCTGTTCACTTCCATCCCCATCATCTGATTACCGTAGTCCTGCAACTATCCACCAAGAAGAGGAAAATAAGACACTTGTTTTGATTTATATAAAAGGTTCGTTTTTTATTTTTAAGGTGGTGTAATGAAAGTTGTAGTGACTGTTAATACGTTCACGTTATGTAAAATTATTTCCATTTGGTTCAAACCCGGTACAAACATTCGCGGAATACATAATTAGTTGGATAAAAGGGATACGTCCCGCAGGGGTGCAGACTCCGATGCACACCCTACGGGAGATGATAAATAAGAAAAACTCGATGTGCGCGCACTGAAGGATGGAAGAAGACTCAGCGATCGTCATCTCATGCAGAGATGATTTCGCTATGGAAAAAAAGGAAGAGAGAGAAAAACTTTTCTCTTAAGGGTGTAACTAGTGGCGCAGTGGTATATGTGCGTGATCGAACAGATTCAATGTTGTTGCATGTGTTCGAAAACAGGCAGGCGGCAAGGACAATAGGGAAAAATGACCACATGCGCCGCTGGTAATGCGGGTCATTGTTTACACGATGCCTCGTCGCTATTTTCGAGGTTAGGAGAAAAAGGTGCTAAAAGCAAATTGGATGTTTATGGCATCTCTGGCTGCAATAGAAACCGGGTTCATATTTGCATTAGGAAATGCTGGAGAATTTGGTTTCAGCGTCTATTGCGCTAATTATATGCAGCTGCTTGGGTTGTTTGTTGGTAAGACAAACAAAAAAGGTTGCCAGGCAATGTGTATGAAAAGGTATATGACGCGGCTGGGAAAATAGACGGCGCGATATTTATGGTCCCTGTCATGGCGGTTGCATTGAATGCAATCCGAATTATTTTGTGTACGGGAATTTGTCTGGTACCGAATTGGTTCAGAATACCAAATAAGCAAACAAAGAAATATTACGGAAAATTGTATGCGAAGGGATGCATGAAGGTAAGTTTTCTTTATAGGGATTTTATGATTACAGATGGTGATCTAAATAATGCGTGAAGCATTTACAGGTACTAATACCGTTGCATTAGCACACTGAAGGGAGTTGGGTAGTAGTTATGGGGGTTTTTCAGGTAAGTAGACCGTAGGGTTTGGCGGCACCGCTACAGTACCCCCCCCCCCCCCCCCGTGACGTAGTCACGAAAAATAGGTAGGGCTGTAGGGGTGCTCGAATGCATGGTGCTATGATAGGCGGAGGGCTGAACACTTGACGAACAAGGTGGCCCTGCGAACTTCGGTAGGCGCTGTAATTAAATTGGTGGAACTGTCATGGTGACTAGTTCCAGGTATAGTATGGGTCTCTGTCGATAATAAAGTGGACACAGATGTTACCGATTGATGCCATCAAGGACAAGGGTGTGCGGCGTGGTCCATAGGCCTGTTATGGGTCTCGTGGACCAACAGGCTTATCGTCCGAATAGGTCGGAACCCATCGGAAATCCGCTCACATCCGCAGTGACGGGTTGCCGTGTGCGGAATGGAAAGGGACCAAGTCCAGAGCCGGTGTCTTTTCTCCATACGTTTGTATGGCGACTTGTTTGCCACTGGGACTTTTAGAGGAGGGCGGGCCCTCAATTGCACGTTTTACCTATCAAGGGAGGACCGGTACATTGGTGCCAATGTAGCGTTAGCTGCGACCTCGATCGAATGGAAACTTGCTGTGAGGTGCCGGCCGTCGCGCTTGTTAAAAAAAATAGGGGATTTTGGTTAGGGGCTCCTGGTGGGTGATTGATTGTGTACAACCCCAGGGCGCCCTAGGGTTATTAGATGTGCGCTCCGAAGTATTATGCACCTAGGTATTTGAGGCGGCGTAGAGGGGCGTGTATAGCCTTTAGTTGGCGCTAAAGGGGAACCATGCTGGCTTAAGGATTGGGGAACCAGGTATAATGTCTCAGTCCGGCGGTATCGGTTTGATTTGTGGACCGGTGTTGCTGAGACATTTGGGAGACGTTAGGAGATCTAAGGACGAATGTCCTGAAGTTTAAATAAAGGAGCTAAGCCAGGTGTCCTGCTAGGTGCTGCTACGCGTAGTAGCTGTGTTACGAGGGAAGCTGGCTTGCTGAAATAGGGTGGAAGGTCAAGGACGGTTGCATGAAGGGTATGGTTGGCGAGCATGAGCGCCAATATGCAGAAAAAAGACAGAAAAGGCTGAGATGTTTCACGCGAGGCAAAACCGGGTGTCCTATATATTATATGCTACACGTAGTAGCTGTTGTTACGTAAGGGGCCGGTTTGCAGAAAATGGGTGTTGAGCAATGGCGAGCGTGTGCGCCAATATGTTGAGAAGGCTTTGGGATTGAATAAACCCGAGCGAAGTCGAAAAGGGTGAAAAGAAGTCGCGTGTGAGGTGGGTCGCGTAATGTCGAGTCGAAAGGTTTGAATGTGTCACGGGGAGTCAAGTGGAGTTGAGTGTGGGCGACGTGAAGTCGAAAAAGAAAGTAACTGTAGTCGGAAGAGGTTGAAAAGGAGTCGGGTATTGTCGCGAGTAGTCGAGAGAAGTAGGAAGCGGAGTCGTGTGTAGTGGAATAGGGTTGAAGGAAATACAAGGTGGGGCCAAAATTGAGTGCGAGTGTGCCGAGTCGTGTGGAGTCGTGCGGAAATTATGAAATAAGGTTGTGCGTTGCTTAATAGCCTGAAGGGTTTTTAAATTTATTTCTATAAACTATAAAATTTGGCAGCAACCTTTTTTATATAATTGAATATGATTCTGTGTTCTCTGCGATTTTGCGTTTTTATTGATTAAGTAATACATGCAATGCAAGCAAACTAAGACATGGTTAATTATATTCTTATTTTCTCGCTTTTATCTTGTTAGATTGTGTGGTTAGTTTTATACATAAGGTAATGGAAAAAGTCATCAATACAAAGTTGGTTAAGTATTTGGAGTGCAACGGTCTTCTGAATGATCGTCAATACGGATTCCGTGGCAGGCGGTCCACAGGAGACCTTTTGACACTTATAACCGATATATGGACATCTGCCATTGAACGGCATGGTGAGCCAAGGGCGGTCGCATTAGATATCTCCAAGGCTTTTGACCGCGTCTGGCACGGGGCATTGCTGAGCAAACTTCGTTCATAAGGACTTTCCGACCAGCTTTGCGACTGGACGAGGAGCTTCCTCGAGAATCGATCGATCCGGGTTGTTGTGGACGGCGGGTGTTCGGATCTGTATCCTGTTAATTCAGGGGTGCCCCAGGGTTCTATTTTGGCTCCAACCTTGTTCTTGCTTCACATAAATGATTTGTTGGAGACAAGGGATAACAAAGTGTTCAGTTTTGCGGATGATAGTACGCTTGTTTCCTCCTTTTCGAGTCATCGGCCGATTGGTGCATCTACGTCGCACCAGCTGAGATGTAGACAGATTGACTCTCTGAATCAGGATCTAGATAATGTCCTGCAGTGGGGAAAGGCCAATCTCGTCGACTTCAACGCAACGAAGACCCAGTATACAACATTCACAAACAAAACTGGATCATCGGTTCCACAGCTGATGATGAGTGGCCGGGCCCTCGAGGCTGGGGAAAGTTTGAAATTGCTCGGCGTCACGGTCTGTGGGAATGTATCATGGCATAAACACGTATCGGGTATCGCCAGGTTAGCCTCAGGAAAACTGAGTTATCTTTTTAGAGCCAAGAAATACTTTACTCCGGCCCAACTTCTTCTCCTATATAAATCCCAAATTAGACCCGCGCTCGAATATTGCTCTCATGTTTGGAGCTCGGCTCCTAAACATACCCTCTACCTACTTGAGAGCGTACAAAGACGAACGATCCGCCTGATCGGGGACTCGGTGCTGACGTCGGGACTACAGTCGCTATCACATCGAAGGCGCGTGGCCGACCTCTGTCTGTTTTACAGTTATTATCACGGGTGCTGTTCTTCGGAGATTCTTGGCATTGTTCCACGCAATTCGGTTTATATGCGCTCCACAAGACAATCCGACGGTTCGCACCCGTTTGTGGTTCATCTCCCGAGGGCGCGAACATCCCTGTATCAGAACTCGTTCCGTTACAGAGCGGGGAAGCTGTGGAACTCCCTTCCCACGCGAGTGTTCCCGGAGCGTTACAACCTGCAACTGTTCAAAAAGAACTGCAACAGTTATTTGATGGCATCTCGGGGCGCCCACTCGACGCTATAGGTTCGCCTTTCCCGAGAGAAGTCTAATATAAAAAAAAAAAAAAAAAAAAAAACATGCAAGTGATATTGATTTGTTGCTTTTCGCTTTTTTATAAGTTTATTGCTTGCTGTGTTTTATTTACTAAGTTCAATTGTTATTGTTAACAAAATTGATAAACAGTGGTAAAGTTTTGTATATGTGGCCGGTAGTGGAATCTGAGTAGGAATTTTGCATTTTCAATTCTACTGTTTGCTTGAAGAGCTGATTTTGACTTGTATATTTACAATATTATATTTTTTTTATTTAATTAAAAAAAAATACATTATGAGATAGATGGTGTATAGTTGTTTTTAAATGCGTGTTTGTTTTTATTTTATTTTTTATAGTGTTAATTACGTTTTGCAAAAAATATAAGCGGAAGTTGGTGCTTATCATACTGCTTACAATGTTTTTTGTATGGTTTATATAAAATTTACTTGTTGTCCCTTAAACGATTGAGTAATTTGTTTATTTTCGTCTAAACTATTGTGGGTTTTACATTTCGGTTTGATTTATTTTGAATTTGATTGCTCTTTTTTTTTTTACATTTCTGTATTTATTGACCTTCAATAATTTTTACAATAAGCAATACAGATAACTTATGATACTTTAGCTATAATTGTTTACATATACTTACTAGTACATTTTTCAAACAATATGATAAAAGTTATATATTGGTTATGGATTAAGATTTTAGTGGGTAGAGCTTCCTGGAAAAGGTCAGAAAACCAGGATATAGTTATTTACTTAACCTATGCTAATTTGCTTAACTTAACTTAACTTATCTTAACTTAGTCTAGTTACCTAATTATTATTGAAATAAGTTAGTGTGGTGTGGAAGGGGGTAGCATAGTGATCAATGGGTTAGTGAGGATATTGTCAGTCAGGGATGTGGATTGGGGAACTACTTTCCGTTTGTTCGTTGAAACGCAAAATATTGGAGAAGGGTTGAATATTACTATATTTAAATTGGTGAGGTGAAAGCTCTGTATTATGGTATACAATCTCATTAGAGTTATTAACCAACCTGCCAGAGGTGAAGAACGTTCTGATGTGGAGACAGTTCGGGTAGGCAGTTCGGTTATCTGACGGAGTCGATGTGAGCGCATTTATTATCGGGTTGGGATTATTGGGAAGATTTTCGATAAATTTGATGGACAGCTCGAGGAAGCGTCGATCTATACGTTCAATATTAGCGGCATAGTAGAGCGAACTACTGTTGTAATATTTGTGGGAGTTGGGATGTCTGTTGAGGCCAGTGATCAGTCTGAAGCATTTCCTTTCGAAGATGCGTAGCTTCTCCATTTGGGCGGGTGTGATATGGTACCATATCGGGCATGCATATGTGAGAGTGGGTCTGATTATCTGTTTGTAGATAAGTGATTTAACTTTGTTAGAGAGACCATTCGGCTTGTACATCACTTTTCTGCAGAGACTAAGTTGAATTGCGGCTTTGCGAATCGAGTTTTTGGTGTGGGCGGAGAAGGACAGATTGTTGGTGAAGGTTATTCCCAGGTACTTTAAGGTTTTGGAGGGTTTAATTATATTGTTATTTAACTTGATTCTGATTTTGTTATGGCAGCGTATGGTGTTGTTAGTACAATTCGCATTTCTGCCTTTAAACACTATGAGTTGAGTTTTGGCTGGGTTGAGTCGGATTTTCCACTTAGTAAAATATGCAGAGAGATTCGGGAGATAGCTGTTAATACAGTTTCTTGCCTCCTTGACAAACTTGTTGCTTGAATAAATTAAAGTGTCATCGGCATAGTTCAGCATTTTCATTTTTACAACATTTTTTATTTTTCTTTTTATATTCTTAATTTCTAAATTAAAGGCTAGACAAAAAATACTTAAATTCTAGCTTAATTATCTTATATAATAACTTACTGGTCCTTCGCAGACGCTCTAAGCTAAACATTGCTTAACATTTGTATAATTTGCCTTTCGGCGACAGAACTTTGTGGCAATACTTATAATGATTTGAGACAAAGAAAAATTTGAAAAACTTTGTCAATTTTTTTTTTGTTTTTTTTTCTTAAAATTTAACTTACTTAACTTACCTACGTTTTTTTTTTTTTTTTTTTTTTTTTTTTATTATTATGTAAAAGCACTTAACCTAACTTAACTTAAATCTTATACTACCCTAATTCTAGAAAAGCTAAGTCTATATAAGCTAGCTGATGATAGTATGATTCCTTACCGACTTTGGTACCCAGGTCTTTATATGCCATTCAACCACCAGAACTGTTGACGCTGTCTAATACTATCGTCCCGGTCTCTGTGGGAGATAGCCCTACTGAAGCGCAGGAGCTCTCCTTCGGTGCGCGCTACTTCCCGGTCGTAGCACAATCGCCCGTCTACAGATGATCTACTTACATGATAGATCAGCGGAATTCCGGATCTATCCTGTATAAGCCCTTTCATATCCAAGTCAAGGAACGCCTCTGGTGGAACAAAGCCGTTGCGACGCACGCTCTCATAGTACAGAGTGTTTGGATAATAGGCCCCGAAAATTAGGTCATTGGACGAGCTTATTGCTCTCGCAATATGTCCTCTGATTAATTTAATCATAAAATTATCCACCCTATTTATGTACGCTTCATTATATAAAGTCTCATTTGAGTAATACTTTTTATAGTCCGATTCCGGTGTCCGATATAATCTGAGACAGCTTCTGAGACACTTCCTTTCGAACACCCGAATCTTTTCCATCAAATTTGGACCTATGTTAAACCATACTGGGCAACCATATACGAGCATTGGCCTGATTAGTGTCATGTAGCATATGACTTTTACCTTGCTGTCAAGTTGGCTACTGTGAAGGCATAGTTCAGCATTACTGTATTAAGTGACAGTGGCTGCGGTGTGTCTGAAGTATAAAGGAGGTATGATAATGGTCCGAGAATAGAGCCTTGAGGAACACCCGCGGTTATACTGTATGGTGTCGAAAGAGTTGAATTTATTTTCACCATGAACTTTCTATCAGAAAGGTAGGAAGCGAGAAGTTTTATGGTGTGGATGGTTAATCCGAACATTGAATGTAGCTTATAGAGCAGTCCTGCAATCCAAACGCAATCGAATGCTTTTGCTATGTTGAGAGAGACGCATATTGTAGGGGATTGGTTTTGGAGATTCATTGTTACATCATGTGTCAGTTTTAGCAGAGCATGACAAGTTGAGTGTTGTGGACGAAAGCCAAATTGGGAATTCGGGATAAGGGAGTTGTCTCTAGCAAATGAGAGAAGATTTTTGTATATCTTACATTCCAAAACCTTACTAAGCGAATTTAGCTGTGATATGGGACGTAAGTTAGCCGGGTTGTTGGAAGAACCGGATTTATTAATAGGGACTATCACCGCTGTTTTCCAACATTTTGGGAAATGTGAAGCGTTTATTATGTGGTTGAGAAGAACGAGAATGGGGAGTAAGTTTTCCGGGTGAAGCCTTTTAAACAGAAGGTTAGGGATTCTATCCAAGCCTGTAGATTTTTTATTGTTACGCGAAGTAATCAATTCAGATAATTCTGTAAAGCTTAGGGATGTGTCGGTTCCCATGGGATGTGACGCTTTATTGGTTTCGTTGAATTCAGTAATGAATGGTGGGAAGGATGGCTCAAGTGTGCCTGAGATGAATTCATTCACGGTGTCGTGGAAATTAGTGACTGGGAGGGAATCGTTTTGTTTATGAGTTTTACAGAAGTGTTCAGCGAGACAGTTTGCTATATCAGTGTCCGATTGGGCGATGTTACTGTTAGTTGGTTGGATGAGATAGTCTATTCGAGGCTTGAATTTACGACCAGTTAGTCGATTTATATTTTTGAATAGGTCACGGTTTGGGTTGATACTGTTTAGAGTAGACGTGTAGGTCTGATCGGTGAAATTTTTAAGTTGTCCATTTATCAGGCTGGTCAAAAGCTGTATCTGTTGTTTAATAAAGGGTGAGTAGCTAATATGCAATTTACGTCGGAGTTGTTTTTTTATGCGCAATAATTTTGTGAGGAGGTTGGGTAATGGTTTTCCTAAGTGGTTATGAGGGACGATCGTAGGGGTATGGCTGAAGAGAGCATTTCCCAGTATTTGCTCTATTTTTACAGCTGCCTGGTCAATTTCAGTAGGGAATAGGTTTGAAGATTCCGGTAAAGAATAATTTGAAAAACTGGCAGCAATATCGTTATTGACTTTTTTCCAGTTTGTTTTGGAAAAATTTGGAATAGGATTCAATGTGTAGAGTGGTTCGAGCGAAGGGATTTGAACCGTGGAGTGAACGGACCCATGATCGGATGGGAATGTAAAGGACACTGTAGGGGGATTAGATGAATAGATATCTGTGGATTTTAGGAAGAATTCGATTGTTGATTTGGTTGTACTACAAATTCGAGTAGGTTGCAATGGACAGTCTGCGTAAACATATGGGTGAAGTGGGAGGAGATCTAGGAGTTGGTAGCCGCATTTGTTGCACTTGATGTCATTAAATGATGTATGTCGAGCATTCCAGTCTCCCCCTATGATGAAAGGTGCCGGCAGAGACTGCTGGATTATTTGAGAAATGTCTGCACTAGGGAAGTTAGGTTCACGAGAAGGGTGAATGTATATAGACGACAAAACCAGTACTTTATTACTTCAGCAGAAGAGTTTAACTGCCGTGTATTCGACATTAGTTATGTTAGTGAACCTAATTTCAGTAAATTGGAATTTCTTGTGTGTTAGAATTCCAGTACCACCACGAGGGCCAGTAGTTCGCGGGTTGGACACAAATGTGTAATTAGGAATGTAAACTCGAGAGTTTGATTTAAGCCAGGTTTCTGAGAGAAGAAGAACATCTGGGGAGAACATTTCAACAAACAAACGTAGGTGTTGTCTACGAGTGTGGGAATATATGTATTCTGTGTTGAGGGAGACTAGGGTTAAACTATTCATTAAGGGAAAGAATGTGGGAGGTTATTAAATCTAAGATCTGAACTTTTTTTTCTATTTCCGAGCTGTGTTTCAGGGTGGGTAGCAGCGTATGCAGGCTTCTAATATAACCCACGATGTCCAGGTTGAGAACGTTGGAATTGGGTTGATGAGGTTTAGTCCAGTTTCGGGAATCTTTCGTAACTTCTGCATAGGATATTTCCGATCCCGCGAGATGAGATGGTTGAGGTGATGAGGGTTTAGTTGCAGTTGCTTTGGTTGGTGCTGGTTTATTTGTTGTCGCGTGTGCCGATCGTCTCTCTAGGATTCGCAGCTTTTCGGGACATTGGGAAAAGTTCGCTGGATGTGGGCCTCCGCAGTTACAGCACGTTACTGTGATTTTATTTGTGGTTGTTGATCCATCAGCGTTTGTTTTTTGAATTGTTGTTGGTTCAGTACCAGGCGGGTTTACCTTGCATTCTCCAGGTATATGTTGTTCGGCACATTTCCCGCATCGTGCACTTAAATGGCACGCAGCTGCTAAGTGACTTGAACCTTGACATCTTTTGCAATGGAGAACGTCCTGTTTGTGTGGTTCCTCAATCCCAATTTTATACGTAAACAAATATTTTATTTGTTTAAGCCGGCTAACATCTTCGTTCGGTGGAATCTGTACGATTCGTAAACGCCGAATATTGTTTTCTCTCATATGAGGAGTTTGGAAGTGGTCCAATCTGTGTATACTCAGTTCGGGCAGATCCTTGATATTTCGAGTAGAAGTTCCTCAGTCGTTCATGCTGGATCAATGTGCCTTATGATGAATGTCTTTGGTTTACTCTGGGCATGTTGAAAAGTGAAGAACTCATGTTTTTTCTCTGTGAGTTTTTTTACTGCCGTGTCGTGGTCCGTCAAAGTTGTTGTCATGATCGAGATCGAGGAGCCTTTGGAATTTGTGGTAAAGTTTCGATGTCCTAGGGCATTCTCGAGCATCTTGATTACTTCCTTGATGCTAGTTGCATTTTTGATGTAAATTGGTGGTGGCCTCACCTTATTTGTAATTTTGTGTCCAACGGTTTGCCACTGGTCATCTATTTTGTTGGTATATTGGGACGTTGACTGTTGTGATGACAATGGTTTGATGTTGGTTGTTAAGGAGATGTCTGATCTTTGGGGATGTACTTCCTTCATGCAGACATCGTCATCGGTTTTGGTCGGTGATTGAAGAGAGCGTATTTTGTCGTGCAGTTGGTTCATTTGGGCTGTTAGCAGCCTTATTTGTTCCATGGCGTCATTGTGCTTCTTCTGGTAGTCGATGGTTGGTTGAGTAGTCATTGTAGCGATTTTCTTCGGGGCGTTTAAGCTACTGTGGATGGTTTTTTTTCCGTTTTATAGTCAATCGTTGGGCAGCACTGGGACCGTTGCCCGGCATCTGCGAACGCAAAATCCGGATACGGTCGTTTATTTTTTGGTTCGGTTTACCAATTTTGTAATAGTTTTCATAAGGTATCACCGAGATTTAAGTAATTTACACTATCACTTTACACAAAGAACAATGTTCTGTCACAGACCGTTCTTAATGACGGTACCACATTTATGGTTCACACGCGCACACGTGTTTTTTTTTTTTTTTTTTTTTTTTTTTTCAGTCAAGCAGTGGCAGTGGCAAAACACGTCTACACACTAAGACGATCAGAGTGGGAACGTTTGATTGCTCTGTATTTGCGAATGTATTAAGGTGTTTATAATTTGGTTTATTTGTTTTTTGCTTTATATCAACGGTTAATGTTTGTTAAATGCACAATATATTAAATTAACAAAAGCAAAACAGGAACTTAGTGGAACAAGATAAAATGAAGATGTAAAATGTATGTATATTCTTGTGGTTTTTTAATTTATTATTGTATTACAAAAGGAAAAAGAAGAAACGCACCCATACAAATGCATATATTTCCGGACATACATGCATCTATATAAATATCAATATCTTCTATAATTACATTACAAATTTTAATTATTTTAATAGTCAAGCCTATTATACGGTTTTCTTAGCCTGGCAGGACAACTGTTTCGAACCAGTTGTCTACCTTTACCATGAAAATCGTTTTATAACTGAGAACTGTGTGTGGAAATTTGCACTTCAAATCAGTAATTAATTTTGCATAAAACACAAGCTTACTAATTACTTCTATGATTCCTTGTATTGTATATAACCCACTAATCAATTTGGAAAAATATGATTGAAAATTTGAAATTGAAAGTATTTTTTTTTTTTTTTTTTTTTTTTTTTTTTTTTTTTTTTTTTTTTGACATAGTTTCACAATAAAATGAGTTTAACTCAGATACGGCTGTATGACTAAGAAATCATTTGTATTGCACCGAATAGTATAAAAGAAAATAAAGGAGTTTAATATAGATATTGATACATGAAATTGTGAAGGATTTTGAGTTTTAAAGACGTAGATTAATTATTGGTAATAGATAAACGACTGGAACGAAGGGTGGTTTTACGCTACACAAATTGACTGGATTATCTGGAAAATAACCGACGCACAACAACGAAGATAAACCATGCCAAGAGCCACGGACCAACAGGAAACTAGTTCTCCTATGTTTTCGATGAATTTGGAACATTTCCTCGCAGTGTCACATTTTTGATTGCTTTCTCGTGGGGTAGCCATTGTGTGAAAGCTGGATAGAATTCCGGATATAACTTGGTGGTGTTGTCTCAATCGCTTCGGTATAGTTTTTTTCTTGGTTTTTTGTGATTTAGCGGCGAGGTATTGAGGCTTGAATCGTTCCATAAATTAAAATACAAAGAATTAAGTTTCTGTAGACGGCCGCTGGAACAACTCGATCCTATCGGTTGGTGAGCGTTGTGTTGTCTGTTAGACCGCTTGCTACTTAGTGATACCTTAGCTGAAATGCAATTAACCATACCATGATTATTAATTATTACTTGCCTTTCTTGTGCAGGAATTGTTGGGAGTGTTATGTATTGAAACTCCTATCCGTTGCTGTTGCTGTTCCGGTGAAGGAAATTGGCGCATGTTGGGCTGCTGCTCACAGCCGTTGATGGTGTTTACGGCTGCTCCCGGCGATGTTGTGTTTTTTTTAATTTCTGCACTTTAGCACTGTTTAATAAAAAAAAAAAAACTATTTCCACCATGGAGTCTGTCTGTTAGTCAGGAGGCGCGATTGCTCCGACTCGGAGTCACCAATGTGGAGAGGAAGTATGTACCAGCATGGGCACTCTGTTCACTTCCATCCCCATCATCTAATTACCGTAGTCCTGCAACCATCCACCAAGAAGAGGAAAATAAGACACTTGTTTTGATTTATATAAAAGGTTCGTTTTTTATTTTTAAGGTGGTGTAATGAAAGTTGTGGTGACTGTTAATACGTTCACTTTATGTAAAATTATTTCCATTTGGTTCAAACCCGGTACAACCATTCGCGGAATACATAATTAGTTGGATAAAAGGGATACGTCCCGCAGGGGTGCAGACTCCGATGCACACCCTACGGGAGATGATAAATGAGAAAAACTCGATGTACGCGCGCTGAAGGATGGAAGAAGACTCAGCGATCGTCATCTCATGCAGAGATGATTTCGCTAAGGAAAAAAAGGAAGAGAGAGAAAAACTTTTCTCTTAAGGGTGTAACTAGTGGCGCAGTGGTATATGTGCGTGATCGAACAGATTCAATGTTGTTGCATGTGTTCGAAAACAGGCAGGCGGCAAGGACAATAGGGAAAAATGACCACATGTGCCGCTGGTAATGCGGGTCATTGTTTACATGATGCCTCGTCGCTATTTTTAACGTTAGGAGAAAAAGGTGCTAAAAGCAAATTGGATGTTTATGGCATCTCTGGCTGCAATAGAAACCGGGTTCATATTTGCATTAGGAAATGCTGGAGAATTTGGTTTCAGCGTCTATTGCGCTAATTATATGCAGCTGCTTGGGTTGTTTGTTGGTAAGACAAACAAAAAAGGTTGCCAGGCAATGTGTATGAAAAGGTATATGACGCGGCTGGGAAAATAGACGGCGCGATATTTATGGTCCCTGTCATGGCGGTTACATTGAATGCAATCCGAATTATTTTGTTTACAGGAATTTATCTGGTACCGAATTGGTTCAGAATACCAAATAAGCAAACAAAGAAATCTTACGGAAAATTGTATGCGAAGGGATGCATGAAGGTAAGTTTTCTTTATAGGGATTTTATGATTACAGATGGTGATCTATATAATGCGTGAAGCATTTACAGGTACTAATACCGTTGCATTAGCAAACTTAAGGGAGTTGGGTAGTAGTTATGGGGGTTTTTCAGGTAAGTAGACCGTAGGGTTTGGCGGAAACGCTACAGTGGCATCGCAAACTCATTGTCACTTCCTAAGAATCTAGTGGAAGAGTTGCTATGCCTATGCATATGAGTTTAGTTCCAGCGAATCCTTGCCGTATAAGCTAAGTTGGATTCGTTGGTTGTGCATACTTGAAATTGCTTGGGTTCAAGAAAGGGGTATCGTTTAGATAGAAATGTAAACCGAGATAATTTCGGGGGAAATGTGCGCTGTTTAGTTGGTTGGTAAGGTTCCGTTGAGGATTTGAATATACGCTTTGTTAAGGCATATGAACTTCGGAGAAATGTGTGCGGCTTGGTATACTTGCTAATGTTCCGTTGAGGATTTGAATACGCATTTGCTGTGGCATACGAATTTCGGGGAAATGTGGATTGCTTGGTTGCGTTGAGGAAATATAGATAATTGACTGACTCAGTTTTGGGGAAATGCATGTGGTGGTGATTAGAATATATTCGGTTGAATTATATTCTCTTGGGGGTTTGGAAAGTATTTTATTGCAGATTTGGGAGTATATGCTATTGGGTTATTGATTTTTGCATGTTGCAGGTTAGGGTTGTGGGTTGGTTCTCCGTGTGATGTGGAGAACCCCCACAGTACTCCTCGCCCAGTGACGTAGTCACGAAATAAGGGTAGGGCGAAAGGAGAAGGTTGGTGTGTGGCGGGAGGGATGTTAGGTAGCTAGGGGTCCGGTGAGTTTGGTTTGCCCGGGGGGCGCGCTTGGCTACGGGTAAGTGGTGGTTGGGGCGGCTGGGGTGGGATCGGGTGTTGGTGCGGGTTGAGGGTCTGGGGCTGAAGCCTCCAGGAAACAAGGTTTGAGTCTCTCGACACTGACCGTGGATCGTTTGCCTCGGATGTCGATCTCGAAGACACGGTCGCTGATGCGGTTGGAGACTCTGAAGGGGCCGTCGTATGGGGGGTGCAAGGGTTTTTTGACCTTATCCACCCTGATAAAGACGTGCGTACAGCTGTGCAGTTCAGGGTGGACGAAAAGTTTTTTAAAGCCGTGCCTGGTCACGGGCGTTGCTCTGACCTTGCGAAGGAGGTCGCGGAGGTGGCCCACATCCGGCAGCTGGGTGCGTGGGGTTTCGTCGTGCATGAAGAGTTCGCCTGGCAGTAGGAGGTTGGTGCCGTAGGTGAGTTCCGCCGCGGAAGAGCCTAGGTCATCCTTGAGGCTTGTCCTCAGGCCGAGGAGGACGGTAGGAAGGGCGTCGAACCATTTGGTGTCGTTATGACACATGAGGGAGGCCTTGAGAGACCTGTGCCAGCGTTCGATCATTCCGTTGGATTGGGGATGGTAGGCCGTCGTATGGCTTCGTTGGCAGCCGAGGGGGTCTGTCAGCTGTCTGAAGATTGTTGCTTCGAATTGCGGTCCTCGGTCGGAGGTAATGGTAGCGGGCACGCCGAAACGTGTGACCCAGGTTGAGTAGAAGGCTTTGGCGACTGATTCGGCAGTAACTGCTCTGAGGGTGGTCGCCCCTGGTCATCGCGTGAAGCGGTCCATCATGGTGAGGATGTAAGAAAATCCCCTTGATGGAGTAAGCGGCCCCACTATGTCGATGTGGACATGGGCGAAGCGTGCCGTGGGGAGCTTAAATTGGGCTGGTTCTAATACGTTATGCCGCGCTATTTTGCAGCGTTGGCATTGGAGGCAAGAGCGGGCCCAGTTGGTGAGATCTTTGCTCATTCGGGGCCAGATGAATTTTTTACGTATGGCGGCGGTGGTCTCGCGGGCGCTGGGGTGGGCCGGGTCGTGGTAGACCTGGAACACGCCCCTACGGAGCTTATCGGGGATGTAGGGTCTGGGGGTCCAGTGGAAACATCGCACCAGATTTCGCCCAGGGGGTCGCGGAGGGTGATGGGTGGTGCGGTGTGGGCTACTAGCCTGTTGTGGGTGGAATCGACCAGCAGGTTGTGCGTTCCTAGTAGGTCGGAACCTATTAGGGGTTCGTTGATGTCCGCTATGATGAATTGCCATGTGATGGGATGCCTGAGGCCCAGGCGGAGTGTCAGCTTTTTTTGTCCGTACGTGCGTATCGGAGAGTTGTTTGCTGCTGATAGCTGTAAGACGGCGGGCGCGCGGTTGCGCGGGGCGAATGATCGCGGGAGGACTGAGATGTCGGTACCGGTGTCGACAGTGAAGTTGATATTCAGCCGGGGAGTCTTTGATCGTTAGGCGTCTTATGGATGGGATGCCGGCCGGTTGCGCGTGAGTGTCGGTCGGCGAAGTAAGTTTAAAGAACCGCGCTGGTTGGTGGTTGGTTGGGTGGTCTGCAATTGATCGTGCGGTTGCCGTACCGTTGGTCGTTGGCGCACCAAGCGCGTGTGACGGCGTTGTTGGGCATGTTTTGCCTGGTGGCGTGGCCGTCGCGGGTAGGCCGGGGTGGGGGTCGGTGAGCAGGGGTTTGCTGCGACGTATATTGCGGAGGTTGCTGCCTGTTAGTGGCGTGCTGGGGTGTATATTGCGGGGGTTGCTGCCAGTTGAGGGGGCGGTTCTGCGCGCCTCGCTGGAGGTCTCGGACGTCCGCACGAATCTGGTTTAGGTCGCGGCGGAGTGAGGCCTGTAGTGCTAGGAGGTCCGAGGTGGTGTCGATTGCCGGGGGGTAGTCGGGGTGGGGTTCGCCGGGTCGAGGTGCTTGGGTACTCCGTTGGGCCGGCGGTTGTTTGTAGTTGTAATTCCTTCGGAGGGTAGGAGAGGCGGTGTGGGTGGGTGTGGGGGCGGGGGATGGGAGTTGACTGTGTTTACATGGTACGCGGGGGGTTCGGCCTGTGGTGGTTGGATCGCCTGAATGTCGTCGGCGATTTGGGCCAGATGGCTAAGGCGTTGGTCCGTAAGGCCCATCAGGATGGCCTGAGTCGGGCCGGGTAGGGACCTGAGGAAGTGCGGCCTGATTTGGTCGTCGGGCATCTCCTGGCCGGCTACCGCGCGTAGGTGCGTTAGGTAGTGGGTGGGTCTAAGGCCGGTTATGTTGGCTTCCCTTGCCAGTTGTTGTTGCGGCGTCGCCAGGGGAACGTTGAGGGCTCTTAAGAGGGAGGACTTGATGTCTGAATAAGGTGTCGGGCCCGGGGTTCTAATTATGTTGGCTACGTGCAGTAGCTGCGCGGGGGGGAGAACGTTAACGAGTGCCGCGGCCCGAAGGGCTTCCGGTATTGGTCCGTGGGCGGTAAATACCAGCTCTACGGTGTCGAACCACAGTTCGGGTCTTTCCTCGTCGAAGGGAGGGAGCCTGATACTAGCGGGGTGGTGTCTGAATTCAATGCCGGAAGCGTCGTGGAATTCTGGTGACTCAGGTTCTTCCGGTGCTTGGGCGGGTGCGCCGGCTCGCGTGATGGCCATCGTGGTTGTGGAGTCGAAAGGGGAAACCGGGATTGGGGAATTGAGGAGAGACGGGGTGTGCCTGTGGATGGAGCCAAGGGGCGTGGAGCGGACGCGTGAGTCAATAGGAGCCGCGAGAAGAGTGATTGAGTCGGGGTTGCGTCGGTGTGGGTAGCGGGGAGTCGCAAAGAGGACGCCGGGAGTCGACGGGAGTCAAGTTGCTGACTGGGGCGGGCGGGGCGGCAGTGTTACCCGACTTAATTTTAAGGATATTGGTTTTAATTATGGGTAGATTGAAGGTAAAATTAAAATTCGGACAAGAAAGGAAGGTAAAGGTGCGAGTTGTGAAGGCGTGTGTGCGTTTGAGAGCGTTGAAGTAATATTATGTGTTACTCGGTACCCTGAAGGGGTTTACAAATGTTTTAATTAAATTTTGTTTTTATACTCTATAAAATGTGGCGGCAACCGTCTCTATTCAATTTGATTTTGGGTTAAAAATTTATTTTGTCGAGTACATTTGAAACGATCCTAAATATGGTTACGATTTAGTGTATGAGGTACAAACGTTTTGCTTTGTTAATATTTCTTTCGAATGGGTCATAAAGGGAATGTTATGTATTACTTTTAGGATGTTAATCGCATATGTTTGTTTGGCTATAATTTTCGGTTAAATATGTAAATTTTGTAATATGGTGCTTATGCATAACTTGTACACGATCGTAAATATGGTTCTTTAAAAATTAATAGTAGTTCTGTGTTGTTTTACGTTAAACCACTAGTTGCGATGATTCGAGTTCTTAACGTTTTATGCCTGCCAAATTGGATGTGTTGGTAATAGGTGCCAAGTGAAGGAGTATATCTGTTTGTTTTTAGCTATACTTAATGATTAATTGACTTTGTTCCGTCAGTTGTCTATTAGCTATGGCTCTTATTGTTTTAGGTGTTATTTGTTAATTATTTGGGATACTTAATTTTGCCTTACGGTACTTAAAACTGTTTATGTAATTGTAAAAATAGTAAACGTAAATAATAAAGAAAAAGGGGTGTTCGTTTTTAAATTTATATATGGTGGCTCGGAAGGAGCTCGCCGAAAAAGAATTAACAAGTTTTGAAAAATACTAAAAGAACATAAAGGAAAGAAAGAAAAAAGGAAAAAAAACCTTGTCTTCGTGTGGGGTGCCTGGTGATGTGGTGTTGGGGCTGTTGCTCCTAGCCCAGGTGATGTTAGATACAGCTGTGTTGGGGTACGGGGTACCCTTTAATAGTCTTTGTTTTTATTTTATTTAATTTTTGTTGTTGGTTGTTTTCACTTTTGTGAGTCACGAAGGTGTTGTATCTGTTGCCTGATGTTTAGCGTCGATTGGTTGTATATTTTTAACCTCATCCAAAACGCTCGGCTAAAGTGTTTGGTTTATTTACGGTGTCCTGGTGTTCAAAATACTTAAATTTCGATTTGAATTTTCTGATTGCCAATAAGTGTTTAAACGGTGTTATTGGGTTGATGTGCATTGAAACAATTATGTGCACGTGCTGTTTTTGGTGTTTTCAATTTGATTGTCCAATGAGAGCTGATGATAAACGAAATCGACCGAAGCCCAATAACCGTATTGGCTGTCTTACTTCACTTTCGAATAGAAAACCTTTGCCGGATTTCACTCGGAATTGGTTTGTTCTTATTTTTCGCACTTTCACTGAATGTTAATTGTTTTTTGAAGAACTTTTGTTGCTGGCACTGACACTGTTCTAGTTTTTTTTTTTAAATTTGGTAAAAGGTAAGTTGGTGTTTAATATCGCGTGTTTGCTCTCCGGTCACTAATGTTCGAAGGTTCGCGTTTTTTACGGGGTCACCAATGTGGGGGTGGCAGGTAGGCGCCAGCACAGACGCGGTTTCACTGCGCCCCCAATACGTCACTGGAGGAAAAGGAAATAAAACGCACTTAACCGGTTTTAATGTTAATGCTCCTCTTTTTATTTGTCTTTACTTATCCGTTTATTGCTTAATTCCCCCCTTTTACTTAGGACTATCCAGGCACTATATTCCACTTAAGCACGGTTTTGGGGGGCACTTAGCTTTGGTTTGGGTTTGATTCCTTAAGCGACATTCTAGCAATTCGACCCGATTAACAACGAACGCGGACTCTCGTAAATAGCACCTCGATACGCTTCGCGACCCTCGGCGTCTGGTGGTCGGGAAGGGCCGCGTGCTCCTAACAGTTGCCCGAATCGCACCGCGCTATATTTCAAAAGGCGGTTGAATACGCGAGGGTAGCCAGGCGTAAGGTGACCGAAACACACGTCAGGTTCTGGTGAGCGACTCCCGAAATATACTGGGTTAACATCGACTGAGTGGGTTGAATGGATACGTTTGTAATTAGGCCAAATGCTTGCAGGTGGTGATGCACGTTCGATGGCGGTTGGGTCTCGACTGACCCATCGAATTGCAAACCCATTGCGTTGCGGTAGTGGCATCGTAAACTCATTGTAACTTCCTAAGAATCTAGTGGAAGAGTTGCTATGCCTATGCATATGAGTTTAGTTCCAGCGAATCCTTGCCGTATAAGCTAAGTTAGATTCGTTGGTTGTGTATACCAGGAAATTGAAATTGATTGGGTGCAAGAAAGGGGTATCGTTTAGATAGAAATGTTCTTAGCTGAGCGACATTGACCCAGCCTCGGTGATTGCGATGGGTTTCGAAGCACACCATCGCAGGAGAAACATTCCTTCTGTCACGCTGTGACCAATGAGAATCGATCCGCGTTCCATTGGAAGTTTCTTGCAAGATATGGTTTTGATTGGAACGAATGTCTTCCTATTGGAAGGAAGGACAGCCGAACGTGCGTTGAAGGACGTATAGAAGAAAATATGCAGCTGTTCAAACAAAAGCGTGCATAGGCCTAACGTTTCTATCATAAACGATAAAGGATATTTTGTATATACCGTAATGGTATCTAACACAAAGGGCAAGCGCTTAGATGCGCGTTTGTTTGGATAGGCAAATGTAAATACATTAGGATCGCATCCAATCCATTTCTGGGTTATCGCCTATGCAACCGATCCAAGCTAATTGGTTTCAGCTGTATTAGGCATCGATTTGCATGCCATGATCATAGGATCGGCGGTTGCTTGAGAAAAGCAAACACAGTAAGATTGCTGTGGGAATGATTGACATGGTTATGAGGACAATGTTCTGTTTATCTGATTGCCGACGCGCATATTGTCATTCGATAGTTCCCTGCATATTGCATATCGTCGGTCGGTGGGTCGGGTGCGTGTTTACTCAAAACAACACACGATCGATAGTAGGTAGGTAGCTATGGCTACACTGGAATTTGTCCATCTAAAGGTCGACCGATGACAAGGGTGAACATGTCATGCAGCATGTGAGGAAATGCTATGGTTATCTGAAGGATAACCAAATTGCATTTCAGATCATATCATCATCAATAATTATGTAGGCAGATTCCCGACGTCCCCAGGTAGATTTGTCGGATGTGTTGGATGCTGGTGAAAGTTTGATGTCATGGCAAGATGGTAATCTTGTCATGAACTTTTATTTCAGGGATGCCTAAATAGGTGCAGGAACTATGATTGGTTGGGTAAAGTGATGGATGGTTCTTCGGGTGCCATGAAGTACCCCACAACGTGTTCACAATCCTGCTTAATCTGCAGAGACAGATGACACAGCTGCTAAGTCACCAAACGAGATCTACTCGCACTTGTCTACAGTCTAAACAAAAAGTCAATATAAACCCTCTTACCAAAACATCAATCAAAGCTCTTCTCCTGAATGTAAAATCATCAACAAGAACCGAGAGAAGAGCCACGCTTTTCAACATGTTGCAAAATGAACAACCTGATGTACTTCTGGCGGGGGAAACAAAGTTAAACCAGAGACACAAAGTATGGCATAAAAACTACAATATTATAAGAAGAGAGTTAGGTCGACTCCTCTCAAGGCGGGGGTGTCGCAATCTTTATTAGAAAAGGAATGCAACATAAAGTTATATATAGTGGAGAAGTGCGCAGGCTCCACGTGCTGGAAGGCTGTATCGTACGCATACCCCAACAGCAAGGAATGGGTTTGTATGCGATTGCAGTCTATGCACCTGCGGAGCACTAACATAACCTCTTTACAGTAGAGTTCGAGACAGTCTTTCGATGCTTACAATTGCACATGCACAAACGCTATTTTATCCTAGGAGGAGATATGAACGCCAAGCATAAAAATTGGGGACATTATATATCTAATGCTTGAGGAAATCAGTTGGCTGGTTGGTTAGATCTGTATCATATAGAATATAGAACTAACCTACTAGCTACGGAATAGCCATCGTTCCCTAGAGGTCGATCGTTCTTAGATATCTTGCTAATTGACTCACGACTGAGACTACTCAACACCAATAGACAAAACAGAAACTGTTTACGAAGAATTGACTACGACAGTATCCACTGTGCATTCATGGCAGTAATAGAGCTTCCGAAGGATCTGGCAGATGTGGAGGAATTCGTGATCCCGCAACCCTACAACTACGAGGCAATGCGAGCGATGGCCACGGTTCACCAGCTCATTAACAAGAGAACTTAGTTCGAATGACTTCGTTGCCAATAAACAGAAACCTGACAAATGACGAAATCGACAAATAGATTCAATAAATGGACAAAACCGTAAAACGAACAATGGACAAAACAATACCCTAAACGACAGTTAAAGATCAATTAAACATATACGGAAACATAACAATAAACGCACTTCACAAGAAAGAGATCAGACGATAGCAATCGAAACTAAAACAATTACACAGACAGTTTACAGACAGACATGACCGGGTGATAATATCACTGAAATCCCGATTAAAAAACCTCCAACAATTATTTAAAGCTAACTATAGATTACCAACAAATTTACATTGGAACAAAGAATTCGAGCTATAAAAACTAACAACCCGAATATGGTCCCACAAATAAATAAAATATTCAGGAGAAATAATCAGAACCAGATTCGGTGTCTCCAAATTCCACGTACCGACGTAAACAAGCAGCTACTAATCAACATCGGCATAGATACAGAGAACGCTATTCCCAGTAATGATTTGTTTGTGATCGAAGATTCCTTGGAAAAGATGAACGCTGTGGGAGCTGTCTTTCACGAAATGTACATGGCGAATGAAAGCATTCACCGAAATCACGACTTGGAGGACAGAGTTGTACTGAATCACCTGCACCTCCGAAATGAAATTTCACTTTGGCAATGGGTGAATCCCGGTTTTACCGAATTCAGTGACGATAATCTGTCAATTAACATTAATGCCAATGGTGGGGCTAATAACCTTCTTATTGCGAGGGAAGAAATCCAGAGTATCTTCGACTCATTAAGTAACAAAAAGTCAGTGGGAATTGGTGGAGTACCAAATACCGTACTCAAGTATGTACCACCATTGGCAATGGACATATACACAGTTCTATTTAACAAAGAGTTAAATAATGCACACTATTCCACCTGTTGGAAAACAGCAATCATACAGGTCATCCCAAAAAAAAGGACAAAGACTGTACAAACCCAATGAACATGCGTTCGGTAAGTTACTACTTAGAAGTAGTATCAGTAAAGTATACGAGAAGATCATAGACAAAGCTGTTCTCAAATGGGTTGATGACAACAACATTATTCCAAATAACCAGTTTGCCTTTAAGGCGGGTCATGAAACCACACATGCCGCAGCTAAGCTGGTTTCCAACATACCATGGGATAAATGTGAGAACCAATGGACAGGTGCCTGTCTGATTGACTTGAAAAAAGCTTTTGATACCGCCTGGAAGGGTTATATTACAAAATGATTAGACATGCCATACATAAGCCTTTACTATATGTACTTTACGATATGTTAAAGGACAAGAGGTTCGTTACCCATCAGGCTACTGGCTGATTTTAGAATTTGATTTTTAAACCCGACTATACTCCACTGATGTGAATTGTTATGTTATCGCTGGGTATATAGCTCTAACGTATTTTCTTATTCGATTTTTCGTTCGGTGCCCTTCACTATTTTGCTTGTGAATTGTGTGTGTATCTGTTAGAGTCGCCACATCTTCATAAACGAGAGAGGCCGGTCCAAAATCGACATCACATTTGCCAGCCCCATGTTGGCAAGAAGTATGAAGTGGCGTGTTTTGGACACCTACACCCATAGTGACCACCAAGCCGTGATGTACGAAATATTACAGCACAGGAGCTTCATCACTGGCAAATTGGCGAAGAAAGCAACAAAAAAAAAAAAAAACAAATGGGTGGAAAGAGAAGGACCTCGATGCGGAACTGCTCTATTATATACTGGAAGACCAAATCGCACAGTTTGACGATGCGAACAGCAGGATGGAAAAGTAATGAAGTGTCTAACTAGCGCATGTGATGCTTCTATGCCACGACAAAGACAACCAGTAGGGGCTATCAAACCAGTGTATTGGTGTAACTCAGAAATCGTCCATGTGCGATCGGGGTGCAATAGGTTACGACGGTTGTAACAAAGAGCAAGAAACCGTAATACCTACCCACAGTTGCATGCGGAATTCGTGAACAAACGGAACGAGTTGAGGAATTAAATCCCCAAAAGTAAATATGACGCGTTCTGCTCCCCAAGGGATGAATTAAATAACAACCCATGGGGCATCGCTTACAGGATAGTAATCAAAAGACTACAGAACAACAGTAGTCAAATGCAAAAAAGTAAAACTCGCATGGTCAAAATCGCTGCTGTTCTCTTCCCGCAGTGTGATGAGGTGTTCGGAGTGCAAGAGGAATGGAGTATCACTGAAGAAGAGATACCTCCCGTGACCACCGAAGAGGTGCTCTTGGCTGCAAGGGTTGTCAAGAAAAACAAGACCCCGGGACTGGGTGGTATCCCTAACGCTGTACTGAAGACTGCTTTAACAAAAAAGCCGGAAGTCTTCAGCAGTCTCTCCACAACCTGCCTTCAAACAGGACAATTTCCCCAACGATGGAAAAAAACAGCGGCTTGTGCTTATACCAAAAGGAGTCAAGAATCCAGAGGCGCCGTCGTCTTATCGCCCGTTGTGCATGTTGGACACAACAGGAAAACTGCTTCAGCGAATAATTGCCACTCGCCTGCAACAATTCACTGAGGGGATATCGGGGTCTCTGAATCGCAGTATGGGTCCCGGAAAGGTAGATCAACCGGTAAGGCACTATCTATGGTGTGCGACGTCGCTCGCAATGCGATAGTTGGAGCACGATGGCCAGGAAATACAAAAAATATTGCGCGGTGGTGACAGTAGATGTTAAAAATGCGTTTAACTCGGTGAACTAGAATCGGATTCTAGAAGCGTTGGGCGATCTACAAGTCTCACCCTACTTGGTGCGTATATTAGTAAATTATCTCTCCGATAGAATACTGCCCTATGACACAGATGAGGGACCACAGGAATATGAAAGACCTCAGGGATCTGTATTCATCATCATCATCATCATCGGCACTACAACCGGGGACCGGTCTTGGCCTTATTTAGCAAGCCCTAAGGCTTGTTAAATTTTCCATAATGATTTGTTTTTTTCCGGGCAAGGTCATTAGTCCTGCGCCAGAGGCTCCCCGACGGGAAATTGAACCCCGGTCTACCGCGTGACCGGTGGGTATACGAACCACTATACTGCTTGTATTGCGAAGGCAATATAGAAAATGCGGAACACGTACTCACAGAGTGCGTGAGATTCGAGACCCCACGAACGATTTTGTAGAGACTTATGAGACGAACAGTTACTCCGACAGGAGTAATAGAATACATGCTGAGCTCAAAACAGGCATGGCCCGTAACAAATGGTATTCTCTGTGAAATGGTGCAGCAGTTACGACGCGGAGAGCTGAGTAACAGGTAAACTCCGTCCCGCCCCGCGATGTAATATCTGAAAGAAAGTTCCGTGGGGATCAGGGGAAACATGACCCCGGCGGGAGGCGGTTTTAGTCGGTAAAACCCCCCATTTAAATCATTAATAAATATCGCTAATTCGTGTTCCTATTCCAAAAAAAAAAACACACACCACATTCCTAAAAACAACATTTCCTACATGCAAGAATCACATTTTTAAAATCACATCATCCCCTACAACACAAAATCCTATTCCAACAATGATAATTTCGGGTCGTCTTTCCGCCGTATTTCAATACAAAAACTTTCCACTATTCCTCCATAAATTCGCAGTTGTTCAAATTCCGACCCTAATAGGAATTACAAAATGTTCTGAATGAACACCCAAAGTACCATATTACACACAAAACTACCAACACTTCCCCGAATCCAGCAATTTACCACTATTTTCACCATTAGCTAAACAATTTTTTTGCACAGCGTTGGATTTTGCGGATCCACTCCCCAACTTAACAAATCGATAGACGGTAAAGTGGGGGTAAATGAACTGTAAAAGAACTGGCAGTGGTTGGATGGTGAAAAACCAAAACACACACCCAAGCCCGAACTTCACACACAAAATGTTAAGATGACAATTTCGTGGACATCGAAAGGACCAATCCACTTTTCATTTCTTCAACCAGGAGAAACGATAAACGCTATCAAATATTGTGAGGATATCGACATATTGCATGCCAAATTGGCTGAAAAGCAACCTGCGTTGGTCAATAGGCACCGCTCCTTTTGCATGACAATGTTGGTAAAGTGTTGGGATTTGAAATTCGTACTCTCCTGACCCTTCCCCAAAGGGCCACCATCTATTCCGCAATCTGGAATAATTTGGCCGCCAGAATGTCTTCCGGAACCGAGCAGAGATCATAAAAGCCTTTGAAGATTTCATTACCTCAAAAAGTCAGCACTTCTACGAAAAAGGAATATTTAACCTTGTGATTGATTGAATAAAAATGTACGGAAAAATTATATTGGCTTTTAAATTTTTACTATAAAATCGTCTTATTTAATGTGGTACAACCCAATATTTCATGTGGTACAACCCAATATTTCATGTGGTACAACCCAATATTTCATGTGGTACAACCCAATATTTCGAATTTTCGTTGTACTCGCTTTTATTTTGCAACACTAGGCTGGTTGGCTCGTGATGAAGGGTGGACGGGGCGGTTGCGGTGATGGTAAAGAACAATATATTGGTTGAGGCGGTTGAGGAGTTATGGGTGGGGTCGGTCGCGGTTGCGGTTGGGGTAGATGATAACCTGGCTGATAGGGCCAACCTGGTGGAAGGTGTGATGGGGGATATCCCGATGGTGGATATCCCGACGGTGGAATAAACGATTTCGACTGCGTTATTGGTAAAAGCAAACCCAGTAGGAGTAGAGGTTGAGTCGATGGCGGACTTGGTTCAGGTGGCTGACTAATTCGTTTTTCTGAAGTTTGTCCCGAACATTCCTCTAAATCTAGTGTTCCCGTTATATTTGGAAGAGGCATCGGTGGAGATGGAGCAGCAGATCCCGAATCGGGGGATGAAGGCAGCTCCAGTGAGTTATCACCTGAGTCAGAAAATGATTCTTTCGACAAATCTGATCCTTCCTCTGAGTCTGGAAGCAAATATGAACATGTAGCCGAAGCTTCCTTTGAATCTGGACCTGAACCTTCCTTTGAAACTGAACCTGATCCTTCTTTTGAGTCTGCACCTGAACCTTCACCTGAGCCTAAGCCTGATCCCGAACCTTCCTTTGAATCTGGACCTGAATCTTCCTTTGAATATGGACCTGAACCTTCCTTTGAATCTGGACCTAAACCTTCATGAGAAGTGGAAGGTGGTGGGGATGGCGCCGAAGACCCCGAATCGGAGGGTGAAGACGGTGCCGTCGAATTATGACCTGAGTCAGAAGATGATTCATTTAACGAAGGTGGTTCTATTGGGAGAGAAAGGCCACTTAAATGAATATTCCGTAGTGATTGAGACCCACCTGTATGTACCGGTGTTCCTGTTACATTTGGAAGTGGTGTCGGTGGAGATGCAGCAGGAGATCCCGAATCGGGGGATGAATATGATTCTTTCGACAAATGTGGTTCTGAATCCGATCGTTCCTTTGAGTCTGGAGGCGAATATGAACCTGTACCCGAAGCTTCCTTTGAATCTGGACCTGAACCTTCATGTGAATCTGGACCTGATCCTTCCTTTGAGTCTGGAACTGAACCTTCCTCTGAACCTGGACCTGATCCTTCCTTTGAATCTGAACCTGATCCTTTCTTTGAATCTGGGCCTGAACCTCCCTTGGAGTCTGGACCTGCACCTTCCTTTGAATCTGGACTTGAACCTTCCATCGAGCCTGTAACTGAACCTTCCTTTGAATGTTGACTTGAACTTTCCCTTGACACAGCACCCGATCCTTCCTTTGAATCTGGAACTGAACCTTCCTCTGAACCTGCACCTGAACCTTCCTTTGAGTCTGGAACTGAACCTTCCTTTGTATCTGGACCTAAATCTTCATGAGAAGTGGAAGGTGATGAGGGTGGCGCCGGAGACCCCGAATCGGAGCGTGAAGACGGTGCTGTCGAATTATGACCTGTGTCAGAAGATGATTCATTCGACGAAGGTGGTTCTATTGGGAGAGAAAGGTCATTTAAAGGAAGATTCTGTGGTGATTGAGACCCACCTTTATGTATCGGTGTTCCTGTTATATTTGGAAAATGTGTCAGTGGAGGTGGAGCATGAGATCCCGAATCGGGCGGTGAAGGCGGTGCCGTTGAGTTATGACCTGACTCAGAAAATGAATTATTAGACGAAGGTGGTTCTATTGGGAGAGAAAGGTAATCTAAATGAAGATTCTGTGATGATTGAGACTCACCTGTATGTATCGGTGTTCCTGTTATATTTGGAAGAGGTGTCAGTGGAGGTGGAGCACGAGATCCCGAATCGGGCGGTGAAGGCGGTGCCGTTGAATTATGACCCGACTCAGAAGATGAATTATTAGACGAAGGTGGTTCTATTGGGAGAGAAAGGTAATTTAAATGAGGATTATGTGGTGATTGAGACTCACCTGTATGTATCTGTGTTCCTGTTATATTTGGAAGAGGTGTTAGTGCAGGTGGAGCAGGGGATCCTGAATCGGGTGGTGAAGGCGGTGCCGTTGAAGTATGACCCGACTCAGTAAATGAATTATTAGATGAAGGTGGTTCTGTTGGGAGAGAAAGGTCATTTAAATGAAGATTCTGTAGTGATTGAGACTCACCTGTATGTATCGGTGTTCCTGTTATATTTGGAAGAGGTGCCGGTGAAGGTGGAGCAGGAGATCCTGAATCGCGCGGTGAAGGCGGTGCCGTTGAGTTATGACCTGACTCAGAAAATGAATTATTAGACGAAGGTGGTTCTATTGGGAGAGAAAGGTAATTTAAATGAAGATTCTGTCGTGATTGAGACTCACCTGTATGTATCGGTGTTCCTGTTATATTTGGAAGAGGTGTCAGTGGAGGTGGAGCACTCGATCCCGAATCGGGCGGTGAAGGCGGTGCCGTTGAATTATGACCCGACTCAGAAGATGAATTATTAGACGAAGGTGGTTCTATTGGGAGAGAAAGGTAATTTAAATGAGGATTATGTGGTGATTGAGACTCACCTGTATGTATCTGTGTTCCTGTTATATTTGGAAGAGGTGTTAGTGCAGGTGGAGCAGGGGATCCTGAATCGGGTGGTGAAGGCGGTGCCGTTGAAGTATGACCCGACTCAGTAAATGAATTATTAGATGAAGGTGGTTCTGTTGGGAGAGAAAGGTCATTTAAATGAAGATTCTGTAGTGATTGAGACTCACCTGTATGTATCGGTGTTCCTGTTATATTTGGAAGAGGTGCCGGTGAAGGTGGAGCAGGAGATCCCGAATCGGGCGGTGAGGGCGGTGCCGTTGATTTATGACCCGGCTCAGAAGATGAATTATTAGACGAAGGTGGTTCTATTGGGAGAGAAAGGTAATTTAAAAAAAGATTATGCGGTGATTGAGACTCACCTGTATGTATCGGTGTTCCTGTTATATTTGGAAGGGGTGTCAGTGGAGATGGAGCAGGAGATCCCGAATCGGGGGATGAAGATGATTTTTTCGACGAATGTGGTTCTGAATCCGATCCTTCCTTTGAGTCTGGAGGCGTATATGAACCTGTACCTGAAGCTTCCCTTGAATCTAGATCTGAACCTTCCCTTGAATCTGGACCTGAGCCTTCCTTTGAATCTGAACCTGAACCTTCCTTTGAGTCTGGACCTGAACGATCCTTTGAGTGCGAACCCGAACCTTCCTTTGAAACTGGCCTTGAACCTTTGTTTGAACCTGGCGCTATACCTTTGTTTGAATCTGGCCCTGAACCTTTGTTTGAATCTGGCCCCGAATCTTTGTTTGAATCGGGACCCGAACCTTCCTTTGAATCTGGAGCTGAATCTTTCTTTGAATCTGGGCCTGAACCTTTCTTTGAATCTGGACCTGAACGTTCCTTTGAATCTAAACCTGATCCTTTCTTTGAATCTGGACCTGAACCTTTCTTTGAATCTGGACCTGAATCTTCCTTTGAATCTGAACCTGAACCTTCCTTTGAAACGGGCCCTGAACCTTTGTTTGAATCTGGCCCCGAGCCTTTGTTTGAATCTGGCCCTGAACCTTTGTTTGAATCTGGACCTGAGCCTTCCTTTGAATCTGAACCTGAACCTTCCTTTGAGTCTGGACCTGAACGATCCTTTGAGTGCGAACCCGAACCTTCCTTTGAAACTGGCCCTAAACCTTTGTTTGAACCTGGCGCTATACCTTTGTTTGATTCTGGCCCTGAACCTTTGTTTGAATCTGGCCCCGAATCTTTGTTTGAATCTGGCCCCGAATCTTTGTTTGAATCGGGACCCGAACCTTCCTTTGAATCTGGAGCTGAATCTTTCTTTGAATCTGGACCTGAACCTTTCTTTGAATCTGGACCTGAACGTTCCTTTGAATCTGAACCTGATACTTTCTTTGAATCTGGACCCGAACCTTTCTTTGAATCTGGACCTGAATCTTCCTTTGAATCTGAACCTGAACTTTCCTTTGAAACGGGCCCTGAACCTTTGTTTGAATCTGGCCCCGAGCCTTTGTTTGAATCTGGCCCTGAACCTTTGTTTGAATCTGGACCTAAACCTTTCTTTGAATCTGGACCCGAACCTTTCTTTGAATCTGGACCTGAACCTTTCTTTGAATCTGGACCTGAATCTTCCTTTGAATCTGAACCTGAACCTTCCTTTGACACTGGCCCTGAACCTTTGTTTGAATCTGGCCCCGAGCCTTTGTTTGAATCTGGCCCTGAACCTTTGTTTGAATCTGGACCTGAACCTTTCTTCGAATCTGGACTTGAATCTTTCTTTGAATCTTGACCTGAACCTTTCATTGATTCTCGCCCTGAACCTTTGTTTGAATCTGACCCCGAACCTGTGTTTGAATCTGGACCTGAACCTTTCTTCGAATCTTGACTTGAACCCTTCTTTGAATCTGGACCTAAATCTTTATGAGAAGTGGAAGGTGGTGGCGGAGGCGCCGGAGAACCCGGATTCGGTGGTGAAGGCGGTTTTGGTGAATTATCACCTGACCCAGAAGTTGATTTTTTCGACGAGGGTGGATCTGTTGGGAGAGATAGGTCATTTAAATGAAGATTTTGTGGTGATTTAGACCCACTTGTATGTATCGGTGGTTTTGTAGGTGTCGGAGTTCCTGGGTTATTTGGATGAGGTGTGCCGCCTGGTGGGATTTTGCCAGCCTTGCTGGTTGCTATTGCAACCACCAAAATCAAAAAACTATAACTTAATGTGTTCCTGTGGACCATACTCATTCTAAATGTAGACAGTCTCTAATGAAATTTCTGAAAAATCCTGGCTTTTATATCCTGAATCTGAAATGCGAACACATTTTTAATTGTTTATAGCAACAATATAATATTTAACAACTTTAATTGTTTATAGCAACAATATAATAGCTAAATGTCAATAAAATCTAATTAAGATCAATACACAAGACAGCCAGTAATGACAAATAATATTTTTCTGTAACTAGAGAACTTATATATAGATTGCCATAATATATTGTCTGTTAATTAGAAGCTTTCGCTACCCGTTCATCATAGTTTATCTAATGATTCAATATGTATCTGTTATTTTGATGACTGGGTATATTTGAAAGACAGTGCGCAATAACCAGAAGTCTGATATACGTGTACGCGTAGCTTAAGTTAACTTATGATTAAATTGACGTAATGAATGATTGTCGGTTTGGCATAATTTACATCGGGGAATCTTGCTTCAATGGCAACTTCCAATGATTCCTGACGTTTGAAGGTCCTGACAACTCGTTCCATCCAATGGACTTGCGTTGCAAACCCTTCGTTGGATATCTTCCCCCTGGTTTCCAGAATAACCAGATGATTTTTGTTGTCGAACGATTATACTCCGCGTTTGGTTAAGATGATTTTGTGCCAACTGTATAACAAATGATATCAGTATGATATTACGACAGTGGTTTGATTGATTCTACGGTAACGAGTTTTTAAATGCATTTGGAATGTTGTATGTAAGTTTTTTCGAATTCACGATCAGCAAAAGAAATATTTACGAGTGATATAATCGTTTCAGAGTGGGACATTAAAGATAATCTCTCCATTGGATGCTCTAGCACATCAATAATCGACGACAATGTGTAACAAGTGAAAAAATTAATTTTTGAAAATCATCCAATTATCTCTATAGTGTGAAATATGCGGCAGCAAGTTTGGTTTCGAAAGCGCTAAATTTCAATCAAAAACAACGTCGAATATGCATCTTTCTTACTAAGGAATAGGATTCTGACTATCAAGAATCCAACGGACGAACCCCACATTTGGGGTGCTGGGCTGTTGCAGTCATCACACTGGACGCCAAGAACGTATTAAACTCTCGGATCAAGTGGGAGTATCAGCTTATTTCCGAGAGATCATGCCCTCATACTTCACAAATAGGTTGTTAGTACATATAAGGAGGGGAGTAACACAGAGCTCAGTCCTCGGACCGCTCCTATGGAAAGTGATTGTACGATAAATTAGTCTACGTGTTGGCGGACATACAATTTTGCTGTTTAACTGGATTACCACGTGACTGCTTTACACGACAAAGAAGCTGTGCTAGAAAGTCTAATGCCAAAAATGATAGGCCTAGAAGTGGGGACAGAACGTCTCTGTGAACAGATCAATACTCCTATATGGGACTCACATACGGGTTAGATTAATTGTTTAGAGATCGTACAACAAGCCTGAAATAACTGTTCAACGAAGAGGAGACATGGGAATATGTGCAGTCTACAGAATGGTGTCCACCGAGGCGGCGGCGGTAACTGCGAGTCATGCACCAATAGAAATGGATCAAGATCAGAGGTGGAGATATACCAGCTACGCTACGAAAATACACTAAACTTCAGTGCCAACCAAACCGAACGCACAGTTTTCCGTGTGCAAGCCTTAGTCAATGGTAATAGAAACTCGCCACATCTATCACATGAAGAGAGACTCATGAAATGATACACAATATCAAAGAGTGGGTAAATAGACCATACTATCGTCGACTATCACATGTAACAATACCTGACAGGCAAAATGCACAGATTCAAACCTAGGGAAGAAACGCATATCCAAATACAGCGTAACCGTAGATTTCAGGAGATGCACAGAATAATCGTCGAGCACGTCAGTGGTGCAGTAAAAGCGACAATATGCCAAGCTAAAACAGGACGGGAGTTCATCAGCCCACGGGTGGACAACATCATGCACAAACTTCGCAGTCTACGTGCACTGCTACTATCTAAGAGACAGAATACTTCGAATCTGCTCGTGCGGACACGGTACCCGGCTGAACACACGGGAATGGTTTGCAAAGCAGAGGTAGATTTAGTTCGTAGCAACTACCGGATAAGCGAGAAAAAATTATAAAAATAATAATAATAACAATTATTTGTGAAAGTTAACAGATGCCTCTTTTTCATCCTTCGGTAGTTGAAGTGTTGTTGGCTCATAAGTCATTTCCAAGGAAAGTACTCTAAAGGTGTCGTATAGGCGACCAGTTAAATTCATTATTTGGAGAGATTATGCGAACAGAAAACTTCTCATTCAATAAAGTCATGGGCTGTGTGGGGTCATCATATTGAAACCAGAAATTGTCGTATTCGACAGCAACCGATCCCAGTCAAAAAATGTTGGAAACCGGAGCAATGTTTTCGTTTGGGCGACCACGAACTAATATTTTCACATCTCCTGTTGATTTTTTTTTTTTTAATTTGCATCAACTTTTGCGATTGCACACCCAGTGTTGGATTAGGTTTTAATATCTTTAACGTGTTCTTGAGTATTTCGTTTTTCCATAATTGTAATTGTCTAAGACTGAGTATATCAAACGGAGAAATTAAAGTCAAAAATCGTTCGACGTTTAAGCCCCCTTTAATGGCGTTTCTTCTAATTGGAACACAGATTACATTGTAGGTGTTGAATAAAAAGAGAAAAAAGTTTAATTTATTTTCAATTGCAAAATAACTTTTAAAACCAAAAATTGCATATGTTTCCCAGATTTATTCAAAGATGGTAGCAGAGTAAGAACGCCATGAAGGCGAGAATATATTTTGTAAAACTATCGATTAATAAAGTTACATGCAACTTTTGCATTCGCAATGTCGCAATGTACGACAGAAAAATAAAATTTCAAATTATAGCAGGAACTTCGAATGATATCAATTAAATAAGTGACATAAATATTACACGGTTTTGTAAATTTGAGGGAAAACATTTTTAAATATCCAGTCAGTTGTTTTCTTGAAGGCGGGAACCATCAAACGCTTAAGGCATTTCATTTTAATCAGACGAAAACTGAAAACGGGAACCAATTAAATAGTATGAATATTTTGTGAAGAAAAAACATATTCTCAAAACAAATACGAGGGTTGCCTTTGATATTTCGGGATTAGAGAACAAAAACAAATATTGATCATCGAAAATCACTTTATTGTTTTTCAAAATATTCCCCATGACGATCTATACACTTTTGCATGCGTTTGAACCAATTGTCGAAGCACTTTTGCCACTCTGATTGAGGTATCTCCAACACATGCATTCTGAATGCAGCAACCGCTTCTTCAGGTGTCGAAAAACGTTGACATCTCAGTTTGTTTTTTACGTACGGGAATAAAAAGAAGTCATTCGGTGCCAAGTCAGGACTATACGGCGGATGACCCATCAAATCGATGTTTTGGGTGCTCAAAAATGCAGTTGTCGCAGCCGATGTGTGAGAGCTCGCATTGTCGTGGTGAAGATTGGTCCGTCTTCGGCGGTTGGTTTTCCTGATTTCTTGGAAGATAACTGGCAAACAAATGGTTGTGTACCACTCAGAATTGACTGTTCTGCGTTGTTCTAGTGGTACGGTTGCGACATGTCCAGTTTTTCCGAACAAACAGGCGACCATTTGCTTGGAAGTGCTTTGTGCGCGAACAACTTTTGTTGGATTTGGCTCATCTCGAACACCCAGACAGTCGACTGGGGGCTCATACGCGTAAATACACGATTCATCACCTGTCACGATGTCATAGACGTGTTTCGAAGCACCGCGACCGTATTTTTTGAGCATTTCTTTCGACCAATTGACAGGAGCCTTTTTTTGGGCGATTGGCAAATTGTGTGGGATCCAACGCGAACAAATTTTTTTGACAGTTAAATGTTTATGCAATATTGAATGTATGCAGGTCCCACTAACGCCTAAAGTTGTCTCAATCTCACGATAGGTCACATGACGATCTTCCAATATCAGTTCGCGCACAGCATCAATGGTTTTCGGAACAACAACTGATTTTGGACGACCTTCACGAAATTCATCTTGGAGTGAACTACGACCACGATTAAATTCACCATACCATCGATAAACACTGGTCCTTGATGGAGCTTCATCGCCAAAAATTGAATTAAGTTCATCCATGCACTGTTGCTGAGTTAATCCACGCCGAAAGTTGTAAAAAATAATCGCACGAAAATGTTGACGATTTAATTCCATTTTTGGGCCGAGATGAATCTTTTAAGTTACTGTAAACAACACAAATAGCGCTCGTATGTCAAAACGTTCTGAGTGCGTATAACCTCAAAAATGTCCAACTTTACGACAGAGCTGTCAATTGCCGGATTGCAACACTAGGGTTGCCAAATCCCGAAACATAAGAGGTAACCCTCATATTCACACAGATAATATCGATTCAGAAATATTGAACAATACACTTACGGAAAAGATCAGAGATTACACAATATAGAAACAAAATTCCCATTAGAGAACAGATGTTTAATGCCATAACCATTTATTTCATAATACAATCAACACTAATCCAATAGGTGATAGTTGTTCAAAATGTGCACTTGATATCAAACCAATTAAAAAGACAATCAGCAAAATAAATGTTAATTCAATAAATAAGCTTAACTGGTTTTTTTTTTCTTGTTTCTAATAACATTTCTCTCGGGAGAGGCAAACCTATAGCGCCGAGAAGGCGCCCCGAGGTGCCGCCAAATGACTGTTGCGGTTCTTTTTGAACAGTTGCAGGTTGTAACGCTCTGGGAACACTCGCGTGGGAAGTGTGTTTTACAGCTTCCCCGCTCTGTAACGGAACCATAGATGAACCGCAAACTGGTGCGATCTTGCGGATTGTCTTGTGGAGCGCATACAAACGGAATTGGGTGGAACAATACCCAGTATCTCCGAAGAACATTACCCGTGATAATATCTGTAAAACAGGCAGAGGTCGGCTAGGCGCCTTCGATCAGGTGGATCGCTCGTCTCTGTATGCTCTTAAGTAGGTCGAGGGTATGTTTAGGAGCCGAGCTCCAAACATGAGAGCAATATTCAAGCGCGGGTCTAATTTGCGATTTATACAGGAGAAGAGGTTGGACCGGAGTAAAATATTTCTTTGCTCTAAAATTCTGTTTTCCTCAGGTGGACCTGGCGATATCCGAATATGTAAACTCAAATTTTTGCACTAAACTTGTTATTGCCTGTCTACTAGAGCGAGAATTACGACCGAAAATTGGAGTTAAAGCTCTTAAAGTTGCGGTCACCGACTCCAAATTTTGGTAGTAAATGTTTATAATTTGCAGACGTTGTTCGTTCGTCTACTTCACTACGACTAAAATGTTGAGTTTACTGAATGAATTGACAGTGACAGTTCGATGATTAGTGAAAGGGTGCGTTCACAAATTAAATTCAAAGTTGTTAATTCTCTATTAAAACACCCGATAATTCTTCGCTCTAAAAAGATAACTTAGTTTTCCTCACGAGGACCTAGCGATGCTCGATACATTCCCACAGACCGTGACGCCGAGGAATTTCAAACTTTCCCCAGATTCGAGGGCCTGGCCATTCATCATAAGCTGTGGAATTGATGATCCACTTTTCTTTGTGAATATTGTATATTGTGTCTACGCTGCACTGCAGTCGACGAGATTGGCCCTTCCCCACTATAGGACCCTATCTAGATCCTGATTCAGAGAGTCAATCTGTCTACAACTCAGCTGGTGCGACGGTGATGCACCAATCGGCCGAACACTCGAAAAGGACAAGCGTACTAGCGTCCGCAAAGCTGAACTTTTTGTTATCCGTTGTCTCCAACAAATCATTTATGTGAAGCAAAAACAAAGTTGGAGCCAAAATAGAATCTTGGGGCACCCCTGAATTAACAGGATACAGATTCGAACACTCGCCGTCGACACAAAAAGGCTCGATCGATTTTCGAGGAAACTCTTCGTCTAGTCGCAAAGCTGCTGGGAAAGTCCATACGAACGAAGTTTGCTCAGCAATGCCCCGTGCCATACGCGGTCATAAGCCTTCGAGATATCCAATGCGATCGCCCTTGACTCACCATGCCACTCGATCGCAGATATCCATATATCGGTTATAAATGTCAATAGGTCTCCCGTGGACCGCCTGCCACGGAATTCGTATTGACGGTCATTCAGAAGTGCGTTGCACTCCAAATACATAATCAACTCAGCATTAATGAATTTTTCCATCACCTTAGATAACATAGACAGTAATGGTATCGGTGGTAATAGTGTGGGAGACACGTCCTCCCCTTCTTTGGGCTTGGCTGAAGTCGAGCGATTTTCCAGCAGGTAGGAAATATCCTCCGTGCATAAGATATGCGGAAGAGTCTGCCAAGAACCGGCGATAGTTCTTGAGCACAGTTCTTAAGAACCATTGCTGGTATTCCGTCCGGGCCGGTTGCCTTCCTACAGTCCAGTTCACGTAGAATGCGTTGAATAGTACGCGGGCGGAATCTCATATCCCGCATGGAAGATCGTACCGGTACGATCACAGGTGGCTCCGAAAAGCCGGGATCGGGTTTGAATTCCGGAAAATAAATTTGCGAACACATTGGCTTTATCCTTTGAATTTGTAACTAACGTCCCGCTGCCTCTCACCAACGGGGGGAAAGAGGAGGAAGCGAAGTTATTGCTGACAGCCCTCCCCATTGACCAGAAGGAGCGCGAACCAGTCACGCACTGAAGGATTTTATTGCTCACTCTCATTGTGAGCTTTCTTCGCGGTATGAATCGCCTGGTTAGACGCATTTCTGATTCTAACAATTTCCGTTCTGTTAACATCGGTGGGATTGGAGCGCCATTGCTTAAAAGCTCTATTTTTTGCCGCTGGAATCTGCTCGCACTTTTTGTCAAACCAGGGTTTATCAGATGAACTACGTTTGATGGAATGTGGAATGTAGATCTCTATTCCGAGAAAAATAATTTCTGCGACCGACTCCCCGCAAGCGTCAACGTCGGAGTCTCCGAAGCACACCTCCGACCATGGAAAGGATGCGAAGAAATCTCGCAAATCGTCCCAGTTAGCAGCCCCATACTTTCATATATGGCGAAGCTGGTTAGGTCGGTTATTCGCTTGTGATGCAAGTGCTTGTGCGACAGATGCCAAGCAGTGATCTGAGTTTCCCAGTGGCCCAGAAACCTCTACGGTACAAATACTCGGCTCGGATGTTAAAAGCAGATCAAGAGTGTTTGCATAATCGCCTCGGGCATCCGGCACTCGCCTGGGTTCCTCCACGAGTTGAGTCAAGTTGTGGCTAACAGCAAACATCTCCGCCCGCCTCCCAGCCCCGTCGATTCCGTAAGAGTGCACCAACCAGCCGGAATTGTCCACATTAAAATCGCCAAGGGCGACAATTTCAGAAGCTGGGTGGTTGATCTGTATCCAGTCGACGGTATGTGAAAGATGTTCGGAAAATGTCGTGGGTCGATCTTCATTCGGGGAGCGGTAAAGACAACAAAGAAATTTAACGGAATTCCTCAGCATTACTCTCAACCATATGATGTCCATGTTATTGGGTTCCAACGCCTCCATTCTCTGGCGAGCTAGATTGGACCGCGCGAAGACACAGACTCCGCCCTTAAAACGGAATCTCGAATGTAAGTCGTATCCTGAGCAACGAAGATATGTCGAGTCAGTTGACGAATTGACCCGGGTCTCAGTTAGGGCAAGGGAAGGAAAACTTTATAAATAATCTCTGATTCATTTATAAGTATTAATTATTTTAAAACATTTATTATCGTACAAAACAGCGATTACCTTCATTAAATTGTTAACGATTAATTGTTCTCAAAATACACAGATAGTGGGGTAAGTACGGTCGTCTTGTTGAAACAATATATTGTCCCGATCACGGGTTAGATTTCAAGTGTAGTGTAGTGCAACAATGGTCGCCATCCATAATTACGTTCCGACTAGTGTCATTTTTTCATATAGACCTATTATTCCACCAGTCTATAAGCCACAGAAAACCGTTGCTTTATCTGGATGTGATGGTAGCTCTTGAACCTCTTTTTTTTTTAATACCATTTTTTATTTCTTCCTATTATTATAATTTACTTACTCGCTAGACAAAAATAATTAAATTCTAGCTTATGTTATCTTATTTCTTAACTTACTGGTATCTTGCGGACTCTCTAAGTTACATGCATACGCTTAAAGCATGAAAATTTGTCTTTCGACATTGTAATTATTTTGTTTACTGAATTTTTATGGAACTTAATTAGATACAAAGAAAATGAAGAACAGAAAAAACGTTGTTTTTGTTATTTTTTTACCTTATATCTAACTTAAATACTAAACTAATTTTGTTTTTCTTTTTTATACCTTAACTCTTTCCTAAACCTAATATGAAGACTTCGAAATTATTATTATTATTATTATTATTATTATTACTTCCCTTTTTTTGCCAGTTTTATAAGGAAACAGGTTTTTAATTGCCACTCAGCCACCAAAATCTCTGGTGTTGCTCATTCGTGTCTTTTCGGTCTTTCTGTGCTACTGCCCTACTGAACTGCAGGCGCAACCTCGCGATTATAACATATTGGTTTATCTATACTCGACCGACGCACGTGATAAATCAACGGTATAGCGGATTCATTTTGTATAAGGCCGTTCATGTCAAGACTAAGGAATGCTTCTGGTGGAATAAAGCCTTTGCGACGTACCCCCTCATAATACATATTCAATTTAATTCAATTCAATTTTTATTTAGTAGATAATATGGTACAACTAGTATTTAAGAGATTTAGGACAGCAATCAGCAATTCCTTTACAACTATAATATTAAATCTATATAATGACAATAGCACAATTTTAATGAATAACAAATAATAAATTATGGGAAAACTACAATAAAAAACCCTTATTTGAATCTTAAGACTAATATTGCACGGATATCCGGTTATTTTATATAATAATGACCTGGATATAATTTTCATAGACAGGGTACATATATAGTGATTTAGGATAACGCAAGACGGGAAACGGGAACATTGTCAGAAAAAGAACAATTGACGAAGAAGTTTCGATTGATTTTGTCAATAAGTAACTCTACCGGTTTAACGTTAGCGTTTTCATGTAGTTCATGTGTCGAATAATGCCATGGCAAATTCAGCAACTTTTTCAATATTTTATTTTGACACCTTTGCAATTTTATTTTGTGTGTGCGAGCACAATTACACCATACAGGGGACCCGTACAGGAGTATAGCTTGAAAAATGGTTTTATATATTATAATTTTATTTTCGATGCTAAGCTTTGACTTTCTACACACTAATGGATACATAACTCTTACGACTTTGTTTATTTTGTCAATTGCGGTAGGATGTGTTTTTGAAAGATAAGTTTTTTATCTAGAATAATACCTAGATATATACAGTCTTCGGACCAGTCAATATCAACTGCACACATACGGAGTTTAGTGCCATTTGGTAGGTAGCAGTGCTTCCTACATCTCGAAAACCAGACAGCTTGTGTTTTATTACCATTTATTTTTATTTTCCATTTCCTGTAATATACTGCTAGTTTCTCAAGAGCTGCTTGCAAAGAGTTGTAGACATTAGTGAATAAGGCACCCGAAGAGAAAATGGCCGTATCATCGGCAAACATAGCTACCTGAATGTTTTCACCTAGACATGGTACATCTGCGACAAACAATGCGAATAATATGGGACCAAGGACCGAGCCTTGGGGTACACCATAGCGGAACTGAAAGTTTGGTAAGATGTTATTGTCTTCTACAAAACGATCAATCCTTTCCTTAATGATTTTTTCTAAGAGCGTATTCAGACAGCTAAGTAGACTAACAGGTCTGTAGCTTTCGGGGCTGTTCTTCGGTTTGCCGGGTTTCGGGATAGGTATTACTTTTGCTGTTTTCCAACAGTCCGGATAATAACAATTCTTAAGACAAGCGTTGAAAATGAACGTTAAATAGTTACTTGCAGCAGGTGGAAGTGCTTTGATTAATTTGTTGTTAATATTATCGAGACCCGCAGCCTTTTTTGATTTCGATATTTTTATCAATTCTTTAATTTTGCTGATATTAGTTGCGTAAGTACTTTCAGCTGGTGTTTGAGAAAGTACATGGATAGTGTTAGCAACTTCAACCTCAGTGTACGCGTCGCTTAGATGCATAGATATAGAGTGGTTCTTACTAAACGTGTTAGCAAGTAGGTTCGATTTCTCCACTGAAGAAATAAACAACTTGTCGTGAACTTTAAACGGAGGAATACTTGACCCTCTCTTTTTCATAATTTTTGATATTTTCCAGAACGGTTTGCTTGCTTTGTCAGAGGGGAAAGGTGTTTATTCCAACACTTGCTCCTATATGCTGAGATTTATTTTTTAATGATATTATTTAAGACTTTAATATTAACTAGAAAACAATCGATTCTATAACGCAGCCATTTTCTTCTTTCAGAGTTTCGTAGCCTAATCAGATGTAAGATATTTTCAGGAAGCGGTGCCTTATCAACTGGCGCAGTGGAACATTTAGGTATCGCAAGATCGGCCGCTCTATTGATAACAGGAACAAAATTGTTACATAGGATATCAATGTGCTCGCTGCAGGTTATAGAATTTAGGCTGGTATCACCTAGAACCAAGTTCGTGTTTATATATGATTTATAACAATTCCAGTTGGCGCCGGAATAGTTGTGGTATAAACTGGTACGATTTACAGCTACTGTATGATTTACTGTGATGCTGATCGGAAGGTGGTCTGAACTTAACGCATTTAGAGTTAATGGTACTGTGCAGTAATTTGGAATATTAGTGATATATAGATCAAGAGTTGAGGGGTTCTTGTTAGCACTCGCTGGGATATAAGTGGGGAGAAGTGGATAAGTATGGAAAACTTGAGCCGAATTCAGTAACATCTAGTAAAATGTTAGCCCAGCAGTTTGCCCTAAGACAATTCCACGACTGATGTCTGCAGTTTAGATCACCACCAATAATTACCTTGTTTAGAGTGTTGACTCTATACAATTTTTGCAGATCCCGCTTAAGGTAAGTAGATTTCTTAATGTTTCTATTTCCACCAGGGAAATAGACCGAAAAAAGACTCACCTTGGAGTTATCACTTAATGTCACATTAATGTTTCCTCAATTAACTTAAGGTGCAATGAAGGACGCAAGGAATGTTCTATACATTTTTTCACAACAATGGCGACACCTCCACCACTAGCATGTACCCTGTCTAGGCGATAACATATGTAATTTTGATGTGAGAAAGAAATGTCTTGTTTGAGCCAGGTTTCTGAATCAAATGCAATGTCAATATTAAAATTTATCAAGAAACTAAAAAATGCATGCTGTTTGTTTTTGATGCTTCTCGCATTCCAAGTTATAATGCTAAGAGAGTTTCTTAACATGTTTTTTCCGAGTATATGTACTTAATAGCTAATGAGGTAATGACGTTAAATTGGTCAGCTTTAGTTTGACAAGCACTAAGCTTGGTTACAGCTTCATTAAGAAGAGAGTTTATCTAGCTAAATGAGAACAAGTTATCATTAGTTGTAGTTTCAGACGGATTTTTCTTAGTGTGTGTCGTATCACTGTTGGAAGGTTGCTGGGTTTGATGGAGGGCAGAAGCCCAGGTGGATGAAGGGAGTGAAGGTTGATGCACAGATCGTGGTAGTGGAGGAAAATTATCAAGGGAAAATCGGTCTGGCAGTGGCTGCTGTTTGTCACTCGGAGGCTGTAGGGACGTTGTATTTCCTGTACCACGTCCACGTGGGGATAATTTGCGGCGAATGTCTATGTACTGCTTTCGGCTTATGCATTCTGGATCGGTGGATTTATGTGGCCCACTACAATTTGCACACTTGATGACCTCATTCGTTTTGCAGTTGGATGTTTTATGGTTTTGTGGGGAGGAAGTATGTACCAGCATGGGTACTCTGTTCACTTCCGTCCCCATCATCTATTGTTCTCGCGCTAAGGAAAGTGACACTAAACAAGTTCAAAATTCAGAGTGGACACAGCACAGGAACAATGAAACAAACACTGGTGTAGTTATTATTTAGACATCGGGTTTTTATTTTCCGTAGGTAAACGATTATTAACCGACTCAACTCCGCGAAGGGACACACTCGAGGGTGTGCACTTTCATGCACACCCTACAGGGGTTGATGAACGGCTCGTCCGATCCGTTCGACGATTTGAATAAGACTCTCGACTCACGCGATTATTCTCCATTATCGCTTCCCTGTGCGCACCAGGGTAGCGATGAAGCCGCGACCCGCTCGGGTCGAAGGATGGAATCTGACTCAGCGATCGTCATCTCATGCAGAGATGATTTCGCTAAGGAAAAAAAAGGAAGAGAGAGAAAAACTTTTCTCTTAAGGGTGTAACTAGTGGCGCAGTGGTATATGTGCGCGATCGAACAGATTCAATGTTGTTGCATGTGTTCGAAAACAGGCAGGCGGCAAGGACAATAGGGAAAAATGACCACATGCGCCGCTGGTAATGCGGGTCATTGTTTACACGATGCCTCGTCGCTATTTTCGACGAGCATTAGGAAATGCTGGAGAATTTGGTTTCGGCGTCTATTGCGCTAATTATATGCAGCTGCTTGGGTTGTTTATTGATAAGACAAACAAAAAAGGTTGCCAGGCAATGTGTATGAAAAGGTATATGACGCGGCTGGGAAAATAGACGGCGCGATATTTATGGTCCCTGTCATGACGGTTACATCGAATGCAATCCCATATAGTTTGTTTACAGGAATTCATCTAAGGGAATTTGACTGGTGACGTAGATGCCGAAATTGATTGGAAATTCCTGGTAAGTTAATAAAGAAATCTTAAGGAGTAATGGTATGCGAAGAGAATGCATGGAGGTAAGTTTTCTTTACAGGGACTTAAATATCATAGATTTGATCTCTTAAATGCGTGCAGCATTTTTAGGTACTAATACTGTTGCATTAGCAAACTAAAGGGAGTTGGGTAGTAATTATGGGGGTTTTTCAGGTAAGTAGATCGTAGGGTTTGGCGGCACCGCTACAGTTTCCCGAACAGACTGCACAGAAGCTATTTATGTGACAATGCATCGAGCCGTGACCGTAAAGCTGGCAATTGTGACATTGTGTGACCTTACCTGGATGATGTTTTTTAAAGTCCTAGCGAACGATGGTTTTGAACAAGGCAGAGTAGTTACGTTTCAGTTCTTTTATTTTAATAGTACCGCATTGAATGTAGATGATGTACAAGTAGTGTTTGTACAGGGCTTTTGTTGACGAATTTATTGTGATGGTTTTAACATCTAGGCACTTAATCCCGAGTGCAATTAGTTCATTTTTCACTATATCGTTGCTAATCAAGTCTAATCCGAATAGCACTACCTTTAATGGACGATTTTCCTTACGCGAGTGGGTAAAAAACACATTTTAACCGTAAGAGTTCAGTTCTGATTTTGTTATATATGTCCATTGTTGGGAAGGGCTCCTTGATAGTATAGTGGTTAGTATACCCGCCTGTCACGTGGGAGACCGGGGTTCGATTCCCAGGACTTGCTAAATAAGGCCAAGACCGGCTCCCGGTTGTAGTGCCGTTGATGATGATGATGTCCATTGTTGGGGCACCAATTTTTTGTCCAAGCGATATGTTTTTAATTTAAATTAAGTAGTTGTCTATCTTAATGTTACTCAAAATATCACGCACTTTAGCACTAGTTGATGGTAACATCTTCTGCGCACTGTTCGACATTGGTCAAATCCATTTCAGGCGAGTCTTCCATCAGACTTTGAAGTGGTGGGAAAAAATTGGTGTTTGAACACATTTAAGATTTCTCTAGCACTTTATTATTCACTCTTGAAAGTTTATCGGGAGGAGTTTGGCCTCCAATACCAGGGTCGTAACGCAACCGTTTACCCTTAATTTTGTTTAACACACGTGGCACAGGGGCCATAACTTAACGGTTTTAACACTTGTACAAATTTTATGTATGCGGAAAACGAGGCAAAGAAAACAAGATAATGATAATTAAATTGTGATAATTATTGTGAAAATAACGGTTGATTAAGATAAATAGCACGAGCAAAACTGAGCGACAAGTTGTCGGTTTGAAAATCAGCCTGGTACTGATTTATTCATTTCCTTTTGTGAGAAATAAATTCGAGAAAATGACCTTGATTTTGGGGTGCCGGGATGAGCACTGTTCTCTTGAATTCGCCCCATTAGCTCTTGTGTCACAGCTCAATATAATGAAAACTGGGATAATTGATTGTGACACAAGCTAACACCTTTAGTGTAGACTGTGGAAAGTTATGTTGCGCACCGTCATCATAACATGTTGCATCGTGCAACATTCTTCCCGGCCGAGAACGGAGTTCTCAATATCCTTTCTGTATTCGCGTGTGATGTGTGGGGGGCGGGAGAAAGGGGGTTTCGTGTATATAGCTGAAATATATTATGATTCCGCCAGAGTGCTGCTGAGCACATGCTCGAGCTTCTTTTGATGTTTCACTTATTTTAGTCGAGTATCCCATTATTTGTGGAGTTTGTTCTTCGGTTAATCTTTTTGACCCACGCATATCTTCTGTAATGGCTTCAGCAAATATTTTTGTTTTGGGTACCCTGGGTTGTGTATTTAGTCAAATGTTAGTTACATTGCGAGTTGCTGGGTTTGAAACACAAATGCGGAGTAATTAGTATTCGACACGCAATAATCCAAATAGTCGTGGGTCCTTCGCACCATAGAGCACTTAAATCATCAGTAACATCTTAATTGAGACTTCTGAGTAATATATTATTCAGTTATGCAAAATTAAAATATTCTTTCACGCTTGCTTGGGATATGCTTTCTTTGAATAACTGAATCAGCTCCTGGCTATTCTTGACCGGTGTGTAGTCTACTAGAGGCACTAAAGAAGATAACTGACATGCAAACAAAGCACAACATCGTAGTCCAAATGACAACGCTAACAAACGATTACAACGACCTATGTAAAATTAATAATACCGCAGAATAAAAAAAGATATTCACTGCTAAAAGTTTTGGTATGTGTTTATTCTTCAACTTTATTTCAAAATTTTGCCTTAAAATATGTTTGGCAAATCATTGCATCTATATGGAGGCCAGTTATGGTATTGTTAGTTGTAAGGTGGACGCCTAACTGGTCCAATCGCTACTAGAGGTGGCCAGTTTTGTGGCGCAGATGGTGGTAGAAGTGTTGGTAAAGGTGGTGGTAGAAGTGGTGGTAGAAGTGGCGGTAAAGGTGGTGATAGAAGTGGTGGTAGAAGTGGCGGTAAAGGTGGTGATAGAAGTGGTGGTAGAAGTGGCGGTAAAAACGGTGGCGGGTTTTGTGCTGGAGATGATGGTACAAGTGGTGGTAATAGTGGTGGTAGAAGTGGTGGTAGCAGTGGTGGTAGCAGTGGTGGTAGAAGTGGTGGAAACGGTCCAACTGGTGAAGGAGATGATGCGCCTTCTCCTGGAGGTAGATCCACAAGGGGTGGAAGCGGTTCTATTGATATTAAAGGCGGCACGTTCTGAGGTGGATATGGTGCTGGGGTTGCTGGAGGTTGAGGATGTCCTGGTGGGTTCGGCCAAGCTGGTGGAAGAATTGATGGTGGGTATGCAGGTGGTAGAGGTGGGCTAGGTGGTTGTGGTTGTGGTAAGACACAATATGGTGTTTGAGGATATACTGGTGGGACCGGCCAACCTGCTGGGTAAGACGGTTGCGGTTGGGGTAGAGGATAACCCGGATGATGGGGTGATTGAGGATATCCTGGTGGCAGAGGCCAATTGGGTGGAAATTGTGGTGGTTGAGGTCCCAGTGGTAATAGAGGGCGACCCGGTGGAATAAACGATTGCGATTGCGTTATTGGTAAAAGCAAACCCAGTAGGAGTAGAGGTTCAGACGATGGTGGACTTGGTTTAGGTGGATGACAAACTGGTGGAACGGGTAGATGAGGATTTGGTTGTGGTAGATGCCATTCTGGTGGTGAGGGTGGCTGTGGCGGCTCTGGCGCTGGGGGTGGTTGAGGTGGCCCCGGAGGTGGCCCTGGAGGTGGGTGTGGTTTTCGTCCGTGACATTTTTTAGGCGGGTGGCTAATTGGTTCTTCTGAATCTTGTCCCGAACCTTCCTTTGAATCTGATCCTGAACCCTCCTTTGAATCTGGACCCGAACCTCCCTTTGTATCCGAATCCGCTCCCTCCTTTGAATCCGAATCCGAACCTTCCTTTGAACCTGGATCTGAATCTGGATGAGAAGCGGACGGTGGTGGAGGTGGTGGAGGTGGTGCAGGAGATCCCGAATCGGGGGGTGAATGCGGTGCTGTCGAATTATGACCTGAGTCAGAAGATGATTCATTCGACGAAGGTGGTTCTATTGGGAGAGAAAGGTCATTTAAATGAAGATTCTGTAGTGATTGAGACCCACCTGTATGTATCGGTGTCCCTGTTATATTTGGAAGAGGTGTTGGCGATGGTGGAGCAGGAGATCCTGAATCGGGGTGTGAGGGCGGTTTCGGTGGTATCGAAGTTCCTGTGACATTTGGATGCGGTTTTGGTGTTGGGGGTTGTTGTGCCGTGCTGGTTGCTATTGCAACCACCAAAATCAAAAAACTATAAGATAGAGTGCTCCTGTGGAACATTCTCATTCCAAATGTTAACACTTTCTAATGAAATTTCGGAAAAATCGTGGCTTATATTTCGAGAATCTGATTAGCGGACACATTTTTAATTGTTTGTAGCAACAATATAGTAATACAAAATTTAATAAAGACCAATATACCAGACAGCAAATTATGACAAATTATATTTTTCAGTAATTAGAGAACTTATATATAGATTGCCATAATATATTGTCTGTTAATTAGAAGCATTCGCTACCCGTTCATCATAGTTTAGCTAATGATTCATATGTATCTGTTATTTTGATGACTGGGTATATTTGAAAGACAGTGCGCAATAACCAGAAGTCTGATACACGTGTACGCGTAGCTTAAGTTAACTTATGATTAAATTGACGTAATGAATGATTGTCGGTTTGGCATTATATCGGGGAATCTTGCTTCTATAGCAAGTTTCAATGATTTTCGATGTTTGAGGGTCCTGACAATTTGCCTTGCAAAACCTTCTTTGGACGTCTTCGCCTTGGTTACCAGAATAACGTATGATTTTTGTTGTCGAACGATTACACTCCGCGTTTGGTTAAGATGACTTTGTGCCTACTGTATAACGAAGGATATTAGTATGATATTAAGACGGTGGTTTGATTGATTCTACAGTAAGGTGTTTTTAAATGCGGTTGCAATGTTGTATGTAAATTTTTTTCGAATTACCTATCAGCAAAACAAACGTTTATGAGTGATATAAACGTTTAAAAGTGGGATATTAAAGATAATATCTCCCTTGGATGCTCTGGCACGACAATGTGTAATAAGTGAAGAAATTTATTTTGGAAAATCATCCAATTACCTCTATGGTGTGAAATATGCGGCAGTGAGTTTTGTTTCGAAAGTGCTGAATTTCAATCAAAAACAACGTCGAATATGCATCTTTCTTACTAAGGAATAGGATTCTGAGTATCAAGAATCCAACGGATGAACCCCACATTTGGGGTGCTGGGCTGTTGGGTACCAAACAAAACTGCGCAGTCATCACACTGGACGCCAAAAACGTATTAAACCCTAGGATCAAGTGGGGGTATCAGGTTATTGCCGAAAGATCATGGCCTCATACTTCACAGATAGGGTGTTAGTACATAGGAGTATAAGGAGGGGAGTAACACAGAACTCAGTCCTCGGACCACTCCTATGGAAAGTGATTGTACGACAAATTAATCTACGTGTTGGTGGACACACAATTTTGCTGTTTAACTGGATTACTACGTGACTGCTTTACACAGCAAAGAAGCTGCGCTAGAGAGTACAATGCCAAAGATGATATGCATAGAAGTGCGGACAGAACGTCTCTGTGAGCAGATTAATCCTCCTATATGGGGCTCAAAAACGGGTTAGAGTAATTGTTTAGAGCTCGTACACCAAGTCGAAAAGAACTGTTCACCGAAGAGGAGACATGAGAATATCTGCAGTCTACAGAATGGTGTCCACCGAGGCGGCGGCGGTAGCTACGAGTCATGCACCAATAGAAATGGATCAAGATCAGAGGTGGAGATATACCAGCTACGCTACAAAAATACACTAAACTACAGTGCCTGTAAAGCCGAATGCACAGTTTTCCGTGTGCAAGCCTTAGTCAATGGTAATAGAAACTCTACGCATCTGTCACATGAAGAGAGACTCATGAATTGATACAGAATATTAAAGAGTGGACAAATAGACCATACGGTGTGGTCGGTTATCACATGTATGCGACCAATATGCCAAGTTGAAAAAGGATGGGAATTCATCAGCACATGGGCCGACAGACTTTATGCAGAAAGTTCGCAGTCTACGTGGACTGCAACTATCTAGGAAACAGAATACTTCGATCCTGCTCGTGGGGAAACGGTACCCGGCTGAACACACGGGAATGGTTTGCAAAGCAGAAGTAGATTTAGTTCGTAAAATTATAAAAATAATAATATAGCAATTATTTGTGAAAGTTAGCACAGGCCTCTTTGTCATCCTTCAGTCGAAAGGCGAAAACTTCTCATTCATTGCCGTAATCGACATCATCCAATCCCGGTAGAAAAAAGTTGGAAACCGGAGCTTTGTTCTCGTTTGGTCGTCGTGCACGGGAACTAACTAATATTTTCACATCTGTTCCTTACAGGTTTATCTTTTTTTTTTTTTTAATTTGCATCAATTTTGGCGATTGCACACCCAGTTTTGGAATGGGTTTTAATATCTTTAACGTGTTCTTGAGTATTTAGTTTTTCCATAATTGTAATTGTCTAAGATTCGGTATATCAAACTGAGAAATTACAGTCAAAAATCGTTTGACGTTTAAGTCCCCTTTAATGGTGTTTCTTCTGATTGGAACACAGTTTACATTGTAAGTGTTGAGCAAAAACATATAAAAGCTTAATTTATTTTTAATTAAAACAGAGACTTCGATTGATATCAACTCAATAAGTTACATAAATATTACACGTTTTTGTAAATTTTATTAAAAACATCTTTCAATATCCAATCAGTTTTTTTCTTGAAGACGGAAACCATCAAACGCTTAAGGCATTTCATTTTAATCAAACGAAAAATGAAAACGGGAACCAATTAAATAGTATGAGCATTTAATCATTTTGTAAGATTAAAAAACCTTCTCAGAACAAATATTCACACAGACAATATCGATTTAGAAATATTCGACAATACACTTGTGGGGGTTGATGAATGTATGCCGACGTACGGCAAGTATTCCATTCACTCCCCAACGATGTTGCTGCACGAAAATGCTCCCCAGGAAGTCCACGAGAAAATAAAAATTAAAATGCACTGTTTTGTTTTGATATTAAAGTTTTTTTTTTTTTTTTTGTATAACTATCCAAACGACTATAGCATGATAAATTTAAAATTTCATGATTTGACATCTATTGGGTTCAAACAGATTTTGTTGCTTTGTACACATATATTTATTTTGTCTTTCTAGCCTTTTTTGTCCTTGAATTGCGAATTAAACGCATTACACCATCACGACATTATTATTCCTTTTGATTCTCTGGTACAATGTTGATTTAGTATTAGAAAATAATTTATTTTAGCGTGCAGGGTTGACTCCAATAAAAACGTGTGTTCACACTGACTGAATGACAACTGGCTTTTTAAAAGGTCACAGTGCTAGGTCGCTCGGCCGGCGGCATGACCTAGCACTGTGATGATTCAATAGTGACTGATTAGTGACTCTAGCGCGAGCGGCGGCGTGACTGTTCGTGACAGTGGTTGCATTGTGACTAATGAATAAGGGTTGAAATTCATATTTCCTTCTACACACAGGACAACCAAAAGAGACCACGCCTCTGCTCTCTCAACCTCACGTCCGTCAAAGTGTGAGTAACGTTTGTTAATACGGTAATTGACGGACATGAAGAATGAGAGAACAGAAAACATGATATGCTGTGATCTCGGGGTAGCTTTGGTTGTGTGTGTTGGTATCAGATGCAGCTATTGACATGACCTGGTGACCCAGTGGTACGGCTATGGTGTAGTCGGAGCTCATTGAACCGTGGAAAGAAATACGAATGAGAGGGAAACCTAGCTGATGTTACTCCCCCGCAAAGAGAGATCATTGATCCCAAGCGAATGGGTGATCTGAGGGAAAGTTGATAGGACGCCGCTGATGTTTGGGAAATAATTCGCGTAAGAAACAGACTCTAAGACGCTGAAATAACCCCAGCAATTTTGCTATGATGCAACAGCGTCGTTCTTTTAGACTTGTTGTTGCTAACCGACATTATGAGATTTCCGATGGGAAACTCATGGTTAGCAAGAATGGAGTTGCCATGTGACAAGAATGTAGCTAAGCTCAATTATGCATTATCTGTAAAGGATAATAAGTTTAGCTATACGTCCGTTTGAAATGTTGGAAATGTTGTCGAAATTAGGTGGAAATGTTGGCCCGATTACGCAGCTGTGGTGCCGATCAAAAGATGTGCGATACTGTGGCGAGAGGGTCCCTGGTTGATTATGGGCCGACGAGTGGTAATTACCAATTGGTCGTATTCCCTGTGGCTCACTGACATCGGTTGTTCCCAAGTGTCGGTGTTATGGTGGGATCTCGCTGGCATTGGTGCTCCAATGTGCCAGAGTTGTGGGAGGAGATCGTGCTAACGATGTTAGTTTACCCCTGAGAGCGGCTTCGCGTAAGGGGGTCGTCGTATATGTCCGGTACCCCCGCCGATGTCGTCAATGGTTGTCCTGTTGCAGGGGCGAGGTGTGCGGTAATTCCGGGGCTGCTCTCCTCCATTAAACACGGTTTTAGTCTCTCCACGCTAACTGCAGTGGGCTTCCCTCGAATATCCAGCTCGTACACCCGCTCGCTGATTCTTTTTAGAATCTTGAACGGGCTCTCACACGGGGGGGTCGAGTGACCTCTTCACCCTGTCCACCCTAACGAAAACTTGCGTGCTACTATACAACGCTGGGTGGACGAAAACTCTTTTCGCTGCATGTATGGCCACCGGTTTTAGCCTGACCTTGCGCATTAAATCTCGCAAGTAGCCCACGCTTTTTACTGGATCCGCCGGTGCTTCGCCATCCACGAACGGTTCGCCGGGCAACACGTGGCTGGTGCCATATGTCAGTTCGGCAGCGCACGCACCCAAATCCTCCTTTATACATGTCCTCAAATCAAGGAAGACAGTGGGGAGGGCGCCGAACCACTGCGTGTCGTTGTGAAACATTAGGGAGGCTTTTAATGACCTGTGCCAACGCTCTATCATCCCGTTGGATGAAGGGTGGTATGCGGTCGTACGATCCCTCTGACAGCCCAGCAATTCTGTGAGCTGTCCGAAAATCGTAGCCTCGAACTGCGGGCATCGATCTGATGTTAGTGTTGCCGGTACGCCAAAGCGTGTAACCCATGTTGAATAAAACGCCCTGGCGACGCTTTCGGCTGTAACCACTCGCAGCGGCGTCACTTCCGGCCTTCGCGTGAAGCGGTCTGTCATCGTCAGGATGTAGGAAAAACCCCTCGAGGGCTTCAAAGGTCCCACGATGTCTATATGAACGTGTGCGAAGCGTGCCTCAGGGAGCTTGAACTGTGCTGGCCCCAATACGTTGTGACGTTCCACCTTACAACGCTGGCATTTAATGCACGCACGAGCCCAACTTGTGAGGTCCTTGTTCATGTGAGGCCATGCGAACTTACGTCGAATGGCCGTGGCGGTGGCGCGACCGCTGGGGTGAGCTGGATCGTGGAAGGTTTCGTAAACCCTTCTTCGCAGCTCAGTGGGAATATACGGTCTGGCCGTTCCCGTGGAGACATCGCACCAGATCGCGCACGCCGAGTTCCCCAAACGGCAACTCTCGCAACTGAAGTGCGCTTTTAACAGAGCTTCAAGCTGGCTGTCGTGCTTCTGGGCTTGGACCAGGTCAGCGTCCGCGATGGCAGCGCGCAGCTGTATTGTGTCCACTCGAGACAATGCGTCCGCGATAACATTCTGGTCACGCGGAACGTGCCTAATATCGGTGGCATATTGGCCTATTAGGTCGAGCTGCCGCTCCTGACGTGGTGATGAATTTCCGGATTTCTTCCGGAAGGCGTAACTCAACGGTTTGTGGTCCGTCCTTATTACCACCGCGCGGCCCTCCACCATGTGTCGAAAATACTTAACGGCGCTATATATAGCCAGCAATTCGCGATCGTACGTACTGTATTTCCGCTCGGTAGTACTGAGTTTTCTCGAGAAAAACCCGAGCGGTTCCCAATTTCCATTGCATTCCTGCTCCAATACCACTTCTATGGCTGTGTCTGACGCATCGTATTGGATGGCCAACGGAGCACTCTCCACAGGGTAACGCAATAGTGCCGGGTTCGAGAGTTGTGTCTTAGCCTGGTGAAATGCGTTCTCTGCAGCTTCCGTCCAGGCGATTGGACACTTGTCGTTCTTTTTTGCCCCCTTAAGATATTCGTTTATTGGGTCTGGACATGCGCGGCGTTTCGCAAGGTTGGCCGATAAAAATTAAGCATGCCCAGGAAACGTCGTAACTCGCGGACGTTGGAGGGGCGGGGAAATTGGTTGATTGCCTCTACCCTATCTGGTAAAAGGCCGTATACCCTGCTTGTTGATGTGATATCCCGAGTAGGTCACCTGCTCCTTGGCGAAGTGGCATTTGTCAGGGTTTATCACAAGTCCGAATCGACGGAGGCGTTCAAGCACCTGGCTCAGGTGCTGGTGGCGCTCCGTACGGTTTCGGGAAGTTATTAGGATATCGTATATGTAAGCACAGCTGCAGTCCAACCCGCGTAGCCCTGTATCTATGTACCTCTGGAACGTCTGTGCTACGTGATAGACCCCTGACTCGATGTGCTTCTGGTTGGGAAGAGGGTCTGTTAACTTTTTAAATTCCTCCAATAAGGCTGGGATTGAGTCCAGGGTAGCATCTGTCCCCGCAGGTATCTGAAGGACCTCCCTAGGTATGCAGGTATGATTAGCCACAAGCCTGTTGTTTGCGGAATCCACTAGTAAGTTGTGGCGTGTTAACAAATCCGACCCTATTAATGGTTCGCTGACATCGGCCACCACAAAATGCCAGCCAACGGGGCGCCGCAAACCTAAATTTAGTTTGTAATATCTCCGCCCGTATGTGGCTATGGTAGTGTTGTTCGCTGCCAGCAGCCGGAGCCGACCGGGCACTTTATTGTGCGGGGCGTATGACCTGGGCAGGACGGAGACATCGGTGCCCGTGTCAGCGGTAAAGCTAATGTTTAACTGCGGGTCCCTAATCGTCAAGCGCCTTATAAGACCGTTCGCGCCTGTATTACGGTCGGCCGTTCTAGTTTAAGGCTGGGGTTTGAACCGGGGCTAGTCATTTCCAACCACACGGCTGTTTACACTTCCGAGCCTTTGCCTCGAAGCGTCGGTGATACACGCACCAAGCGTGTGTCAGGGCTCTGCTTGGATTGTCCTGTCCAGGCGTCGATGCGGTTCCGAGCGTGGTCGATGCGCCTCCGGGAGGATTAATCCGTCGCTGCGGAGTCTGTATTTGTGGTCGTTGATAATTGGGTCCGTTTAGTACCGCACGCGTGGCATTTCGCACCTCCGCACGTAGCTGATTAATCTCTCGCTGGAGGTTCGCCTCGAAACGCGACGGTCCTGCTTGCCGAGCGCGCGCCTGCAATAGGACGCGCGCGGGCGCCGAAGATTGCAGCGCATCTTGTGAGGCGACCGGTATGGGTGGGGAATCAAAAATGGTACGCGGCGCCGGTTGTGGAACGCATTGATGCTGAGTAAACGGTGCGCCGCTATGATTTACCGTTGTTACCTGGAAGGTTGGAGATTCGGATTGCGGGTCCGCACTCTCCATAATAGCATCCGCGATCTTCGCTAGCCAACCCAAGCTCTGGCTGGGCTGAGCTATTAAGGTGGAACGGGCATACTGTGGAAGGCAACTTATAAAATGAGGTCTGATGGCATCATCGGTGATCCCGGTTCCCGCTATCACAGGCAGATGTGTCAGCAAATGTGAAGTTTTCATCCTCGCAACTATCCACCAAGACAACGAGGAAAATAAAACACTTGTTTTGATTTATATAAAAGGTTCGTTTTTTATTTTTAATGTTAGTTATTGAAATTTGCAGTGACTGTTAATACGTTCTCTTTATGTTAAATTATTTCTATTTGCTTCAAACCCGGTACAAACATTCGCGGAATACATAATTACGCGAGTAAAAGGGATACGCCCCGCAGGGGTGTAGACTCCGATGCACACCCTACGGGAGATGATAAGAAAGAAAAATTCGATGTGCGCGCACTGAGGGATGGAAGAAGAGTCCTAGAGAACCCACCGTACCGTCGCCGGTAGGGTGGATGACAAGCGACCCGACCGCTTTGAAGATTGAATTACGACTCACCGATATCCTCTCCAATAAGGATATCGTTTTTACCTACCACCAGGGAAACGCAAAGTCTCTCTTGGTGGTATAGGAAACCAGATCTTGTAATAAAGGTCATGGTGGTATGTGTGCGATCGTTCAGATCGATGCTAATCACACGTGCTCGACAGCAGTGGAACAACGAAACAGGCAGGCGGCAAAGACAAAAGGGAGAAATGACCAAATGCGCCGTTGGTAATGCGGGTCATTGTTTACATGATGCCTCGTCGCTATTATCGACGTTGGGAAAAAAAAGGTGCTAAAAGCAAATTGGATGTTTATGGCATCTCTGGCTGCAGTAGAAACCGGGTTCATGTATGCATTAGGAAATGCTGGAGAAGTTGGTTTCAGCGTCTATTGCGCTAATTATATGCAGCTGCTTGGGTTGTTTATTGATGAAAAAAAAGGTCGCCAGCCAATGTGTATGAAAAGGTACATGACGCGGCTGGGAAAATAGACGGCGCAATATTTATGGTCCCTGTCATGACGGTTACATTGAATGCAATCCGAATCATTTTGTTTACAGGAATTTGTCTCGTACCGAATTGGTTTAGAATACCAGATAAGCAAAGAAAGAAATCTTACGGAAAATTGTATGCGAAGGGATGCATGAAAAGGTAAGTTTTCTTTATAGGGATTTTATGATTATAGATGGTGATCTATATAATGCGTGAAGCATTTACAGGCACTAATACTGTTGCAGTAGCGAACTTAAGGAAGTTGGGTAGTAATTATGGGGTTTTTTTAGGTAAGTGGACCGTAGGGTTTGCCGGAACCGCTACAGTACTCCCCCCCCCCAATGACATAGTCACGAAAAATAGGTGGGGCAGTAGGGGTGCTCGAGTGGATGGTGCTAACAAAGTGGCCCTGCGTACTAAGGGAGGCGTTGTGATTAAATCGGAGGAACTGTCATGGTGACTAGTTCCAGGTATAGTGTGGGCCATTGTCGATAAATAAGGTGGACGCAGATGTTACCGATTGATGCCATCAAGGGCAAAGGTGTGTGGCGTGGTCCATAGGCCTGTTATGGGTCTCATGGACCAACAGGCTTATCGCCCGAATAGGTCGGAACCCATCGGAAATCCGCTCTCACCCGCAGTGACGAAATGGCGTGCGCGAGATGGAGGGGAACTTATCCCAGGGTAATTCCCATCCGCTGTGACAGGTTGCCGTGTGCGGGATGGAAAGGGACCAAGTCCAGAGCCGGTGTCTTTTGTCCTTACGTTTGTATGGCGAATTGTTTGCCGCTGGGACTGGTAAAGGGGGCGGGCCCTCAGTTGCACGTTTTACCGTTCGAGGGAGGACCGGTACATTGGTGCCAATGTAGCGGTAGCGGTGCCGGCCGGTCACGCTTGTTAAAAAATAGGAGACTTTGCTTAGGGGCTCCTGGTGGGTGGTTGATTGTGTCCAACCCCAGGGCGCCCTAGGGTTACTAGATGTGCGCTCCGAAGTATTATGCACCTGATAAGTGTGAGGCGGCGTAGAGGGGCGCGTATTGCCTTTGGTTGCCGCTACAGGTGAGCCATGGTGGCTAAAGATTAGGGTACCTGCATGAGGTGGTCAGGTATATTGTCTCAGTTCGGTGGTATCGATTTGATTTGTCGACCGGTGTTACTGAGACATTTGGGAGACGTTAAGAGATCTAAGGGCGAAGATCCTGAAGTTTAAATAAAGAGGCAAAGCCAGGTGTACTGCTGGGTGCTGCTACGCGTAGTAGCTGTGGTAACGAGGGGAGCTGGCTTGCTGAAATCGGGTAGAAAGTCGAGTCGGGTCGAGCATTCATGAACGGTGTCGCGTGATAACTGTCTTTGCGTGCAGAAGAGGTTGAGATGTTTCGCGCGAGACAAAACTGGGTGTCCTATAGATTATATGCTACGCGTAGTAGCTGTTGTTACATAAGGAGCCGGCTTGCAGAAATTGTATATAGACGAGAAAAGGCGGACAGGGTCGCATAGATTCGAGCGAAGTCGCATGAAGACTGCGCTTGGCGGCATGTGCACCAATATGTTGAGAAGGCGTCGGGATTGAATAAACCCGAGCGAAGTCGAACTGGTTGAAAATGATGCCAATTGGGTCGGTGGGATGAAAAATGTCGAAACAGTTGTATGGAGTCTAAGGTGGTCGAGTGGAGTCGCGTGTGGTGAATGGAGTCATAAGGTTAGTCGTGTCGAAAGGTTTGAATGTGTCACGGGGAGTCAAGTGGAGTTGAGTGTGGATGGCGTGTAGCCGAAAAACGTGGAAAAGGAGGAGTCGAATAATGGAGTTGAGCGGAGTGAAAAGACGTCAAATGTGGGTGACGTGAAGTCATGTGAACTCGAAAAAAAGTCGAGCGAGTTGAAGGGAGTGAAGTTGATGGAGTCGGAGAGTCGAGTGTGTTGAGTTCGAGTCGTGTGGGATTGGTTAGAGTCACAAGCGAGGCGAACGCGGTTGTACGCCGGTTTGTACCCAGAAGGGGTTGTAATCTCGTTTCCTATGATTTTATAAACGCACGTGTATATGTGTTTATATTTAAGAAAAAAAAAGAAAAATTAAGCAATTCTCTGGTTGCAAAAAATTTAAAGGAATTACGCATGTCTATGCGAAAATTACAAATTTATCCTGGTCATTTTAATGTTATTAAGGCAAATTCAACACCACTCTGAAGGAGTTTACACTTATTCATTTTTTTGTTTTTATTTGGGACACATTCACATAATAATCTGATACTATTTGCATTTAAATTTACGTTTCGTGGCTCGGAAAGAGCTCACACCAGAGAAAAGAAAATTTGAAAAATAAGTATAAAAAATAAAAAGAAAAAAAAGAAAACCTGGTTATTGTTGTAGTTAATTCGGCAGCTGGTGGTCCGGTGATGTTGTCTGGAGCATGTCGGCGTTGGGGCGATGTTTGCCCTTTCAATGTCTTCATATTTTTCCATGTTATCCGGCAATGGCCGCCACAATCGCCCACGGAATGAATATTATACACAAGGCGCGATTGTTCGACACTCGCGGGTCACCAGGGAGTCACTATCACTGCAACTGTTCAGTTTTTTTGTGACTTTTACGCGTTCACTGATGGTAATTGTTCGGTGATCGTAAGGTTGCGCGTCCGTTCTCGGGGTTACCAATGCGGGGTGGTATTTGCTAAAAAATTGTATCAAGAATAATCTATTTGATTCGTTTGAGTCGATCAATTTCCCACTCAGCACGCTCGAAAGTAAGCTATGACATCAGCAAACGAAATCGGAACAATTCATTTGAAGCAGCGAAGACAGCGCCCGAAGATATACTCGGTAATTGTCAAGAACACTTAATACATTTAGAAGTGCGAAATGAAGAGAATACAGCCAGATAGGATCAAATTTTGCTAGAATTGCTGAACCAGAAAGCAAGCAGTATTTTTGATTAGCGGAAGAGATTTTGGTGGCAACGGCCTCTAATATGAAGAAGGAAAAAGTAAAAAGTAAGTAAGAATTTTAAATTATTGTTTTATTTTCATGCTGTATATATCGTCAATATTCACTGGCTGGACCTCAACGGCGGTCATCATCTGAGTTGGGAATTAATGGAATTTGCTGAATTGAGATACATTCTACATGGTCCTTCGAGCCGGATAGGAAAGATCCAACGTACAATAGGACGGATTTACGATCCAGAGTGCGACGCAAGTGATTTACGATCCAGAGTGCGACACAAGTGATTTACGATCCAGAGTGCAACGCAAGTGATTCAAGATCTGGAGTGCAGAAGGAAGGATTCACGATCCGGAATATACAAGGGATTTACGATCCCACAACCAAGGAGAATACGTCCACCAAATAGCAGTGACATCATCTTGTTGCGGATTGAGGACTAGTGACTGTTAGAGGTGGCCATAAGTGGAAAACATTGCTGGCCATAACACAGGCACATAAGCAGTTAGAGATTGACTTCATCATTCAAAATAGAAGGTAGGTGGCAATAGTTTATTCCATAAATTACTAGTGGAAATATCAAAGTGGTAGTTGTGTGTGGTTCGAAGTGGTTCAAGGAGGTTGCATGTTAAGAAATTGTTGAAGTTGTGTGTTGCTTCAACCGAAGAAAAAAATTTGTAAGTGGAGCGAATTATTGCTAAGGAGCTGGTGTTGAATAAATTATCTTTGCGGAAGACAAGTCCTTTCATTCCGGGTAGTGGGTTCAGTGTTACATTGGTCACCGGTGGATTAAAGGGAGATCAAGTATAATTCACGCTGCACGTTTAAGTTTTGAAACGGACGAAGTAATTGTCCGATAGTGAATGCAAGGGCGAGTTGAGTGAGTTCTGGAGATTTCTGGTCGATACATATTGAGAGTGTGGGTTCCTGTGGCTTTTCACTGCGTTAGTGGATTGTGCGATTCAGTTCGGTTGGTCCTTTTGGTCTGTTCCAGCAAGGTGGGGTAACGGCCAATTTGTCAGCAAATCAACGTGCGTGTCTAACAGATAATTCAAGAGAAAATTCGGTTGTGTGTACCTTGACAACCCAACAAAATGAGTAAGACAAAGATGTCTAACCTAATTGACAGCTTGCAGAACATAGCGAGCGAATTAACAGCCGACTATAAGGCATATTCGGAATTGAATCAAACATCCAAGTCAGGCACATGAATGAGGCACGTTTAAGAAATTTGGAACACTCCTTTGAGAAAGCAAAGGGATTGCACCAAAAAATTATAGCGGCTCCCAGTGATGATATAAAAACAAAATACATGGAAGAACTCAACTTTCATAAGCTGAAGGAACTGTATTACAGTTACTCCTCAGAACTTAGGTCGCAATTAGAACAAGTCAACACTCATCCGCTGGGACATAACTCATTTAATAGTTCGATGGGAATAACAAGGGCGCCAACAGCAGAATTCAAATTGCCCCCCATTAAGATACCGACGTTTAGTGGTTCTTACCAGACGTGGCCGGAATTTAAGGCTCTATTTGAGAACCTTATCATTAGAAACACGTCTATATCTGATGTCCAACGGCTGCACTATCTCAGGGCAAACCTGGAAGGCGAAGCAGAGCGTCTGTTGCGGAATACTGCCATAGTTGAGGGTAACTTCGAATCGGCCTGGGCAACACTAGTGAAGCGTTACCAGAATTTGAGATTGTTGAATGACAACCAATTCGGGATTTTATTTGGCCAGGTTTCATTGGGCCACGAGTCAGCCGATGGAATTAAGCCTCTGATGGATATCACAGGTGAGGACAAACAAGCATTACAAAATTTAGGAATTCCGGTCACATCGTGGGAAGATGTATTGATTTTCCACACAGTCCAGAAGCTTCCCCTTAAGACGCGAGGTTTATAGGAATCTCACATTTCTTCATACGTGGATTACCTAACATATGTTGTCTGGGAGAAATTTTTATTCACGAGGATCCGAACTGTAGAAGCCATGAGGCACACAACGTCCAAGGGGTCATACGGAGCTCCCAGAGCCAAACATCATGAAGTCCGTGCCCATAATTCAACTATAGTCACTTGCATAATGTGTTCGGGCCCTCATCTAATATGCAACTGTCATCAATTCAAAGCTCTAAGTCGAAAAGGGCGATAGGATATTGTAAATAAGCGCCAGTTGTGTATCAACTGCCTCTCAAAATTCCACAAACGTCAGGACGGCACATGCGAGTTCACGTGCATCTGTTGTGTTCTATAGGGGTTAGTTTCAGGACGCGAGTCTCCTGATCCTTAAAAGGACAAGGCGATCTCTTAAAACAGACCGCTCCTGAAATCTTGTCCTACAAGGGGTCGTTAACCGTGCTTCCTCTGATCCAGAGGGAAGAGTAACGTCCTTTTGGTTTGGCCTTCGTCCTTAATCTTCACTTGGTCTTCCGTGGGGGGGCAGGTGATACTTAGCTATCCATTGTTGGGTAAAAATGAAAGCACGTCTTGTTTCCTTTGGAATGTGTTTTTTATTATTTTCTCAAAGATTATCCTGGGGTACTTCCTCCAGGGACTGTACACGAATTTAGACTGCGGCCCGGAGATCACGAAACCATTCCTTTATAAAGGAAAAGGAATCGAAAATTGTATCTCAAAGATACACATTTTCGTGCAACAATCTCGATCTTTTGGATATTTCGAGCGAGATGTTGTGTTTACACAAGATAAGAAATCAATTTCTTGAATTCTTACGAAACCATTACGCAGATGTGTGAATGTATCTGCTTTTGAGTTTTTGTTTGTTTAACTCAATGGAATTTTTAGGATAGAGATAACAATCTCTGAATTTTGGATTTGGGTGATGCTGTGGAGCAAATATAGAACAATAAACGAATATTAGATTCGTTTATTGTGAATTTTAATTTTAATTCGGATTTTGGATTAAACTTCGCCGTGGGGGCAAATGTTATGCGATAAACGAATTTTGATTCGTTTATTGCGAATTTTGGGTTATGTTTGGGTTTTTGTGGGTTTTGATAGGATTTTGGGTTTTAGGGTAATATTGCTGGGATTTTGGGTTAGGAATGGCGGAAAAAGATGGTAGGGCTTTTTGGAGCACTACATCCTCCCCTCCTTGAAAAAAAAGAAAATTGATCTTTATGAGATTAATTTTCTGGAAAATGGTGTGATTGGGAATAAGGATGACGGTATCGTGATTCCGTTACATATGCCTGATATTTTCTAACATAGTAGCTTTTTGTATACAATATTTATTATAAATGTGTAATTTTTGTTCTTTGTTTTTTTTCTTAATATTTATGTATTCGTATTTATGGTCGTGTATTCAAGTTTCCACAATGGTTATATAATAAAATATTTTCTTTTTTTTCTGAGTGTAAGGTTAATTGTAGAATGTTTTATAATTACATAAGTATTTGAATTCATTATATTAAATTTAACTTTGCGTTTTTTTTTTTTTTTTTTTTTTTTTTTTTTTATAAAGTACTATTTGTAAAAAGATACATAGATAAGTAAGGTTTTTATGGTTTATTCTTACAATTTGTATATTACATAGAATTTTCATTGTTTATATACTCGTATAAATTTATTTACATATATTATTTTTGTTCTCTTTTTTTTCATTGTCCTTATTAGTCGGGCGTTTATTTATTTATATAATTTTTCCCATGTATTTGGACGTACAATTTAATTCTATAACTTTTCCTTTTTGTTTTTTGTTATCTAAAAATTTTCTTACTTTCTTAGTATTTTCTTAGTTGAAAACTGTTTTGAATTTATATAAATATTAGAAGTTCTTATTTTAACACTGTTTTGTAAGTTTTGTTTTTGTATTTTCGTTTTTTCATATATATATAATGTGTTTTTTCTTATAACCTAAGATTATTTATTATTATTACAAAATTTTGTTGTTGTTGTTTATTTATTTAAGTTAGTGGTGGTTATTTAAAACATGATATAAACTTATTTTATTAAGTGCGTTAATATTTGTTTTTATCTATATATTTATTTTTTTTGTGTGTTTTGTTTGTTTTTTTTTCTCTTTTTTTTTTTTGTATTAAAAGTGTTGTATACTATTTACAAAATTATTTTATTCGTATACAATTATTTGAATAGAAAATTTTTTTCGCAAATTTTAAATACATTATCGTGGTATTTTGGTACAGTGTTAGTTTATAATTTTTCTTTGTGTTTACTATACGTGTATGCATTTATTTATTTCTCCTTTTTCTTTTTTAAGGTTATCTATACATATATACATTTTTTTTTCACGTTTATTTTTCTTTGGAGTTTCTTATTCGTGATTGCCTAGTCCACAAATAGTTTTATATTATTGTTGTGGACTATTCGAGTTCCTTTTCCTATTTTGAGGATTGAATTTTCTTCGGATAGGATCTTTACAATTTCGTAGGGGCCTTTCCACAGGGAGGTTAGTTTGTTAGGTCTTGAGTGATTCTTTAATAGAACCTTGTCGCCAACATTAAATTTCTTACGGCCTACTTTTTGGTCGTAGTATGCCTTAGATTTTTGTTTTTTCTCTATCAGTATTCCCTTAGCTGTACGATAACCATGTTGTAATCGCATTTTTAATTCATTTGCGTAATGGTCGTAGTTATAAGTGCTTTCGGGGTTTTGTCTGAGAGAACTGGGTATTTCGGCTGGGAAACCATATAGTAATTCATGCGGCGTGTAGCCTGTATTACTGTGGGGTGTAGTATTGTACACAAACATTGCGTAAGGTATCCAGGTGTCCCAAGTGAGAGGATCCTGGTTTACATAGTGGCGGAGGTATTCCACCAGAGTTCTATGGCTCCGTTCTAGTGCTCCATTCGTTTGTGGATGGTAGGGTGCTGTGTTTAGTTTTCTCATTTTAAGTAAGGAACAAATGTCCTTAAAAAGTGCGCTGAGAAAATTTGCACCTCGGTCAGTTAATAGAGAAGATGGTATGCCGTGCTGGCAGACGATATTTTCAACGAAAATTCTGGCCACGTCCTTGGTTTCGGCGCTGGCCAGTGCGTAAGCTCCTGAAAATTTAGTCAGATCGTCTTGGAACGTTAGTAGGTATTTATTTCCATTATAGCTGACTGGTAATGGTCCTACTATATCTAAAGCAATTCTTTCGAAAGGTTTTGAGCTTGTTGTGGTTATCTTCATAGGAATTCTAGGATTCCTTCCACTTTTGTTTATCTGGCAGGAAGCACATTTTCGAATATACGCCGCGACGTCAGCGGTCATTGTGCGCCAGTAATATTTTTGCTTCAATCTATTGATTGTTCGGGTGGCTCCTTGGTGTCCTCCGAAAGGTGAGTTGTGGTATTCCGCGAGTAACTTTTGTATTTCGTTAGGATCTGTTAGAAGCTTCTTTTTATTGGAGAAAACGTACATTGTCACGTTGAGGTGAGCAAAAGTTACTTTTAGCAAGTTATTAAGTGTTACTTTTGATTCGTTTTCTATGAAGGGGACTAAAATTCCGGTCTTCGCAAATCTTCTTCAGATCAATAAGAAAACTCTTAGCGGTTTCCTGGTCGCTTAGGTTTCTGAAAGGCAATGGCAATGTGACGGCGCATAACCCATCTTGCTCATGAAACGTAATTTTACCTACGTCTGGCTTGGTGAAGTTTGGGATTCTTCCTGCCAGGTTTTCTTCCTCAGCAGAGTCTATCAATGGGAGGATTATAATACGTAGTCCAACTTTTTCTTGGTATAGATGGACCCTGTTTGTTCTTGCCATACAAGATTGGTAGTATTTTTGTATGATTGTGCAGCCACATCTTCTTCGAGTTTGGCTTTACTTCGTGTGGTGACGAGGATACTATTTTTGATGGAATCGACTGGGGTAGTCATTGTTATACGGCTGAGAGCATCAGCATTTGCATTTTGCTTTCCTTTTCTATGGACGATTGTGTACTCGTACTCTTCGAATAGAATTCTCCATCGCATAAGTCTGGATGTAGGATCCTTTCGTCCTATAAGCCACTGTAGAGAACTATGGTCAGTTACTATTGTGAACTTTCGTCCGTAGACATATGGTCGGAACTGTGCTAATGCAAAAACGATTGCTAGTAATTCCTTTTCAGACGTTGTATACCGTGTTTCGGCGTCGTTTAGGGTTCGGCTAGTAAAAGCAATAGGTTTATCTTGTCCTATTGTACCTTGAGATAGTACTGCTCCTAACGCAACATTGCTAGCATCCGTGGTTATTATAAACTCCCGGTTAAAGTCTGGATAAGCCAGTATTGGTGGGGTAATAACCTTTCTTTTTAAAGCTGTGAATGCCTCATCACAAAAAGCATCCCAATGAAATGGAACATTCTTCCTGAGTAATTTGCTTAACGGTTTTGCCAGTTCGGCGAAATTAGGGATACATTTTCTATAGTAGCCTACAAAACCGAGAAAAGATTTTACGTCTTTTTGTTTCGTGGGCGTTTGGAAACATTTGTACCGCTTTAGTTTTTTCTGGATCTGGTATTATACCTTCCTTTGAAATAACATGCCCAAGTAGGTGAGCTCTTTACTTATGAAGTGACACTTTTCTGGTTGTACTTTCAGATTGTGCCTCTGTAATCGCTCGAAAACTCTGGTAACTCGGGAATTGTGATCGTTCAGATCGTATCCGTAAATTACAATATCATCTACATAGACGAAACATTCTATTCCTTGGAGACCCATGAGTACATTATTCATAAGCCTCTGGAGTGTGGCAGGTGAATGCAATTTTATGAGATCGATTTTGGCATTTCGTTTTAAATTTACTGGGGATATTGGAGTTTCAGGTTCATGTTTTCCTGAACTCAGTTTTTCGGCAGTTTCCTTACCTTTTCTGTTACCACAAACTTTACTTAAATGGGGAGAGGAAGATTCAAGGGTGGTTGGTTTCGTTGTGTTTGTCACAGCATCAGATCCGGCCCGTAGACAAACGGATTCGGATGTTGACTCACGAACGATGTTATCCAATTTTTCAAGCATGCCTGTATTATCCGTGGAAGATACCTCGTAAGGCGTGGCCTTCTGAATATTTTCCTTGACCTCATTTTTGTTCCCTAAAGGCTGCTCGAGTTCTACCATAGTTCTCTTCTTTACAGCGAATTTAAGGAATCCCTTTTCAAAGTTAATGTGGCACTGGTGCTTCGTAAGGAAATCGCTTCCCAGTATGCCATCGTGTTGGAAGTCTACGTTGCTTCCCACTACAAATAGATTATGCTTAAAGGGTATGGAGTGCCTATCAGTTCTGAATTCGAACTCCCCCAATACCTTTCCGCATGTGCTGACCGTTTTTCCAGCAATGGTGGATATAGTCACTGGGTCTGAATTGTCTACAGATTGTTCAATATAAAGATTATCTAATTTGATCAGGCTGATGTCGGCGCCTGTATCGATAAGAAAAGTCGAGTATTGTTTATCCGATGGATTAAATTTTACACGTATTACTGGCTCCTTAAATTCAGGGCAGAAAAATACGCGCATTTGAAAATTTACATCGGGATGGGGTGTATATCGGCGATTGTCTGAACTCGAGAAGGATTGCCGTTGCTCGCTGCCCGAGTGAGTTCGTTTCCCTGTTGTTGATTGGATACCCTGTTAATATTTTGATTTTTTCGGGTATTACGATTTTCAATGCGGGGCGAGTTTGTTATTGTCCTATTTTGAGATTGATTGGATTGGTTAAGATGAGTTTTAAAGGGATTACGACTCGTCGAATGTTGGCCCTGGTTTCGCATATGAGCTAACCTGGTTCTGCACTCTGCCTGAGTGTGATTATACTTTCGACAGTATATGCATTGGAGACGTTCAGCCTCAGTCTTAATGCGTTGGGGGACGAAATTAGGAAAATTAGTGTTGCGATAGCAAGTCGCAGAAGTATGTCCCCTCTTGTTGCATGTTTGGCAAACAATTTGTTGGTTATTTCTCCTAAAATTGTTATTGGAAGTTAGCATTGAGTTGTGGTTACCTAATCTTCGAGATTGTTCTAAAGCGTAGCTGATGGCTGCTTTTAAATTTGGGGCGTTGTGAGACTTCACCAAGATTCTGAGGCTGGAATTTCGTATCCCATCCTCAAACGTATTCAACGCGAGTCTCTGATTCTCAGCCAGAAGATAACTTCTGACTGCAGGCTCAGGTGAACTAGCGTATGTGGCGCTGTCCAATTCATGCAGGTGATGTGTGAGTCTATTTGAAAATTCTTTCACACCCTCCTTGCTATCTTGTTTTGTTGCCACTAAGTTATTTTGGGCAGCAGACCTAGAGATGAGAGCTTTAAATTCTCCCTCTAATTCTGAAACAAGATCTTCCCAGGTAGAAATGATTTTATGCCTGATACAATCACGCGCCGGTCCCTGCAATCTGGTTTTGACCACCCTTAGAATAAAGGACTTCTGATTGTCATCTTGTGCTTGTGAGAACAAAATGTCTCCACAAGAGACGAAACCCTCTAATTCGTCAGGATTACCGTTAAATATCGGCACGAGTCCCAGTATGTCACTTAATCCTATTGGTAAGTTCATTCTAGAACTCTGTTCGCGTGTTTCCATACGTACGGTTTCCGATATTTCGTCCTCGCGATTTTGTATGAGCTCGGGCTCAGGTCTCTGCGAACGCGTACCCGGTTTATTTTTGTCGCTCACGACATATTTGTGAAACAGACCTTCCCAAATGATGGTGAAAAGGGGTAGAGAACAAAGAGATGAGATCTTCATCGTTCCTAACAAGAAGAAAACACAAGACGAAAAAGCTTCTGCAAACTCGTTTAAATTCGATCCTATATGAGGATGTTTGTTCTGTTCAAAGTGAAAGAAATCAACCCTTTCGCCCTATGGAAAAAGTGTCTAAACTGTCGAGAGAAAAATATCCCAGAATAGATTTTCAAAAGTCGCAGATGATTCAGAGGAAAAATTCGACCTAAAGAAAACTTTCCAAAAAAAGACGCTAAGGACAAAGACCAAGGATTTAAATTTTGTTCATTATTGTTCAGCTTATCACGTAAGAAAAATCTTCCCCAAAAAGTTGAAATAATTTCAGGAAATATATGTATATATGTATGTGTATAGTAAATTCAAATATATCAAAAATCAAAAAATAAAAATCTAATTTATAGTTTATTTTTGTATGGGGTTTTTATTTTGTCCCCTTTTGAAGAATAAAATGTTGAAATTTTAAAAAAATGTGTATATGTATGTGTGTAAAAATTTTTGAAAATTAGTTAAAAATATGTTTTTTTTTGTTTTTTAAAAAATGCGTTTAAGAAGGATGTATTTAAAAATTGTCTACAAGCCTAAATAGTTGTAAAAATAAGTGGGTACTTGTCTTTTTTAAAAAGTTTTGTAAAAAATTCTTTTATTTTCTTGTTTGTCACTTTGGGCACTTGTGCCTGTATATATATTTTTCAGAAATTTAAATTAAAAAATTTTCGGCTTGGGGGTTTATTCTTTATCCCCGTGTAAAAAGAACAATTAAAATAAATATTCAATTTATTCTTGGCGTCCCCTTTTTGTTAACAATTTCAAAACTTTTTTAAAAATTTATTTATTTGGGAGCCAATCACCAAGACAAAAATGACAAAACTGAATTTAATTTGAGTTCACTTTTTGTTTCTAAGAAGTTACATTTATCACTTTGGGGAGCTCTCTTAGCCTCATAAAATTTTCCACTATATATTTAAGAAATGAAATCTTTTACCTTATTTTCCTGGTGCGTGGTTCAGCTTTCTCCTGTTGGTGTTACCGCTGCTGGATCTAGCTGCTTGGTCCTGGTGTTGTGCTCCTAGTGTTATGCGGGACAAATTTTCCTGCTTCTCCACGGGACTCGTGGTCGTCATACAATTAACACTTTGCTTTTTCTACCGCCGGTGTCTAAGCCCCAGGCAACGCTTGTAAAAGTTTTACTTACTTTCCGGTGTCAGCCCCGGAATACGCTTTTTTTTTAAAAAATTTAAAATATTTAAATCACTTTCCGGTGTTAGCCCCGGAATACGCTTTAAAAGAAATTCTGCTTTTACTTTTGTTGCAAATTTTTTTCCTTCTGCAGAATTATTTCATCAGTCTGCGTGTTAGGATCCGCAACAGTCTTTTCAGATTTGCAGAGGATTTTCAGATTCCGCTTAATCGGGATGTCCTTCGTGGATAATTTCACCAGTCTCTCTTTGGTAGGGGATTGTTGGATAATCCCCGAGTCTTCTGTGGTAGGGGATTTTGGGTATCCCACGCGCTGCCACCAAAATTTTTTGTTGTGTTCTGTAGGGGTTAGTTTCAGGACGCGAGTCTCCTGATCCTTAAAAGGACAAGGGGATCTCTTAAAACAGACCGCTCCTGAAATCTTGTCCTACAAGGGGTCGTTAACCGTGCTTCCTCTGATCCAGAGGGAAGAGTAACGTCCTTTTGGTTTGGCCTTCGTCCTTAGTCTTCACTTGGTCTTCCGTGGGGGGCAGGTGATACTTAGCTATCCATTGTTGGGTAAAAATGAAAGCACGTCTTGTTTCCTTTGGAATGTGTTTTTTATTATTTTCTCAAAGATTATCCTGGGGTACTTCCTCCAGGGACTGTACACGAATTTAGACTGCGGCCCGGAGATCACGAAACCATTCCTTTATAAAGGAAAAGGAATCGAAAATTGTATCTCAAAGATACACATTTTCGTGCAACAATCTCGATCTTTTGGATATTTCGAGCGAGATGTTGTGTTTACACAAGATAAGAAATCAATTTCTTGAATTCTTACGAAACCATTACGCAGATGTGTGAATGTATCTGCTTTTGAGTTTTTGTTTGTTTAACTCAATGGAATTTTTAGGATAGAGATAACAATCTCTGAATTTTGGATTTGGGTGATGCTGTGGAGCAAATATAGAACAATAAACGAATATTAGATTCGTTTATTGTGAATTTTAATTTTAATTCGGATTTTGGATTAAACTTCGCCGTGGGGGCAAATGTTATGCGATAAACGAATTTTGATTCGTTTATTGCGAATTTTGGGTTATGTTTGGGTTTTTGTGGGTTTTGATAGGATTTTGGGTTAGGAATGGCGGAAAAAGATGGTAGGGCTTTTTGGAGCACTATAATATTGCCATTAGTATCTAGTACATGTGTATCTAGATTTCCAAATCTTTTCATCTTCTAATTAAAAAGGTCGAATCTCTTAAAATATTTCCCGTAATTTGGACATATAAATTACATGTTTTATTATTTTTTCTTTAATTTATTCGCTTACGCATTCTAAGTTTGATGAGTTGATCACGCGGATCTGGTTATTAATATTACTTTTCTTGTTTCGTATACACTTATTATAATTTTTTCGTCTTAATCCTAAAATAGGCATTTATCCTTTCTTTGTTATACACAAACTTTTGATTAAAACTTTATAGCTTCTTTTTATCTTCTCCTTTGTACAAATTTGCAAAACAATAATCGCGTATTTTAAAAATCGTTTCCTTAATTTTCTTAACTATAACAATCATTTTAATTGACATGCAAAGCTGGTATCTTTTAATTTCCAGCGTTTTTCAGTTTATAACCACTTTTTAAACAACGCCAACTAGATCCCTAATCCTTCTGTTTTCCTTTTTTGTTTTATATATGTCATCCTTAACAATTTTTTGTTTTTTGTTTTAAGTAGTTTGTTTGATATTTCGAGTTAGTCTTCCCCATTGAAGGTCAATGTTTATTTCGTGTATTTGTATGTGATTTCTTCTTATTTTATTCTATTTAATTTACAATTGTTTTATGCCCCTTTTTGTATTTTGAATTTTACATATAATATTAATACTTTTTGACATTTACTTCCGTCATCTGTTTTTGTCCATATCGATCTTTCTTTTTACGTACCGTTATTACTTTTGATTTGGACTAAGTGGTCTGGAGATTTTAAATTTGGAATAAACCTTGGGGATAGTTTATTATTTTCGGATTGATAGTGGAAAGAAGGTTGGGGTTAGGTTGAGGGTGGGATCTAGAAATAGGGTTTCAGTCTTTTGTTGTGGACTGTTATTGATTTTTGACCAACTTTGATGGTCGTATTGTCCGGCCCAGTTACTGTTGTAATAGGAAAAGGGCCCTTCCAAATGGGTGTTTGTTTGCCCTTATGGTTTTTACATCTCATTAACACCATGTTTCCCACATGAAACGATTGTGGTTTCGTTTCACTTCCGGAGCATGTGGTTGCCTTCAACGAACGGCATTTCTCACACTGCTTCTTATATTTCATAATATCGGAGAGCATGGACGGCCACCAGTACCTTTGTCGTATTTTATTAAACGATTTGGTGACGCTCTGATGTCCACCGGAAGAGGAATTGTGATAAACCCTGAGCACAGTAGCTATCTCATTGAGGTTTGTTATTTTTTCGGGTGATTCGGGTTTCCGCGTTAACTTTTTGTTTTGCTTATTTTGCGAGCGGGGGAGCGAGTTTGATGAATTTGCTGATAGAGTGTCCGTTATTCGATCAACGCCTGACCACTTGCCTCTTTGGGGTACCTCTTTTTGTAGTTAAAAATTAACCTGAAAGATTTCCACTTCTCTTGGGCTTGCTCTTGTTTTCCTTTATGGTATTTGTTTTCAGGTGCCCTTTTCTCAATCGTTGAGAATTTGATCGGCACACTAAATACCGTTGGATTCATTTCCGTTCGAGGAAATGTGATGCACTGTTTGGGACTTCCACATTGCCATTCTTCGACAGGAAGTCGTTTCCAAGTAGTCCGTCTTCTGGTAGATCGGGCATACTGCCCACTACTGGAAATTTGCATGGGAGTTTAGCCCTATCACTCAGTTGCAGCTTCCCAAGGTTCGTATACTTCCAAACGGCATCTGTAAGGTGCAAGCTTCTCGCCGATTAATCTTAACGTCTGATTCCTTGAGGCTACTTTTGGTGATCAGACTTATTTCAGCGCCAGTGTCCACTACTAGAGTTGTGTTTTTCTTAACACCTACATCTATTGGTAGCTGGACAGTTGGGACGCTGGTTATTGGCGAGGCTGGAGTTCTAATGTGGCAGCTCCTTTTTGCCACGGAGTGTTTTGGTCTACTTCTTTCTTGTTTTGAAGATGGAGAATTTTTAGAAAATTGGCATTGAATTCGCTTTTGCTGACAGGAACCTAGGCTGTGGCCCTGCTGGCCACAGAAGTCACAAATCTGCCTTATATGCAAAATTCTTTTTCCCTCCTTTAATCGCCAGCAATCACGGATATCGTGATTTATTCGCTGACATTGTATACAAAAAGGTGTGTTTTTTCTTTTCACACAATCCTCGTAGGTATGCCCGCTTTGGTGGCAGTAACTGCAAATTATTTTGATGATAGGGGCATCCTGGGTAATGGGTTATGTGTAGGGAACTACTTTGGGTTCAGGTGAATGAGGAATAATCTCTTGAGGACCTACTTCTGTATGTGTACTTGGGTTAAATATCTGTGCGGTTGGGGTTGCTGCGCTGGGAGAAGAACGGTATACTGGTGAAGATTGCGAAGAAGAGAGTAAGTTCGACTGAGGTTTTTCGAGTTCTTCCAAATCTAACGTCCTTTGCATTAGAGTGTCAAGTGGTTCTCCGTCCATTAATAATAGAAATTGAAGGCAGTATGGATTTAAAAGTCCACTTCTATACACACTCCTGGCAAAGTCGTCTAACTGTATTTTTATACCCTCGGCGGACGCGGAGCCATATCTCTTCTCCGCTGCCAGCTTGCATCTTTCCAACGTTTGCTTCAAACGTATTTTGAACAAGATGACTGCTTCCGCTGGGTTCTGTCTGGTAGCCAGTAGTTTATTGACCAAATCTTGGTAGCTTTCTACTGGCTGGTAAACTTTCCTCAGTAAATCCTCTGCTTCTTCAAAAGATGAAAATGGAGTGGACGCGAACAATGCAGATGCTTCTCCTCGCAACCTAGTAGGGAATATCTGCAGGAAAACATTGTGCTCTTCCACTGGGAGACAATTCAAAACCCTCTTACTACAATCTAAAAATGTATGGAGTTCGGCACCTAAATGTGGATTGCGTTCTCCTGAGAAGATGGGGATTAGTTGTGTTGACAACTTCACAACCTTGGTGTAATCGACAGCATTTTTTCGAGTTTTTACTCCTACATTTGCGAATCAGTTTTAGCTCGCTATTCCGTGGGAGGGGTACGGGTTAAGTTTAGATTGTTAAAATCTGGTTTCCTCTTACTTACTTTGTCTATTTTCCCTAATCGGTCGACTCCGCTTCGGAGTCGCCTTGGCGAGTTAGGTGAGATGTATTCCGAATCTTGGCTTTCTTCGCCTTCCATAAACAGTAGGGGAGTGGTTAGGTGTATAAATGGAGAAAAAGGAGGTTAAGGGTGTTCCTTTTGGCGTTGCTTTAAAATGAAAATACTTCCCAAAGTTTTAAACTTTCGTTAAAACATTTCGAAATATGGACAAATATAAGGACTGATGCAAAGATAGTAATATGGTGATAATTGGTTTTGTTAAATATATATAATATTATAGAAGTGGAAATAATTCCCTATTATTGGAAAATTTCGGTTAAACGACCGCGAATATGGACAAATGTGGACACAGATTTTACAACCAATTATAGATTTTTATTTTAATTCACTAGAAACATATGGGCAAATTTAGACACGGACGTCAAGGATGAAAATATAGTGGGAAAACTTCCCAAAAAAATACGGTAATTCAAAATGGACACAATAAGTATATAGCTTTTATACACTGAAGCAGAATGACAATCGAATCTGTTGTATTTTCCCTTTTTAGTTTATAAACCTATTGTATCTGGCAATGAGCTGTTAATGTTCTGTTTCGAAATCTTTTTTCAAATGAAAATTAAACTAAATAATTTAAAATGAATTTAATTAAATAATTTCAGTGATATTAATTACATTTATTGTTACAATTATTGAGTAAAAGAAAATTTTCGAAAGGAAGGAGTTACATTACTTATTTTTTAATTTTTTATGTCACACGACCAAGCATGTACCAATATAGGGGGCACATTTTAAAAGTTATTACAGATGTAGATTTTATTTTTCGTAAGAATCAATAACGATTATATAAGTGAAATAATTTAAAAAGAAGAAAAAAGAAAAGAGAAAAAATTGTCAATTATCTGTAGTTGTTTCTGCTGTGGGTGATGGTGTTGAAACTGCTACTGTTGTCAGCTGCTTCTCCCCGTTGGTATGAGGTGTTCCATTCCTTCTCCGCTGTTGTTTTTTATGGTGATTTATTTGTGGAGTCACTGATTTTTGTTTAATTTGTTCTTTTATTTTTATTTTAACTGTTCGGGTGTGTTTTTTGTGTGTGTGTGTGTGTTTGGGTGTTTTTCACTGATTTATTGTGTTTACAATGTTGTTTTTTTTTTGTTAATTTATGTTGCTTTTATTTTCACTTATTTTGTGTGGGAGCTTTGTCGTTCTTTTTTCGACACAAGGCTTTTCAAGCTCTTATGAGATGTTAATCTCGGGCTTCCTTGGGCTCACCGGCTACGCCATTTGTAAGGAACTTTTTGTCACTCACTTTAAACACCACACACACGTTGGAATCCCTCACTTTAAGTAAAACACTCTTTTGTCTTTAGTTAAACTATTTATTTATTCTAAACTAAATTTTATTGTTATTTATTGCTTCTTTATTCCCATCTATGGGCACAACTTGAACTTATTAATATTGTTCCGGACACTTTCAAATTAATTCCTATTTGTCTACACAATCTTCAATTTATTAATTTTGTTCCGGGCACTATTTCAAATTAATTCTACGCACCACTTTTACTTATTCATTTTTTTGTTTCGGACATAATCTCAAAATTCACTCCACGCAGCACTTTCAGACCAACTCAGTCAAATCTCAAAAACCAACTCCCTTCAAGATTTTTTAACCCACTCTCGATGTCCGTTTTTTCATCGGACGAAAACTTTTCTTATCCTGCAGATAAAAGGATTTTCCTTTCTTTGTCTTTCCCAAATTTGGGATCGAAAGAGGAAACACAAAAGCACAATCAACAAAGGATCTTGTCGAAGAGCATTTACGATCCTTTGTGTCGGTCGGCGATAAACGTACATTTAGTTCGTTTTATGGCGCGAGTTGTTTGTTTTAACTTGGTTTGGTTAAAACGGAAAACGACGCTGATTGTGTTAATGCTTTTGGGTAACCATATTTCTAGATGATCATAAAATTGCTGGCGCGCATTTTATAATTCTCAATGATTTTGTTTGGAGAAAGACATCTGGTCCGCACATTTGGATCTTAGGGGATTTTTGTGGCGAACCTCTGGTTCGATTATCCTGTCTAAGTTTTTGAATGTGAGCAAATTGAACGTTTAGTTCGATTTGCTTGGTATCAATGTGGGACCATTTGCGGTATGGGGTAACGCTCTGGCTTGAGTAGGGTCTCATCCTTTAAGTGGATGTTTTTGGCGTGTATCGCAATTAGTGGTAGAGACTGTGGCGGTTAGCGCGAACGCCACTACCCACCTGCCTACTTACCACCAGGTAACCCTCTTTTCGCAGGCTTTCGGCGCCAGAAAATCGAATACTTACCTGCATTAGCATGTAAAATAACCACAAGCCCGCTGATACAAGCGTATGAGCAATACATGCACCTTCCTAAAAGTAGAAATGCATAAAGCACGAAAATCATGTCATGATGACCAAGCACAACGTAGTTGCAATGGTAAGAAACTAAATAGCAGAGGAGAGCATGGGACACCTGCACATCGATCTGGTAAAAACATCAACCAACGATCGGATGTGGCAGAACAACCAAGAAAAACATGATGCGGTTGCGCAAGCCTGCGACTAATTCCTGGAATTACTAAGAAGGCGCGCAAACCGACGAAACCTACAACGCATGCCCTTAAAAGGACACATCTCAACAAATACAAATACGTGAGATATAACGCATGCCCATGTAGCAGCATCACATTGCACGTATAAGCAATATGAACGTCCCTACACATAAAATGGTACAACGAGTAAACACACGCAATGGCGCTCACCCCCGTGCGCATAATAATAAAAAATACACACAGGCAGGGGTACGATGCGGTTGCCCACACCAAGGGATGTGATGTGTTTTGGTGGCGAGAGTCAATCCCGAGGAGCTCGGAAAGTTAAAATGACCAAATATGGGCATCGAAGCGATGATTGAGTACGTGGTATTCTGTCGCTTCGATGAACTAAGTCATTCGTATTAGAGGTTCCGTGGTGGCAACCATCCTTTTGCGCAGTGTTTAAATTGTTCTAGATGAAATTACGACCGTGTCCGTAAAAAAATACTACTTCTAACCGGAGTCATCAAATCGAGTGAATACCACGGTGATACAGACCTGTTGCGCAGTGTTTAAATTGTTCTAGATGAAATTACGACCGTGTCCGTAAAAAAATACTACTTCTAACCGGAGTCATCAAATCGAGTGAATACCACGGTGATACAGACCTGTTGCGCAGTGTGTAAATTGTTCAAGGTGAAATTACGACCGTGTCCGCAAAAAATATACTACTTCTAATCGGAGTAATCACATCGAGTAAATACCACGGTGATACAGACATTTTGCGTTGTTTTTAGTTCGAACTGAAGTTACGACCGTGTCCACAAAAGTATCTATGTCTGCCCCGAGTAAAAGAGCTGGGGATTACCACGGCTACATTTTCGAACCTTTTTTCGGTTAAATTGCTGGAGATACTGTTACAACGGTTTACACCAATGTTCCGCCAAAATATCAGTGTCAACCTAAAGAAAGTTTAGTGAGGATAAAAGTACTGTGTGCCACATGAAATAAATTTTATTAAAATTATTAAAATACCATTTTCAACCTAAAATAAGCTTCACATAAGAATTAACTACACTATGTACAACATAAGATAAATCGTAAGTAAGGATTTAAATACAGTGTAACATGTGAAATAAATTTTATAAAAATTATTAAAATACTGTTTGCAACCTAAAATAAGCTTTACATAAGAATTAACTACACTAAGTACAACATAAGATAAATTGTAAGTAAGGATTTAAATACAGTGTAACATGTGAAATAAATTTTACTAAGATTATTAAAATACCATTTTCAACCTAAAATAAGCTTCACATAAGAATTAACTACACTATGTACAACATAAGATAAATTGTAAGTAAGGATTTAAATACAGTGTAACATGTGAAATAAATTTTACTAAGATTATTAAAATACCATTTTCAACCTAAAATAAGCTTCACATAAGAATTAACTACACTATGTACAACATAAGATAAATCGTAAGTAAGGATTTAAATACAGTGTAACATGTGAAATAAATTTTATAAAAATTATTAAAATACTGTTTGCAACCTAAAATAAGCTTTACATAAGAATTAACTACACTATGTACAACATAAGATAAATCGTAAGTAAGGATTTAAATACAGTGTAACATGTGAAATAAATTTTATAAAAATTATTAAAATACTGTTTGCAACCTAAAATAAGCTTTACATAAGAATTAACTACACTAAGTACAACATAAGATAAATTGTAAGTAAGGATTTAAATACAGTGTAACATGTGAAATAAATTTTACTAAGATTATTAAAATACCATTTTCAACCTAAAATAAGCTTCACATAAGAATTAACTACACTATGTACAACATAAGATAAATCGTAAGTAAGGATTTAAATACAGTGTAACATGTGAAATAAATTTTATAAAAATTATTAAAATACTGTTTGCAACCTAAAATAAGCTTTACATAAGAATTAACTACACTATGTACAACATAAGATAAATCGTAAGTAAGGATTTAAATACAGTGTAACATGTGAAATAAATTTTATAAAAATTATTAAAATACTGTTTGCAACCTAAAATAAGCTTTACATAAGAATTAACTACACTAAGTACAACATAAGATAAATTGTAAGTAAGGATTTAAATACAGTGTAACATGTGAAATAAATTTTACTAAGATTATTAAAATACCATTTTCAACCTAAAATAAGCTTCACATAAGAATTAACTACACTATGTACAACATAAGATAAATCGTAAGTAAGGATTTAAATACAGTGTAACATGTGAAATAAATTTTATAAAAATTATTAAAATACTGTTTGCAACCTAAAATAAGCTTTACATAAGAATTAACTACACTAAGTACAACATAAGATAAATTGTAAGTAAGGATTTAAATACAGTGTAACATGTGAAATAAATTTTACTAAGATTATTAAAATACCATTTTCAACCTAAAATAAGCTTCACATAAGAATTAACTACACTATGTACAACATAAGATAAATCGTAAGTAAGGATTTAAATACAGTGTAACATGTGAAATAAATTTTATAAAAATTATTAAAATACTGTTTGCAACCTAAAATAAGCTTTACATAAGAATTAACTACACTAGGTACAACATAAGATAAATTGTAAGTAAGGATTTAAATACAGTGTAACATGTGAAATAAATTTTACTAAGATTATTAAAATACCATTTTCAACCTAAAATAAGCTTCACATAAGAATTAACTACACTATGTACAACATAAGATAAATCGTAAGTAAGGATTTAAATACAGTGTAACATGTGAAATAAATTTTATAAAAATTATTAAAATACTGTTTGCAACCTAAAATAAGCTTTACATAAGAATTAACTACACTAAGTACAACATAAGATAAATTGTAAGTAAGGATTTAAATACAGTGTAACATGTGAAATAAATTTTACTAAGATTATTAAAATACCATTTTCAACCTAAAATAAGCTTCACATAAGAATTAACTACACTATGTACAACATAAGATAAATCGTAAGTAAGGATTTAAATACAGTGTAACATGTGAAATAAATTTTATAAAAATTATTAAAATACTGTTTGCAACCTAAAATAAGCTTTACATAAGAATTAACTACACTATGTACAACATAAGATAAATCGTAAGTAAGGATTTAAATACAGTGTAACATGTGAAATAAATTTTATAAAAATTATTAAAATACTGTTTGCAACCTAAAATAAGCTTTACATAAGAATTAACTACACTAAGTACAACATAAGATAAATTGTAAGTAAGGATTTAAATACAGTGTAACATGTGAAATAAATTTTACTAAGATTATTAAAGTACCATTTTCAACCTAAAATAAGCTTCACATAAGAATTAACTACACTATGTACAACATAAGATAAATCGTAAGTAAGGATTTAAATACAGTGTAACATGTGAAATAAATTTTATAAAAATTATTAAAATACTGTTTGCAACCTAAAATAAGCTTTACATAAGAATTAACTACACTATGTACAACATAAGATAAATCGTAAGTAAGGATTTAAATACAGTGTAACATGTGAAATAAATTTTATAAAAATTATTAAAATACTGTTTGCAACCTAAAATAAGCTTTACATAAGAATTAACTACACTAAGTACAACATAAGATAAATTGTAAGTAAGGATTTAAATACAGTGTAACATGTGAAATAAATTTTACTAAGATTATTAAAATACCATTTTCAACCTAAAATAAGCTTCACATAAGAATTAACTACACTATGTACAACATAAGATAAATTGTAAGTAAGGATTTAAATACAGTGTAACACAGTGAAACATAAGTTTATTTGCGAATTTTTAATATTGTTTTTCTATTTAAAATAAGTCACACAAATATTACTACAGTTAGTACAGCATAAGGATGGTAATTATTAATATTCTAAAGACCTATGTTAACCTAGATTAAGTTTCACCGAAGGAATAAATAAAATAGACTCAAGGAAACAGCCGTTGTTTATATTGAACATCGAAGCACGACGATCGAGCGAGCAGTTGGGACGTCTCGGTGAACCTGTGTTGGACGGACACCCTATCGAGACGAGGCAGAAAAGAGACGCCTCATAATACCTAAGCCTATCCCACGACACCCCCACAATTGGTAACCCCGTGAGGAACACACAACCCTACCGCACAGTCATCAATATATCCTCAATTGGTGAGCAAGTCATCGTGCGGAAAGACGATTCTTCGCATCGAGCACACAAGTTGGAGTCAGATTGCAGCACTATCCCCGACATAGTGCAAGTAACGACACCTGAAGAAACCAGATCCCCAACGTTGGACTCCAGGTGACGTAAAATTGTTTTTCCCTTATCTATTTATACGCCGAGCTCCTTCAGAGCCAGTAAAAACACTGTATTTTTTGTCTTCTGTTTTATATAGACCGTAGCATTAAGTAGTAAGAAAATTTAAAATTTTTGTAAGTAAATCGTACAAACGTACACCGCAAAAAAAGCCGCGTAGCAAGCCCCTTCTGGGCATCGAAAAATCAAACCCAACGCGGATTTGGCACTGGCGAACGGTCGCATCAGAGTAGTTAATCCATTACATACACGCTGTCCAATCGTCGCCATCACAACAACTGCAAGCGATTAGCTTTTCGCCCACTGCGCAGAGCTATAATTCCTCTCCCCACCAACCTTTTCCTACATTTCTCGTGGTTCTCGCGTTTCGAGGGGCGGCCCCATCACCTTTTGTAGAAAATGGCCCAGTTTACGAGGTCAAAGAAGGCTCAACAGGAGCCCCAACCGGAATCACTGCGGGAGTCGCATGGCGAACCACAGACGGTCCCACGGGCGGAGCTACAACGGGAGCTAGGAGTACCGCGTCCGGAGTCCCCGGCCTTCGTGGACGCCCTCAGCGTAGAACAGCCCACGGACTCGCTACACGAAAAAGCCCGCGACTCACGCCCTCACAGAACGGAGTTCCCGTTATCCGCTGGTGCGACTCCAACAGTGCAGGCACTACATGTTGCCTCGCGCGACTTGCGCTTGCCTCCTTTTGACGAGGAGGAATCGGAGCTCTGGTTCACCATGGCGGACCTCATATTCGAGGCAGCGGGCGTGAGCGAGGAGAGACCACGTGCGCTTGAGGTTATGAGGGTTCTAAACCGAAACCAGCGTACACATGTGGCACACATTATAAGAGCTCCTGGTAACAGCCCGTATACAAATATGAGGGAAACGCTCCTCAATGCGCTCGAGGAGTCAATAGCCAAGAGGCACCAACGATTGTACAACGAGACCAATTTTACAGGGATGAAGCCATCGCATTTTCTCACTCATTTGCGGTCTATAGCGGGGAAGGGGATCTCAGATGATGTCATCAGACCCCACTTCATTAGGGGTCTTCCGCAACAAGCGCGTCCTACTGTGATCGCTCAAACCAATCAAAGCCTGAGTTGGCTGGCTAAGATCGCAGATGCGATCGTAGAGGGCGCTGACCAACGAGAGGAGTCCCCCGCCTTTCATGTGGCGACCATTAATCGTCCGGAGGAAGCATCTGCGCGATACTACGCCTCGCCCCATAATATTCCGCGCGAAAAGGGAGGCACCAACGCGTCACAACCACTCGCCACAGACTCGGCACGGGCTTTGGCGCATACTCGGGACGCAGAGCAACCCCACTTCCGGCAACCGGGACCCTCGCGCTATGAATTAAGTTTACAACGCGAAATCGCACAATTACGGGCCGAATTACGAGACTTCGCGCGCACGGCCCAAAATCGCCCAACATATCAGAGGCCCCAGACCCAGCCCACAGCTGGGCAACGCGAAAACCTGAGAGGTGCCACTGGCACGCGCGGGAGACCCGCGCCACAGCCGACGGCGAACCCTCAAAGGGCATTAACACCCGCGTGGTGTTCATATCATCGGCGGTTTGGGGCAAAGGCCCGCAAATGCACACAACCCTGCGGGTGGAAGCCTGTAAAACCAGCAACAAACGCGAATTTAAACTAGGACGGCCGACCGCAACCTCAGCACAAACGGTCGGCACACTCCAAGTAAGCCGCTTAACAATCAAAGACCCGGGATTGGATATAAGTTTTACGGTCGACACTGGCGCCGACATATCAGTCTTACCTAAGTCATAAGCTTCGCTTAATAAAACGCCTAGCAGACTCCAATTACTTGCAGCGAACAACACATCCATAGCTACGTACGGACGTAAGTACCTACGACTGGATCTAGGTTTGCGGCACCCCATAGGTTGGCACTTCATAGTGGCCGACGTCTCCGAACCATTAATAGGGTCGGACTTACTATCGTGCCACAAATTGCTAGTCGACACCGCGAACAATAGATTAGTGGAACAACGGCCACTCGGTCATCCGCCTGGGGAGGCTCCACGGACGCCACACGAGGCCGACATCACATGCGATGAGATTCCGGCTCTACTGGAAGAGTATAGACACTCGACAGTACCACTTCCCAACCAGAAGTACATAGAGTCCGGGGTATACCATCACATCGAGACACGGGGTCCACCGGTTAGCCAACGTCCGCGTCGACTAGCACCAGACAAATTGCGCGCAGCACGCGAGGAATTCGACTATATGCTGGAGCAAGGAATCTGCCAACCTTCAGTCAGCCCATGGGCCAGCCCGCTTCACCTAGTTAAGAAACGAAGCGGCGAATGGCGCCCGTGTGGCGACTACCGACTGTTAAACGCGGTCACAATCCCTGGCCGATACCCCATCGCACACTTGTATGATTACTCATACAAATTGCGCGGATGCACAGTCTTCACGACCCTGGACCTCGCCAGGGCATACCACCAAATACCAGTGGCCCACGAAGACATCCCAAAAACCGCGGTCATTACCCCTTTTGGACTATATGAGTTCAAGGTAATGACTTTCGGCCTTAGAAACGCCGCACAAACATTTCAAAGGTACATCGATTCAGCTCTGCGTGGACTGGATTTTTGTTACGCCTACATCGATGATATCCTGATTGCGTCCCAAAACCGAGCGGAGCACCAGCAACATCTTAAACAAGTGTTAAAACGACTCCGCCGTTACGGACTTATGATTAACCCAGACAAATGCCAAATTGCCAAAGAGCAGGTAAGCTATTTGGGTTATCATATCAACAATCGGGGTATTCGGCCTCTCTCGGACAGAGTTAAAGCTCTCAACGAATTCCCACGTCCTACCAACGTTCGCGAATTACGACGTTTCCTGGGCATGCTTAATTTTTACCGGCCGACATTACAAAATGCCGCGCATGTCCAGGCCCCTCTAAATGAATATTTAAAGGGGGCAAAAAAGAACGACAAACGCCCAATCGTCTGGACGGAAGCAGCAAGTAATGCATTCCGTCAGTCGAAAGCGCAACTTGCAAACGCCACCCTGCTGTGTTACCCGGCAGAGGGCGCACAGTTAGCAATACAATGCGACGCGTCGGACACCGCAATTGGGGCGGTATTGGAGCAGGAGAGCGACGGTAGCTGGGAGCCGCTGGGTTTTTTCTCTAGAAAGCTCAGTACGGCAGAACGAAAGTACAGCACCTATGACCGAGAGTTATTAGCCATATACAGTGCTATCAAATACTTTCGACACATGGTCGAGGGTCGTCAAGCGATCGTCAGAACGGACCATAAACCATTGAGCCACGCCTTCCGGAAGAAATCCGGAAATGCATCGCCGCGACAGGAGCGGCATCTGGACCTCATAGGCCAATACGTCACCGAGATAAAGTACGTTCCTGGTAACCAGAACGTAATAGCAGACGCAATATCTCGCATAGATGTGATTCAATTGCGCGCAGCCTTAGCTGACGCTGACTTGGAGCAAGCCCAAAAAAACGACAGCCAACTTAAAGCTCTCGTAACAGCAGACACAGCACTGGAACTGCGTAGGTTCGCTGTCGACACCAACGGGAAAACCGTTTGGTGCGACGTCTCAACGGGTACAGTCAGGCCATACATTCCTGCGGTGTTGCGTAGGGGCATTTATGAGACCTTTCATAGCCCAGCTCATCCCAGCGGGCGCGCGACGGCTGCGGCGATTCGACGTAAGTTCGTTTGGCCACATATGAATAAGGACCTCACGAGGTGGGCGCGGGCGTGTCTCAAGTGTCAACGTTGTAAGATAAGCAGACACAACGTACTGGAACCGGCACAATTCAAGCTGCCCGAGGCGCGTTTCGCCCACGTACACATCGACATAGTCGGCCCTTTAACTCCCTCCAGAGGATTCGCGTACCTGCTCACGATGATAGATCGTTTTACGCGATGGCCCGAGGCTACCCCATTACGTGTGATAACCGCAGAGAGCGTGGCTCGGGCTTTCTACTCAACGTGGGTAACGCGTTTCGGCGTTCCCACAACACTTACCTCGGATAGGGGACCTCAGTTCGAGGCTACGATCTTCAGACAGCTTACGGAGTTGCTGGGTTGTCAAAGAGAGCGTACGACAGCATACCATCCTGCTGCCAATGGAATGATAGAGCGTTGGCATAGATCGTTGAAGGCCTCCTTAATGTGCCATAATGACACACAGTGGTTCGACGCACTGCCCCCAGTCCTCCTTGGTTTGAGGACCAGCATGAAGGAAGACCTGGGCGCCTCAGCAGCCGAGCTCACTTACGGTACCAGCCTCGTTTTGCCCGGGGAGCTTTTCGTCGACGGCGAGGCACCTGCGGAGCTCACGAAGAGCGTGGGTTACCTGCGTGATTTGATGCGGAAAGTACGACCAAGACCGGTTGCCCGACACGGGTCAAAGAGAGTTTTCGTGCATCCAGAGTTGCGCACCTGTACACACGTTTTCGTTAGAGTGGATAAAGTAAAGAAACCACTCGACCCTCCGTTTGAGGGCCCGTTCAAAGTGATTAAAAGAATCAGCGAACGGGTCTACGAGTTGGACATGCGTGGAAAAGCAGCCACAATCAGCGTGGAACGGCTAAAACCTTGCTTTTTGGAAGAAAGTAACCAGGGGTGCACTTCTCACACTACTGAGGTGCAGAAAAAGTCGCCGCCGACCACGGCGGGCGTGCCAGATCAATATAAAGGGCCCATTACGCGAAGTCGTAAATGACTGCGCACTCGACAAGTGTTACCACCAGGATGGTAATAACAGAACCCCATAGGGACCAGTCGCGTGGCCAACTAAGAGCACGCCTCACTCTCAACACCTCATCGTTTTTGTTATGTTTTTGTTTTATCGTGACTATGTCACTGGGGGGGGAGTACCGTGGCGGTGAGCGCGAACGCCACTACCCACCTGCCTACTTACCACCAGGTAACCCTCTTTTCGCAGGCTTTCGGCGCCAGAAAATCGAATACTTACCTGCATTAGCATGTAAAATAACCACAAGCCCGCTGATACAAGCGTATGAGCAATACATGCACCTTCCTAAAAGTAGAAATGCATAAAGCACGAAAATCATGTCATGATGACCAAGCACAACGTAGTTGCAATGGTAAGAAACTAAATAGCAGAGGAGAGCATGGGACACCTGCACATCGATCTGGTAAAAACATCAACCAACGATCGGATGTGGCAGAACAACCAAGAAAAACATGATGCGGTTGCGCAAGCCTGCGACTAATTCCTGGAATTACTAAGAAGGCGCGCAAACCGACGAAACCTACAACGCATGCCCTTAAAAGGACACATCTCAACAAATACAAATACGTGAGATATAACGCATGCCCATGTAGCAGCATCACATTGCACGTATAAGCAATATGAACGTCCCTACACATAAAATGGTACAACGAGTAAACACACGCAATGGCGCTCACCCCCGTGCGCATAATAATAAAAAATACACACAGGCAGGGGTACGATGCGGTTGCCCACACCAAGGGATGTGATGTGTTTTGGTGGCGAGAGTCAATCCCGAGGAGCTCGGAAAGTTAAAATGACCAAATATGGGCATCGAAGCGATGATTGAGTACGTGGTATTCTGTCGCTTCGATGAACTAAGTCATTCGTATTAGAGGTTCCGTGGTGGCAACCATCCTTTTGCGCAGTGTTTAAATTGTTCTAGATGAAATTACGACCGTGTCCGTAAAAAAATACTACTTCTAACCGGAGTCATCAAATCGAGTGAATACCACGGTGATACAGACCTGTTGCGCAGTGTGTAAATTGTTCAAGGTGAAATTACGACCGTGTCCGCAAAAAATATACTACTTCTAATCGGAGTAATCACATCGAGTAAATACCACGGTGATACAGACATTTTGCGTTGTTTTTAGTTCGAACTGAAGTTACGACCGTGTCCACAAAAGTATCTATGTCTGCCCCGAGTAAAAGATCTGGGGATTACCACGGCTACATTTTCGAACCTTTTTTCGGTTAAATTGCTGGAGATACTGTTACAACGGTTTACACCAATGTTCCGCCAAAATATCAGTGTCAACCTAAAGAAAGTTTAGTGAGGATAAAAGTACTGTGTGCCACATGAAATAAATTTTATTAAAATTATTAAAATACCATTTTCAACCTAAAATAAGCTTCACATAAGAATTAACTACACTATGTACAACATAAGATAAATCGTAAGTAAGGATTTAAATACAGTGTAACATGTGAAATAAATTTTATAAAAATTATTAAAATACTGTTTGCAACCTAAAATAAGCTTTACATAAGAATTAACTACACTATGTACAACATAAGATAAATCGTAAGTAAGGATTTAAATACAGTGTAACATGTGAAATAAATTTTATAAAAATTATTAAAATACTGTTTGCAACCTAAAATAAGCTTTACATAAGAATTAACTACACTAAGTACAACATAAGATAAATTGTAAGTAAGGATTTAAATACAGTGTAACATGTGAAATAAATTTTACTAAGATTATTAAAATACCATTTTCAACCTAAAATAAGCTTCACATAAGAATTAACTACACTATGTACAACATAAGATAAATCGTAAGTAAGGATTTAAATACAGTGTAACATGTGAAATAAATTTTATAAAAATTATTAAAATACTGTTTGCAACCTAAAATAAGCTTTACATAAGAATTAACTACACTATGTACAACATAAGATAAATCGTAAGTAAGGATTTAAATACAGTGTAACATGTGAAATAAATTTTATAAAAATTATTAAAATACTGTTTGCAACCTAAAATAAGCTTTACATAAGAATTAACTACACTAGGTACAACATAAGATAAATTGTAAGTAAGGATTTAAATACAGTGTAACATGTGAAATAAATTTTACTAAGATTATTAAAATACCATTTTCAACCTAAAATAAGCTTCACATAAGAATTAACTACACTATGTACAACATAAGATAAATCGTAAGTAAGGATTTAAATACAGTGTAACATGTGAAATAAATTTTATAAAAATTATTAAAATACTGTTTGCAACCTAAAATAAGCTTTACATAAGAATTAACTACACTATGTACAACATAAGATAAATCGTAAGTAAGGATTTAAATACAGTGTAACATGTGAAATAAATTTTATAAAAATTATTAAAATACTGTTTGCAACCTAAAATAAGCTTTACATAAGAATTAACTACACTATGTACAACATAAGATAAATCGTAAGTAAGGATTTAAATACAGTGTAACATGTGAAATAAATTTTATAAAAATTATTAAAATACTGTTTGCAACCTAAAATAAGCTTTACATAAGAATTAACTACACTAAGTACAACATAAGATAAATTGTAAGTAAGGATTTAAATACAGTGTAACATGTGAAATAAATTTTACTAAGATTATTAAAATACCATTTTCAACCTAAAATAAGCTTCACATAAGAATTAACTACACTATGTACAACATAAGATAAATCGTAAGTAAGGATTTAAATACAGTGTAACATGTGAAATAAATTTTACTAAGATTATTAAAATACTATATTTCAACCTAAAATAATCTTTACATAAGAGTTAACTACACTAGGTACAACATAAGATAAATTGTAAGTAAGGATTTAAATACAGTGTAACACAGTGAAACATAAGTTTATTTGCGAATTTTTAATATTGTTTTTCTATCTAAAATAAGTCACACAAATATTACTACAGTTAGTACAGCATAAGGATGGTAATTATTAATATTCTAAAGACCTATGTTAACCTAGATTAAGTTTCACCGAAGGAATAAATAAAATAGACTCAAGGAAACAGCCGTTGTTTATATTGAACATCGAAGTACGACGATCGAGCGAGCAGTTGGGATGTCTCGGTGAACCTGTGTTGGACGGACACCCTATCGAGACGAGGCAGAAAAGAGACGCCTCATAATACCTAAGCCTATCCCACGACACCCCCACAAGACTGCCTCCAAAGGGTTAAGTTTTATCGGATGGGTGGTTGTGGCCGTAGCATCTATTATCCTGGTAATTGCGGATGGAATTCGGTTTCGGTTTTTGTACCCTAGCGTTAGTTTAATATCTTTGTCGATGATCGAGTTTCCCGAAAACGCTAGGTTAGCTATAAGTCTTGCGGATATCATTTCTACTCGTTCCTCGATTGTTGGAAGTCCAGCTTCAGCCAATAAATTTTTTATTGGGGTTGTTTTGAAAGCGAATATGCTGTTTCTAGCGGCTTGGTGGTACGTCGGTTTTATTATGTTTAGAGTTGTCTTGGGGCAATTGCCATAAATATAAATACCGTAGTCTATTTTGCTTAAAATTAGTGCTTCAGTTATATTACATAGGGCGTTAATATGTACATTGCTTTTCTTGCTACTTAAGTATTTAATAATATTCAGTCTCGCTGCTAGTGATTTCTTAAGATCTAAACAGTTTTTTCCAACAATAATTATTATTAAATGTTATACCTAGGATTTTGAGGTTGGGGATATTTTGGATAGTTTTATTATTTATGTTGAGGTGTATTTGGGGGCAAAGTCGTCGTCGGCACACATGAAGTAATTTACATTTTTCTATTGACAGTTTGGCACCTGAACAATTTGACCATTCTACAATATCTTTCAATGTGTCAGTTAACATGCTTTTGCAGGAGATTAAATCACTGGCTTTGCTTAAGATGTATATATCATCGGCGTAAATGTAATGATCTAGATGTTTCTGTTTGTGTATTATTGGACCTATGTCGTCAAAGGCAATAATAAATAATATGGCTGACAATGGCGATCCTTGAGGGATTCCGTTGTGTAGCGGGAGAGTAGTGTATATGTGGTTGGCTCTACACTGAAATTTTCTATTACTTAGAAATGATTTGACGTACCCATATATGTTGTTACCAACTCCCCATTTTAACAATTTGTTAAGTATGACGTGAATGCCGATTTTGTCGAAGGCTTTCTCGAAGTCTAGAGATAGGATTGTGACGTAGTTTTTGGTGGATAGACCCCTTGAGATATAGTGGTCAATGTGAAGTAAGGCATCTGTGCAACCTCTGTTGGATTTGAACGCGACTTGGTTGATAGATGTCAATTTCTTTGTTTCTATAAACCATAGCAAACGTTTGGCTACTATTTTTTTCTAAAACCTTTGCAATACAGAGGATTAAGGATATAGGACGGTAACCATCTTTAGTATTGTGGGGGTTTCTCTAAACTACACGGAGAACCACCCACCATTCCCGGCCAATCACATCCAATTTCGACCGCCTTACAGCGCGTCAAACCAACCCCATCCCCCCCCACTTAGATGTTCACCTGCAAAGCATGTTACCTCCGAGGGCGCATAGCTAAACTCATTGTTCCATGCGGACACCGCATAAAAGAGTTTAGCTTCCCTTCTTTGCCATACGGCAACTCTTGTTCATTTCGATTAGCGACAACCAAATCCAGCCGGACGAAGTTGTCGCATCATTGCAGAACCGCTGGGGAAAATTATCAAAACATTCGATTGAATCACGTGATAATATTTCCCTAGCGTTACTTCGGCTTTTCTCCAGACACTTCATTCACTGGGGATCAATGCTCTCTTTTTGCAGGTGAATAGCATCAGCTTAATTTTCTGAACTCACCATACTACCGAATTAGGTCAATGGGTTCCGCTCAGAACTACATTGATTCATGCACATACAACCAAATCCACCCCAAGTAATCATACAGCGTGTTTCTGTTCTCTCATTGTCCCGCTCTCTTCGATCATCAGTTTACCGATGTAACCTACCACACATCGAACAACGTGGCAATGAGAGAGCAGAAGTATGTTCTCTTTTGGTTGTCAAGTGCGAAAATTAATCATCCAATTTCTTCCCTTTTCGGTTCAGTCGATTAAGAAGCTTAACAGGAGGAAGTCGGGACGCTAACCACCGCCGCGTGTGCATGCTTATGCGCACGCTAGTCCGCGAAGATTACCTAATATAACTAAATTAACAGACGGAAATCGGAGACTTTCTAACGAAACAGAAGAAGTGTAAAGTTATAGTGCTTTAAATTGTATATATATTGCGATAAAAATGTATCTTTAGCTGTTTTTCGTGTAACAAGCTAACGCACCTCGAGTGCCCAAGAACGTTCTACTTATCAAAATGTTAATTAAAAACTCAGCCGCGATGGCGCAACAAAATCAAATAAAACAAAAACATTTATACAAACAACCAACATCAGTGTGTTTGCTATTGTTCCTGTCTTTCTGGGTGGACTATCCTCATCGGAGCAACGTCGTTGGGAATATAAGGAATCCGTGTCGTACCAGGCACACCTACTTATACCCCCACCGTATCTTTATCTTTCTTCGGTTTAGGAATAGGGATTAGGACTGCGGTTTTCCAGATTTGTGGGATATGTGACGTTTCAAATATTTTATCGTATAATTTAATGATTCTCAATTTTGTATTTTTCGAAAGGTGTTTCAACATTGGGTAGGATATTCGATCTCTCCCTGGGATTTTTCCTTTGGTTATACTAAGTACTGATTCAAATTCAGTAAATGAGATGGGTTCTTCGATGCGGTGGGCCGCATGGTTGGAGGCTTGCAAATGTACTAAATTGTTAAGGGATTCAAGTCTTTTCCGATTGAATTCGGGATGGAAGTTGTGGTTGTCTGAGGATTGCGACCAGGTTTTGGCGAAGAGTTGGTATATTTGCATTGTGTCTGTGATTGTAGTATTTAGGGAATTAAGACAGGATATATTTACCGGATTGCAATTTCCGCTTAAGCTGCGTATTTTATGCCATATTATGGCAGTGGAGGATTTTGGGTTGATTGTCGAAGTGAATTGAAGGAGGCTTTTTGCTTTACTATCTTTCATCCTTCTACGAAATAAAGCGTTCGCTTTTTTATATGCTACAAGATTAGCGGTTATGGTTTTGAGCCAACGATCTTTCGTTAGCAACAAACTTTATATAAAAGAAAACGAACGCGACCTTCCGTTTATTTATCTTTACGAGGGTTCCCTCTTATGTTTCGGGATTTGGCAACCCTTGCGTTGCAATCCGGCAATTGACAGCTCTGTCGTAAAGTTGGGCATTTTTGAGGTTATACGCACTCAGAACGTTTTGACATATGAGCGCTATTTGTGTTGTTTACAGTAACTTAAAAGATTCATCTCGGCCCAAAAATGGAATTAAATCGTCAACATTTTCGTGCGATTATTTTTTACAACTTTCGGCGTGGATTAACTCAGCAACAGTGCATGGATGAACTTAATTCAATTTTTGGCGATGAAGCTCCATCAAGGACCAGTGTTTATCGATGGTATGGTGAATTCAATCATGGTCGTAGTTCACTCCAAGATGAATTTCGTGAAGGTCGTCTAAAATCAGTTGTTGTTCCGAAAACCATTGATGCTGTGCGCGAACTGATATTGGAAGATCGTCATGTGACCTATCGTGAGATTGAGACAACCGTAGGCGTTAGTGGGACCAGCATACATTCAATATTGCATAAACATTTGACTGTCAAAAAAATTTGTTCGCGTTGGATCCCACACAATTTGTCAATCGCCCAAAAAAGGCTCGTGTCAATTGGTCGAAAGAAATGCTCAAAAAATACGGTCGCGGTGCTTCGAAACACGTCTATGACATCGTGACAGGTGGTGGATGGTGGGTTTACGCGTATGAGCCCGAAAGTAAACAGCAGTCGACTGTCTGGGTGTTTCAAGATGAGCCAAATCCAACAAAAGTTGTTCGCGCACGAAGCACTTCCAAGCAAATGGTCGCCTGTTTTTTCGAAAAACTGGACATGTCGCAACCGTACCACTAGAACAACGCAGAACAGTCAATTCTGAGTGCTACACAACCATTTGTTTGCCAGTTGTCTTCCAAGAAATCAGGAAAACCAACCGCCGAAGACGGATCACTCTTCACCACGACAATGCGAGCTCTCACACATCGGCTGCGACAACTGCATTTTTGAGCACCCAAAACATCGATTTGATGGGTCATCCGCCGTATAGTCCTGACTTGGCACCGAATGACTTCTTTTTATTCCCGTACGTAAAAAACAAACTGAGAGGTCAACGTTTTTCGACACCTGAAGAAGCGGTTGCTGCATTCAGAATGCATGTGTTGGAGATACCTCAAGCAGAGTGGCAAAAGTGCTTCGACAATTGGTTCAAACGCATGCAAAAGTGTACAGATCTTCATGGGGAATATTTTGAAAAACAATATAGTGATTTTCGATGATCAATATTTGTTTTTGTTCTCTAACCCCGAAATATAAGAGGCAACCCTCGTATTATAGAGGATCTTCCCTCTTTCGAATCTATCTTAAGACTGCTTTATAATTGTGTTTTTACTTAAGATCTAACATTGCAATCTTAATAGATTGTACCTCAGGTAGTTACAAGAATGTCTACCTGTTAATAGGTAATTTAGGTATTTAAAATATAATTGCATTCAAACAACATTATAGAGATATATTCGTTTTGTTATGTTTATTTTATATTCATGTCATGCTTCTGTCATGGATATGTAACAATTAGCATCAGTGGGTCTTTTTTCAAATTGGAGAGGGCATTTGCGGAGAGATATTAGTTCGGAGTTCCACCAAGGTACATGTTGCCTGGTTACCGGTTTAGTTTTAGTATTCGTTTGTGGTATTGAAACGTTGGGAGCAGATCTAATTGCTTTATTGATTATTGCAGCTTCATGATTTGTATTAGGTGTATGGGCGTAGCTTGAAAGAAATTCATCAACGTTTTTTTCAAAAAGTGGCTAGTTGGCAGAGTCAGTTTTATATTTTGGAGATTGATTATGATTGGTTATCGGTTTTTGGATATTTATCATAGTTAACACGGGAAAATGGTCACTATAAAAGTATTACTCAAATGAGACTTTATATAATGAAGCGTACATAATCAGGGTGGATAATGTTATGATTAAATTAATCAGAGGACATATTGCGATAGCAATAAGCTCGTCCAATGACCTAATTTTCGGGGCCTATTATCCAAACACCTTGTACTATGAGAGCGTGCGTCGCAACGGCTTTGTTCCACCAGAGGCGTTCTTTAACTTGGATATGAAAGGGCTTATACAGGATAGATCCGGAATTCCGCTGATCTATCATGTAAGTAGATCATCTGTAGACGGGCGATTGTGCTACGACCGGGAAGTAACGCGCACCGAAGAAGAGCTCCTGCGCTTCAGTAGGGCTATCTCCCACAGAGACCGGGACGATAGTATTAGACAGCGTCAACAGTTCTGGTGGTTGAATGGCATATAAAGACCTGGATACCAAAGTCGGTATAGAATCATAGTATCATCAGCTAGCTTACATAGACTTAGCTTTTCTAGAATTACGGTAGTATAAGATTCAAGCTAAGTTAGGTTAAGTGCTTTTACATAAAATTAAAAAAAAAAAATTAATAAATAAAAAATAGGTAAGTTAAGTAAGTTAAATTTGAAGAAAAAAAAACAAAAAAAAATTGACAAAGTTTTTCAAATTTTTCTTTGTATTTCAATTAATTAGCAGTACTGCCACAAAGTTCTGTCGCCGAAAGGCATTTTATACAAATATTAAGTAATGTTTAGCTTAGAGCGTCTGCGAAGGACCAGTAAGTTATTATATAAGATAATTAAGCTAGAATTTAAGCATTTTTTGTCTAGCCTTTAATTTAGAAATTAAGAATATAAAAAGAAAAATAAAAAAATGTTTTAAAATGAAATGAAATGAAAATGGTCACTATTGTAAAGATCGGCTAGAACTTGTCATGGAGTTCTCGGAACCAATTCAGGAGAGCAACAAGTGATGTCAATGTGAGTGAGAGTGTTGTGGGTAGAGAGGTGGGTAGGCGATCCTTCATTCAGTAAGATAAGGTTGGAGTCGAGGAGGATGTTTTCTATTATTTCGCCTCTTTTGTTTGCGGACGATGAGCCCCAGAGTATACTCCAAGCATTTATGTCACCTCCTAGTATTCTGGGCTCGTTTGTTTGATTGAGTATTGACTGAAAATCATCTTTATTTATCGGCTGATTTGGAGGAAGATATAAATCTATGTAAGTGAAATTTATGGGGTATTGTATTTCTACAACGAGTGCTTGCATATTTGTAATAATGGGGAGAATTTTGTGGGGAGTACCTTTTTTAATGAGTAACCCTATACCTTATTTATGTGATGTATTTGCAGAGGAGTTATGGAAGTATCCTGTATGTGATTTAGGAATGATCGGTGTCGTGTTAACTGGGCAATGTGTTTCTTGTAATGATATTACACTTGGGTTATATTCTTTAATTAGAATGTTTAATTCGTCAAAATTATTAGTATAACCATTCATGTTCCATTGCAAAATCGTGAATGGTTTATGTTGTGAAGTGGGTTGTGGGCGTTCAGCCCTAATAGTGTGCTTGAGATTTGATTGTTTTGCGTAATGGGATAGTGTATTCTTAAATTTATTTTCGTGTAGGAATGTTGGGTGGATAGGCTGTATGTTGTTAGGAACTTGGCGCTGCTGTTCCTGATATGGGGCACTTGTACTCTGAGCAGAGTTCAAGTGTCCAGTTTCAGAAACAGCAGAGTCACGGGGTTGGAAGTTAATATTATTCTTACATTTTGAATTCATCACCTTATAAGATGTGTACGTTTTTATTTATTTTTGTCTTAGTAAGGGACGATTTGTTTTTTACCTTTAGTGCGGGTCACGATGTGCATTGCGAGAGGCTATCGGCGGAAAAGCTTGTTGTAACTTGTGGGACCGTTTGGTTGTAGTTTTGAATTGAAGAAATTGTTTGTAGTTGTGGGGGGTTGGTTGGAGTTAGTTGAGCTGTTGATGTTAGATGAGTTGATGGTGTTTGTTGAGCTGGTGGAGCTGTTGATGAGTCCGATTTGGTGAAATTATATTTAACTGGTTTTGATGGCTGGTGAGGCGATGGATTTTTAATGTTGTTTGCTGTATTAGATGTGGGGGGGGGGGGGCAGTTGGGAGGGGTTCTTTGAATGTTGGGGCTGGTATTGTGTTTGGTTTGTTTTGTTCTTTTATGAGTCCATGCGATGGGTTAAACTTCAGCGTTTCTGCGAAACTTCCCGAAAGTTGATCGGTTTTGGAGACATTTTTTTCCTTGTAAATGCGTTTGGCTTCGCCCATTGAGCATTTGGTCGTGGTTTTTATCGCCAGTACTTCCTTGGCTTGAATATATGAGGGTTTTGTCTGCAGCAGAATGAGGGAGTGAGCAGTTGGGGCCCATAGTACGGCAGCAATCGGCAGGCATATGAGGTGGGAGGTTACATTTCTCACACATTGTGGTGTTAGTGCAGCGTTTTGTTGTATGGCCGAGTCGTTGGCAGTTACGACATCTCATAGGGTTGGGGATGTATTCGTTGACCTTTGCTTTGTAGAAACCTATATCCACAGATTTTGATGGTTGGTAGAGGTCGAAAGTAAATAGCATTAGGCCTGATGGTCGTTGGATTTTATTTTCATCCCTTTTTAAAAATTTGTAAACTTGCGTTACATTTTGCGATTGCATTTCCGAAATTATTTCTGATTCGGGAACATTTATTAGGCAGGGAGCGTAAACTATACCCTTAGACTCGTTCAGTTTCTCGTGAAGCTTCACAGTGACGGGGCACACATTGCTGTGAGGAACTTTATTTCCACCCTTTTAAATAAAACACTGTCTCGGTTTTTAATTCTTAAACAATATATATGTAATGTTATGTTTATTTGGGGTCAAACTCTTTTAAAGTCACAAATTATTCCGTATTGTGGTTATATTTGTTTAATACCACACACTTAGCACACATTTTGAGACACATTTGAACACATTTCTTTATTTCATTACTACACTAGTTTTTATTGTTAATCCACCTAGATGATCAATCCAAAAGATACTTCAATTAGTTCCTAGTCTCCGTCACACACATTCCTCGGTCCTTTTCCAGAGAACACAATTCCCGTCAACCAACCCTGAACGCACCGTCCCGGTCGTAATTCCAAACACAACTCACGTTCGTTCTGGACTAATTCAAAAAACCAACCCCCTTAATGGCCGTCTCCGCCAAAAACTCGAAAAACCACCGTGTCTAGTTTTTTCTCCTTTTTCATTTCTTTTTTCGAAATCTGGTTCCTTTCGCCAGATCAAAGGATACTTCCTTTTTCCCGCCTGAACCTTTTTTCGGTATTAAACACAAAGAAAAATCAATAGTGTGTTTATTGCGCCTGTTGCTATCTTTAACCGAATGGGCAAAGATTTTTCCGTGGGAAATCGATTGAAAGAAAAGATCACTAGCGCCCAGGCGAACGTTCATTATGTGTTATTGCCTGTTGTTTGTTTTAACTTAGTTTTGTTAAAACGGAAACTGGCGCTGGTGGTTTTAATGGTTTTAGATAACCATTGTGCTGGCGCGCAATTTTTATGATACTCAGTGGTTTTTTTTGAAGGACGGCATCTGGCCTGCACATTTGGCTCTTAGGGGTTGTTGTGGTGAACCCTTGGCTCAATGATTATATTTCCAAGTTTTTTATGTGAGCAAATTGAACGTTTAGTTCGATTTGCTTGCTATCCATTTATGTGGGACCATTTGTTGTATGGGCTAATGTTTTTTATTTAGCAAAATGTCACATCCTTTAAGTGGATGTTTTTGGCGTGTATCGCCGTTAGTGGTGGAGGTTGGTTCCATAGAGGTAAGTTCTTTATTTGGCTGGATGATTGTGGCCGTAACATTGCCTAAATTAGTTGTTTTTAGGAACCGGTCCGCGATTTTTGGTGAGTTAACTTTCACTAATAAGTTTTCGTCGCGTAAGATCGTAATTTGTTCGTATTCTCGACTTATATCATCTATCACTTTTTTAATTACAAATGGATTAAGCGACGAGATTGGTGTATCACTTTGTTTGGCCGTGATAATTAAAAATTTCGGACTTTTTACTGATGTCATCGGTAAATTTGGAAATTCTTCTTCGATTCTAGGAAGTGTTCTTTTTATTTTTTCTTTACGTATTTCGAAATCTACGTGCTCGACGAGATCCCGAAACCGATTACCACTCATATTTGGCGCGCAGGTCATTGTCATTTCATTATCATTTTTAAAACATTTTTTATTTTCTATTTATATTCTTAGTTTCTAAATTAAAGGCTAGACAAAAAATGCTTAAATTCTAGCTTAATTATCTTATATAATAACTTACTGGTCCTTCGCAGACGCTCTAAGCTAAACATTACTTAACCATTACATAATTTGCCTTTCGGCGACAGAATTTTGTGGCAGTACTTATAATTATTTGAGACAAAGAAAAATTTGAAAAACTTTGTCATTTTTTTTTCTTCAAATTTAACTTACTTAACTTACCTATTTTTTATTTATTAATTTTTTTTTTTTTTTTTTTAATTTTATGTAAAAGTACTTAACTTAACTTAAATCTTATACTACCGTAATTCTAGAAAAGCTAAGTCTATGTAAGCTAGCTGATGATAGTGTGATTCTATACCGACTTTGGTATCCAGGTCTTTATATGCCATTCAACCACCAGAACTGTTGACGCTGTCTAATACTATCGTCCCGGTCTCTGTGGGAGATAACCATACTGAAGCGCAGGAGCTCTTCTTCGGTGCGCGTTACTTCCCGGTCGTAGCACAATCGCCCGTCTACAGATGATCTACTTACATGATAGATCAGCGGAATTCCGTATCTATCCTGTATAAGCCCTTTCATGTTCAAGTCAAGGAACGCCTCTGGTGGAACAAAGCCGTTGCGACGCACGCTCTCATAGTACAGAGTGTTTGGATAATAGGCCCCGAAAATTAGGTCATTGGACGAGCTTATTGCTCTCGGAATATATCCTCTGATTAATTTAGTCATAAAATTATCCACCCTATTTATGTACGCTTCATTATATAAAGTCTCATTTGAGTAATACTTTTTATAGTCCGATTCCGGTGTCCGATATAATCTGAGACAGCTTCTGAGACACTTCCTTTCGAACACCCGAATCTTTTCCATCAAATTTGGACCTATGTTAAAGTATACTGGACAACCATATATGAGCATTGGCCTGATTAGCGTCATGTAGCATATGACTTTTACCCTGCTGTCAAGTTGGCTACTGTGAAATAGCCTCCTTGTAATAGCAAACGTTTTTCTAGCCTTGATCAGAGCAGCCTCTACATGTCTGTTGAAATACAGATATTGGTCTAGCCAGATGCCCAGGTATTTAACTAAACTCTTGGTTTCCAGTTTATCTCCATGCGGTCCCACGATAACTAGCTTTCGCCAGTTTTTCCTTGTCTCGTTCGTGGCTTTATATAATGGGGTCTAAATAGGATGGCTTCACATTTCTGGAAGTTGATCTTAAGTTTCCAGTCGTCGCAATAGCGCTGCACGTTGTTGAAATCTCGCTGTATTAAACTATTTATGATCTCAACTTTCGGAGCTGTTCTGTAAATTATGAGATCGTCTGCGTACGCAATAGCCTGCGGAAGTGCATCTAATAAGTCGCTAATGTAAATGTTAAAAAGAATCGGAGAGAGTACCGCGCCCTGTTGCAAGCCATTCTTGATATTATACGTTTTATTAGAGGTCACATTACCACTTTTGACCACGAACCTCCTCTCCTTTGACATATCGTAAAGTACATATAGTAAAGGCTTATGTATGCCATGTCTGACCAGTTTGTAATACAACCCTTCGATCCAGACGATATCAAAGGCTTTCTCCAAGTCGATCAGACAGGCACCTGTGCATTCGTTCCTACATTTATTCCATTGTATGTCGGAGACCAGTTTAGCTGCGGCATGTGTAGTTTCATGACCCGCCCTAAAGCCAAACCGGTTATTTGGAATAATGATGTTGTCGTCTACACATTTTACCAGAGCTTTGTTAGTGGTTTTTTTCAAATACTTTACTGATGCTTGGGAGTAAACTTATCCAACGCATGTTCATTGGGTTTGTACATTCTTTGCCCTTTTTGCGATGGGCTGAATGATAGCCGTTTTCCAACGCGCGGGATAATATACATTATTCAACGCGTTGTTAAACAGGACCGTGTATATATCTATTGCCATTGGGGGCAGGTGCTTGAGTACGATGTTAGGTACTCCATCTATTCCCACTGACTTTTTGCTTCTTAATGAGTCGAAGATACTCTGGCTTCCTTCCCTTGTTATTAGAAGGCTATTAGCCACTACACCATTGGCATTAATGTCAATTGACAGATTATCGTCACTGAAATCGGTAAAACTCGGATTCTCCGATTGCCAAAGTGAAAGTTCATTCCGGAGGTGCAGGTGATTGAGTAGAACTCTGTCCTCCAGTTCGTGATTTCGGTGAATGCTTTCATTCACCTTCTACATTTCCTGAAAGACAGCTCCCACAGCGTTCACCTTTTCCAAAGGATCTTCGATCACGAAGAACTCACTATTGAGGATAGCGTTCTCTGTATCTATGCCAATGTTGGTTAGCAGCTGCTTGTTTACATTAGTACGTGGAATTTGGAGACACTGAATCTCATTTTGATTATTTCTCCTGAATATTTTATTTATTTGTGGGAACATATTCGGGTTATTAGTTTTTATAGCTCGAATTCTGTTGTTCCAATACAAATTTGTTGCTAATCTATAATTAGCTTTAAGTAATTGTTGGAGGTTTTTTAATCGGGATTTCAGTGATATTATTTCCTGGTCTTGTATGTCAGTAAACTGTCTGTGTAATTGTTTTAATTTCGATAGCAGTCTGCTCTTTTTCTTGTGGAGTGCGTTTATTGTTCCGTTTCTGTACATGTTAATGTGATCTGTAACTGTTGTTTTGGGGATTGTTTTGTCCATTGTTCGTTTTACGGTTTCGTCCATTTGTTGAATGTATTTGTCGATTTCGTCATTTGTCAGGTTTCTGTTTACTGGCAGATTAAAGTCGTTCGAACGAAGTTCTCTTGTTAATGATCTGGTGAACCGCGGCCATCGCATTGCCCCGTAGTTATAGGGTTGCGGGATCACGAATTCCTCCAGGTCTGCAAGCTCGTTCGGAAGCTCTATTACTGCCGTGAATGCACAGTGGTCACTGTCGTATTCAATTGTCCGTAAACAGTTTGTGTTTCGTCTGTTGGTGCTAAGTAATCTCAGTCGTGAGTCGATTAGCAAGATATCTAAGAACGATCTACCTCTGGGGAACGATGGATATTCCGTAGCTAGCAGGTCAGTTCTATATTCAGTATGAAACCGATCTAACCAACCAGCCAACTGATTTCCTCTGGCATTAGATATATGATTTCCCCAATTTCTATGCTTGGCGTTCATATCTCCCCCTAGGATAAAATCATTTTTGCCCAGGTGCAATTGTAAGCATCGGAAGAGTGTCCCGAGGTCTGCTATAAATAGATTAGAGGACAGTGGGGCTCCCGGAGCACTACAAGGGGCTATCAAACCAGTGTATTGGTGGAACTCAGAAATCGCCCGTGTGCGATCGAAGTACAGCAGGTTACGACGCTTGCTACAAAGAGCAAGAAACCGTAACATCTACCCACAGTTGCATACGGAATTGGTCAACAAACGGAAAGAGTTGAGGAATGTAATCCGCAAAAGTAAATATGACGCCTTCTGCTCCCTAAGGTATGAATTAGATAACAACCCATGGAGCAGCGCCTACAGGATAGTTATGAAAAGACTACAGAACGTAGTCAAATTCAAAAAAGTAAAACTGACATGGACAGAATCGCTGCTGTTCTCTTTCCGCAGTGTGATGGGGTGTTGAGAGTGCAAGAGGAGTGGAGTATCACTGGATGAGAGATAGCTCCCATGACCACCGAAGAGGTGTTCTTGGCTGCAAGGGTTGTCAAAAAAAAAAAAAAAAAAACCCGGGACTGGATGGCATCCCTAACGCTGTAGTGAAGACTTCTTTAACAGCGGCTTGAGCTTATTCCAAAAGGAGTCAAGAATCCAGAGGCGGCGTCGTCTTATCGCCCGTTGTGCATGTTGGACACGACAGAAAAACTGCTTGAGCGAGTATTTGCGACTCGCCTGGAACAATTCACTGAGGGTACATCGGGGCTCTTCGAATCGCAGTATGGGTTCCGGAAAGGTAGATCAACCGGTAAGCCACTATCTGTGGTGTGCGACATCACTCGCAATGCGATAGCTAGAGCACGATGGCTAGGTGGTAGAAAAAAATATTGCGCGGTGGTGACGCTAGACGTTAAAAATTCGTTTAACTTGGTGAATTGGAATCGTTTTCTAGAAGCGTTGGGCGATCTACCAGTTTCACCCTACTTGGTGCATGTGTAGTGCTCTAAAAAGCCTTACCATCTCTTTCCCCCACACATACATCCAAATCCCATAATCCTTAACAAAAATTCAAAAAGCAATCATCTAAATTTGAATCAAATGTTCGTTTTTCGCCCTTGCACCCAACTCTCCATAATGATCCAAATAATCCAGAAATACATTATCCTAATCTAGCAAAATTCCTGGTAAACGAATCAAATATTCGTTTATCATCCATATACATCAATTTCCCCAGATCCTCAAACAAAAGCAAACATGGTAAATTGAAGTAGATGTTCAATTTCCATACTCACGCTCATGTGTCTGAGAATTCGCCTAACCGAATTCTTATCTCAAAAACAAACATTAGACTCCAGCCATTCGAGATTCTGCTCACATTTTGATGCATTCGGGATACAAAATCCCGATAAGATTTTGTATAAAAGGGTGATGAAATTTGTATTCCAGGATCAGTCTCGATTGGCGTCCGAAGTAGTAGGACGCCAATAAATTAAACCAAATTAAAATAAATAAAAACTGAAATGAAAAAGCCTTTTTAATTGAGCCTGGCGAATTCCCAGGACCCAATTCAACAATCGGACGTCACTCTTCCCACAGGTCTGAGGAAGCACGGTGGCGACTGCAACGGGTCCCCTAAGGAGCGTACTAAAGAGATCCCTCATCCTTTCCAGGACAAGGAGATACGCTCCCTGAGAGAAGGACCACAACACGGGTACTAGCAAACTAGAAGACTGCTCTATGATACAGATGAGGGACCACAGGAATATAAAAGATCAGCGGGTGTACCTCAGGGATCTATATTAAGTCCGTCGTTATGGAATATCATGTATGATGGTGTGCTCAGGGTTAATGTTCCAAACGGGGTTAGAATCATTGGGTACGCAGATGATTTGTCAATAGTGGCCGTAGCTAAACATCTACAACCTGGAGAATATTTGCTCCAAGCAATCCAGAGCATTAAATGCTGGTTAGATATAGCCGGACTGAAATTACCTGGACATAAGACGGAGGCAGTTTTAATAAGCATCCGCAAGAAAGTTGAGCACCCTGATTTGAAAATAGGACAAATAAACAGATCCCGTCCCTATATTAAATACCCCGCAACAGGTTGAGCTTCAAGGAACACCTGAGGAAAACGAGTGAAAAAACGGCAAGAGTATGCAAAGTTTTGGCGAGACTGCTACCCAATGTTGGAGGACCTCGGCCCCATATAAGGAAACCCATAACCAGTGTCAACACCTCCATTATAATGTATGCGGCTCACATATGGGCAAGAGCCGCACGGTATAAGTCGTACATAAGGGGAGTGCACTCAACACATAGGCTGGCATCACTAAGAGTATGCTGTCCATTCCGAAGGGTATTCGAAGATGCCATAAATGTTTTGGCCGGGAGGTCACCACTTGACATTCTAAAGAAAACGCTGCATTGCATGAGGTCTCACTAGAGAATCGCTGGATAATGCGCTCACAATTAGAACTCTTAAACCTAAGAGAATGGCAACGAAGGTGAGATTCTTCCACCAAAGGAAGATGGACCCACATCATGATACATGATGCAGAAACCTGGGTGAAAAGAAAAATGCCGAGCTGAATTACCACCTGACTCAGCTAATATCAGGACATGGATGCTTTCGGGAATACTTGTAAAAGTATAAGCATCTGAATCACCCATACTGCTTGTATTGTGAAGGAAAAAGTAGAAAACATACTCAGAGTGCGTGAGATTCGAGACCGCACGAACGATTTTGGAGAGACATATGAGACGGGCAGTTACTCCAGCAGGAGTAATAGAATACATGTTGAGTTCAACACAGGCATGGTCCGTAACAAATGGTATTCTCTGTGAAATGATGCAGCAGTTGCGACGCGACGAGCGGAGTAATGGGTAAACCCCGTCCCGCCCCGCTATGGAATATCTGAAAGAAAGTGCCGCGGGGATCCACGGGAATGTGAGCCTCGTGGGAGGTGGTTTTAGTCGGTAAAAACCCGGCATGCCTCTGGACCGGTCCAGAGGTATCTTTTGAAGATTTCCACCTTCCTACTGAAACCAAAAAAAAAAAAAAAAACATACGTCCTTGATAGCGATTGTGAAATTGGACGAATTACAGTTTGAATTGGTTGCTCATCCACCAGAGTTGGCCCGCAACGACTATTATCTGTTCCTAAATATCAAACGGTGGCTCGAGAGAAAGGGATTCAGATCGAAGTGAAGACGTCATCACTGAAACCGAGACGTATTTCGAAGGCTTGGACGTTTCGTACTACAGGAAGACCATGGAAATGACGCAAAATCGCTATACCAAGTGTTCGTCCTGGAAGGCAACCATGTTGAAGAATAAATACGACTTTGCCCAAAAAACGCTTGTTTTCGCTAAAAATGCCGGGACTTTTCAGCCTATGTAGTATTTACTTGTAATACCGATGTACGTGCTGTCTTTTTTTTTGATCCAGCGTTTCTGTATGCCATCAAGTTGGTCGGGGGTATGCCTAGGAGCAAAGTTCTCATCAGTGTTTGGGTCCGGGTCGAATTTGAGATTTATGCAGGAGAAAAATTGGACCGGGGTAAACTATTTCTTGGCTCTAAATGGATAATTCAATTATCTGGAGGTTCAACTGACGGTATACAATACTCGTACGTGTTCATGACACGATACATTCCCATAGATCGTGACGCCGGCCAAATTCCTGCTTTCCTTAGATTAAATGGGCTCGCTTTTTACCCTCGTTGGCTCTGTTAGAATGTAATAACCAATTGGGAATGTGTTCACTAAGAATTATAATCTCACAAGCTGGGCGATTGATTTGTATCCAGTCGACGGTACGGAAATTATGTTCAAGAAGTGTCGCTGGTCGACCGTCATTCGGGGAAAAGTAGACACAATCGAGAAATTTGAGCGGGGTTTTTATCCAAATTAGGTCTAAGCTATTAGGATATAATGCTACCTCTCTTTGCACTTCAAGAACGAAATATCGACTGTAAGTTGTATAGTTGGCAACGAAGGTACATTGTGAGAAAAAAACAAAAACACCGGCAATTGATCATTAAAAAAGCCTGTTTAAAGGGATTGTCAACATTATTTTGTCACTAAGTTGATAAAACTGTTGCAAATGCAACACGATAAACACTAGTGGTAACAAATTATTACTAGCACAGTCATCGACATAAAATAATAAACACTAGTGAAAACCGTTATAATCAACTACCTTAATCAAAAAGAGACTAGTCGAAAGAGCCGGTGTTACCTCGCACCCAAGGGTATGCAATGGAAAGCCCGCTCTGAGAAGGTTACTATTGGAGCTGAGCCTTGTATACCAGTCATCCGTTGTGAGATTGAAGAGTGATCTCCGGCAATAGAGAATAACAGCGAGGTGAGGTCAAGAGGGACCGTTGCCAGCAGCACAATTCGCAGTTCCACCTGAGACACGGTTGTCAAATAAGACCCCGGTGCAGCAAGCGGCTAGAATAGCTGATAAACCAAACGGACTAACTTCCTGCTATGCGGAAGACGAAAGACTACTGAAGAGAAGACGGATTTTTGAATTTTTGAAGTTGTTTTTCAAGAGAGTTAAGTTAACCCAAATTTTGTATACAATAAATATTACAAGTTAATTTAATTGTGTTTTATCTTTTGCTGGATCGAGAAGATCACAACTGTCCTCTATCTATCCGTGAAGTTTGAGCGCGATCTGACATTTAGTTTGTTCACAGTGCTCGATTTTATCAGTTCATCTTAAGTGTGTTTTACGATTTTTTATGAATTTTCTTCAAAGACGCAATCGCGTAAAGGTCGCTGAAGACATGCTAGAACGCATTAAAACTGATGAGACGTGAGTATACGGGTTTGATATACAAACTAGTTAACAAGTTTCGGAATGGTACTTTCCAATTGGAGCGGGAACCGAAAATCCACGTCAAAGTCGATTAAATTTCAAGGTAATGTTGACTGTTTCCTTTGATTATCGTGATGTTATCAAGTCTTTGCAAGTAGACGTGCTTTGAAGGCTCTCGAGTAACTTATTCAAATACATACATGCTATATACTTAAAGTCTTCGGATTTAAACGATCATTTGTTTAAAAATTTGTGTTTTGAATTTAATCAGTATATTTATTTAAACATATTGCCATCAGCCTTTAGTGGAAGGCGTGAAAACGATTCAATCTAAGTCGAGGTGCAGTTTTAACTTCAACTACAGGAAAACGTCTCTTAAACGAGATAGTGTTCTATTACCAGAGTCATTGAAGACAGATCACCTCAACACTTTTTAATTTTGCATTATCGTACACCGACATTAAGTCCCTCATTGGCGACAGCAATAAATTGGTCGTGGGCCAGTTGACCCATGCGATTAATGACTCCCTCAACTCACTCACACAAGATCTGAACAATTCCATCCGCGCGAACCTCGACAGGTGCATACAGTCGACTTCCAACCGGCCGCCCGTTCTGCATACTAACCCCCTTTCTGAGAACATCCTCTCTAGACTTAACTGCCTTTATGAAGGACTTGCCCTGCTGCGCTCCTCCTCTCTAAACCCCCCACTGTCCCCGAACCTGACTCCCTACTCGACGATATCCTATAAAAACTCAATACTATCCTTGGCGATCTTGCGGCTTCCCGATCCATCCTAGGCCAGCTTGACGGCGCCTCCTCTTCCTTACAACTTAAATTTACTAACCCACTCCCCTCACCGCGATTGAGTCGTCTTTGTTTGAAGGACTCAATAACGCGACCGCACACCCGTCCCGTCCTACCTCACCTCAGTCACCAGCTCCACCCTTCCGTTTTCTCCGGCGGTCCAGGATGTCTACTCTCCAATTGTTCACTTTGGTACTTCTTGGACCCGCGAAGAATGGATGGCCCGTATTAATAAACTTAACCGTTCTAATACCCCAACAACCTCTTATCTGCTAAAGGGCGCCCCCAAATCCGTGAGCTTCGACTGGATTTTCCACCCGAACAAAAATGGGTGCTGCAGGATTGGTAGGCTGTCGGTGAGAAAGTGCAACCCCATCCCATCAACCAAACTCCACCGCCTACCCCAATCTCTCAGTATACAATTCCAGCTGACACTACAGACTAACCAGATCCCAGCTCCTCTTACGCACACTCCGTCCCCCATTCCTAGAAGCACGCGCACTCGCTTCACTGACCCAACCCTACGTCGACGCACCAAACCCACCCCCTCACATTCCTACCCAACACCAACCTAACCACTCCCCCCACCATCATCGCCCCAACCCCAGCCTCTTTCCGCTCTTTGACCTTAAAACAGGTGCTAAATATATCAATTTCCACAGATCGCACACTCTCAATCCCTCGGGCCCCTCCCATGAAAGCTCAGCCCTTCTGTCCCCTGAACCGTGCTCAAGATCGAATCTCTTACCCCATCGCCCCACTTCCCCACCCCGCCTCAACCCCAAACCCCCCGCCCCAATGTTTTTGATCCCCTCCTCCCGCCCCCGTCAAGGTTCCCGCAACAATCCCTTAAGACATCTGACTGCCGCTATGCCCTCTCAAAGCTTAGAAATAGTCGGACCTACGATAACGTCCGCATTTATCTAGCTTATCTACATGGTAAATTTGATGCAGTCTGCTTTGAAGACAAAATAAAAACAAGCGTTAAGATCTCCATTCAACAGGAAGGTCTCCCCACCGATTTTCCTAGCCTTCGCAATCTGTTCATAAAGTTCCACGAAAACTTCAATATTCCCCCACTTAAAGTAACAAAAGACCGCTCAGCTCTCCGACAATACATTTGCTCGAAAATTGCATCTGGTCCGCCACGCAGCAAAACCACTAAAAATAAATTTTGTCGGTCCTAATCCGCTGCCTACCCCACCCTCTATGGGGTCTCCCAATAATTGTCCCCTAACCATATACTATCAGAATGTAAGAGGACTTCGGTCCAAAACCCAGTCGATGTTACACAATACCCACTCCTTTCCCTATGATATATACGCCCTGACCGAAACCAACCTCATCCCCAGTATTAACAGCCTAGAACTGTTCCCCCCCTCCTTCACAGTTTTTCGTGACGACGATGCCCATCATTCCTTGCCTGACACCCCCTGCCGAGGTGTGCTACTTGCCATCTAAAACGGACTAACATCTTCCCTTATCACCTTCTCTTCCCTTCCCTACATCGACTATGTCGCTATAAAAATTGAACACTGCTTAAAGTCCTTGTACATCATTTGCTTCTACATATCACCTTCGCAACCTACCGAGGCATACGAACTCGCCATTGCTGCAATCGATCGCTTAACGGAACTGAGTTCTTCCCAAGACGACATTGTAGTCCTGGGCGATCTCAACCTCCCCCATTTCCAATGGACGCTGTCTGACGATGAGTCCCTCTTGCCCCTCTACTACCAAGGAGTGCCTCTTAATAGACAACCTTACCGACTCTAGCCTTTGCCAATTCAGCAATACCCTAAATCATCTGGGCAGACAACTCGACCTTGTATTCACGACAGACCCCTTTAACTCCTCAGTTACCCCTAGTCCCCACACCCTCTTAACTATTGCCAACCACCACCCCCCACTTCTCCTATCCTTTTACCGAGACTTATCAGCCCCCAGCACACCCAATCCCCCCCCCCCCCCCCCCCGTCCAATATTCTTTCAATTTTCGAAAAGCCAATGTCCAGCTCATAAATGAATACCTCAGCAATACCATACCCAGCTTAAATGATATTAGTGTAGAGGTCGCTACAGCCTCGCTCTACACAGTAATCTACAACGCCATATCCCTATTTGTCCCATATTCCCGATACAGGTCATCATTCTCATCGCCCCCTTGGTATAACCGCAGACTCCGCACGCTTCGTAACAAGAGGAATAAGTTGTGGAATACTTTCTTAAATACACGTTCTCCTCTGGAGTACTCCAACTATCTCGGTTACTTTTACCAATTCACCGAGCTTTATAGCTCCCTCTACCACAATTACCTTGCCAAAGCCCAGCTCAATCTGATCAATAACCCCAAATCTTTCTACCACTTTATCAACTATATACGGAAGTCAGATGCCTATCCCAACTCTTTTTTCTACAACTCAACTTCTTCATCTGACTCCCATACCATAGCCAATCTATTCGCGCCCTTCTTCAAATTATTCTTCACGGATGACTCGTTCGAGCCGAACCTCTCCTACTTTACTGGCATGTCTGAATTCTCCCTGGGCCCCCTCATCCCTTTACACATTCAACAACACCAGGTAATAGAAAAACTTCAACAACTGAAAGACGATTTCAGTCCCGACGCAGATGGACTCCCTGCTATCTTCTTAAAATAATGCTCCTCTTCTCTCTCTCTCCCGCTCGCTTTAATCTTCAATCTATGCCTTGCACAAGGTCTATTCCCCGACATTTGGAAATCCTCCTACATAACCCCCATACATAAAAAGGGGCCAAAAAACGATATATCCTATTATCGTCATATTGCTAAGCTTTCGCACATTTCTAAAATGTTCGAAGGCCTTCTATATGAAGCGTTATCTTTTCGCTGCCCTCCCATCATCTCTCCTAACCAGCACGGCTTCCTCTCCGGCAGGTCTACTACTACCAACCTTGTCGAAATCACATCCCACACACTCCTTGCCCTAGAAAACGGCGATGAGGTCGATGTAGTCACTACCGACTTTAGTAAGGCCTTCGACAAAATCTCCCATAACCTCGTTCTCTTCAAATTATCCTCCCTTGGTTTTGAACCCCTGTTGATCCAGCGGATTTCATCCTATCTCAACTCTCGAACCTGCCGCGTGCGATATAGATCCACCCTCTCCGATCCCTTTTTTCCAACCTCAGGCGTCCCCCAGGGCAGTCATCTTGGCCCCCTACTATTTATCATAACTATAAACGACATAGGTTCGTGCATCAACCACTCCCTCATCTCGCTTTACGCGGATGATACCAAAATTGTCAAGACAATCCGCTCTGCCCTTGACTCCTCACTTCTCCAATCGGATCTTGACAGGTTTTCGATCTGGTGCCAAAACAACTGCCTAGAACTGAATATCGCCAAATGTCACACAATCACCTTTATGGGTATTATTGTCTTAGTAGGTGCCGGCCCGACACAGGTTCACCAAGACGTCCCAAACTCCGTAACCGTTCGTCGAATTGTGGTTAAGCTTTGTTCACTGGTGTCTTGTCGATCAGGGAAAAACCATCGGGTCACTTTCGTCTAATGTCTTTATTCTTTTATTTTATTAGCAACTATTTTAGTATTGTACAAAAGGTATTTTTAATTCTTAAACAAAACTTATTTTATGTTGAACATAGTATTTTAATTCTTAAACGAAACTTATTTTATGTTGACATAGGTATTTTAATTCCTGGTGTGCACCGTTGTAACTTTTATTTAAAACAATTTAAACAGAAAAGGTTCAAAAATCAAAAATGGCTGTAGCACTGAATTAATAGATTTATTTAACTTGGAACAGAGGTATGTATTCTCTGTGTACACGGTTGTAACGTTTATATAAAACAATTTAAACAGAAAAGGTTCAAAAATGTATATTGGCTGTAGCACTGAATCAGTAGATTTGTTTAATTTGGAACAGAGGCACGTTTATTTCTTGCATACACTGTGGTAATCACTAGCGAACTGCCCGTTTTACGTAAAGGCACTACTTGCCCTCACGGAATCTGAAATACGATTGATTAAGTTCATCGAAGAGATAGAATACCACGTACTCAATCATCGCTTCGATGACTGTGGGGAGGAAGTATGTACCAGCATGGGTACTCTGTTCACTTCCGTCCCCATCATCTATTGTTCTCGCGCTAAGGAAAGTGACACTAAACAAGTTCAAAATTCAGAGTGGACACAGCACAGGAACAATGAAACAAACACTGGTGTAGTTATTATTTAGACATCGGGTTTTTATTTTCCGTAGGTAAACGTTAATATTAAATTTATATGCACTCAATACCGACTCGCGGAGACTACGACACAAACGATTATTTTTTATTATCGCTTCCCTGTGCGCACCAGGGTAGCGATGGAGCCGCGACCCGCTCGGGTCGAAGGATGGAATTTGACTCAGCGATCGTCATCTCATGCAGAGATGATTTCGCTAAGGAAGAAAAAGGAAGAGAGAGAAAAACTTTTCTCTTAAGGGTGTAACTAGTGGCGCAGTGGTATATGTGCGCGATCGAACAGATTCAATGTTGTTGCATGTGTTCGAAAACAGGCAGGCGGCAAGGACAATAGGGAAAAATGACCACATGCGCCGCTGGTAATGCGGGTCATTGTTTACACGATGCCTCGTCGCTATTTTCGACGTTAGGAGAGAAAGGTGCTAAAAGCAAATTGGATGTTTATGGCATCTCTGGCTGCAATAGAAACCGGGTTCATATTTGCATTAGGAAATGCTGGAGAATTTGGTTTCAGCGTCTATTGCGCTAATTATATGCAGCTGCTTGGGTTGTTTGTTGGTAAGACAAACAAAAAAAGGTTGCCAGGCAATGTGTATGAAAAGGTATATGACGCGGCTGGGAAAATAGACGGCGCGATATTTATGGTCCCTGTCATGACGGTTACATTGAATTCAATCCGAATTATTTTGTTTACTGGAATTTGTCTGGTACCGAATTGGTTCAGAATACCAAATAAGCAAACAAAGAAATCTTACGGAAAATTGTATGCGAAGGGATGCATGAAGGTAAGTTTTCTTTATAGGGATTTTATGATTACAGATGGTGATCTATATAATGCGTGAAGCATTTACAGGTACTAATACCGTTGCATTAGCAAACTTAAGGGAGTTGGGTAGTAGTTGTGGGGGTTTTTCAGGTAAGTAGACCGTAGGGTTTGGCGGAAACGCCACAGCACCCCCCCCCCCCCCCCCAGTGACGTAGTCACGGAAAATAGGTAGGGCTGTAGGGGTGCTCGAATGCATGGTGCTATGATAGGCGGAGGGCTGAACACTTGACGAACAAGGTGGCCCTGCGCACTTCGGTAGGCGCTGTAATTAAATTGGGGGAACTGTCATGGTTACTAGTTCCAGGTATAGTATGGGCCTTTGTCGATAATAAGGTGGACACAGATGTTACCGATTGATGCCATCAAGGGCAAGGGTGTGCGGCGTGGTCCATAGGCTTGTTATGGGTCTCGTGGACCAACAGGCTTATCGTCCGAATAGGTCGGAACCCATCGCAAATCCGCTCACATCCGCAGTGACGAAATGGCTTATGCGAGATGGAGGGGAACTTATCCCAGGGTAATTCCCATCCGCAGTGACGGGTTGCCGTGTGCGGAATGGAAAGGTACCAAGTCCAGAGCTTGGTGTCTTTTCTCCATACGTTTGTATGGTGACTTGTTTGCCACTGGGACTGGTAGAGGAGGGCGGGCCCTCAATTGCACGTTTTACCTATCGAGGGAGGACCGGTACATTGGTGCCAATGTAGCGGTAGGTGCGACCTCGATCGAATGGAAACTTGCTGTGAGGTACCGGCCGTCGCGCTTGTTAAAAAAAATAGGGGATTTTGGTTAGGGGCTCCTGGTGGGTGGTTGATTGTGTCCAACCCATGGGCGCCCTAGGGTTATTAGATGTGCGCTCCGAAGTATTATGCACCTAGGTATTTGAGGCGGCTTAGAGGGGCGTGTATAGCCTTTAGTTGCCGCTAAAGGGGAACCATGGTGGCTAAAGGATTGGGGAACCAGGTATAATGTCTCAGTCCGGTGGTATCGGTTTGATTTGTGGACCGGTGTTGCTGAGACATTTGGGAGACGTAGGAGATCTAAGGACGAATGTCCTGAAGTTTAAATAAAGGAGCTAAGCCAGGTGTCCTGCTAGGTGCTGCTACGCGTAGTAGCTGTGTTACGAGGGAAGCTGGCTTGCTGGAATAGGGTGGAAGGTCAAGGAGGGTTGCATGAAGGCTATGGTTGGCGAGCATGAGCGCCAATATCCAGAAAAAAAAAGACAGAAAAGGTTGAGATGTTTCACGCGAGACAAAACCGAGCGTCCTATAGATTATATGCTACGCGTAGTAGCTGTTGTTACATAAGGGGCCGGTTTGCAGAAAATGTGTGTTGAGCAATGGCGAGCGTGTGCGCCAATATTTGTAAAAGGGGTCTTAAAAGGGTGGATAGAGGCGAGTTTTGCCAGTATTTAAAGAAGGCCAAAGGTCATCACTTTGAACTCGAAGAGTCCGAAGGGTGTGATGAGGAGCCGGTTAAAGGAGTTAAATTGAGCCGATGTTGGGTCAAGTGAGGTTGGGTGGGGTCCAGTGTTTAAGGGGCATTGTGTCCCGATGTAAGAGACGAGCTGTTAAGAGACGAGTCGGTTGTGGAGGAATGAATGGAGTCGAGAGAGTTGAATGTGAGCGACGTGTAGTCGAAAAAGAAATTAAATGTAGTCGGAAGAGGTTGAAAAGGAGTCGTGTGGAGTCGAGTAGTGTTGGAAAGGGTTGCACTTAATCAAAACCCTGAAGGGGCTTACAGTCGTGTTTATATTAATAATCTTACAGGTTCTTAAAATAATTATTATTCTGTCATGCGTATATTCGATGTTTTGCGATTGTATAATTATCATTATGTAATATTTGGCATTTGTTTGTTTAGAGTGATTAATATTCAAAATATTTCTGGTTATTTGTGTTCGTCTTAACATAAGATCCAAAAACAAAGTAAAGGATAAAGTAAAAATTCAAGACTGCTTTCCATTAATTTGGTTAGAATTTATCTGTGTGTATATATTTATATTAATTTATATCAATCATGAGTAAAAATTAGGAGAAGCAGTTAAAATAATATTTAAAAGCAAGGAATTAGGAATACAATGAAAATATTTTTATTTTTTTAAACAATATGATGGTGCTTGCATATATATGTATATATGTATATAAATTAAAAGTTTTTGTTGTTGGTTGCTTTTAAGTCAATTACAATTTTTATTGTTATTTGGCATATTCGTACATTATTTTCGTTAAACACTGTCAGTGGTTTAATGAGGGAGACAAATAAATGTACGTATTTTTAAAATTCAATGAGCGCAATATAAATGAAAAATATAAGACAAACGGTTTCTGAAAGTGCGCGTGATAAATAAAACGTTAAATTTAGAATAAAATACAAATACTAATTACGTAATGTCGTTAGTGTATAAAACGACAGTCTTCGCAAAAAATTAACTTTCCTTTTGCTTTAAGTGTACTTGTGACAGGGATTAAGAGCAAGTACGTTACAATTGGAATAATTATTACAGTAAAATGGTACCAATTTCGGGTATGATACATTTAGGACGGTTATTAAAAATATACTTGACGTTGCCTCTTCTTAAAATCGTTAGTATAATTGATCTTAATTGTTCAGTTTTTATCCCTTTTTATTATATTTCGTTAATAGAAAATAATTTATTAACGTACAACTATTCATATTTGTTTAACGATACACAGAAAATCTTAAATTGATTTATTTATTTTTACTAATTCGAATACATGAAATTAATATTTCGTTTTGATTTAGTTTGTCAGCACGACACAGTGAAGTGCAATGAAAAAGAAAAAAAAATTTACACTATTTTGGTATTTAATGTTATTTTTTAAGTCATTGATGGTAATGTGCTTTGAAAATTTCCGATTGTTCATGTTGGTTTGTACATTTCAAAAGAAAATAAAAGAAACGCACTCATACAAACGAACATATTTCCGGACATATATCCATCTATACGAATGCCGATATCTTTTATAAATAAATTAAAGAGGTTTTAACCAACGAGAACTGTATGTGAAAATTTGCACTTCAAATCACTAATTAATTTCTGCAAAAAAAAAAGCTAATTAATTACTTCTGCTGATTTTTTGTATTTGATATAACCCAATAATCAATTTTTAAAAGTGTTATTAAAAAAAAAGGCAAACCTGTGATGCGATGTTGTTGGATAAAGTGTTGAGTCAGGTGGTGTCGCTGGGACGTTGGAGCGATGCTTTCCGGTTCATTGTCGTCTACATTTGTTGCTCCAAATTTCCGTTCCAGTCATTTGGTAAGACGGACAAAGTAAAATTTTGCTCCAGTTGCTAGTAATGCGCCTTTCGGTTTTGTTTCTAGCCATCCGGTAATATTAACGTTGTAGCCTTCTTCGAGGAAGCTGTTGGCATAAAATTCCATACATGTCAAATGTCACCAAGGGATATTACACACGCGTTTAGTCTGTGTGTCGTTAGTGGCGTGTCTTGTTTACGTTGGTGATGTTGAGCATGTGTCCTGTGCTGCTGTTCGGTGATACAGGTGGCTACGCTGCATCGCTGGGACGTCGTTGGCAAAGCGGTGTTGGGTAGTGGGTATCCTTTTAATTGTCTTCTGTTAATTGTGTATTAATTCGGAGGCATCTGATTGGCTTAGTTCCGACAACTCTTTCACTTGTAAGGCTGGTGAATACAAAAAAAAAAGGAAGGATACTTATCTTACCAACTCCTGGCTATTGTTGTTGAGGTGGTTGTTGTTTTGTGCTACTGATGATGGTCCGGAGATGGTGTTGTTCCTCGTGCTGGAAGAAAGGCTGGCGTTGGGGCGATGTGTTTTGTCCATATATTATTTTACGCCGCTAGTCACCGTTTTATACTCCTGACACCCGAACGAAGATTCGCGAGTTCTTCGCTGCTCACCAAAAGTCACTGTTTTGTTCGGAGGTTGCGTGTTCTTTTTACACTCGCGGGTCACCAATGTAGGGACGAAGTCAGGGCACCGACATGGGCGCTGGGTTCCACTTCGTTCTCACACAAAAAAAAAAAAAGTTCCGCCGCGGTCTGTAAACGAACGATCACCAGGGGAAACCATACAGAAATTAAAATACACTGCCACAGATTTAAATGGTTATTTCATTTTAATTTATTGTATACTGTTGTGGTGGCACAAATACACAATTAAAAACAAAACGATTTGATGTAACTTTAAGTTTAAATGTTATTCGACAGGGGAAAACACGAATACATTTCGTGGTTACCCAACGCGACTCTCGACTCACGACTGGAGACAACGACTCGAACGATTATAATCGATTATCTCTTCCCTGTGCGCACCAGGGTAGCGATGGAGCCGCGACCCGCTCGGGTCGAAGGATAGAATTTGACTCAGCGATCGTCATCTCATGCAGAGATGATTTCGCTAAGGAAGAAAAAGGAAGAGAGAGAAAAACTTTTCTCTTAAGGGTGTAACTAGTGGCGCAGTGGTATATGTGCGCGATCGAACAGATTCAATGCTGTTGCATGTGTTCGAAAACAGGCAGGTGGCAAGGACAATAGGGAAAAATGACCACATGCGCCGCTGGTAATGCGGGTCATTGTTTACACGATGCCTCGTCGCTATTTTCGACGTTAGGAGAGAAAGGTGCTAAAAGCAAATTGGATGTTTATGGCATCTCTGGCTGCAATAGAAACCGGGTTCATATTTGCATTAGGAAATGCTGGAGAATTTGGTTTCAGCGTCTATTGCGCTAATTATATGCAGCTGCTTGGGTTGTTTGTTGGTAAGACAAACAAAAAAGGTTGCCAGGCAATGTGTATGAAAAGGTATATGACGCGGCTGGGAAAATAGACGGCGCGATATTTATGGTCCCTGTCATGACGGTTACATTGAATGCATTCCGAATTATTTTGTTTACTGGAATTTGTCTGGTACCGAATTGGTTCAGAATACCAAATAAGCAAACAAAGAAATCTTACGGAAAATTGTATGCGAAGGGATGCATGAAGGAAAGTTTTCTTTATAGGGATTTTATGATTACAGATGGTGATCTATATAATGCGTGAAGCATTTACAGGTACTAATACCGTTGGATTAGCAAACTTAAGGGAGTTGGGTAGTAGTTGTGGGGGTTTTTCAGGTAAGTAGACCGTAGGGTTTGGCGGAAACGCTACATGACCTTTTCGAATTTGTCCTACTAAAGAAGGGTTGAAACACGCACACGATGATCCTTTTTGTTGCTCATCGCATGTATCGCCCAGCATGCAAACCATAGACTTCGAATCAAATAAAAATAAACCCATTCGCAGCTGGAGCAAGTCGTTCTGAAAAGGGTTAAATGTGCTTACACGATCAGTGACTACGAGTAGCATGATTGCTGATTGTGCGCATGTTGTTGTTGGCGTCAACAGAGGTCGAACCGTCGTGTGTGTATTTACACTGACGAGTTCTCGATCCTTTTTTGCGGCCAGGTGCGTTCCATTTAAAGAGCCCGAACGCATGGGTTTACCGCCGTATGCCACGATGTATTTGTCGTTCGTGTGTCCAACCGATGTGGGCATGCATAAAAGAACCAAAAGGAAGAAATATCTCCTGTGGCATTGTAGCCGACTTCTTAGAAGACATTTCGTTGGTAGGAACTAATGTAATGTTGGTTGCTAGATGTGCGACCAATTTGCCCTTCCTATAGAAACGCTTGTGTTGCAGATGGTGTTTTACCTCAGCGCGGTTAAGTATTTCAGCGGTGGTTGATCGTTATGAGCAGGTTTCTTTCAGGTTTCTATATGCCCTAGGTGCGAGTTTTAAATGGGGCAATGGGAAGATGATAGGTGGCGTTCAAAGAAACCGTCACACCTTCTCTCGGAAACGCTCCCCCACCATGCCTCGTTCCTATCTCTTGCTAGACCAACCGATAACGTCGGTTGAATCGATTCGCGACCTGGGCGTCCTATGCGACAAGGAACTTAGATTTACCGCACATATCGATGACATAATCCTCAAGGCCAACGCCGCCCTTGGCTTTGTAAAACGTTGGTCGAAGAAATTCCTAAACCCATACGTCACCCGATCACTCTACATAACTTTTGCCCGGCCACTACTCGAATACGCTAGTGAGGTCTGGTCCCCATATCAACCGTCTCACATTCGTGGGATCGAGGGCGTTCAACGTCGTTTCTTGCGCTTTGCCCTCCGTGGACTTAACTGGGAAAACCCACTCATCCTTCCACCATACATATGCCGGCTCCTTCTCATCAATCTTAACACACTTGAGGAGCGCAGAATCCATGCCGACATCATCTTTGTCCATCGCCTTATGTCAGGCTCAATCAATTGCCCAAGCTTGCTCTCCACTTTATCACTGCATACAAACCCCCGTAATGTGCGGAACCCTCGTCTGTTTTACGTGACCGCTCATCACACTTCTTACGGTGCTAACGAGCCCATCTTGCGTATGCTACGACATGCCAACTCTTTCCCCACCTCCTTCGATTTCAACCTCTCCACTACTGCCCTCAAACGACGTCTCAGAAGTAACTCGTCCTAAGCCCGTCTCACAAATGCCGTATCTGCCTCCCCCACATACACTTGCTCTTTCCTAGCCTCCTACCCCCCCCCCCCCCCCCTCGACCAGTCATTTTTGCCTCGTGGTTTTTCTTTTTTATTCTTACTCTTGAATTAAGATTGTCTGTTAGGTTCTTTTTTTTTAGAACTTTCGCCATATTAACGATTATCTAATGCCACATCTGCCAACCCCACATACACTCGCTCTCCCCATGCCCCCTACCTCCCCTATTTCCCAGTCCTCCTCTCCTTCCTGATTTTCCTCCTTTTTTTCTTTTTTCTCTTTTTTTTTTAATTATTTCTGAATTACTACTTTAGAGTTTAAGTTAGTCTGTAAGGTATTGTATTAATTTATGCTTGGATTAAGCCAAATAAATGAGGGTTCTGCCCTCACTAAACTTTAAACTTTAACTTTATGCACTTGAATTCTTGGCCAGAAGATCGGACAGTAAATAAGAAGTAATATCGACAAAAATAATTTTTACAATCCCCTTAATGATCAATTCCCGGTACTTTTTTGACAGAATGTATGTTGAGTGGGCGCAAGACTAATGACCTTGCCCGGACAAAACAAATCATTATGGAAAATTTAACAAGCCTCACGACTTGCTAAATAAGGCCAAGACATGTTCCCGGTTGTAGTGCCGATGATGATGATGACGATGTTGAGTGGGTTAACGAGTTAATTTGGGTCTCGGCTGGGGTGGGATATCAAGTTTTGATCGGTGAAGCTGGTGCCTCTGATATTACAAAATGCCGTTCCTAGTTGAACCTTGACAGTGTTTCCCGGGCGGATTCGACTACGCGGTTGTTTACAGTTCGGGTTTTTATAAAAACATTTACATGCGGTTGCTTTTGACTTAGCCCCCACCCCCCGCGTATATGGGAATTGGAAATTACTTTATCTCACATGGTGCTCTCATAAATTATTTTAATTTCACTTCGAGTAAAGAGCTAATATCAAGAATGTTAACGAAGATTTCTCCTGACGATAAGGCGGAACGTACAGCGTGACGGGGTTGTATTTCACCTTGGTACCAACTTACTACCTACGCCAACCTTTTTCGGACCGTTTCATCAAGCAAGTTCTGAAAGATGATGAATGATTTCTCTCGAGCATTTCACGGAGCCTTTAGCTCGATGTGGTGGTATATTACCGTGCGGCAAGACTTTAGAATCCTACTTATCACTCGGCCTTTAATCGCCGTATACAGCTTGGCTGTGATGATCATTTGTGACATACATTTTTGCACATTTGAAACATGAATAGAAATAAAAATACAAATGTTATTTTGTTGATCATTTATTTAGCGTAATAAACATTTATTGAATTTTTTTTTTTTTTTTTTTTTTAATGACAGATGTACCCTGCAGTCGACTTGCGTAGTCGTGGATTTGGAAAACTCGCTGACACATGCTGCGAGGTACGGAAATTTCAACTTCCCGAATGTCCCCATCGCTTCTTCTTGAACGTGGCCGCCCTGTTTGTTAATTTTCGTTGTCGATCCCATTTGCTCGAACTTCTTAACCCAAGCTTTGATTAAATTAACACTTGGATACTCACTTGCACGGTGTAATCCGCATTCAATTATAAATGGGCGTCGTATAGTAACGTAGGAGGAATCTTTGTTTTTGTAATATTGTTTTACACAAAAAGCACACTGTTGTCCCGTGAAGCGCTCCATCGTGGCATAAATTGCATGACGCGGGACACAATTACCCGCCACCTTTCCCCCTGTCCACCTAAGGGTTTTTAAGAAATCAAGTGTTGCCATTTGCAAAAGTTGATGGTCCACCCTATATGACCCTATCGGAGTACCTGGCTGACTTTCAAACAGACAACTGGTCTCACAGTTTTTGCTCGTGCTATTTATCTTAATCAACCGTTATTTTCACAATAATTTTCACAATTTAATTATCATTATCTTGTTTTCTTTGCCTCGTTTTTTGCATACAAAAATTTGAACAAGTGTTATAACCGTTAAGTTATGGCCCCTGGGCCACGTGTGTTAAATAAAATCAAGCGCAAACGGTTGCGTTACGACCCCGTTATTGGAGGTCAAACTCCTCCCGATAAACTTTCAAAAGTGAACAATGAAGTTCTAGAAAAATCTAAAATGTGTTCAAACACTAACTTTTTCCAACCACTTCAAAGTCTGATGGAAGACGCTCCTGAAATGGATCCGACCAATGACGAACAGTGCGCAGAACTTCCTAAAGAAACCGTTCCGCCAATTGTGGTATTAAAAACAACTAGTGCCCAAGTGCGTGATATTTTGAGCAACATTAAGATAGACAAATACTTAATCAAAAACATTTCGCTTGGGCAAAAAATATGTGCCCCAACAATAGATGTATATAATAAAATCAGAACCGAACTCTTATGGTTAAAATGTGAGTTTTTCACCAACTTGCGTAAGGAAAATCGTCCATTAAAGGTAGTGTTATCCGGACTAGACTTAATTAGCAATGATGTAGTGAAAAATGAACTAATTGCACTCAGGATAAAGTGCCTAGATGTTAAAACCATCACATTAAATCCGTCAACAAAAGCTCTGTACAAACACTACTTGTACATCGTCTATATTCAACGCGGTACTCTTAAATTAAACGAACTAAAACGGAACTACTCAACCTTGTTCAAAACCATCGTTCGCTGGGACTTTAAAAAACATAATCGAGGTAAGGTCACACAATGTCACAATTGCCAGCTTTACGGTCACGGCTCGATGCATTGTCATAAAAATAGCTTCTGTGCAATATGTTCGGGACACCATAAAACATCCGACTGCAAAACGAATGAGGTCATCAAGTGTGCAAATTGTAGTGGGCCACATAAATCCACCGATCCAGAATACATAAGCCGAAAGCAATACATAGATATCCGCCGCAAATTCTCCCCACGCGGACGTGGTACAGGAAATACAACGTTCCTACAGCCTCCGAGTGACAAACAGCAGCCAGTGCCCGACCGATTATCCATTGATAATTTTCCTCCACTACCACGATCTGTGCGTCAACCTCCACCTCCTTCATCCACCTGGGCTTCTGGCCTCCATCAAATCCAGCATCCTTCCAGCAGTGATACGACACACACGAAGAAAAATCCGTCTGAAACTATAACTAATGATAACTTGTTCTCATTTACCGAGATAAACTCTCTTCTTAATGAAGTTGTAACCAAGCTTAGTGCTTGTCAAACTAAAGCTGACCAATTTAACGTCATTACTTCATTAGCTATTAAGTACATATACTCGGGAAAAACATGTTAAGAAACTCTCTTAACATCATAACTTGGAATGCGAGAAGCATCAAAAACAAACAGCATGCATTTTTTAGTTTCTTGATAAATTTTAATATTGACATTGCACTTGATTCAGAAACCTGGCTCAAACAAGACATTTCTTTCTCACATCAAAATTACATATGTTATCGCCTAGACAGGGTACATGCTAGTGGTGGAGGTGTCGCCATTGTTGTGAAAAAATGTATAGAACATTCCTTGCGTCCTTCATTGCACCTTAAGTTAATTGAGGAAACATTAATGTGACATTAAGTGATAACTCCAAGGTGAGTCTTTTTTCGGTCTATTTCCCTGGTGGAAATAGAAACATTAAGAAATCTACTTACCTTAAGCGGGATCTGCAAAAATTGTATAGAGTCAACACTCGAAACAAGGTAATTATTGGTGGTGATCTAAACTGCAGACATCAGTCGTGGAATTGTCTTAGGGCAAACAGCTGGGGTAACATTTTACTAGATGTTGCAGAATCCAGCCCAAGGTTTTCCATAGTTTATCCACTTCTCCCCACCTATATCCCAGCGAGTGCTAACAAGAACCCCTCAAATCTTGATCTATATATCACTAATATTCCAAATTACTGCACAGTACCATTAACTCTTAATGCGTTAGTTGTAAATCGTACCAGTTTATACCACAACTATTCCGCCGCCGACTGGAATTGTTATAAATCATATATAAACACGAAGTTGGTTCCAGGTTATACTAGGCTAAATTCTATAACCTGCAGCGAGCACATTGATATCCTATGCAACAATTTTGTTTCTGTTATCAATAGAGCGGCCGATCTTGCGATACCTAAATGTTCCACTGCTCCAGTTGATAAAGCACCGCTTCCTGAAAATATGTTACATCTGATTAGGCTACGAAACTCTGAAAGAAGAAAATGGCTGCGTTATAGAATCGATTGTTTTCTAGTTAATGTTAAAGGTTTAAATAATATCATTAAAAACGAAATCTCAGCATATAGGAACAAGTGTTGGAATAAACACCTTTGCCCTCTGACAAAGCACGCAAACCGTTCTGGAAAATATCAAAAATTATGAAAAAGAGAGGGTCAAGTATTCCTCCGTTTAAAGTTCACGACAAGTTGTTTATTTCTTCAGTGGAGAAATCGAACCTACTTGCTAACACGTTTAGTAAGAACCACTCTATATCTATGCATCTAAGCGACGCGTACACTGAGGCTGAAGTTGCTAACACTATCCATGTACTTTCTGAAACACCGGCTGAAAGTACTTACGCAACTAATATCAGCAAAGTTAAAGAATTGATAAAAAAATCGAAATCAAAAAAGGCTGCGGGTCTCGATAATATTAACAACAAATTAATCAAAGCACTTCTGTGGTAGTGTTATGTAGTGTGTCTGGCACGACACGGATTCACTTAACACCCACTACTTAATTCACGGCAGCTGATTTTTTTTTAAAATAAAACGCCTTCACTTTTTCTTCTTCGTCTCTTTATTAATTTACACCAAAGATGATACACTGACTGGAACAATATTTATTTAAACTATGGCTATATCAGTTTGTTTTGTTTTAAGGTGAGTGTTTAATCCAAAATAATATCCCGCTTCCATTAGGCACCATCAACAACACCAAAATCCCGACGGTCTCGTGAATTTGTTAACATAAAAGCAAAGTATAATAAACGCACTAAATGACGAAAGGCCACTGAAAACGGTTTTAATTGAATGTTCCTATTAAAAATAACTTAAGCGATACGGCGTGATTAGAAATAATAGAAAACTAATAAATAAACTGCCGACGGGAATAAAATATCAAGACTCGCCACACACAAGTTGACTCCAAGGAAAAAGGCTGACTGACTAACTGGAGCTCACCAAAGAAAAGGGGAAACCTCAAAGAAACTGAAAAATAGGAGGAGCTACACGATTAACTCGAGGTAGTTAATCGTGATTGGACCGGGTGAAATAGGCATACATTATGCATGTGTGCGTATGCCTTGCATACGATCGTCCGGCGACCCTGGACGGATGCCGACATCGCTGCAGCATCTTACATGAATGTAAACAAAAACATCTGGTCATCCTATGGGAGGCCATAAATCAACATCTCGGTTGACGATGTGAATTCCCTTTGGTCCGCCGACGGGTGGCGGCCGTTATTAGGGATTTTTGTATGCATAGCATTCTGTGGTGCCAATGCTATGTTTAGATATTGCAACGAATATAGGGTGCAGCCATTGCCAGATGTTGAAAGTAAACACTTGCTGGCTGCATCCAGTTCGTTGCTTGTTTGCGGTCCCTGAACGTGGGGACCGATAATAGGAAACCAGCGATTGCTGGTAATTAGAGAAATGTTTGGTTTGCCTCAGCCGAAACCTTGTCGGCGGTGGCAAACCAATGGGACCAAATAGCCGCATGCAAGAAGTGCCATGGGCAAACAAATAAAACGAGTCAACAAGGAACTCTTTGTTGATGTTGTTTCCATAGCATAAGGCTATGGAAACAAGATGCCCTGGGCGGAATGTATGCCTAAGGATAGGATTTCAAATGCCGCGGCAATGTGATAATCTTTGCCGTGGACTTATGTTTTTCTTAGGAATCAATGCCCGGTCGAGGGTGAATTTTCGATGCCACGGCAAGGTGATAAGTTTTGCCGTGGGCTTAATGTTTTTTTAGGAATCAATGCCTGGTCGAGGGTGAATTTTCGATGCCACGGCAAGGTGATAAGCTTTGCCGTGGACTTAATGTTTTTTTAGGAATTAATGCCTGCCCGAGGGTGAGTTCTCGATGCCACGGCAAGGTGATAAGCTTTGCCGTGGACTTAATGTTTTTCAGGGGTGGTGTTGGAGAAAAAGGGGTTTGGAAGGAAAACCCCCCACAGAATAGGTAAGCTGCCTAACGGATATTCAAAACAGTTATCCGATTGGGTAACCGTCTTAATTCCAGCGATTTGGCTGGGGGTAAATGCCGTAGCAAGGTTACACAACCTTGCTGAAGTTCGACCGAGAGGTAAGTCGTTCGCCTGGAATAGTGGGAATCGAGCGATGCATGGCTCTTCGGGCCCTGAAAAGCCCCACACTTCCACCTGCTGCAAGTAACTATTTAACATTCATTTTCAACGCATGTCTTAAGAATTGTTATTTTCCGGACTGTTGGAAAACAGCAATAGTAATACCTATCCCGAAACCCGGCAAACCGAAGAACAGCCCCGAAAGCTACAGACCTATTAGTCTACTTGGCTGTCTAAGTATGCTCTTAGAAAAAATCATTAAGGAAAGGATTGATCGTTTTGTGGAAGACAATAACATCTTACCAAACTTTCAGTTCGGTTTCCGTAGTGGTCACAGCACAATCCACCAAGTCTTGCGCATTAAAAACCACATAGCTGGTAAATTCATCGACAAGGAGTCAACGGGACTGGTTCTTCTAGACATCGAAAAAGCTTTTGATACGGTATGGCACGATGCCTTGATTTATAAGCTACTAAAACTTAAGCTGCCAATACCGCTTATCAAAATTATCCAGAGCTTTCTTCATTCGAGAAAATATGTTGTGAGTTTAGGAACCGACATATCCTCTACTCACCAAATCCACCATGGTGTACCCCAAGGCTCGGTCCTTGGTCCCATATTATTCGCATTGTTTGTCGCAGATGTACCATGTCTAGGTGAAAACATTCAGGTAGCTATGTTTGCCGATGATACAGCCATTTTCTCTTCGGGTGCCTGATTCACGAATGTCTACAACTCTTTGCAAGCAGCTCTTGACAAGCTAGCAGTATATTACAGGAAATGGAAAATAAAAATAAATGGTAATAAAACACAACCTGTCTGGTTTTCGAGATTTAGGAAACACTGCTACCTACCAAATGGCACTAAACTCAGTATGTGTGCAGTTGATATTGATTGGTCCGAAGACTGTAGATATCTAGGTATTATTCTAGATAAAAAACGTATCTTTCAAAAACACATCACTACCACAATAGACAAAATAAACAAAGTCGTAAGAGTTATGTATCCATTAGTGTGTAGAAAGTCAAAGCTTAGCATCGAAAATAAACGTATAATATATAAAACCATTTTTCAAGCTATACTCCCCTGTATGGTGTAACTGTGCTCGCACACACAAAATAAAATTGCAAAGGTGTCAAAATAAAATATTGAAAATGTTGCTGAATTTGCCATGGCATAATTCGACACATGAACGACATGGAAACGCAAACGTTAAACCGGTAGAGTTCCTTATTGACGAAATCAATCGAAACTTCTTCGTCAATTGTTCTTTTTCTGACAATGTTCTCGTTTTGCGTCTTGCGTTATCCTAAATCACTACATATGTACTCTGTCGATGAAAATTATATCGAGGTCATTACTATATAAAATAACCGGATATCCGTGTGTTGTATTCCAGAATACTACCCTTATTCGCTTTAACACTAACTCATGTCCTTTCAAACACAACCCTTAAAAACACAACCCTTAAAACTACATCCTCACATATCCTACATTCTCAGTTAATACAATTCATAAATAAACAGACACAATATTCTATATCCAGTCACTTACAGCACATTTCATAAATAAACAGACACTATATTCTATATCCAGTCACTTACAGCACATTTCATAAATATGCCCCTTTTCATAACAAGCACATTTTTCATTTCAAAACATGGCCACTTTGATTTTCGTTCAAAGTTTATTCAAAATTCTAAGTCACAGAGACTTCTAGATTGTTTTGTTCAGTTTATACGCCACAGTCAGTTAGAACAAAATGTTCTATATAAACAAGTAAATTTATATGAAAAAAATAGAAAGAAGAGAACTCAGCTTGAGAGAGCTGAGTTCGATAAAATAAAATAAAAATAAAATAATTATTTAAATAAAAAGAAAACTTTAATTCTTTTAATTACTATAATAACCTCCACGCTCTTCCCTCGAAAGAGGAAGCACGGCGACTGGAGACGTAACACGTGTAATATTAGTCTTAAGATTCAAATAAGGGTTTTTTATTGTAGTTTTCCCTTAATTTATTATTTGTTATTCATTAAAATTGTGCTATTGTCGTTATATAGATTTAAGATTATAGTTGTAAAGGAATTGCTATCCTAAATCTCTTAAGTACTAGTTGTAAAATATACCATAAATGTAATTATCTACTAAATAAAAATTGAATTGAATTGAATTGAATATGACCCTATTCACGGTGTTGCCAATCAATTACAATTTGCTTTGATTCGATGCGTTCTGGTAGGCGTAGGTGTGATAAGCCGACACTACCATATGGGAAGAATAAGATCATTCCTCCTGATTCATCAAGAAACCACCGACTCGGTAAAGAGAAGACGTAGACGAGCCAGTGGCGTCATGAACTCTCCGGTTCCTAAGGGCCAATAAATACTACTAAATAATAAATACTATGACTCGATAAGTTGAACTGGATTTCTGTTATCGGCCATTATGGCCGGGAGATCATCTGTCTTTAGCGGAATTCCACGTTACGACGGTGAAATCGTTATTACGAAAAACTTTACTTACGAAATTTCGATTAAATAACTTTCATGTATACCGACTGCTGCTGGTTTTGTACTATTACCCCTGTTTCTTTGTACTATTACTTTTTGTAGACAGTTGCTGATGGGTTTGCGACTGTTCTACTAAGAAGTGTACTTGTGGAAACTTCTGCTGATATGGTAGTACATGTTTCCTAGAACTCCTAGAACGAATGAGACTAAGAAATATAAATAACACTACAAAATACGATATAGAACCACACAGTTCTTGATGAGACAATGCTTTAGATTAAGGAAGTAGACTAATTAATACTACCAGAAGCCAGATTTAAAGCCAACAAAATTGTGGTGCAAGGCTAATAACATTGCCCGAAAAAACAAATTATTATGGCAAAATTAACAAACAACTTGTTAAATAAGGCCAACACCGCATCCCGATTGTAGCGCCGATGGTGATGATGATGATACAAAGTTGTACAGAAACCTTGAAATAAATAATTCAAAATTCCAGACGTCATGTGTTAAAAAACAAACATAAAAATATAAAAACTCTAATTCAGATAAAGGTTCAGTTGAATAAACAAAGTAAAAATTCAACAATTTTTACGGTAAATTAAGCACTTGTATTTGCTTTAAAGTATCTTCAACAATGCTTCGCAAAAGTCATTTAAATGAGGTTAATTAAGGAATGACGCTTTCATCAAAACAATTGAACTAAATGGGAGCGTGTTTAGCATATCGATGATGACTATGATAAAGGCCATATAGACGATGCAATCATCACTGTATTGAAACAAAGAAAACAAACAGATTTTATTACGTAAATGCAGGGTACTAGAGACGTAAATTCAAGATTTACAATTGGAGAATAATTTAGTTTGGGGAAAATAAACTTTTGCTAGAGCCATTGATTTATTTTATGTACAAATATAATTCGCCATTTTGTTACTACATTTATAATCTTCGTTTATATTTCCGAATGATGCCCTTGACTCTTTAGTATGAAACAAAGAAAGTCGTTTATGTAATTCTTCCAATATTTTAACCTCTGGGCTCTTCTGGAGCACCGTATACATTTTATTTTTTCGTCAAATGAGAATAACGATATTAGAATTAACTCTACCTTGTGGTATTCGGCATCTTGAACCCCGAAGTAAATGTCGAAGCGGCCTCTTCGGATGTGCCTTCTTAGTGTTTCTTCTATATTACTTCTGCTTTCTAGTGGATCTATCTCGATTACTGTTCTTTTATGGATAACATGGACCTCTTGCACAGGGGTGTATGTTGACATGACTTGCGTCTTATACTTGTTAACTATTTCGTCATTTATACCTATGTGGTCCAATCTTTGCTCATCTGTAGAATGACGAGTTGCACTATCCGAGATTGCTAGGTTAGATTCATCTTCGTTGTCTTTGTTTATCTTCTCTGAATGTTTTAATCTATTCAGGAAGTCCGCTACCTTATTCTCTTTCCCTTGTAAGTATTCGATTCATGATTAAACTCTTGGCGTTTTAATAATTAACGCTGACGTCGTTTTGAAATTCTCTTCCTTTATATTTGCTGTTTAGGTATTTAATTGGTACACGGTCTATCACGATTATGAACTTATTCCCATAGAAATATGGCCTGAAATAGGTAACTGTGTAAACTATTGCCAAATATTCCTTATCTTTAGTGCGATAATTTTTTTCGTGATTGATAAACGTTCTAGATATGAAACACGCCGGGTGTCCTTGTTGAGACAACACTGCTCCCATGGCATTATCACTTGCATTTGTTGTTACCACAAATGTTTGGTCGAAATCTGGGTATTTTAGAATTGGATGAGAAGACAAGAGATCTTTCAGATTTTCAAATGCTGCTATATACTGTGGGTTTACCGGATTTGGTTTCATTCCTTCCTTAGTTAGAATATGAAGAAATTTAGTGTTTTTCTTCAGAAAGCTGGATTTATCTGCTTGAATCTTTAGATTATATTGTTGGAGTCTGGTAAAGATCTTTCTCAAGGAGCTTATGTGCTCTTCTAGTGAGGTTGAAAATATTGAAATATCGTCTATATACACAACACATATCGTATTAATGTACTCCCGAAGAATATTGTTTATCTTCCGTTGAAAAGTGGCTGAGGCATTCTTCAGTCCGAAAGGCATTCGAACAAACTCGTTGAGACCTCAGAGGTACCAAAAGCTGCTCGATGTCTTTCTCTGCTACCGTAACATCATGATAGCCTTTCGCAAGGTCTGTTGTATTGAAATACTGTGTTTTTTCCAGCTTATCTAGGATGCTTTCGATATTAGGTGTTGGGTACTTATCGTATATCGTGACCTGGTTAGGCTTCTGTAATCCACTACAATCCTAAATTTTTGAATTCCTGAATTGTCTTTCTTTTTCGGCACGACTATTATCGGCGAGCTATATCTACTCTTACTCTTCCTTATGATTCCTTGTCTCTCTATATCATCGATTTGCCTTCTAACCTCTACTTCATGAGCTTTTGGGTATCTATAGAGCCTTGAATTTATTTGTTCATAAGTGGTTGTTCGTGGACGATTGTATTTGTTTTTGTCAAAACATCTCCTTCTCTGTATAGCAAAGTACTAAATTCTTAAATTAGAGGTTCTATAGCTCTCCTTTCTTGTTCATTTAAGGGACCTTACTGGATGCCTCCGATTTGGCTTACTAAGAGTACATTGACTTCTTCACCAATAGACTTTGTCCCGAATGGAAGGCTCACACCATTAGTCATATCAACTGGTTCTTCATGTAAATGTTTCTAACATTTTTACCTATCCAGTCCATGTCTACAAAAAATTGTAAGGCTTTTTCATTTTAATGCTACCCACTTTATTCTTCCACTATACGGATATTTGAATTCTACTGGACAGATCGATGTCACTGTTTTAGTTGGTATGCTTACTTCTCCCTGAGTCGTTGATATTGCTGTCGTGTTTGTCTCTAGTACATCGTATTAAAGTTTTTGGGTGTTCCTTTCATATAGGATACTTATCGTGGACCCTCTGTCTAATAGTGCTAGATACTTTTCTTTTGCGGTGGTTAGTGTTAGTATGATTCTACTTTCCGAGGCTAATTTGTAAAAAAACGTGTGTGCTACATCCCTTGTTTCTTGCCTGTTTATCATGCCCACTGACATACGGTCTGGCCTCTGCCTTTGCTGTAAACTTACACCTGAACGTAGATGTTTCGTTTCCTTGCCCATAATTATTTGGACCTGTTCTCCAGTTGTGGATATCACCCAAGTTTTGCTTTAACCTACGATTTGTCCTGATTTGTCTTCTTGTCCTACGATATTACTTCTGCTCTGTCTATTATCATACTTCTTCCGTTGCATCAGTTGGCCTGGTCTCTGGTTCCTACCAAATTTTGGTTGTTCTTGTGGTTAGTCTGTGTTCGAAGTAGTTAGTAAAATTTAAATTAGTCCTATCCATCTCTACAAAAGAATCTATTATATTCCTTAGTTCTGATAAATTAGTTTTGTCCATTTTGTTATAAGCTACAGTACCCGACACTAAGCTCTTTACCTTCTGATCCAGCATCCCACTGAATATATCTATCATTGCATTACTCCCTTTGGTCTGTAGTGCAACCTCAATTTTTCCTGGCACTTCTCCCCATTTTGCGGAGGATTGACTCTTAAAAGGTTCTTACCTAGCCTCAGTATTTTGATCATAGATTATACTGAGGGCTCTTGCCTTTTCCTCTTTCTATTCGGCTAGCTTCCTTAAGCTATGAATCATGGCAGGGTTCCTTTTGCCCCATCGAATTCCCGGCTATGACGAATTTATTTTTCTAGCTTCTGACTAGCGCTTTGCTGCTGGTTCTGAACCATTAGTTGATTTCGTCGGCGTTAAGTCGTAGGCGATCTATCGCGGTTCACATCGAATCATGTGACTTTGTGTAATTTTTGTGTGATACATTGTATTTATTCGTGAATATTGCGACAAGTTCTAATTGCAAACAAAAATCCTATACGAGCACCTGTAATTTTCGCTGGATGGCGTAGTCGAAATCTGTCTTCACGGATGCCAGACAACAATCCGAGCACTACCCGACTACATATTGGACCGAAAAAAAGAGTTATCGAAACTCTACAAAGCTCAGGGAAGTGAAGACCACAAACATAAACAGTCAAGGAAAACACATTGACTATGAAAAAAAGTGGAATACGTAAAACATCATACAGCGCAGATGAAGCAAGTCTAAGAGGAAATTCTCACCCTACAGCAACTCCCCTAAAACAGTGACTATGCCAATATGAAAATAATGCCCTCTCAACAATCCAGTTTAAACCATCAAACATCTCCCCCCAAACAACTTCCGCCAACCCGCAAGGAATCCACCAAACAAGCGAAGACAGTGCCGAGTCTCCTGCCTGCTCAGCACAAGGCAACGATCAAAAATGTTAGACCACCACCAATCTACATCAAAAACATAACCAGCATCAGGGAAATAAACTTAATAATATAAAATGCCCTAGGACCCCGCAACTTCACCACCATCACTAAAGGCTCCTCTATGTCCATTGCAACAACAAGTATGGTTAATCACGACAAGACCGTTAAAAAACTTGCGGACTAAGACACACATTTTTTAACTTCCAACACTATCAACTCAAACCAGTAACATTCATCATTAGGCAAATTGACCCAACTTGGACCAACGAAGGACTAGCGTCAGAGATCATCAGGGTTTGCCCAGAGCTGAAAATTCACAGGCTGGACTGTAGCGTTCTACGAACGCACAATTCCGCCCAGGTAAGGTCCTACCTTCAAAGAACGTACTTACCTGGGAGCGTGCACGCGCCCACAGACGCGTGCCCCAAAGTCCCACCATAGGGCCAGCAACTGCAAGGAACTGAACGTCCCCAAAGCTTTTTGGGTCAAGCTCAACAATTAGAATTCATCATGCCTGAAACAAGGGTTAAACATCCAAGCGTCCTACCCCGAAAAATGCCATATACCCTGCCTGCGCCCAGGAACATATCACCGAACCGGCAATTCCGAAATTGGATACGAAGAATTGCTAGCATCAAAGAAGGAGCCGATCAATGGCTGCACGTGCGGGTAATCTGATACGAAGACCACCCACACACAGCGATACAATAATGTATGTTGGTAATCCGCTACCAGATTCCTGGGAAACGCAATTATCCCAATGAGATAATTCAAATAATGCATGAGGTGTGAAACCTACAAACGATCCATTCCGGTCCCTTCTGAATTTCACACCCTCAGAAGGATCTAATGGATTTCGGCGTGTTTACACCAAAGTAAATAAACCTACGGACTATACGTCCTAACACTCATCTCCGTTCTGCGCGCCAGATGTGCCGCGCAAACAGAAAACCGTGAGATTGAGATGCTATCACCACCACCGAGGCTGATGATGATGTATGTGTGATCTCTTGTAGGCATCCAAAGTATCCGTGGGAAGTATTAACATGCTGCTAACTAAATTCGAAAATTCTGTTAGCAGAAGTAAAGAAAAAAGTGTCTGCACAGATACAGATGGACAATCTGTATCGAGGTATTTTGGTAGGCAGTCAGAGAGTTCCATCGTCAACGGAAGGACAAGTACCACCGACGAGGAGGTATTGAGTAACTAGAGATAACTCGTTTTTTGGATGTTCCGTATCCGAATTTCGGTAAATTAATCGTCAGGAGTAACGTGCGTTTCGTGGAGGTGTTTCGCTGAGTAATTAATTAAAAATGGTGTCGAGACATTTATTTAAGTTTTGATTAAATAAAAAGAAGATTAAATCCGTAAAGGACCTGTGCGTTTTAATTGTGTTGTTTCGCTTTAGCGAGTTTCTTTCTGGGTTCGGTTCGAATTGTGTGCGGACAGTGTTCGGCGGAACACTCCTTTCGACTAAGACAAGGATATTTCCGCCAAGGTTGTGACCGCGACGCGAGTAAAAAGAAAACGCGAACAACAATTTCAAAGTGGTAACACCGACCCGTGAAACATCAATAATAAATGAACACGCGTAAATAAGCACCTACAGTCACACAGAAAAGAATACGCGCGGAAAAATAACACATAAAACAGACAGAGCCATTTTTTTCGTCACGCGACAAGGAGTACGAGAACCCCACGAGGAGGTGATACGCGTTAAGATAATCCGAGAAAGAAAGTTTAAGTAATATTAAATCGCGATTGTTGGAGGTCGAGAAGTTGTTTCGGTCGAGTGGCATTGTGCAAAAACTCTTTAAGTGTTTCTGAAGTAGATTGTTAATGTGTGTAGGAAAAATCACCGTTACATGTAAACGTTCAAATAAATGAAAAAACGCTTCCAAAAAGAAAACAATCTTGCCTGAGTTTCATTCGTGTGTTGTATTTATTTTCGTGTGTAGTGTTAGTGTTCCACGGAACACAACTTGCGACCAAGGCAAATTAAAACCGCCAAAGGACTACTTTCAAACTCCGTATATGGGAGAAAACAACTTAAGGAGCCTACGGATTATCCAAATTCCTCCAAATGAAGACACCAACAAGCTCAAACAAATTAAGTGTTTGTTTACGCACAAGATCAGTATCGAGGAGCACCGTAAACAAAGCATCATCCATTGCAAGAGATGCCAAGGGTCGGGACACTTGGCGGTAGCTTGCCACCTAAATATAAGATGCGGCAGATGTGCCGATGATCATCAACCAGGAGAGTGCAAAGTCAACCCACAGGGTATGGAACCAGGAAAAATCCAAACCACAAACCCCGATGGATCCAATACCAGTAAGGAAATGACATGCTGTAACTGCAGAGGTCCGCATCCAGCTAATTTCTCCCAGTGCCCTCATGAGTTGAGGGTTCTCCAAAGACGAATGAAGCCAAGTACAACCAATAAACCCGCACCAAGCAAATCCACACCGCAGAACATATTACTACAACCTACAAGGCCAGGAACATCATACGCAGATGTCATCAGAAACAACCCAAACACGCTGACGTCACACCATCCCAATTTCATTGGGCACAACCTGGACATCATGGGCTACATCAAGAGTCTACAAACTATGCTTCCTACGCTGAAGCATACATATGTCGGATATCGAAAAAAAGGTCAGATTCTCTCAATTATAACCTGCCATATTCTCTCCCCAAATGGCTGAACTAACTAACTAACCATATTCTCTCCATTAATGGCTCAACTATAATCCCCGTCAACGCAAAATCCATATACTCCAACATCCGTAAGCAACACCTACCGTTTTTTTTTTCTGCGCCCTGAGATGCCACCAAATAACTGCTGTAGAATGTAGGGGAGAATGAACCCCAGACATCCCTCTCCTCTCCGAAACGTGACTTAAGTCCAACTCCCGAGTATCCATTCCAAATTACACATTTATTTCGAACCCCAGAGCTACTGGATCCTGTTATGTTAATCCTCTTATGTTTCGGGAATTGGCAACCCTAGTGTTGCAATCCGGCAATTGACAGGTCTGTCGTAAAGTTGGACATTTTTGAGGTTATACGCACTCAGAACGTTTTGACATACGAGCGCTATTTGTGTTGTTTACAGTAACTTAAAAGATTCATCTCGGCCCAAAAATGGAATTAAATCGTCAACATTTTCGTGCGATTATTTTTTACAACTTTCGGCGTGGATTAACTCAGCAACAGTGCATGGATGAACTTAATCCAATTTTTGGCGATGAAGCTCCATCAAGGACCAGTGTTTATCGATGGTATGGTGAATTCAATCGTGGTCGTAGTTCACTCCAAGATGAATTTCGTGAAGGTCGTCCAAAATCAGTTGTTGTTCCGAAAACCATTGATGCTGTGCGCGAACTGATATTGGAAGATCGTCATGTGACCCATCGTGAGATTGAGACAACTTTAGGCGTTAGTGGGACCTGCATACATTCAATATTGCATAAACATTTGACTGTCAAAAAAATTTGTTCGCGTTGGATCCCGCACGATTTGTCAATCGCCCAAAAAAAGGCTCCTGTCAATTGGTCGAAAGAAATGCTCAAAAAATGCGGTCGCGGTGCTTCGAAACACGTCTATGATATCGTGACAGGTGATGAATCGTGGATTTACGCGTATGAGCCCGAAAGTAAACAGCAGTCGACTGTCTGGGTGTTTCAAGATGAGCCAATTCCAACAAAAGTTGTTCGCGCACGAAGCACTTCCAAGCAAATGGTCGCCTGTTTTTTCGGAAAAACTGGACATGTCGCAACCGTACCACTAGAACAACACAGAACAGTCAATTCTGAGTGGTACACAACCATTTGTTTGCCAGTTGTCTTCCAAGAAATCTGGAAAACCAACCGCCGAAGACGGATCACTTTTCATTTTCATTTTTAAAACATTTTTTATTTTTCTTTTTATATTCTTAATTTCTAAATTAAAGGCTAGACCAAAAATGCTTAAATTCTAGCTTAATTATCTTATATAATAACTTACTGGTCCTTCGCAGACGCTCTAAGCTAAACATTACTTAATATTTGTATAAAATGCCTTTCGGCGACAGAACTTTGTGGCAGTACTGATAATTAATTGAAATACAAAGAAAAATTTGAAAAACTTTGTCAATTTTTTTTTGTTTTTTTTTCTTCAAATTTAACTTACTTAACTTACCTATTTTTTATATATTAATTTTTTTTTTTTTTAATTTTATGTAAAAGCACTTAACCTAACTTAGCTTAAATCTTATACTACCCTAATTCTAGAAAAGCTAAGTCTATGTAAGCTAGCTGATGATAGTGTGATTCTATACCGACTTTGGTATCCAGGTCTTTATATGCCATTCAACCACCAGAACTGTTGACGCTGTCTTATACTATCGTCCCGGTCTCTGTGGGAGATAGCCCTACTGAAGCGCAGGAGCTCTTCTTCGGTGCGCGTTACTTCCCGGTCGTAGCACAATCGCCCGTCTACAGATGATCTACTTACATGATAGATCAGCGGAATTCCGGATCTATCCTGTATAATCCCTTTCATATCCAAGTCAAGGAACGCCTCTGGTGGAACAAAGCCGTTGCGACGCACGCTCTCATAGTACAGAGTGTTTGGATAATAGGCCCCGAAAATTAGGTCATTGGACGAACTTATTGCTCTCGGAATATATCCTCTGATTAATTTAATCATAAAATTATCCACCCTATTTATGTACGCTTCATTATATAAAGTCTCATTTGAGTAATACTTTTTATAGTCCGATTCCGGTGTCCGATATAATCTGAGACAACTTCTGAGACACTTCCTTTCGAACACCCGAATCTTTTCCATCAAATTTGGACCTATGTTGAACCATACTGGGCAACCATATATGAGCATTGGCCTGATTAGTGTCATGTAGCATATGACTTTTACCTTGCTGTCAAGTTGGCTACTGTGAAATAGCCTCCTTGTCATAGCAAAAGTTTTCCTCGCTTTGAGCAAAGCAGCCTCTACATGTCTGTTGAAATACAGATATTGGTCTAGCCAGATGCCAAGGTATTTAACTAAACTCTTGGTTTCCAGTTTATCTCCATGCGGTCCCACGATAACTACCTTTCGCCAGTTTTTCCTTGTGTCGTTCGTGGCTTTATATAATGGAGTTCTAAATAGGATGACTTCACATTTCTGGAAGTTGATCTTAAGTTTCCAGTCATCGCAATAGCGCTGCACTTTGTTGAAGTCTCGCTGTATTAACTTATTTATGATCGCAACTTTCGGAGCTGTTCTGTAAATTATGAGATCGTCTGCCTTCGCAATAGCCTGCGGAAGTGCTTCTAATAAGTCGCTAATGTAAATGTTAAAAAGAATCGGAGAGAGTACCGCGCCCTGTTGCAAGCCATTCTTGATATTATACGTTTTATTAGAGGTCACATTACCACTTTTGACCACGAACCTCCTGTCCTTTGACATATCGTAAAGTACATATAGTAAAGGCTTATGTATGCCATATCTGACCAGTTTGTAATACAACCCTTCGATCCAGACGGTATCAAAGGCTTTCTCCAAGTCGATCAGACAGGCACCTGTGCATTCGTTCCTACATTTATTCCATTGTATGTCGGAGACCAGTTTAGCTGCGGCATGTGTAGTTTCATGACCCGCCCTAAAGCCAAACTGGTTATTTGGAATAATGCTGTTGTCGTCTACCCATTTTACCAGAGCTTTGTTAATGGTTTTTTCAAATACTTTACTGATGCTTGGGAGTAAACTTATCGAACGCATGTTCATTGGGTTTGTGGAGTCTTTGCCCGTTTTTGCGATGGGCTGAATGATAGCCGTTTTCCAACGCGCGGGATAATATGCATTATTCAACGCATTGTTAAACAGGACCGTGTATATATCTATTGCCATTGGGGGCAGGTTCTTGAGTACGATGTTAGGTACTCCATCTATTCCCACTGACTTTTTGCTTCTTAATGAGTCGAAGATACTCTGGATTCCTTCCCTTGTTATTAGAAGGCTATTAGCCACTACACCATTGGCATTAATGTCAATTGACAGATTATCTTCACTGAATTCGGTAAAACCCGGATTCTCCGATTGCCAAAGTGAAATTTCATTCCGGAGGTGCAGGTGATTGAGTAGAACTCTGTCCTCCAGGTCGTGATTTCGGTGAATGCTTTCATTCACCTTGTACATTTCCTGAAAGAGAGCTCCCACAGCCTTCACCTTTTCCAAAGGATCTTCGATCACGAAGAGCTCACTATTGAGGATAGCGTTCTCCGTATCTATGCCAATGTTGGTTAGCAGCTGCTTGTTTACCTCAGTACGTGGGATTTGGAGACACTGAATCTCATTTTGATTATTTCTCCTGAATATTTTATTTATTTGTGGGAACATATTCTGGTTATTAGTTTTTATAGCTCGAATTCTGTTGTACCAATACAAATTTGTTGCTATTCTATAATTAGCTTTAAGTAATTGTTGGAGGTTTTTTAATCGGGATTTCAGTGATATTATCTCCTGGTCTTGTCTGTCTGTAAACTGTCTGTGTAATTGTTTTAATTTCGATAGCAGTCTGCTCTTTTGCCTGTGGATTGCGTTTATTGTTGCGTTTCTGTACATGTTAGTGTGATCTGTAACTGTTGTTTTGGGAATTGTTTTGTCCATTGTTCGTTTTACGGTTTCGTCCATTTGTTGAATGTATTTGTCGATTTCGTCATTAGTCAGGTTTCTGTTTACTGGCAGATTAAAGTCATTCGAACGAAGTTCTCTTGTTAATGATCTGGTGAACCGCGGCCATCGCATTGCCCTGTAGTTATAGGGTTGCGGGATCACGAATTTCTCCAGATCTGCGAGCTCGTTCGGAAGCTCTATTACTGCCGTGAATGCACAGTGGTCACTATCGTATTCAATTGTCCGTAAACAGTTTGTATTTCGTCTATTGGTGTTAAGTAATCTCAGTCGTGAGTCGATTAGCAAGATATCTAAGAACGATCTACCTCTAGGGAACGATGGATATTCGGTTGCTAGCAGGTCAGTTCTATATTCAATATGAAACTGATCTAACCAGCCAGCCAACTGATTTCCTCTGGCATTAGATATATGATTTCCCCAATTTCTATGCTTGGCGTTCATATCGCCCCCTAGCATAAAGTAATTTTTGTCCAGGTGCAATTGTAAGCATCGGAAGAGAGTCTCGAGCTCTGCTATAAATAGATTATGTTGGTGCTCCTCAGGTGCGTAGACCGCAATCGCATACAAACCCCTTCCTTGCTGAAGGGGTATGCGGACGATACAGGCTTCCAGCACCCGGAACCTGCGCACTTCTCCACTATATATAACTTTATGAGGGATCCCTTTTCTAATAAAGATTGCGACACCTCCCCCTTGAGAGGAGTTAGGTCGGTCTCTTCGTATAATATCGTAGTTTTTATGCCATATCTTGTGTCTCTGGTTTAACTTTGTTTCCCCCGCCAGAAGTACATCAGGCTGTTCAACTTGCAACAGGTTGAAAAGATTGGCTCTTCTCTCAGTTCTTATTAGTGAATTTACATTCACGACAAGAGCTTTTATTGATGTTGTGGTTAGAGGGTTTATATTGACTTTTTGTTTAGATTGGGCAAGTACGAATAGATCTCGTTTATTTGGTTTTGCAGCTGTGTCATCTGTCTCTGCAGATTAAGCAGAACCGTGATCACGTCTGCTTGCGATGTTGTTTCAGTCTGTGTGGGAGTATTTGTGGCTACCAATGTTGTAGCCTGGTTTGATGGTCTCCCACCCGACGCAACTTGTGCGTACGACCGCTGCGATGTTACGGGCATTGTTGTAGTACGAGCTGGCTCTGTGTTTTTTTGCCGGGTCACACTTCTTGCCATTATTTCTCGGAATTTAGGACATCCTCGATAATTAGCGGGGTGTCCCTCATTCCGGCACACTGCGCACTTTAGAAGGGCTTTGTCTTCTACCCTTTCTTTTCCCAGAGGGCATTCTTCTGCCTTGTGGTCTTTTCCGCATTTTACGCAACGGTGCTGCATTTCACAGTTCGCCGCCGCGTGACCAAACCGTTGGCAGCGGACACATTGCAGGATGTCTCTGCCTTTTTTTAACTTGTCCCATGTGACACTTTGATGATCCAAGACTGTAATCTTTCTTAGACCACCAATTCTGCTGCTGGGCGTTAGTTGAACCAAAAAGAAGGGTAGCTTGCGGTTTTCCCTTCTTGCCTTGGTTGTGGTGAACGGTTTTACGGAGATAAACTCGAGATCGTCGTGCCTCAACTTTTGAAGCATCTCGAGCAGGGCCTCCGGTTCCACCTCAGGGTCGACGCCCTTTAATAGAACCGTTACCCCCTTTGTTTGCTTCGGCGTGAACGAGTAGAGTTCCGCGGTGGCCCTTTTTAAGACCTCTTTAATTTGATCGTGGTCTGCCGCCGCATAGGTTTGAATGGCATGCCTATTACCAGCCAGTCTTTTAACTACAAAATTGTTTCCTATAGCTAGCTTACAAAGACTTACCAATTCCTTACACTCAGTATCTATAGTGTTGATTGGTGGCATCTTTATTTTTTGGTTGTTATTCTTGCTTTGCCGCTGTTGTGTTGCTTGCTGTGGTCGATTTTGTGTTGATTGTTGGTGTTGATGTTGCTGTTGCTGTTGCTGTTGCTGTTGGCCGACTTTTGGCTTCGGCTTTTGTTGTTGTTCGGAGTCTGTTTCTTTTTCGAGTGCCGCTATTTTTTTCTTTCGGCGTCTCTCTTCTAGACGGGCTCTTGCCATCGCAAGTTTCGCCTCCAATTCAGTAATTTCCTCTTCTTCATCCTCAGACTCTGAGGATGCAAGAGAAGCGAACGAATTGTTTGCCCCATACATATTAAAATTGTAGGGGGAGGGGCGCCCTCTGTCCTCCTCCATTTGCTGACCTTTTCTCTCCATTGTTAATTTCGCGGTTTTACTTCGCGTCACAATGGAGATTTTCGGTGTACCTTTTCGTTTGTTTGTCACGTTTTTGTCTTCCTCCGTGTTCATGCTGGTTCTTTCCAGTTTGTTTTCATTAAAAAAAAACAAAGGCGACCGCAATACGAACCACGAAGTCGATTTCTTCCGCACGCCGACTCGAACTCGGCTATCGTCGGCTAAGAGTCAGTGAACTTGCACTCGCGCCAAATGATGGTTTGAAAACTCTGTGCGTAACTAGCAATATATTGTCTGTTTTAGTTTTCACTTTTACGACCGAGGTAATATATTTAAATTGTCTTACGTTGTTGTTACACCTTACTGAAGTTATTTTGTAAGCACGTTTATTGTCACTTTTAACATTTTGTTTGTTTGTTGTTGTTGCACTTTGTTTTAGTTGTCACAACACGTCACGTCACTGTTTTTCTATTTCGTGGCTTCGTTCTTGTTTATGAATTGGATTGCGAGTATAAATGAACTGAAGTAAGTATGGCACTGAAGACCAGTTTTGTTTTTGTTTTTTTTTTCTCACTTCACTGGACTGATTTGCAGTTTCTTTGTTTTGTCTTTTGTTTTTTTTTTTATTTTGGTCGACTAAATCAAATAATATATCTTCATTTAGCTTTGACTGTTTTGTCGATGGCATTTATTTATAAATAGTTTTTTTGTTTTAAGCGCTCCCGGACTCACAAAAACAACTTTTTAATTTCACTCAGTAAGCGAACATCCGAACTCGGTCACTGTGTCACTGGGATTGTGGAAGACGGATCACTCTTCACCACGACAATGCGAGCTCTAACACATCGGCTGCGACAACTGCATTTTTGAGCACCCAAAACATCGATTTGATGGGTCATCCGCCGTATAGTCCTGACTTGGCACCGAATGACTTCTTTTTATTCCCGTACGTAAAAAACAAACTGAGAGGTCAACGTTTTTCGACACCTGAAGAAGCGGTTGCTGCATTCAGAATGCATGTGTTGGAGATACCCCAATCAGAGTGGCAAAAGTGCTCGACAATTGGTTCAAACGCATGCAAAAGTGTATAGATCTTCATGGGGAATATTTTGAAAAACAATAAAGTGATTTTCGATGATCAATATTTGTTTTTGTTCTCTAATCCCGAAATATAAAAGGCAACCCTCGTACGTTATATATATATATATATATATATATATATATATATATATATATATATATATATATATATATATATATATATATTCTCGTATATATTCTCGTATATATTCTCCGTCGTGGGATGACGGATTTTGTTACAGTAATTTAATAAATATATATTAACGACTTACGGTCTGTCCTGGGTCTTGCTGGATCTTCTGGATTTACTTGTCCTTCGTCCTGACTGGTTCTAGGCCTAGGTTGTCCTTTAACACATGGTTCCAGCTCCGAGGAAATTCTGCAAATGATCCGGCATTCGGCTCTTTTGGGAGAGATGCAGTTTCGTTCCTCTGGGTCAGGTGATGGTGTAAGAGAGAGGCCACACCAATTTACATCAACACAACGGAAATCACGTTAATTGTCAATGCCCGCAATATTGTCCTATATTGGATATTTTTTTGAACAACGTCCTTCCAATTCTTTAAATGAAACAGTTTGTAAGATTTTTATATTTCACAACTTTAGGTTAATTATTTATTTTAGAATTGACGGTAAACATTTATTTTGGTATACATTTTAACACCATACACTTTAACAGACAATTTAAAATAAAAACGGTTTTACCGAATAGTCTTTGACTATAATCACACGTCCGTCACACCGAGAACCTCGAACACAACTCTCCAACTCTCAACAAAATCTCTATATGCATTCTGGACTACTTCATAACACCAACTACTTTCCTTTTTCGATCGTTTGATCGCAGGAACCTTTTTTCTTTTTTTCTTGCTAACACAAGCCAACGTGTTAGGTTCTTTGTGCGATGATCGCACTCGAGGTCCTTTGTATTAGGATTTCTTTTATTGCCCGGCTCAAAAATTGCAGCGATATAGGTTTTACCAATTTCTTAATTGGTTTACCTGCGAAAATTGCAACCGCATCAACTCATTCGTTTAAACGATGTACGAAAGCATTGACCGATCTAATTTCAGTCCATTACCCCGTACGATGAGTTCCGTCATTTGATTCCTATTTCGCATATGTTGGCAGTCCGCTGCCATTGAGCCGATCTTCAAAGAAAACCGACTTATGTTTACATTTGTAAACATATGTTATTGAAATATGAGGCTGCGCCGACGGCGAACAGGTGTCCGTCTGTTTTTTGTCAACGCCGCGGAATCTACGGTGAAGCGATTTAATTCTGCGATATGACTCATTTTGAAGGCTTTACTTTTGAATGAATTTATTGTTGCATTGATTGCAGAATATGATTTTGATATGAGGCATTGAATGCGGAATTGGAAGTTATGTTTGGAATATTGCTTTGTAAGCAGAGTGCCGGTTTGAATGGATAGTTGGATTTTAATGAGAGGAAATCTTATTGATATTAGATGGAGGGCGAATGATGCATCACTCGGGTGATGAAAAGATATAGAGGTCGGTAATGAAATGTAACATTCCTCCCCCCTGAAAAGAAAGAAAATCATCGGTACGAGTGATTTTTTGTGGTATAAGAGTGGGTTGCAGTTGTGAGTTGAGTATGGTGTTTACAGGTTTTATGTAGTTACTTATGATCTTCTATGTATGGTGTGTATTTACATAAGTATTTTCTATGGTTTCTAACATGTATTAGTGCATTATGTTGTAGTTTGCTCATAGAGTTTTCTTTTGTGTTTTGGTGCTTACATAGTAGTTTTATTGCATCTGCTAATATTAATGGGTTTGTTTTAAGTATATGAAATTTTTTAATAGTTTTACTTTCTAATTAGTTTTGCTTTTAACAGAAATCATATAGGTAGTAGCAGTTTTACTTTTTTTTGTGTTTTTACTTAATACTTTAATCACAAGATGTGGTTGTAATAATCCTTTTATAAAGGGTTTATTATCTAACAATTTCCTTCGCTATCTGTATAATTTTGGTGTAATAGATATTACTTATCAACAGTTTTTGTTTTTCTTCATAATCTGTATGTATATATGTAAGTAATTAATTATTTACAATTTGTAATTTAAAATTTTCTTTGTATATGTGTAAAGTATGTATATACGTAATTAATGAATGATATATATGAATTGATGATTTTCCTCGGTATATATATATATATATAATTGTTTTCTTATAGTCTATTAAATAATTATTAACAATTGTGTTTTTTTTTTTTTTTTTTTTTTGTTTGTATGATTAGTTTGATTGTAATAGGAATTATTTTGCTAATTTTAATAGTGTTTATAATAATAGAACTTATTTGTACGTTTTTTTTTTTTTTTTTTTTTTTTTTGTGTAGCGATTGTTTGTTCAACCCTGTTTATTTATTAGGTAATAATGAATGAAAGTATTTAACTATTAGAAATGTATTATATAATATTGCGCATCTATTCCTGTACCTGACCATATTGTGTATGAATTTGAAAAGTGGTACCTACTGGAGATAGCGAATGTGTTGGGCTAGGTAATAGGTGTGTATCGAAACTAGCTAATCTTGGAATATGGTTTTAACCTACCATTTCGAACTATTATCAATTTTTGGCCAACGTCAATGGCTGTCTTGTTTGGCCTTGTTACTGCCGTAACGAAAAACAGGCCTTTCCACATGGGTGTTTGGCCCTTAGGGTTTTTGGGTTTCTTCACCATTTTGTTTCCCTCATGGAACGTTTGAGTGATTTGCTCGGTTGTTGTGGACCTTTGCAAGAATAATTTTTTGTTGTTTTGCGGTGAGCTAAAATATGAGTTTATCGTATTTGAACATGTCTCATATGTCCTTTTTGTATTTCTCTGATTAGAATTGTATGTAAAGGTGTTTCCTTTGTCTTGGATTTGCTTCAGTTTGATTATTGTGGGTTTTTTCCACAATTTTTTGTTTTGAGAGGAGCTAGCGTATGAGCTGTCTGTTTCTGAACATGTCTTATATGTCCTTTTTATGTTTCTCCATGTAAAGGTGTTGCCTTTATCTTGGGTTTGTTTGTTTTTGATTATTGTGGGTTTTTTCCACAATTTTTTGTTTTGAGAGGAGCTAGCGTATGAGCTGTCTGTTTCTGAACATGTCTTATATGTCCTTTTTATGTTTCTCCATGTAAAGGTGTTGCCTTTATCTTGGGTCTGTTTATTTTTGATTTTTGTGGGTTTTTGCCACAATTTTTTATTTTGTGAGGAGCTAGGGCACTTGCCGCTTGACTTTTGGTTCCTCTGGTTAGGATTAGAGTTTAATGTAAAGGTGTTACCTTTGTCTTGTGTTTGTTTGATGAATGAATTTCTTCCAGCTCCGGAGTCCACTACTAGAGTTGTGTTTCTTTCCACACCAACGTCTATTGGTAGCTGAACAGTTGGGATGCTGGTTAAATGAGAGTGCGGGCTCCTAGTGTGGTGTCCCTGTTGGTCAGAAGAATCGCAAATCTGCCGTATGCGTAAAATCCTTTTACTGGTTTCACTTGTGTGTGCAGTTGTATCTGTTTGCAGTGGACTGTTCAGGAAGGCTCCAACGACTGATTTCTGATTAAGACAGAGCACTTCCTCTTTTGGTTCCACTGGAACAGCTTTGGTCCGTTGAGATCGTACGGGCACGCAAACAGTTCTACCTGAAACTACCTCCACTGGTAGGTGGTGTTTCCCTATCGCTGAGGTTTCGCAGCCAGTTTCTCGAGTAAGAGAACTCTTGGAGAGGTTACAGGCGGTATATCTGACCTCTTTGGGTCCCGCTCTGACTGTAACTTGTCTCACATCGGCTGCCGGTGGGAGATTTTGGCTTTTGGTTTTAGATTCCATGGGAATGCTAAAGTCTTCTGGGCTTCGTTCCGTGCGAGGGAAGGTTAGCTGTTGGTTACTTAGGTTCGCTTGTTGAAAATTTTCCGCCGTCACTGGGGTTTCGCAACCAGATTCTTTTTTGGAAGAATCCTTGGGGGTGTTACAGGCGGTATGACCGACCGCTTGGTCTATAACTTGCCCTACATCGGCTGCCCTTTTGTGGCGTGGGTATTCGATTTTGGAGTTTAGTGGAATACTAAACTCTTCAGGATTTCGTTTAGTACGTGGGAACCTAAGTTGCTGATTTGGACCATTAATACAATAGTTTTCAGAAAAGGAATCGTTCCCTAGTAGAGCATGGTCGCTTAGACCCGTATCAATTGTGGGTATGATCGTCAGTGGTGGCTGGGGGTATTCTAAATTGCGGATATTTTGTAATTCTGATGGGCCGGACGTGTTTCTTGTATTCCGGGATTCCCATTTTGCCTTTTGGCGGCAGTCCGAAACGTGATGGCCTTGCCGACCACAAAAATCGCAGGCTATTCTTATGCTATAAACCTTAGGCGAGTTTTCAACGTAAGTGCTGTTAGGAGAATTCAAGGGGGTGGCCCTGTGTTGATTTGGTTCTCTTGAATGGTTTGTATTAATGTTTGAATTAATGATATTCGTGTAGTCTTCTGACTTCTGGTAGTTTGTAATGTTGTGACTATAAGGCGTATGGGGCGGAGTGTTTCTCCGTGTGAGGCAGTCACTATATGTATGTCCCTTTTTGTGGCAGTAATTGCAAATGGTTTTGGCGGTAATTAAACGCAACTGTTTCATGTTTGTAAGAGGCTCGTTTTGTCTTTGTTTTGCAGTGTCGTTTTTTCTGCATTGTTGAGGGAAATCTGCATAGTGGAGACCCGAGGTAAGTGGAGTATTTGGGTTGAGAGGTACGGCTCGTGTGTTTAATTGATTCAGGGAATTAGAGACGTGAAGGGGTTGAGTAGAACCTGGTATGACGCTATATTGTTGGGTGAGAAACGCGGCCTGTTGTAGCTTTTCCATATCTAATGCCTTTTGTATTAAGTCATCCAACGCGATGTTACCCAGGGTTAGCAAGTATTGGCAAAGATGGGGATTATTAACACCACCTTTTAGTGACTCTTTGGCAAAGTCCTCAAGTTGTACTTTCACAGCTGGGGCTGCCTTTGTGCCATACTTGTGATCAGCAGCCTCCTTGCATAGCATCAGCATCTGCTTTATCCTTGCGGTAAAAGTGATGAGAGCTTCCAAGGGTAGTTGTCGGATGGTAATCAGCTTATTCACTAACTCCTGGTATGTTTCCCGAGGTAGGTAGGTATTTTTGAGGAGTCTTTCGGCTTCCTCGAAGGTGTTGGGACGGTTTGAGGCAATTAATGAGTATGCCTCACCTCGCAATCGCGTGGGGAAAATTGTCAGAAACGCGGAGTGCTCTTCTGCAGGTAGGCATCCGACTACCTTCCTGCAGCATCCTAAAAATACTTGTAACTCATTGTCAACCAGGGGACTGTGCCCGCCCGAGAAGACTGGTACAAGCTGGGAGGTGAGCTTTGCGATTTTAACGTAGTCGATGGTCATGTCAATAAATTTGAGTTCGAGAATAGTAGATGAAGACGTATTGCTATTCCGGTCGCGATTGTTGATTCGTTCGTTCTCGCAGTGGAGATGCTTCCCAGAAATTAGTTACAGAGTTCAAATATACTTGGATTTGGGGGTTAAGAATGCTTCTTGAGAGTTTGTGGGGACACGATACGAGCGGATACGGAGTTTCAAGGTTCAAGAGTCGGTTTTGTTTGAAAATTCGATAGACAGACAGTGGAATGGTCGAATAATGCGGGCTGGTGGTAGGTGATTGTTGTGGTAATAATTAAAAAAGATTCAGACATTTGCTATTCCTAAGTTGTTTGTTTATGTAGGGGTGGAAATTATTCCCTACGATTACTAAACGCACAATATGGTCTACGACAGTGTATTATGTATCTTACAAGGTAGGGTCCTTTTTTCTTGTTTGTAAAAAATTTATATAGGATTAGCAACTAAGATTACATAAAGCAAAATCGTGTATATATGCAAAAAAAATGTTCGCTTACTCGGGTCTGTTTTTATGGGTTGGCTGCTGCTGCTGTTGTGGCTTGCCTTTAGATTGGTATCCTGTTATGCTGCTGTTTCCTACTGGTATGGTGGTGGATAGGCGATAGCGACAGTTGTTACTGGGGGTTTCTGCTGTCTTTGGTGTTGTGTTATTTGGTGCTGCCAGGTAAGCTTCACGCCCTACAGTTGAGATTTTTGACCTGGTCTTTTATTTTATTAATTTTTTTGGTTTTGAGCTGTTTTCTCTGGGCTGCATCTCCAGAGCCGTCTTGCATGTTTATGCCAGTAATTGGTTGGCATGTAATTGTCGTCCGCGTCGCGGGAGTAGGGGCCTCTGGTCATCGGGTTTGCGATCTTCAGAGTTCGTAATTTTTTGCGTTTCGCAAATTGGTCCTCCATCACCAGCTTTGCGAGTTGTCCGTTTTGGATTTGATTTTTGTTGATTTATTTTTAGTAATGAGGTTAAAAATTTCCTTTTTGTTTGTTCTCGTACTTGTTTGCTTATGTTTCATTATTTTTTTTTTTTTTTTTACGTCGATTTAGTTTTGTTTGAAGTACATTATAATTCTATTATCGTTTTTTCATTACATGGTATATATGAAGGGTGTTTGATCTTGATGTTTAGAATGAATGGTCCGAAGTCATTGCCCGCTGCATAGTGCGTTGTATATTGTTTTGTTTTGTTTTGTTTGTTATAATGCTGGTACAGTTGCGATGGCATCATTTGTTGGCAGTGGTTGTCGTTACTTTTGGGAGAAACCGTTGTACCGAATCAAATGTTGCGGATAGAATATGTGTTTTATCAATTTGTACCCTCGAAGCCAGACTCAGCTCCGAGTGACGGGGAAAGGTGTCTTTTGCCCAGTACAATTGAGGTTAGTTATTATATTGGCTAGGTTTTTTAAAAGCACTTACAAGTTATCAAAACTTGGGCTTCCCTAGTCCTGTCACGGTCGCCAAAATGTTATATCGAAGTTTGACCTCCGATATAAACATTTAAATAATTGATTATCAGACGGTAGTTTTTGTTTATTGGTTATTATTAATTGTTATTGTAATGAAATATCTGAGCGTAACCCCAGATATTATCATTTATTAATTATTTATCAAAATGTAACACCTGAGCGTAACCCCAGATGCTATCATTAATAATTTGTTATTGGAAGTGTCACAGGTTCTATTCATGTGGTGTTAGTCGGAACTTACTTGGTAATTCAGCGTGGCTTAACTATGCCAGGCTTTCTTGGTCTCCTCGGCGCGGTATCTCCTTGGTGACAGGCTCCTCTCAGTTGTGAATGTGCGGGTGAAAGTTTAAAAATGAAAACACTTTACTTCACTTGACTGTATATTTAATTAGTCGGGAATGTCGATCCCTTAAAGTTAGTTACACTTGTTACTTTTAAACTAAACTGCCCTATAGTAATTTAATTGCAAGAAGACCCGCTCTACTTACGGATGGCCGCAGTCTTCTTGCTTTCAATTACTGAGCGCCTACAACTCACTTGCAGCCACTTTATATACCAATTGGCTATCAATTATTTCCGCCTATTATGCATCTTTGCCCAAACGAATAACCTATTCAACGGTCATTCGCCTGTCATTCTTCATTCGCAATTTTCAATAATCGCTGCAAAAATTGCAGCGATATAGGTTTTACCAATTTCTTAATTGGTTTACCTGCGAAAATTGCAACCGCATCAACTCATTCGTTTAAACGATGTACGAAAGCATTGACCGATCTAATTTCAGTCCATTACCCCGTACGATGAGTTCCGTCATTTGATTCCTATTTCGCATATGTTGGCAGTCCGCTGCCATTGAGCCGATCTTCAAAGAAAACCGACTTATGTTTACATTTGTAAACATATGTTATTGAAATATGAGGCTGCGCCGACGGCGAACAGGTGTCCGTCTGTTTTTTGTCAACGCCGCGGAATCTACGGTGAAGCGATTTAATTCTGCGATATGACTCATTTTGAAGGCTTTACTTTTGAATGAATTTATTGTTGCATTGATTGCAGAATATGATTTTGATATGAGGCATTGAATGCGGAATTGGAAGTTATGTTTGGAATATTGCTTTGTAAGCAGAGTGCCGGTTTGAATGGATAGTTGGATTTTAATGAGAGGAAATCTTATTGATATTAGATGGAGGGCGAATGATGCATCACTCGGGTGATGAAAAGATATAGAGGTCGGTAATGAAATGTAACAATATTAACATCCATTTACAGCCACCCAACACGAGAACCAGACATCCCTCACTCTGATATATCCCAAATAATCCGACAGTCTCTCTCCGCACCATTTATAATCGGTGGAGACTGGAACGCTCGGCATACAGCATTCAACGACATCAAAAATAACAAATACGGTTGCCAACTTTTGGACATCCTCTCATCTCATCTCATTCATATAGGTACATCGACAGCCCAGTGGAGAGCCAACTCGTGTCACCAACTCGACGCAGTCAACAATCGACTTCTTCCTCAAGTCCACTGATGTCTACTCAACGCCCCCCCCCCCCCCCCCCGGGCTATGTGTCGGTCTATTTTACCTCTGATCATGGTTCCGTTCACACCTCGATTAAAGTCCCCTCCCTCGAACTTCTCTACTCATACAGTCCTTTCCCGAACTTCTCCAAGACTAACTGGAAAAAGGTCAATAGAGAGGTCGCCGCAAGTTTTTCTAACTTACAAATCCCCGAATCTTTTAACATAATCCCTGCTGATATCGATCGAGCAGAACCTCAAGGATGCCCTCACTAGAAATACACTTACTACCATCCCCCATAATTATTTAGGAAAACCTTTGCTCAGCATCCTAACCAAATGGCTGCGCCTCAAAAAACAACTCCGCCGAAAATTTCATATAGGATTCTGCCCCTTTAGTAAAAGTCAGATGCAGCTGCTGACCACGCTAATAAATGAACATTAAAAAAATTAGACCTATACCTATACACTTAACAATATCAAACCCAATCGTGTTCTCTTCAAAAACATGAACCGACTAACTGGTCGGAAGTTTAAAACCCGAATCATTCAATTTATCAACGCACTCAGCAACAATCTTATTGGTCTTGCGCCAACCTTTCTCAGGGTGTCGCTGCATGCATTGGTTCACTACTTGGCGGGTCCCAAAGTAGCTATGCAGGGGTGTCACGTGGAGACTGCATGTCAACTTGGATTGAACAGGGACAAGGATTGTCCTGGCCTTCCCCGGATTGAAAGCATAATTAAAGCATAATTAAATACATTCTTCTTGTCGTTTTCAAATTGTTTTCTTTTTCATTCTGTTTCTAAATTTAATAAAAATAATAATTTTTGGAAGTAATGGGAACTTGTGCTTCACATTCAACTTATATATTACTTAATATAATTTACAATAATTATTTTGCCCAATTACATAATTTAATGATTTGACTTACGATGCGTTGTTTCTTGCTGGTGATGATGCCGCTGCTCTTACTGTCACTGCCGTGTTTGCTTCAGCCTGGTACTGATAATATCGATGTTTGTTTTTATTCACTGTTGATGTTCTATGTATTTATTTATTATTATTATTGTCTTATATATATATCGTCCTCTAACCTGTCTTTCACTGTTTATTGTTTATAATTACTATTATTTTTTGTTTAGCGGTTCTTAGGGATTTTCTTTTTCCTTCACTTTTTGAATAGTGGTTTCTTCGTGACCCACTAAATCGTTCTTTGATTCACTTCGGCTCCACTAATTTGAAATGGAATTGTCTGATCACTTTTCTCTAGTTCTACGGAATAGAGGAACGTCGACTGCGACAGTTGAAACATTAGATGTTTCCCACCACTGAAACATCCCCAAAATAAAACAAGATCGAAATGTTTCCTCTTTTGATGTTTTCTCTTTTTATTTTCACTAATGTCGTAATGTTGTATTCTATTTTATTTTATTTCATTTTCTGGCACACATTTAATTTAGTTATTTATCTTAAACTATTACGCAAAGAAAACACTTACCACAGCAACATTCTGGAGTAGTAGAGTTGTGGGGGTTCTTTAAAACTACGCGATGAACCACCCACAATTCCAACCCCAACTCCAGTCACCAACCCGCAGTGACCTGCAAACATTTCCTCCCCAAGAGCATTGTTTCACGCTTTAATGCATCACACCAATTTTCCTGAACATAATTCGGTTAACATACAAAGTAACCGTCATAAATCAGGAAACCTTATCGGCGCCCCTGTCAGCCAGCGTATCCTGCCACACACGTGCGCAACAGATTTTCCCGGCTTATCCACATTCACGGCAGCCTTTTGTCCAACCGACAAAAGCAGTTTTCGCATCTCGCGTCTAGCCGCCAAAAACCGAATTCACCAGCGTGTAAATATCCGCACAAAAGAATTCGATCCTTTCCGCTGGCATAGATACCGTGCCCAATCACCATTGTGTATCTAAATCGCTTTTAGCACCAGTTTTCCTAATGGCATGCAGCCTATTTACACAGCTGCATGCACATCACCACACGATGCCCATATCCTTTTTTCCGGCTTCGTTTACCCATGACCTCGCTGCATGGGTAAACAATGTAATCTCCGCGGGATCAACCGCACCCTCGCGAGTACCTAATCAGAGAGATCCTCTCACCATTGGTCACCAAAGAGAAACTTCGCTTTCTCTAAGAGAACAAAAACTCATCCCTAGCGGACGGTCGACTCTGCACGAGTCAGTTAGTCGAGTTTTACCATTCAAGAAGTCGAGTGTCAACCGGGGTCGATGTTGACTAGTAGAGCGGCGAGGGCAACAAAAAAGTCACAAGAGAAAAGAAGTCGATAAACAGTTATTAAACACGGAGTGATTTTATAAGTTATACCACTGTGTTATCTTTGCTAGTTTCCTGTGATTTGATCCAAACCTATTAAATTATACGCTTGTGTGGTTAAGATAAAAACGAAATCTCTCCTATTGTAATTGTTCCACTTAAGGTCCATGTTGTTACAATTTTTACAACTTTCTCCAAAATGATCCGTTTGTTATTGGCTGTCACAACTAGTGTTTTATTAAAGTGTCTAATAAAAGAAACTGAATTAAGACTCAAAGTTTAATCCACTTGTTAGCCGAATAACCTTTTACATCATAAATTTATAAATGTTGTATAACTTTTTGTCACCCACTTTGCACATCACACACACTTTAAATAAAACACTAATTTGTTCTCTATTCCTTCCTTCATTAATCTTTATTTTTACTTAACTGCAACATATATTACTCATTGTTTGAATTTACACAGATGACACACTGTTCCACTTTAACTCGAACAACATTAATATTCCTTTTAAGTTGTTGTAGAAAAGTAAAAGGACATCACTAGTATATATTCTAGTGATGTCCTTTTACTTTTCTACGTCGACACACTGTACCACTTTAACTCGAACAACCTCCTGACCGTTTCGGCCAAAAATCAGAAACCGACTTTATTATCTCACCGTCTCGGTCGAGATTCCAAAACCAACTCCTGACCTTCCTGGTCAACTTCTCGAAACCAACTCGTTTCACGAATACCTCTTTTTCCCATCCTGCAGATCGAAGGATATGTCCTTTTTCCTGCTTGGCCCTTTTGCCAGCCGCTATTTCCTTTCTCTATCTTTCCCGGCTAGTGATCAAAAGAGGAAACACAAAGGAAAAATCAACAGAGGATCGTGCTAATGCACATTTATAATCTTCTATATTGTTAGGTACTAAACGAATGTGCAATTCGTCCTATTGTTTGTTTTAACTTGGTTTGGTTAAAACGGAAACCGAAGCTGATTGATGTTAATTGTTTTAGGTAACCATTTTTCCAAGGGATCATAAAATTGCTGGCGCGCATTTTATGATTCTCAACGATTTCGTTTGAAGAAAGGCATCTGGTCCGCACATTAGGCTCTTCGGGGATTTTTGTTGCGAAACTTTAGTGTCGATTATCCTGTCCAAGTTTTTTAATGTGAGCAAATTGAACGTTTAGTTCCGTTTGCTTGGTATCAATTGATGTGTATGGGGTCGGGTCTCATCCTTTAAGTAGATGTTTTTGGCGTGTATCGCAACTAGTAGTGGAGACTGACTCCAAAGGGGTAAGTATTATGGGATGGGTGGTTGTGGCCGTAACATAAATAAAATAAAAATGAAAAATCGTATTCATGAAAAGTATGTTTTATTTTATGAACTGCGGTGGGATATTACTGAGCCCGTGCCCGTGCTGGTACAACGACTAATATAACCCCACAGAGTCAATGTAGATTATTAATCAATTAGTGTCGTGTTCTAAGACAACTGACGTAATCGTCTTTTCTTTTTATGTTGGATTGCGTCTTTTTTTTTTTAAATCGTGCTTCCCCCACATACACCAGCCGTCTGCATCTAATAAACCCCAACACACTTGAAGAGCGTAGCCGTCACCCTGACATCCTCTTCATCCACCGTCTTCTCACTGGTTCAGTCAACTGCCCAAGCTTGCTTTCTTCCATCACTCTCCACACTAACGCCCGTAACCTCCGAAACCCCCGTATCTTCTATCTGCCCCCGCATCAGACAATTTACGGCTCTAACCGTATCCTTCCTCTTTCGATTTCAATCTTACGTTTCCTGGTCTCAGACTTCGTCTCCTCTCGTTCCCCCTCCGAACCCACCGCACCCGCCGCCCACACTCTTACTACCCGTACACATTCCAACTACCTATTACACTTTCGTCTATCCACCTTACCGTTCAATTAAGGCAGTAATTGGGATAGTACCACCAGTTAACTACATATACCTTTGCCCTCACCCCCCCCCCCCCCCCCCTTATGACCCTTTCGCTTACTTAATTAAATTTATTATGCCTTCGTTTTTAAGTTAAGTGTTAAGTTTTTTTTTTATGTATATCGTATGTAGTAAGCTAAATAAACGGGGATTCTGGCTTCACCAAACAGGATATTACCGCCGAACCCGGCGGTGGGTTCTGTGGTGGAGATGTTGGTTCAATTGGTGGAATAGGTGGTGGGTTTGCTGGAGGTAGAGGCGGTAAAGGATCTCCTGGTGGGCTCGGCTAACCTGCTGGAAGAAATGATGGGTAATATGCGGGTGGTAGAGGTGGGCTAGCGTTGCCCCCCCCCCCCCCCCCACCCCTCCTCGCAGTCAAAGAAGACGTTGAACAAAAAAGGTACTGTACAAAAAAAAAGAAAGGAGGCGGTGAAATGAAAAAATGAAAAGTCGAGAATAAAACAAAAAAATTATAAATCGTCTTTAAACTATAAAACGAGTTAGATAAGAAGAAACGAACAGAAATAATTATCGATCCAACACTCAACAGAGCTTATTAAAATTTATTGAAAAGAAGGGTAAATTAATAGAAATGAGAATACGATTTATAAGTACAATAAGACTGAAGAAGCAAAACTAAATACAAATAATCAAATTAAAAATGAATTACATGTTTAACAAAGTAAATAAATTCAAATCACATAACAAAAGAAAATAAATAAAAAACGAAGAAGTTAAACTTGAGGAAGGTAACGACAGAGGACAATTGGCGAAAAAATCCAACGGAGCGAGTACCTTCTTTATATATAATTTTTGTTGCACTCTCTTTTATTTTGAAACACTAGGTTGTTGGGGTCGTGGTGAAGGTGGGCTATGTGGTTCCTATTGTGGAAAAACACAATATGTTGGTTGAGTTGGTGGAGGTGGTGGGACCGGCCACGGTTGCGGATGGGGTAGATGATGACCTGAATGGTAGGGCCAACCCGGTGGAAGAGCTGGTTGAAAATATCCTGGTGGTGAAGGCTGACTGGGTGGAAATTGTGCTGGTGGAGGCCTCAGAGGTGGTAGAGGGTGACCCGGTGGAAAAGGTGGTTGAGGATATCCTGGTGGTAAAGGCTGACTGGGTGGAAATTGTGGTGGTTGAGGTCCCAGTGGTGGTAGAGGGTGACCCGGTGGAAAAGGTGGTTGAGAACATCCTGGTGGTAAAGGCTGACTGGGTGGAAATTGTGGTGGTAGAGGGCGACCCGGTGGAATAAACGATTGGGATTGCTTTATGGGGAAAAGCAAACCCAGAAGGAGTAGAAGTTGAGTCGATGGTGGACTTGGTTTAGGTGGCTGAGGATTTGGTTGTGGTAGAGGGCATGCTGGTGGGGAGGGTGGTTGTGGCGGCCCTGGTGGTGGAGGTGGTTGAGGTGGCCCTGGCGGTGAGGATGGATTTCGACCGTGACATTTTTTAGGTGGGTGGCTAATTCCTTCTTCTGAATCTTGTCCCGAACCTTCCTCTGAATCCGACCCTTCCTTTGAGTCTGGATCCGAACCCGAACCTTCCTTCGAATCTGGACCTGGCGGTGGGGATGGTTTTCGTCCGTGACATTTATTCGGTGGAGGTGGAGCAGGAGGTCCTGAATCGGGGGGTGAGGGCGGTACCGTTGAATTATGACCTGGCTCAGAAGATGACTTATTAGACGAAGGTGGCTCTGAATCTGGGGTTGAAGCCGGTGCCGTTGAATTATGACCTGACTCAGAAGATGACTTATTAGACGAATGTGGCTCTGAATCTGGTGACGAAGCCGGTGCCGTTGAATTATGACCTGACTCAGAAGATGACTTATTAGACGAAGGTGGCTCTGAATCTGGTGATGAAGCCGGTACCGTTGAATTATGACCTGGCTCAGAAGATGACTTATTAGACGAAGGTGGCTCTGAATCTGGTGATGAAGCCGGTGCCGTTGAATTATGACCTGGCTCAGAAGATGACTTATTAGACGAATGTGGCTCTGAATCTGGTGATGAAGCCGGTGCCGTTGAATTATGACCTGACTCAGAAGATGACTTATTAGACGAAGGTGGCTCTATTGGGAGAGAAAGATCATTTAAATGAAGATTTTGTGGGGATTGAGACTCACCTGTATGTATCGGTGGTGTTATAGGTGTTGGTGTTCCCGTTACATTTGGAGGAGGTGCCGGCGGAGGTGGAGCAGGAGATCCCGAATGGGGGGGTGAAGGCGGTGCCGGTGGATTATGACCTAATTCGGAAGATTTTTCTTTCGACGAAGGATCTATTGGGAGAAATAGGTCACTTAAATGAAGATTTTGTGGTGATTTAGACCTACGTTTATGTATCGGTGGTTTTCCTGGGGTATCTGTATGAGGTTTGCCACCTGGTGGGCCTTTGTCAGCATTGCTGGTTGCTATTGCAACCACCAAAATCAAAACACTATAACTTAGAGTGCGCTTGTGGCACATTCTCATTCCAAATGTAAAGACTTACTAATGAAATTTCTGAAAAATCTTCGCTTTTATTTCCTGAATTTAATTGTAAACACATTTTCGATTGTTTATAGCAACAATATAATATTTAACAGTTTTAATTGTTTATAGCAAGAAATAATAATGCAAAAGTTTGCAAATTTCATAAAGATCAATATACAAGACAGCAAGTGATGACAAATTATATTATCCAGTAATTAGAGAACCCAAATTTCCATAATATATTGTCTGTTAATTAGAAGCCTTCGCTACCTATTCGTCGTATTTTAGCTAATGATTCAATATGTATCTGTTATTTTGATGACGGGATATATTTGAAAGATAGTGCGCAATATGATAAAGCACTCCGATACACGTGTACACGTAACTGAAAAAAAGGCCATATAAGTGAAACTTTTGATTAAATGGATGTAATGAATGATTGCCTACTTTCTCGGTTTGGCATGGTTTATCTCAGGGAATTTTCCTTCAATACCAACTGTCAATGATTCCCGATGTTTGAAGACTCTGACAACTCGTTCCGTCCAATGGACTTGCCTTGCAAAACCTTCGTTGGACATCTTCGCCTTGGTTACCAGAATAACCGTATGATTTGGGTTGTCGAACGATTATACTCGGCGTTTGGTTAAGATGACTTTGTGCCAACTGTATAACAAAGGATATCAGGATGATATTAGGACAGTGGTTTGATTGATTCTGCGGTAGCGTGTTTTAAATGCCTTTGCAAGGTTGTATGTACATTTATTCGAGTCCACTATCAGCAAAACAAATGTTTACGACTGATATAAATATTTCAAAGTGCTACATTATAGATAATCTCTGCCTAGGATACTCTAGTAGATCAATAATCGCCGACAATGTGGAAAAAGTCAAGAAATTGATTTTCGAATATCATCAAATTGCCATAGAGGTTGCTAATAATGGGTGTGAAATATGTGGCAGCGAGGTTTGTTTTGAATTTCAATAAAAAACAACGTCTAATATGCATCTTTCTTACTAAGGCATAGGATCCTGACTTTCGACAAATCAATGGAGGAAATCCTTTTGGGGTGTTGCGCTGGTGGGTACCAAACAGTACTGCGCAGTCATCACACTGAACACCAAGTACGCATTTAACTCTTGGATCAATTGAGAGTATCAGGTTATCTCCGAAAGATCATGGCCTCATGCTGATAGGGTGTTAGCCTGGAGGTAGAAACACAATATAAGGAGAGTAGTACCACAGCGATACCAAAGTGATTGTACGACGTTTTAAAGATGAATAAAACATCAGGAATATATGTCATATGGTATGTGGACGATATAGCTATAGACACGATAGCAAAAACCACAAAGAAGTTAGTGAGATATGGAACAAAGCGATAAAAACGATTCGAGACTAGTTCACAAATGCTGAACTGTGCCTAGCACAGAGCAAGCAGCTGTGGGACCAGATGATAGGGCTAGAAGTGCAGACAGAGCGTTTCTGTGAGCAGATCAATCCTCCTATATGTGGCTCACATATGGGTTAGAGTAATTGTTTAGAGCTCGTTCGCCAAGTCCAAAAGAACTGTTCAACGAAGAGGAGACATGAGAATATGTGCAGTCTACAGAATTGTGTCCACCGAGGCGGCGGCGATAACTACGAGTTATGCACCAATAGAAATGAATCAATATCAGAGGTAGAAATATACCAGCTACGCTACGAAAATACACTAAACTCCAATACCTACAAAGCCGAACCCATAGTTTTCCGTGTGCAAGCCTTAGTCAATGGTAATAGAAACTCGACACATCTATCACATGAAGAGAGACTCATGAAATGATACAGAATATCAAAGAGTGACCAAATAGCCCACGCGGTGTGGTCGATTATCGCATGTCACAATGCCTGACAGGCAAAGTGCACAGATTCAAGCCCAGGAAAGAACCGCACATAGTGAAACAACTTAACCGTTGATTTCAGGATGACCTCAGAATAATCGTTGAGCAAGTCAGTGAAGCAGTAGATGTGACCAATACGCTAAGCTTGTCGACAACATCATACAGAAACTCCCAGACTACAAGAACTGCAACAATCTTAGAGACAGAATTCGTCGATCCTGTCCGTGGAAAAACGGTACCCGGCTGAAGGCACGGGAATGGTTTGCAAAGTAGGGGTAGATTTAGTTCGTACCCGCTATCGGATAAGTGAAGAAAAATTATGAAAATAATAATAATAACAATTATTTGTGGAAGATAACGCAAGCCTCTTTATCATCCTTTAGCAGTTATAATGTGTTGGCTCATAAGATAACTCCAAGGAAAGAATTCTAAAGGCGTCATCGTATTGAAACCACAAATTGTCGTATCCGACAGCATCCAATCCCGCTGGAAGAAAGTTGGAAACCGGAGCAATGTTTTCAATTACAACATAATTGTTATAGACAAAAACTGCTATGTTTCCCAATTTTATTCAGAGATAGTAGTAGATTAGGAAGTCATGAAGACAAAAATATATCTTCTAAAACTATCGATTAATTAAGTTATACGCAACGTTTTCATTCGCAGTGCCCCAAAGTACGAGAGAAACATTAAATTTCTAATTAACACAGGAACTTTGAATGATATCAACTTAATAAGTTAAATTTGGTATCACATGGTTTTGTAAATTTTATTGAAAAACATCTCCAAACATGCAGTCAGTTAAAACATCTTCATTCACACAGATAATACCGACTCAGAAATATTGAACAATAGACTTACAGGAAGGATCAGAGAGCACCCAATATAGAAACAAAATTCTCATTAGAGAACATATGTTTATTGGTATTGTGGGGGTTCTCTATATTACGCTGAGAACCAACCCACAATTTAAACCACAATTTCGCCCGCTGACCGCGCACAACGTCAACCCCAATCCCGTTTGACGGCCTATACCACCTGTTAAAGGGCCCCCCGACAAAGGACGAATAACCTGAATTCATCCTTCCATGCAGATAATGCATAACGGAATTCAGCAATTTCAAGCCATTTGGCACATATTTTATAATCCACATGAGATTTCCTATAAGAAATCAAAAATCTCATGCCTGGTTAGCAACAGCAACGTGTGGGTAAGCGACGCTGTTGCTACATAGCAAAACGGCTTGGGTTATCGCGAATTCCTTTAGTCTTCCTTTTTCCCATGCCGATATTATCCCAAGCCATCGCGGCGTCCTTTGATCTGCGCCAGACACAGCTATTCGCTGTGGATCAAAAAAACCCAGAGTCAGGTGAAAAGTATAAGAAATATACTTTTCAATCCATCCCATTTCCCCTTTTCGGAGTTCATTTTTGGTTCTGCACTCTGAGAGCATTTCAAATACGAAACTTGGTCATGCGGTCACCTTATTGGTTTCGCATTCGTTGTATGCGAAAGCAAATCAACCTTGAAATCGTCATGCTCTCCGTTGTAGATTTCCCATTCTCCCTAAGTTCATTTACTGTTGTGTAAATTCGCAAGAGTTTATTTACCTTAATGGGCGGCGAAATGCGAGAATGAGGGTGAGTGTGCGATCCAGAATGGGTGATCGTGTGGATAGAGAGGGTCCAGAGGTAGGCTGCCGAAGAGAGTCGAGTTTGAACCACTGAAGTACACACACAAGTCGACTAAAGTATCTGTGCGAGTGCAAAAAATTCTCCTTACCGGTTAAATCATTAATATCACCATCAATCCTCTGTTAAACGTGCATCAAATACAACCTATTAATAAATCAATAACTTATTTCATTCGGATCGCTTCTTTCCTATTTTCGTGAAGTTCCACTGCTTATGCTGTGCTACTTAATTAAGGCAAAGTTTGTGCGGGACGGCCAACGTATTTTATTCAGATCGGAAAAAGCAGTTTAAGTTTCAATCATTTGCACAAAGAGAATTTGCGTATAGTTTGTAGTTCGGTCAGGCTGTCATCTATGTAATTTTGTTTATCATTGAGAAGCTGTTAATGAAAACTAGAGAAAAATTATGTGGACATACTGAGACCATTAAAAATGTCAAATAAGATTCATTGAGAAAGGTGTCGAAGTGCTCGTAGCAAATTTATAAATTTAATGTGAAATAATTGACATATTAAAACCAGCAGAGTGTACTATGTGTATGTGCTGGGCCCAAATATTCAAGATTCAATTGTTGTCCACGCCAAGTGTTACTTCTGTACAGAGATTTTCTTTTACATGGTGATCAGGAATATAGAGACATTTGTGTTCTAACTAATAAAAATAAAAAGAACAACAACAACAAAACAACACCAGTGCGTTTATTTATGTTTTTCTTTATGATTAGTTTGCACTACGTTTTTTTTCTCCAGTGACGTGTTGGGCATTTAGTGAACCAGTACTCGTGCCGGCACATCTACGAAAATACCCCCACAGTATAACTATTCATTTCATACTTCAATCAATACTAATCCAGTACGTGTTCAAAATGTACTCTTGATATCAAACCAGTTAAAGCGACAATCAGCAAAATATGGTAAATATTAGTTCAATAAATAAGCTTAACTGTTCATCGACCGATAAGGAAAGCTTTATACATAATGTCTGATTCATTTATAGGTATTAATTATTAAAAAAAAACATTTATTATCATACAAAACAGCTATTCCTTCATTTATTTTTTATAGAGTAATTGTTCTCAAAATAATGGTTACACAGATAGCACGGTAAGCAGCATCGTCTTATTGAAACAATATATTGTTGCGATCACGGCTTAGATTTCAGGTATCAGATAGTGCGACAATGGGCTCCATCCAAAATTATCTTCAGACCGGCGTCATTTTTTCATATAGACCAATTATTCCACCAGTCTATCAGCATTTCGGCTTATTGGCGTAGGTATTAACCTAGTAACGGATTACGCTGCTAAAGAAAATGTTGATAGAAAACAATAGAATTTTTTCAAACCTTCAAAAGCCAAGACTGAAGTGGTGACCCTTCATAAGGATGGTCGGTTTCAATTCACACATAACTTGAATTTCAAATACTTTTAGTCCAAGGTGCTTATGTGAAATTCAACAAGCTGTTTTTACGATTAGATAGTATGAGTGTGGCCCAGAATGGATTAGTCAAGTACATCGCGTACACTTTCCGCTACCGCGGTAAGTGGTCCATACGTTGCTGACGGAATGAATGTGTAGAATGCAGAACATAGATTTTCGTAATAGAGCTGAATAGCTTCCGCGATGAAATGTAAAACCATGACACGGGGTCACTCGAGGTGGCAGATTTACAAAACGAATCTGAACCGTACTCTATAAAGCCACTTTGTCAATACTGGTTCGAAGCCAAGGGTGGTGTTGGAGACGTACCACAACACAACTCCCGGCAGCCGGACTAAAGACAGCCTATTTATGCTGATTGTGCTCTTTGTTCCTTTGATGAACATGCTAACGGGGATACAGAGACACAAAAGAGAATGTAAGCGGAGGCAGTTGGGGAGTTGAGGACCTCCTCGCAGAAACGTGGTTTAAGTACAACTCCCGAGTATCCATCACGAATTATACATTTATTTGAAACCCCAAAAGTACTGGATCGCATGGAGATCCCGGTGTAGTGCTCCAAGAAGCCCTACCATTTTCCTCCCACATATACACAAATCCCACCTATAACATAATCCATTTCATATCTCCAACGCAACATTGAATTCAATGTCAAACCCAATCGAACTAAACGTTCAAATTCTCTAACATTGAATTCAATTCACGTATTCAATTCAATTCATTTACTCAATTTCACCGAATTCAATTCAATTCCCTAAAATCAAATAGCATAATGCATATCTTCTTATGTATGCTACGGGTCCAAACAAAGGCAGATCTATTCGATCCACCGACACACAATTCTTGCAATCATAAACATCCTAATGCATATCTTCACATACCAGATGTTTCATGACTTGCAAATGCACCAAATTAAAAACTAACACCCAATTTCCACGGATCTTGTGTTATCCGTCTGAAGTGCACTCAAACTCTTGTTGTTATAAGCCAGATGGATAACACAAACAAAAACCCAAAGAAAGGATCAAGCGATAAGTGGCGATGCGTCTGGATCTTCGAAAGAAGATAAAGATATGAGGATTAGAATTTCGATTTCGAAGTGAGAAGGTGAACACCATAGAGGCGTCATTCAAAAGCAGTCGAGGTTAAAAATTCAGTGGAGAAGGATGATTCAAACGGAGCATTAAAAACAATATTCAGTGTGTAACGATTAAATATAGTATAACCACATTTACTGATGGAACCTATGACAAGATTCAAAGTGAAATATAATAAACACCAAGTTTTATGGAACATTAACATTTTCTTTCAACGACTTAACTTGCCGTCGAGTAGCAATACTGGTCGCAGTGGTCATCTGTCGTACCGTCTTCTCCGGGTGTATTCAGTAAACGCGTTGGAGATAATAGTAAACCCATGCCCGTGCCGGCACATCAACTAAATCAACCCCCACAGGACCAACAATTATCAGGCATCCATACAGGATTCCATCGTTCGTTTCTGTTCCTCGGTAATACGAGAAGCACGGAGATAGAGTCGATGTACACTTATTAATCAATTAGGGTCATGTTCTAACGCAACTGACTTAATCTCCTTTTCGTTTTTTGTTGGATTACGCCTTTTTTTTAAATCGGCATCGTGCTTCATATTCAGACAATGAAGAGTTAATAATAATTATTCCATCAAATAAACAATCAATTCATCAAATAAACTATCATTTGACTCCTTAAACAAATATCTACTTTCTTTTCAAAATCCTTCGGTCCATTCCTCCAACTATCGACTGGCTTCTATTTTATTTTTACCCCTAGTTGTTACCTTGGGGTCAACAGCTCCCGACGACTACAACGCAAATTCGCTCTCCATCGACCTAATTTCCGCTTTGCGATCGCGTTGAAATGGAACATCAGCCGACATACATCCATCGGTTTGCATCACAATTCAACTTCCGCAATATGCAAAGTGACCCGATAAATTTTATGTGCAATTACATTTGTTTGTACTTTAATGATTGTGACGAAATGTGGTGCAAATTTCTTGCATTATCGTCCAGGGGTTATATGGGCTCACAATCTATTGGAGGTTTTCGATTTAAGTGCATTAAAGACTTTATGGTCGACATCTTTATTTAGGTCGTCAATGATGTACTTAACAGCATGACTTCCCGATCGTACAGTAATCGGCCGTCCACGGATACTAACATGATAAATCAGTGGAATTTTAGATCCATCCTGTAGAAAGCCACTCATATAAAATTCGAGTAACGCATCTGGTAGCACAAAGCCATTGCGACGCACCTTCTCATAACACGAAGTGTTAGGGAAAATTAGGCCATTGGATGAGCTTATTTCTTTTGCAATATCTCCTCTGATTAAACCAAACACGACTAGATCCACAAAATCCCATCCTAAGCCAAACTAAAGTCTAACTCTTTCCCCATTTCCCAACAGTTTTAACACCCCTCACCCTAAAGCCCTCTCCTCATTTGTCTGTAAAGAAGTCCTATTCTATCCTAAGCCAAACTATAACCTTACTCCTCCCCCATTTTCCAACTATTTAACCACCCTTAACCCAAACTTTCCTTTTATCCGCCCTCACAAAAGTCCATGCTAATTATAACAAAATGGTTCGCCCCTCACAAGTCCCGGTCCCTAGTTCTAACTCCTTCCCCTTTTCGACCTCGACCCCAAAACCCGCACGAAGTATTCCAACTGCCACAAATCACATACTCTCAATCCCATTTACCCCCCCGCCATTAAACGTCCCACCCGACCACGGAAGCGAACTCTAGGCGAGCATCCCACATCAACATCTCCCTCCAGCTAATTATCTAAACTTAGAAACAAAATGACCGATGAGATTGTCCGCCTCTGTCTTTCGTACCTGATTTTGACAAATCTGATTCTGTTTGCTATGATGGTAAAACGAAAACCAGCGTCATGTTTCCATTGAGGGGGAAGGGCTTCCCACCGACCTTCTTAGCCTTCGCAACCTATTTATAAAATTCCAAAGAAGCTTCAATATGCTCCCAGATATAGTGTCAAAAGATCTCTTTGCTTATCGCCAATATATTGACAAAGAAAAAAGACCTCTGCCAATAATGACAAGTCTTTTTGCCCCCAAACAGTCAAACTACCCGCACCGTTTCATGAGTTTCGATACTCCCTCCCTAACCTTCTATTATCAGAATGCCAGAGGTCTTCGCTCCAAAACGTATTCGGGTCTATGTAAGGCACATACCCTCCCATTCGATATATATGCTCTGACCGAGACCAACCGTATCCCGAGTATTAACAGTCTATAGCTATTCTCTCCTTCTTTACCGTTTTCCGCGATGACAATGTTCATCGTCAATCTCCGGATTCTCCATACCGTGGGGTGCTGCTTGCCATCCATAACGGATTCGCCTCATATCTAATTTCTATCTCTCCCTCTCCCAACCTCGACTATCTCGCAATAAAAACCGACCAGCGCCCAAAGTCTTTATACGTTATTTGATTCTATATACCTCCTTTACGTCCTATCGTGTCATACGAACTCGCAATAAAAGCGGTAGATCACGTAACGGAGTTAAGCCCCTCCGTAAACCATATCGCCGTTCTTGGCGATTTTAACCTCCCCCATTTCCAATGGTCACTGGCAGAATGTCAATCCGTTTACTCCTCTAACTCCACAAGTACCAACGAACGTATTTTGATTGACGTTTTCACCGACTCTAGTCTCCATCAAATACCCAATGTCCTAAATCATATGGGGATACAACTGGACCTCGTGTTTACAACGGACTCCTATAATTTCCCAGTTGCCCCTATTCCACCCGCCCCCTCAACCATTGAAACTGTCCACCCCCAGCTTCCCTTATCCCTACATCGTGATCACGTCGCTCAACCCTCTCCACCCCGTGACAGCTTTTCCTACAATTTCCACAGAGCCAACACTCGCCTTCTGAATGAGCATCTTAGCAAAATCGCATTTCGCTTTGGTCATCTGGAGGTAGAAGAAACTACTGCCACCCCCCACAAGGAGATCTACTACGCCATTTCCTTATTTGTCTCCCATTCTCGACTTAGGTCATGGGATTTATCGCCCCATTGGTACAACCGCACACTTCTCACCCTTCGTAACTAAAGGAATAACTTGTGAAAAATTTCCCTAAGAACGCGTTCCACCCTAGGCTACTCCAGCTATCTCGGTTCTTTTTATAAATTCACCGAGCTTTAAAACTCCCTCTACTTGAACTGCATCTCACAAATCAACCTGATCAAGGATCCCAAATCTTTTTTCCGCTTTATTAATGACAAACGTAATTCAGACGCATATCCCAATTCTCTTTCCTAGGACACGATTACCTCAACCGATCCACAAGTTATTACCAACCTATTTGCTTCTTTCTTCAAAAAATCCTTCGCGGACAACTCTCTCGAACACAACCCGTCTTACTTCAAAGACCTGAATTCTCGATCGGCCCTTTAATCTCTCAACCTATTCAGCGTCACCTAGTTGAAGAAACCTTCTTGAAAACGTGTTTACCCCCAGCATCGATGGACCTCCCACTGTACTATTAAAAAAATGTTCCTCTTTTCTTTCTCTCCCGCTCTCAAAGATTTTCAATCTGTCTCTGACGCAAGGCGTTTTCCCTAGCATTTGGAAATCCTCCTTCGTAACCCATATACATAAAAAGGGATTGTTGCTCGATGCAACAAGTTATAATGAGGTTGCGTAACACATAAAATGATTTAAATGGGGTGGCGAGAGGCCGACTTTGGGGAGACAAGGACAATTGTGTCCTTCATCTTGTCTCTGGCTTCTGGTCATCTTGCGATAACCAGAATCACCCACCTCCGTGAAGATGTTGGGCCCGGTCTCAAGATATCTGAAAAGAAAGGGGAAGGACGTATCTAAGTATAGTGTGGACAGGGTTAGTTCAATTGTTCTCTAACTACTTGGATGGAGGGATGGTGGGAAAGAAATCGTACAAGACCGGCAGGTCTTGAGTGCGGTAGTAAACGCAGATCACGTCTTTGGCGTCTGATAATCTGTGCTTTGGTCGCTGTGTATGATGTGTGTTTGTGCTGTCTTGTACTGTGGGTGCGTGTTTGTAGTGTGTCAGCAGAGGACCCTATGGGATGGGTCCAGGAATCCTCTATTATAAAGGACAATGTTGTTGGGATGGGTGCTTTCTTCAGCTTTGTACTGAAGAAGAAATTGTGGTGGTCTGATTCGAAGAGATCGAAAGAGAGGGGTCAAGAACGCAAAACTCCCGTACAAGTGGGTTCTCGCTGTTCTGAATGCTTTCGAGGCACTTATATGCTACTTGTAGCAAGCCTCGGCCCCTTCACCCCAAAAATTATTCAGCGTCACGTAGTTGAGGAGAAATTAAACTTACTCAAAGACGAGTTCAGCCCGGGGCCTGATGGACTCCCGGCTGTATTTTTAAAGAAATGTTCCACTTCTCTTTCCCCCCCGATATCAAAGATATTCAATCTATCCCTTTCAAAAGGGATCTTCTCTAGTATTTGGAAATCCTCCTACGTCACCCCCATACATAAAAAGGGACCGAAAAACGATATAAGCAACTACCGTCCCATCGCCAAACTGTCTCATATCTCGAAACTGTTCGAAGGAATTCTTTACAACGCGTTATCTTTCCGTTGTAAATCCATCATCTCATCTCACCAGCGTGGTTTCCTTTCGGGTAGGTCGACCACAACGAATCTGGTCGAGTTCTCATCCCATACTCTTCGTGCCTTAGAAAATGGCAACAAAGCCGATGTAATCACCACGGCTTCAGCAAGGCCTTTGATAAAATCTCCCATAATCTCATCCTTTTTAAGCTGTCCTCCCTAGGTTTCGAACCCCTTTTGATCAAGTGGTAAATCTTCTTATCTGAAAAACCGATCCTACCGTGTCAAATTCAGATCCTCCCTGTCCAATCCTTTTCTTTCCACGTCAGGGGTTCCGCAAGGCAGCCATCTAGGTCCCCTCCTATTTATCCTTACCATCAATGATGTTGACGCCATTATTAAATACTCATCCATTTCCCTCTATGCGGACGACGCCAAACTCTACAAGACGATCATCCCTCCTCTCGACTCCCCATTTTTCCAAACGGACCTCGGCAGCTTCTCAACTTGGTGCCGTAATAACTGCCTTGAACTCAACGTTGTCAAATGTCACTCCATCACCTTCCCCCGCAAACGCCCCCCCGCGCCCCCCCCCCCCCACCTCCCCGCTCCTACTTCCTACTAAACCAGCAGATATCATCCGTACCTTCGATACGCGACCTCGGGATCCTATTTGACAGGGAGCTTAGCTTCATCCCGCATATTGATGATATTATTCTTAAAGCCAACTCTGTCCTTGGGTTTGTGATACGCTGGTCTAAAGAATTCTCTAATCCTTACGTTTCCCGTTCTCTCTACATAGCCTTCGTCCGCCCCCTTCTTGAATACGCCAGTGAGGTCTGGTCTCCACACTACTCAACCCATGTACGCAGAATCGAAAGCGGGCAACGTCGTTTTCTGCGCTTTGCCCTCTGCGGACTGAACTGGGCGAATCCACGGATTCACCCCCATACACAAGCCGCCTCCATCTGATCAACTTCAACACACTTGAGGAGCGCAGAACTCATGCCGATATCCTTTTCATCCACCGTCTCCTTTCAGGCACAATCAACTGCCCAAGCCTGCTCTCCATCATTACACTTCACACTAACCCCCGTAACCTACGAAACCCTCATCTCTTCTATCAGCCCACCCACCACACTTCGTATGGCTCTAATGAACCTATTTCGCGAATGCTGCGGCGGGCAAACTCCTACCCTACCTCCTTCGATTTAAACTTTACCTCTACTGCTCTGAAACTACATCTCCTCTCTTCCCCCTCCTGATCACGCCCACTCCCGTCTACACTCTTACATCGTGTACTATGCGGAGTGAATGAATGAGTGATAATTGATGGATAAACCCAGTAACCAAGCCGCCAATCATACCCCCCCCCCCCCCCCCTCCCCGCTTGTTGCGAGTTTTGGGCTTTTAGATGACGTGTACACTAGGACGTCATCCGCATAGCAAATCTGGTTTACTCTATCATCCACAGGGCGAGGAATATCGGAGGTGTAGATATTAAATAAGATGGGGCCTAGAATGGAGCCCTGTAGTACGCATGCAGCAGCGTTGAAAGTTCGGGAAAGCTTTCCATTCACTCGAAATTGGAAGGTTCAGTTTAAAACGAACTAGTAGACGATACTACATAGCGTTTTACTGAGGCCAGTATTCAGAATTTAAAAACGAGACCTTCGATCCAGGTTGTGTCAAAAGCCTTTTTAATGTCTAGGCTTACCGCAATGGTGGGTTCCTTATTAAAGAGGCGCACGCAAAAGTGGTTTTGAAATATGTTGAAAGCCATGGTGGTGCTGTGCGCTCTTCTAAATCTAAATTGGAAATCAGGTATTAGGTTCCTGACACTGATAAATTTATTTAGCTTCTCGTATATGAACTGTTCATATATTTCACTGATGAAGGTCAGGAGGGAAATAGGACGACAACTTGAGGGGTAATATCGGGCAACAGCATGCTTCCAAGCCTGGGAAAAGTACCCCATCTTTTAGGCATGGTTGACCAGAATGGAGAGCTTTATAGAGAGTAAAGCAGAAAGCCTTCGCAATGAGTGGTAGGACATGTTGTCGATACCGGGTGACTTCTTGGGGTTTCGAGATTTAACTAGGTTCTGTAGGGTATTTGGTGTGACGAAGCCGTGACTATTATCACGTGTGTCGTCGAAGTATGCACTGTTAGCTGAGTTAATGACAACTATTGGTTCGTTAAAGTTGTATAATTTATTGTGAACCTAGGAACTAATTATTGCATTAGTTTCCGGGTCGCCATCCTAGAGAGTGAGCTTGCGATTATTTTCAAAGGTCTCTCCGATGATGTTGGCTTTATTGCCTTCATTATTGACAACAAGACCGTTATGCATGATTGGTCCAGTGATACGAGAGGTGCCACATATCTTCTTAACAATTTTATAAATATTCCGGTCCATCTGAATACCCTTCAGTTTGTCTTCCAATTGTCGGGTGCGATTGTTTTCGATTCTTTGTTTTATCAGTGTGTCAATATTGTGAATAATGGCTCGCAATAATGGCTCCCTTTGCGTAAAACGGTGACGATATCTCATTCTGCAGAGGTTTTTACGCTCCCGAGTGAGACGAAGAGTGAGGTCGTCAAAGGGAATCTGATAAGTCTTTTCAAGTTTGTACTTCGGGATATGAGTCTCAGAAGGTTCAACAAGAATCTTGTGAAATCGCCTTGCAGCGTTATTTATCTCAACCGTCGTTAGGTTCCTCTCAGTGGGGAGAGAGAGTTGGTGGAGTTTTTCCTTCAATGTAATATTGGAGTTGTCCCAATGTGTGCGCCCATAATTTCGGTATGTATCTGACATGAGCCCAGGATGATTGATAGCCGCAGATGAACATGGCCACATCGTTGTGGTCAGATACACCCGGCGATACTTGGGGTTGAGTGATTTGGGGAAGTAAGTCTTTGGACACAATAAAGATGACCAGGATGGAGTTGCCACGGGTACCAACCGTAGGTACGACTATTTCGAAGTTGAGGCCATGACCGTTTTTGGTGTACCATTGGAACAACTTTGTGCCGTTTGGGCAAGAGACGGAGTTGTTCCAGTGCGGAGGCCTGGAGTTGAAATCGCCGCATATGATGGAGGTTGTATGCCCCGAGGACCTTATTAACTGGCCGATATCTTCGGGGCAACATAAAGTGATTTGAATAACTCTCCACCTTTTATACCAGAGGTGTTAGCGTGTGTCACAACCAGTTTTATCTACATCGACTTGTGACACAAGAGCTAATAGTGCGAATTCAAGAGAACAGTGCAACAACACTGCTCTTGAGTGAGGAACTCGTAAAAGTCCTACAGAGAAGAGGAGTGAGAATGAGGTAGAGAAAAAAAATCAAGATAAAACTGAACAAACGAATCGAGAAACCAGACGTCAAAGGAGATAAGATAAGATGATCGAACAAAGGAATTAAGGACGACAACGGATGAAAAAAAGGGAATAGAATCGAACATGAAAATATAGTTATTAACACATGAAAACAAAGAATGTAAAGCGGAAGACCGATCGAGGTCGAAAGGAATTTCAATACGAAAGTGAACGGGGCAGTTTGGGGGGGAGTGTTTTTCAGCGATTCGATAAGTAGTTATCAGTGAGGCATGTGTGAAATAGCCTTTGAGGAACAATTTCCAATTGCACCCGTTTGATCAGTTTGTCAGAACAACCAAGGAGAGAATACAAAGTCGTTAGACATTGATTCAGTGCATGGAACCGAAGGATAACGTCCGACGAAAAGAGAAGTGGAGAGGATCTCGTTATTCAGTGGATTCGACACCTCGCAAGGAATAATTTATCCAAACCAGCTTAACTGAATTTACACCCGCGGGCGGAGGTGACTTTGAATTTATTGTATACTGTAATCTTTCTGCTCCCCACTTAACAGCATGGCAACCGAAGGTAATAAAGAATCGAGTGATAGTGGTTCAAACCGATTGCTTAATCATACCAATGTTGTGGCAACCGATTGTTTACTATTGCCCGGAAATTGGCCAGGTTTAATTAAAACGCAATTTTTGTCGTTTGAGTTTTAATTTTATTTACTGGTGTCCTACCGCTTCGGACGCCAATCGAGACTGATCCTCGAATCTTAATTTCACCACCCTTATTAAGAGAAGAAAATCGAGATTTGTATCTCGAAAATACGCAATTTCATACAAAATCCCGATTTTGGTATCCGTAGTGAGATGCTCAGTGTTTATTTAAGATAAGATTTCAATTTCTTGAATTCTTACGAAACTATTGCGCAGGTGTGAATATGTAAGGTTGTTCGGGTTTTTGTTTGTTGAATTTATTAGGAATTTTTCCAGATAGAGATAATGATCTCTGAATTTTGGATTTCGATGATGCCGTGGGGCAAATGTGAAACAATAAACGAATATTAGATTCGTTTATTGTGAATTTTAATTTTACTTTAGATTTTGGATTGAATTATGTCGTGGGGGCAAATCTTAAGCGATAAACGAATGTTTGATTCGAATTTAGGATCATGTTTGGGTTAATTCGGGTTCTGATAGGATTTTGGGTTTTGTAGAATTATTGCTGGGATTTGGATGTAGGAATGGGGGAAAAAGGTGGTAGGGCTTTTTAAAGCACTACATCCTCCCCTCCTTGAAAAAAGAAAATTGATCTTTATGAGATTAATTTTCTAGGAGTGATGCGATAAAAGGTGAAGGGCGATGTCATCATGATTCGTTACATAATTTGGATTTCAAATTCTAATGATTACTTTAAATTTTCATTGTAGTTACAATTACTTGCTACATTTTTAAATGTTTGTTCTTGTTTTTATAAGGTCTAAGATTATGTGTTAAACTAAAGGCTTAAATTCACAATTTTTCTTATTGTGTATATAAGTGCATTTTTTAAGTTTTGATATTGCAATTACATATTTAAAAAAATGTTATATACAGCATTTTTTTTATTTTTTCAATATATTTAATAATAATTGTGAATTATTTTTATAAAATAAGGTTATTTTAATTCAAAGATTAAATTCAATTCGTAGTAATATATACAGATAAATATTAGGTAAGTCGTAATAATGTATTGTATTACAGCTTGTGTATTATATAAGAATTTACCTTATCTACAGAGTATATTTCTGTTTCATTTTGAGGATCATATTTAGGTTTTTTTTTTTTATTATAAAGAAATCTTTAATTCCATTTTTTTTTTAAATTCGCTTTGAGTTAAACTAAAAAATGTAATTCCTTATTTTTCTTAGGATATATTTATCGAAGGATGTTTTGTAATTACAAAGGTATTAGAAATTATTATATTAGTATATAACATTATTAATTTACTAGATTTTGTTTTGTTTAGTTAATTTTTTTTTTATACTTAGAATTATATGGTTTTTTTTTACAAATTAAGATCATTTATTATTAAAACATTTTTGTTCATTTATTTAAATTTTAAGTTAATGGCCATTAATTAAAATATTGTATAATATTTACAAAATTATTTTATTAAGGGAGTTAATATTTGTTTCATCATTTATGTGTTAATAATGTGAATTTGGGGAGATTCTCTTCATAATATAAGCTATTTCGAGATTTATTTGTGATATATTTTACTAATTATCTCCTGTGTTGTTATCACTGTTGCAATATTTACAAAGTTTATTTGTTTATTATTGACAATTTTCTTTTAGATACATAAGTTTCTCAAAACAAAGTTGATTTTTTTTTATTTTATTTATTTGCGTTAATATGTATATGTATCTATTTTGTTTTTTTTTTTTTTATTTCCATAATTTGTTAAAAGGTGAATTAAATATTATTAGTTATATATTCCCTATTTAATTTACATATAGTTTTTTTTTTATATTTTTAGATTTACAATGTCAGAATTGGTATTTTATTATTTATATGTTCATACACATATACATATATTTGAAAAGGTTAATCCATTTAAGTTTTTCTTTAAATTTGTGAAAAATGTTCCATATTTTCTTAGGGTTGGTTTGTGTAACATAGTTTAACGTTTGGGCAATAAAACCATCTATGAAAGGCATTTTAAAGGATGTAGAACTCATAATAAATTTTGGAAGATCAACGTTTGTTTTATTTGTAAACGGGATTTTGTTAATTTGTTTATTTTTAAGTTTCATTTGTAGAATCCATTTTAAAGTATGGAAAATTAGAGAAACGAGGGAGACGATGCGGACAAACAAGTAATTTAAAGAGGCCAATTTGATATAGCTGTTATTTACAGGCTCATATTCTACTGTGACTTCTTGTTCCACAGTCTTACTCTTAGCTGGGAATCTTTGTTCCTCATGCTTATTGGATGCTGGAAGTTCTTGTGGTTTTTCAAGCTTACATTCTGCTGGGACTCTTTATTCCGCAGGCTTACACTTAGCTGAACGTTTTTGTTCCTCGGGCTTACAGTTTGCTGGGAGTTCTTGCTCCTCAGGCTTACACTTTGCCGGGGTTTTCAGTTTGTGCTCTATGAACTTGGACGTGTTGTTGCTAGAACTCGGAGTATTTAAAAAAATGAAGGTAGAGAGAGGTGTTAGGATAATATGTTCAAGGGTCTTTGTCGAATCATCAGATCCGGCCCGTAGACAAACGGAATCAGAAGTTGACTGTTTGATAAGATCTTTGGTCGCAACCCCCTTTATTTGGGGGGCCTCTAGATCATCCTGCCTCTGATTTATGTCCCTATTGTCTCTAATGCCAATTTCATCCGTAGATGACACCTTGTTGTTTATACCCTTAGATTCTAGCGCTGTTTGTTCACATTTTCCCGTATTTTGTTTCTCCGAATCAATTTTTATTAATTGCACCCTGTTCGTTTTTCTTAATACTCCACTTCTCCAAATGTTTTTTGGTAGAAGTGGGCTGAGTTCTCAAATCATTTTTATTTGATGGAGAGTCGTTTTGACTTCTGAAATGGGACAGTCTCCTACATTCTATTTGGGAATGATTAAATTTGTTGCAATATGTGCATTGGAGGCGTTCAACCTCTGCTTTAATTTGGGAAATAGCATTACAACCATTTTCATTTCGACGACATGTCGTAGAAGTATGACCAGACCTATTGCACGATTGGCAAATTGCTGGTTGGCTATATTTGGAATTATAAGATAAATTAAGAAGGTTTCTATCGCCTAGTCGTGGGGCCTGCCCGACAGCATAATTGATTGCTGCTCTAAGACTTGGGGTGCATCGTGCCTTAACTAAGAGTTTTAAATGGGAATCCCTAAGACCATCTTCAAACGTATGCAAGGCGAGCTTTTCATTTTCTTCGAGGAGATATGTTCGCACGGCAGGTTCGACAGTGCTTTCAAACGTGGCTTTGTCTAGTAGATGCAAGAGGTGTGTGAGTCTGTTTCCAAACTCCTTCACATCTTCCTTGCTATCTTGCTTGGCTGTCACCAGACTGTTTTGTGCCGTTGACCTAGAGGTGAAAATTTTAAATTCTTCCTTCAATTCCGAAGCAAGATCATTCCAGGTTGCAATGACCTTGTACCGGATGTGGTCGTATGCTGGCCCTTGCAGTCTGGTTTTTACCACGCTTAGATAAAAAGCATGCTGACTGCCGTCTTGTGACTGGGAAAAAAGAATATCCCCGCGAGAAATGAAATCATCTAGTTCGTCCGAGTTACCGTTAAACACCGGAACGAAATCTAAGATATCCTTCAATCCGATTGTAATATTCATTATTGGCTACGTGATAATTTCACGCGTTAAATATTCGAGTCGCGTGTTCGTTTTAGATAAGATTTTTCCCATATGTGTACAGCTTCCCAAACGCAAGTGCAACAAAGGCAAAGGGTAAGGAAAAGAGTCTTCTCGAACCCAAGTGGAACAATCCTAAAATGGAAGAATCCTGATTAAGGAAAGAAAATAAGAGATCCTTTTACACCTAGGTCGAGGGCAAGAAGAGAAACAGCTTTCAATATCGTAAGAAGAAGACACCAACAGGTAAAATGGAGAACCCACAAGTGATGCTAAGGACAGAGTCGAGGGTTTCCTGCCTAGGTTTTGCTAACGATATGAGGAGTCTTCCCCAATATATGTATATTTATGTTATGTGTATGTAAAAAAGCTCCTCAATAGTATACTGGTTAGTATACCCGCCTGTCACGCGGGAGACCGGGGTTCGATTCCTCGTCGGGGAGCCTCTGGCGCAAGACTAATGACCTTGCCCGGAAAAAAAACAAATCATTATGGAAAATTTAACAAGCCTCAGGACTTGTTAAATAAGGCCAAGACCGGTTCTAGGTTGTAGTGCCGATGATGATGATGATGATGATGTATGTAAAAAATGTTTAAATTGGTTTTGTTATTGTACCCTTGAAATGAATACGTTTGTTCTTTCCTTAAAAAAAAAAATTTTTCAAAAAATTTCACATCTCAATATCCCCTTTGATTTATTTTTCCACAATTTAATTTGTTTTGGGGGTTCCCTGGGTCCCCTTTTTTTTAAATGAATTTTTAAATGTGTATAAATGTGTATATAAATTAAAATTTATTTCGGGGTTCTCTTTGTCCACTTGCAAATGTGTTAACAAATATAAATGGATATAAATACCTGTGATTGTTGCTGGACATTCTGTTGAGTGTGTTGTGTTCGGTATCCTGGTAGGAGATGATGATGTCATCAGTTATCCTGCTACCTTCTAATATGTTGACGGGACTCATGGCCCTCGTCCACTTCACTTACAACACACACCATTTAGGCGTCTGCCTGCTGGTGCCGCCAATGATATAGTTGCCGCTGTTTGATGTATTTCAAGGATTTGAGTTCCTTGCTGATGCTGACTGCTTCGGCTGTGTTAATGGCTATTGGTGTTTTTTTTCCCCAAAGTAGCGCAGTTGATTCTATGGCTGTTGTTGCAGCTGTATTGACTGCTCTGTAGTTGTTGCTGCATCTATTGTTGGCTGTGGTATCAGTGTGGTTGGGCGGATGGCCGTGAATGCTGCTGGCGTCGTTGATGTTGTTGATCTTGAGGAGGAGTAAGCGACCGCTGATTTATAATACTTTCTTTCGTCTGTTTCCAGGGTTGAGACACTGCTATTATCATCAAGTGTATGCGTCGTTGCTTCATATCTGTGATCTAATGAGGGTATGTATTAGGTGCATTTGCATCAGGAGTTGGTTGAAAAGGTGTTTGCTGTTGAAGTTGTCGTGTGTGTGATTTTGTGGATATTGTAGGTCGATGGGGCTAGCGCAGGACGTCTCTTTCGTTGCAATTTATTTTATTGTATCTGCAGAGTGAAATACGATGTTCGCTACTCGATCCTACCTGAGGATCTCGGGGCTGGCCAGAGTTGTGTTGGCCAATTGTATTCACTTTTTTTTTCTTTTTTTTTCACTGTTGCCGGTGTCTAGCCCCAGGCACGCTTTTATTGTATAAAATGTTTGAATTTTATTTCACTACTCCCGGTGTTTAGCCCCGGGGACGCTTTTGTTATTTAAAAGTTTTCTGTTGGTAGCGGGATCTATGGATATCCCACTGCTCCCACCATTTTTGTTACGGTCCTTCTATCAGGGAGCTTGCCTCCTCCTGAGGGGACCCATTGCGGTCGCCACCGTCCTTCCGGAGCCTCCGGGAAGAGTGACAACCGATTGTTTACTATGGCCCGGAAATTGGCCAGGTTTAATTAAAACGCAATTTTTGTCGTTTGAGTTTTAATTTTATTTACTGGCGTCCTACCGCTTCGGACGCCAATCGAGACTGATCTTCGAATCTGAATTTCACCACCCTTATAAAGAGAAGCAAATCGAGATTTGTATCTCGAAAATACACAATTTCATACAACAACACTGCTCTTGAGTGAGGAACTCGTAAAAGTCCTAGAGAGAAGAGGAGCGAGAATGAGGTAGAGAAAAAAAATCAAGATAAAACTGAACAAACGAATCGAGAAACCAGACGTCAAAGGAGATAAGATAAGATGATCGAACAAAGGAATTAAGGACGACAACGGATGAAAAAAAGGGAATAGAATCGAACATGAAAATATAGTTATTAACACATGAAAACAAAGAATGTAAAGCGGAAGACCGATCGAGGTCGAAAGGAATTTCAATACGAAAGTGAACGGGGCAGTTTGGGGGGGAGTGTTTTTCAGCGATTCGATAAGTAGTTATCAGTGAGGCATGTGTGAAATAGCCTTTGAGGAACAATTTCCAATTGCACCCGTTTGATCAGTTTGTCAGAACAACCAAGGAGAGAATACAAAGTCGTTAGACATTGATTCAGTGCATGGAACCGAAGGATAACGTCCGACGAAAAGAGAAGTGGAGAGGATCTCGTTATTCAGTGGATTCGACACCTCGCAAGGAATAATTTATCCAAACCAGCTTAACTGAATTTACACCCGCGGGCGGAGGTGACTTTGAATTTATTGTATACTGTAATCTTTCTGCTCCCCACTTAACAGCATGGCAACCGAAGGTAATAAAGAATCGAGTGATAGTGGTTCAAATCGATTGCTTAATTATACCAATGTTGTGGCAACCGATTGTTTACTATTGCCCGGAAATTGGCCAGGTTTAATTAAAACGCAATTTTTGTCGTTTGAGTTTTAATTTTATTTACTGGTGTCCTACCACTTCGGACGCCAATCGAGACTGATCCTCGAATCTTAATTTCACCACCCTTATTAAGAGAAGAAAATCGAGATTTGTATCTCGAAAATACGCAATTTCATACAAAATCCCGATTTTGGTATCCGTAGTGAGATGCTCAGTGTTTATTTAAGATAAGAATTCAATTTCTTGAATTCTTACGAAACTATTGCGCAGGTGTGAATATGTAAGGTTGTTCGGGTTTTTGTTTGTTCAATTTATTAGGAATTTTTCCAGATAGAGATAGTGATCTCTGAATTTTGGATTTCGATGATGCCGTGGGGCAAATGTGAAACAATAAACGAATATTAGATTCGTTTATTGTGAATTTTAATTTTACTTTAGATTTTGGATTGAATTTGTCGTGGGGGCAAATCTTAAGCGATAAACGATTGTTTGATTCGTTTATTGCGAATTTAGGATCATGTTTGGGTTAATTCGGGTTTTGATAGGATTTTGGGTTTTGGAATATTATTGCTGGGATTTGGATGTAGGAATGGGGGAAAAAGGTGGTAGGGCTTTTTAGAGCACTACACCAACGTGAATATAGTTTGTGTAACACTGCAACACTGCCTTCGAGAACAGGCAATTGGAAACAAGCTAACCGTTTTCAGCAGCAGCAGCAGCAACAACAAAACCAACCACAGCAGAAGCACCAGCTTCCCTCTCGTTGATGCTGTCTTCATCTGTGGCATCGTCATCTAGCCCTTCAGCGGTATCGTCTGGAGCATCGTCGTCTACGTCAAATATCGTCATTGCAAGGGACAACCAACGATAGGAGTAGATCCAGAAGCACATTCAACTTCAGCTTCTGCTGTAGCTGCCTCGCCGACGTGAATGTGCACAATATTGGGAAGTACGATTAAATAAGATTGAATTAATCCACGATCGTATTGCGTTTGATTTCTTCTCTATGTTCGCTGAGTCCGCATAACTTGACACAACGCACGAACCGACATACACTCCACTTACTCCACGGCACTACATAGGGCAAAACAGGGACCACAAAATGATAGTAACTACCGTCCCATTGCCAAACTGTCTCATATCCCAAAACTGTTCGAAGAAATTGTTTACAATACGTTATCTTCTCGGTGTAAATCCATGATCTCACCCAATCAACATGGTTTTTTTTCGGGAAGGTCGACCACCATCAATCCGGTTGAGTTCTCATCCCATACTCTCCTTACCTTAGAGAATGGCAGAGACGTCGATGTAATCACAACCGACTTCAGCAAAGCCGTCGACAAAATCTCTCATAATCTTATCCTCTTTAAGCTATCCTGCCTTGAGTTCGAACTGTGGTTATGTCTCCTACCAACACCGAAGGGAAATCCATTCATTACAAGCTTAATAGAGAAACTCCGCCACTCGCCGTCAACCAAAAGAGGAAATTCAACACCGGCTTACATTCAATGGATATTCTTTATTGTTATTAAGCCGTAAGCATACCATAATCCAGAACTAAGGAACACTTCTTAATATAACTTTTAATGTACCATCGGAAGTAGAATTAACATAAAACATTGATTACAGTCTGCATATTTTGGCATAATGTTAGAAATACAATTAAACACTTTTGATATAACTTTGGAAATACTGTCATAAGTAGGAGTAACATAAAATAGAGACTATTGTCTGTACACTTTTATTTACATTAGTTTTCATTAGAAGTAGAATTAAACACTTTTGATATAACTTTGGAAATACTGTCATAAGTAGGATTAATATAAAATAGAGACTATCGTCTGTAGACTTTTACTTACATTAGGAGTAGAATTAAACACTTTTGGTATAACTTGGATATACTGTTTTAACATACTGACGACCGGAACTCTTACCTCAATGGTAGCTGTTTTCTGACTCTGTTTGTTTAACGTGGAGGCCCGACTTGCCTCCAGGGAATCCGTATCGCGATTAAAGATTGCCACCGAAACGACAGAATACCAAATTCCATCCATCGCTTCGGTGACCAATAAGGGATGATCTCAGATGCTCTGGACACGGTGAGGATGTGCACTCACACAGATGTGTTTACCTCACACGCTCATGACGTGTGTCCATGAGTATGCGAACCGTGGATATTGTAATTCCATAAAAGGAACTGGGTACCCGATCGGCACTGCGTAAGGCATCTCTGCTGATCGGGCGCACATTGCTGGCGTCGTCAGAGGGTCGAATTCTCGTGTGTGTATGTACACTAACGAGAACTCGGTTCCCGTTTGTGGCCAGGTGCGAGTTACCCATTTCATGTCGATTGGTTTAGCAACCGACATGATTGCAGCATGGAAGTAAGGCAAGAGTATCTCCTGCTTGTATGCTGCAAATTCGATGTGGGATATGTGCACCGCGGTGGTCGAGACATGATGGTTGCTTGGTTGTAAAACCAAATTGCCTTTATGGAACATGGCCATGGATGCTAATTCTTTAGCTTGCCGGTCGGTTTACCGATCGATTTGCTGCAGTAAAATAATAAAAGAATATCCCCTGCACGTGTGTGGCAGGGTGAATATGTTTATACGTAGCACTAAATGGTTTTTCTTGGTGTATGACGCATATTATACTTTCTTACTAGGAAATCTGGTGATGCAACATACACCCGACGGATTGCCACCTAGCACATGATGCCCGTGAGGAAAATGTCTCTTATGGTTCATGCTATTGAATTAGCGAAAATATGGTTTAAGAGACACCTTAGGTGGGTGACAAAAAGGTTAGTAAATGCTTAATTGCTAGGCAAGTAATGGAACTGCCTCAGTGCTTGTTTTATCGGTTTTCGGTCGCTCTAGGTGGGAATTTTCGAACTATAATGGGAAGGTGGGTAGTGGCGTTCAAAGGAACCGCCACAGAACCCCTATTAATTAAGTGGATGTCGTCCTATCTTAAAGCTCGAACCTATCGTGTCAGATTCAGATCCTCACTTTCAAATCTTTTTCTCCCCACGTCAACGGTGCACCAGGGCAGTCACCCGGGACCATTCCTGTTTATCCTTACCATTAATGGCATTGATTCTAAGTTCAAGTACTCATCGACCTCTCTCTACGCTGACGACACTAAACTCTACAAAACGATACGCTCTGCTCTCGGCTCCTCACTTCTAAAATGGGATCTCGATAGTTTCTCAATTTGGTGCCATAACAACTGCCTCGAACTTAACGTTGTCAAATGTCGCTCTATTATCTTCTCCCGCAAACGTCTCCCTTCCCCACCACGTTGCTATTTCTTACTCAACCAACATATATCATCTGTACCCTCGATTCGTGGCCTTGGTATCTTATGTGAAAGGGAGCTTAACTTCACCCCGCATATTGATGATATTATCCTTAAGGCCATCTCCGCCCTTGGATTCGTGAAACGCTGGTCGAAAGAATTCTCTAATCCCTACATTTCCCGATCGTTCTACATAGCCTTTGTCCGCCCCCTTCTAGAGTACGCCAATCAGGTCTGGTCTCCTCACTACTCGTCCCATATTCGCCGGATCGAAAACGTCCAACGACGATTTTTGCGTTTTGCGCTTCCTGGCTTGAACTGGGAAAACCCCCGTGCTCCCCCCACATACACCAGCCGTCTGCATCTAATAAACCTCAACATGCTTGAAGAGCGCAGACGTCACCCTGACATCCTCTTCATCCACCGTCTTCTCACTGGTTCAGTCAACTGCCCAAGCTTACTCTCTTCATTCACTCTCCACACTAACGCCCGTAACCTCCAAAACCCTCGTCACTTTAATCCGTCCGCGCATCAGACTATTTACGGCTCTAACGAACACCTTTCACGAAAGCTGTGACGGGAAAATTGTTACCCTTCCTCCTTCGATTTCAATCTTACCTCTCCTGCTCTCAGACTTTTCTCCTCTCTTTCCCCTTCCGATCCCACCGCCCACACTACCCGTACACATTCCAACTACCGTTCAATTAAGGCAATAAATGGGGTAGTGTGGCGGCTAACAATAGCGCCACCAATAATCTCCTTTTTCACCCCACGTAGGACACGCAAAAGCGAAAGATCAAGTTCTCGTACTTACCAGTAACCTGGGTGCAAGTACTTACCGTGCATACCGGAAACGTAAGCTTCAGAACATGATAGGCCCTTTGTCCGAATAACCTGCACCTAAAACAGGTAAATCCATAGAGACGGATCGGTCGCATCAGCATGCAACCGACGCGATCCGGACCAATCCTCGGTACACGTTTCGGTCCTATTCCCAGGGATTGATCAGCTATCGCTGCATCAAAAGCAATTTGGTTGCATCATATAACAACCGACATTGCTTGTCCTATATCATCGAGGTATAGCTTTGCACGAGTTAACACCCAAAACCCTAATTACCTACATTACAATCTACATTACGGATGACTCAAATCTAGATTACGGATGACAACATACAATCTACATTACGGATACATTTATTATCTATAGAATACTCATTAGCATTTCTTTATCTTCACTAGCATCCTTATTAACTGAAAATGTATAAAAACGAAACATTCACAACTAGAATGGCAATTACTCTAAGCCACGAACATAGTTCGGATATTGTGATCATTAAGTCCTATTGCAAATTAGTCATTTAACTGAAGGAAAAAATAAAGACACCGTCAAGCAAGAAATAAACCTCTACTTGACAAAGTAACGAAAAATATTTTTTTTCCTTTCCGTGGCGGCAATAAGAATAACTCGCGCCAACCACACACACAAAAGACATCCTATCCTACCTTGTGCATGCATACCCACATCCATAGGGCATAGACCAACAAATACATGGGGGTATCATTCTATTGCACCGGCAAATTGAGTTCTTAAAATGGAAAATTACCAACTAGAACTCAATTACGTGGGATAACAACACCAACAAACATACACACGATCGGCGATAGTGCTACTCATAGTCGTTGATCGTGTAAGCATATTCAACCCTTACAGGATCATGTGCCCCAGCCACGAATGTTGTTCGTTGTTTGTGTATCCTCTTTTATGGTTCGCCCACCGGACGACACACCGAACAAACGATGAGTTAATTATCGTGAGTGTGTTCTGCACATTTTTACCCGCGTTGTTTAGATAGCATCGAGGCGATGATCCAATATGTGGCGGTTTATCGCTTCGACGAACTAACTACTCACAATCTGGATGCTTAACAGACCAGTGTACCTAGCGGATAAAAATACTTAAAAACACATCCCCCGTGGGTCGGCCCAAGGGATCCAACAAGTACGGCGCGAACATTTTAACAGTCAAATTCGTATTCGCAAGACATCGTTGCTCTTACTCACAGTTAACGTTTGAAGAAATTCGAAGTGCACTAATCAGCGTGTATCTTTCAATCCATGTACCAGACATGTCCGGAGTGCGCTAATTAACAAATACTCACTATTTTATAATATTCAATTGATATTCTTAAGTGTATATAAAATAACATATAATCACTATTCAATGGATATTCTTAAGTGTATATAAAATAACGCGTAATCTCTACTTAACTATTTCACAGTACTATATATTATCTTTTCTTAACAATATTCAATGTATAGCCGTAAGTGCACATTTAGCATAAGATTCAATCAACATTAATACGTGTATTTAGTAACTACATATTCAAATAAAGTAAGGGAAGCACGAAGTGAACTATGTAATTACTTTTGTGACAAGAAGAGGATCTTGCCGAGACGTTTAGTACGGGGTTTCAGACGAACTAATGAATGAAACCTACATATAAAAACCCTACAATAGTACCCCTAGTAAAGTTAACTACATATACCTTTGCCCCCCCCCCCCCCCCCCCTTATGACCCTTTCGCTTACTTAATTAAATTCATTATACCTTCGTTTTTAAGTTTCTTATCTTTTTTTATATATATTATTATATCGTGTGTAGTAAGCTAAATAAGCGGGGCTTCTGGCTTCACCAAACAGAATATTACTGCCGAACCCGGCGGTGCGTTTGGTGGTGGAGATGTTGGTTCAATTGGTGGAATAGGTGGAGGGGTTGCTGGGGGTAGAGGCGATTGAGGATCTCCTGGTGGATTCGGCCAACCTGCTGGAAGAAATAATGGGTAATATGCAGGTGGTAGAGGTAGGGTAGTGTTGCCCCCCCCCCCCCCCCCCCCGCCCCCTTCTGTGAAACGAACAAATAAAACAATAAATAATAATAATATATTTAAAAAATATCTGGTGGATAACCAGCGCAAAGTAGACGTTGAACACAAAACGGTACTGTACAAAAAAAAAAGAAAGGAGGCGGTGAAATGAAAAAATTAAAAGTCGAGAATAAAACAAAAAAATTATAAATCGTCATTAAACTATAAAACGAGTTAGATAAGAAGAAACGAACAGAGATAATTATCGATCCAACACTCAACAGAGCTTATTAAAATTTATTGAAAAGAAAGGTAAATTAATAGAAATGAGAATACGATTTATAAGAACAATACGACTGAAGAAGCCAAACTAAATAAAAATAATTAAATTAAAAATGAATTACTTGTTTAACAAAGTAAATAAATTCAAATCACATAACAAAAGAAAATAAATAAAAAACGAAGAAGTTAAACTTGAGGAAGGTAACGACAGAGGACAATTGGCGAAAAAATCCAACGGAGCGAGTACCTTCATTATATATAATTTTTGTTGCACTCTCTTTTATTTTGAAACACTAGATTGTTGGGGTCGTGGTGAAGGTGGGCTATGTGGTTCCTATTCTGGAAAAACACAATATGTTGGTTGAGTTGGTGGAGGTGGTGGGACCGGCCACGGTTGCGGTTGGGGTAGATGATCACCTGAATGGTAGGGCCAACCCGGTGGAAGAGCTGGTTGAGAATAATCTGGTGGTGAAGGCTGACTGGGTGGAAAATGTGGTGGTTGAGGCTCCAGTGGTGGAAGAGGGATACCCGGTGGAAGAGGTGGTTGAGAATATCCTGGTGATGAAGGCTGACTGGGGGGAAAATGTGGTGGTTGAGGCTCCAGTGGGGGAAGAGGGATACCCGTTGGAAGAGGTGGTTTAGAATATCCTGGTGATGAAGGCTGACTGGGTGGAAAATGTGGTGGTTGAGGCTCCAGTGGTGGAAGAGGGATACCCGGTGGAAGAGGTGGTTGAGAATATCCTGGTGATGAAGGCTGACTGGGTGGAAAATGTGGGGGTTGAGGCTCCAGTGGTGGAAGAGGGATACCTGGTGGAAGAGGTGGTTGGCAATATCCTGGTGATGAAGGCTGACTGGGTGGAAAATGTGGTGGTTGAGGCTCCAGTGGTGGAAGAGGGATACCCGGTGGAAGAGGTGGTTGAGAATATCCTGGCGATGAAGGCTGACTGGGTGGAAAATGTGGTGGTTGAGGCTCCAGTGGTGGAAGGGGGATACCCGGTGGAAGAGGCGGTTGAGAATATCCTGGTGATGAAGGCTGACTGGGGGGAAAATGTGGTGGTTGAGGCCCCAGTGGTGGAAGAGGGCAATCCGGTGGAAGGGGTGGTTGAGAATATCCTGGTGGTAGAGGCTGACTGGGTGGAAATTGTGGTGGTAGAGGGCGACCCGGTGGAATATACGATTGGGATTGCGTTATTGGGAAAAGCAAACCCAGTAGGAGTAGAGGTTGAGTCGATGGTAGACTTGGTTTAGGTGGCTGAGGATTTGGTTGTGGTAGAGGGCATGCTGGTGGGGAGTGTGGTTGTGGCGGCCCTGGTGGTGGAGGTGGTTGAGGTGGCCCTGGCGGTGAGGATGGTTTTCGACCGTGACATTTTTTAGGCGGGTGGCTAATTCCTTCTTCTGAATCTTGTCCCGAACCTTCCTCTGAATCCGACCCTTCCTTTGAGTCTGGATCCGAACCCGAACCTTCCTTCGAATCTGGACCTGACGGTGGGGATGGTTTTCGTCCGTGACATTTATTCGGTGGAGGTGGAGCAGGAGATCCCGAATCGGGCGGTGAGGGCGGTGCCGTTGAATTATGACCTGACTCAGAAGATGACTTATTAGACGAATGTGGCTCTGAATCTGGTGATGAAGCCGGTGCCGTTGAATTATGACCTGACTCAGAAGATGACTTATTAGACGAAGGTGGCTCTGAATCTGGTGATGAAGCCGGTACCGTTGAATTATGACCTGGCTCAGAAGATGACTTATTAGACGAAGGTGGCTCTGAATCTGGTGATGAAGCCGGTACCGTTGAATTATGACCTGGCTCAGAAGATGACTTATTAGACGAATGTGGCTCTGAATCTGGTGATGAAGCCGGTACCGTTGAATTATGACCTGACTCAGAAGATGACTTATTAGACGAATGTGGCTCTGAATCTGGTGATGAAGCCGGTGCCGTCGAATTATGACCTGACTCAGAAGATGACTTATTAGACGAAGGTGGCTCTATTGGGAGAGAAAGATCATTTAAATGAAGATTTTGTGGGGATTGAGACTCACCTGTATGTATCGGTGGTGTTATAGGTGTTGGTGTTCCCGTTACATTTGGAGGAGGTGCCGGCGGAGGTGGAGCAGGAGATCCCGAATGGGGGGGTGAAGGCGGTGCCGGTGGATTATGACCTAATTCGGAAGATTTTTCTTTCGACGAAGGATCTATTGGGAGAAATAGGTCACTTAAATGAAGATTTTGTGGTGATTTAGACCTACGTTTATGTATCGGTGGTTTTCCTGGGGTATCTGTATGAGGTTTGCCACCTGGTGGGCCTTTATCAGCATTGCTGGTTGCTATTGCAACCACCAAAATCAAAAAACTATAACTTAGAGTGCGCTTGTGGAACATTCTCATTCCAAATGTAAACACTTACTACTGAAATTTCTGAAAAATCTTGGCTTTTATTTGCTGAATTTGAATTGTAAACACATTTTCAATTGTTTAGAGCAACAATATAATAATGCAAAAGTCTACAAAATTTCGTAAAGATCAATATACAAGACAGCAAGTGATGACAAATTATATTATTCAGTAATTAGAGAACCCAAATTTCCATAATATATTGTCTGTTAATTAGAAGCCTTCGCCACCTATTCATAGTAGTTTAGCTAATGATTCAATATGTATCTGTTATTTTGATGACGGGATATATTTGAAAGATGGTGCGCAATATGATAAAGCACTCCGATACACGGGTACACGTAGCTGAAAAAAAGGCCATATAAATGAAAGTTTTGATTAAATGGATGTAATGAATGATTGCCTACTTTCTCGGTTTGGTATGGTTTATCTCAGGGAATTTTCCTTCAATACCAACTTTCAATGATTCCCGATGTTTGAAGACTCTGACAACTCTTTCCGTCCAATGGACTTGCCTTGCAAAACCTTCGTTGGAAATCTTCGCCTTGGTTACCAGAATAATCGTATGATTTGGGTTGTCGAACGATTATACTCGGCGTTTGGTTAAGATGACTTTGTGCCAACTGTATAACAAAGGAATACAGGATGATATTAGGACAGTGGTTTGATTGATTCTGCGGTAGCGTGTTTTAAATGCCTTTGCAAGGTTGTATGTACATTTATTCGAGTCCACTATCAGCAAAACAAATGTTTACGAGTGATATAAATGTTTCAAAGTGCTACATTATAGATAATCTCTACCTAGGATACTCTAGTAGATCAATAATCGACGACAATGCGGAAAAAGTCAAGAAATTGATTTTCGAAAATCATCAAATTGCCATAGAGGTTGCTAATAATGGGTGCGAAATATGTGGCAACGAGGTTTGTTTCGAAAGTGCTGAATTTCAATAAAAACCAACGTCTAATATGCATCTTTCTTACTAAGGCATAGGATTCTGACTTTCGAGAAACCAATGGAGGAAATCCTTTTGGGGTGTTGCGCTGGTGGGTATCAGACAGTACTGCGCAGTCATCACACTGAACACCAAGTACGCATTTAACTCTTGGATCAATTGGGAGTATCAGGTTATCTCCGAAAGATCATGGCCTCATACTGATAGGGTGTTAGCCTGGAGGTAGAAACACAATATTAGGAGAGTAGTACCACAGAGATACCAAAGTGATTGTACGACGCTTTAAAGATGAATAAAACATCAGTAATATATGTCATATGGTATGTGGACGATATAGCTATAGACACGATAGCAAAAACCACAAAGAAGTTAGTGAGATATGGAACAAAGCGATAAAAACGATTCGAGACTAGTTCACAAATGCTGAACTGTGACTAGCACAGAACAAGCAGCTGTGGGACCAGATGATAGGGCTAGAAGTGCAGACAGAGCGTTTCTGTGAGCAGATCAATCCTCCTATATGTGGCTCACATATGGGTTAGAGTAATTGTTTAGAGCTCGTTCGCCAAGTCCAAAAGAACTGTTCAACGAAGAGGAGACATGAGAATATGTGCAGTCTACAGAATTGTGTCCACCGAGGCGGCGGCGATAACTACGAGTTATGCACCAATAGAAATGAATCAATATCAGAGGTAGAAATATACCAGCTACGCTACGAAAATACACTAAACTCCAATACCTACAAAGCCGAACCCATAGTTTTCCGTGTGCAAGCCTTAGTCAATGGTAATAGAAACTCGACACATCTATCACATGAAGAGAGACTCATGAAATGATACAGAATATCAAAGAGTGACCAAATAGCCCACGCGGTGTGGTCGATTATCGCATGTCACAATGCCTGACAGGCAAAGTGCACAGATTCAAGCCCAGGAAAGAACCGCAACTTAGTGAAACAACTTAACCGTTCATTTCAGGATGACCTCAGAATAATCGTTGAGCAAGTCAGTGAAGCAGTAGATGTGACCAATACGCTAAGCTTGTCAACAACATCATACAGAAGCTCCCAGACTACAAGAACTGCAACTATCTTAGAGACAGAATACGTCGATCCTGTCCGTGGAGCAACGGTACCCGACTGAACACACTGGTATGGTTTGCATAGTAGAGGTAGATTTAGTTCGTAGCCACTATCGGATAAGTGAAGAAAAATTATGAAAATAATAATAATAACAATTATTTGTGAAAGATAACGCAGGCCTCTTTCTCATCCTTTTGCAGTTATAATGTTGTTGGCTCATAAGATAACTACAGGGAAGGAATTCTAAAGGTGTGTAGCGATCCTAAATCGCTACCCCTATCCAATATCATCGAACAATCCCATAACGCAAATCCCAATTTCATATTGAATCAATGAGCGATAGATTAAACCAAACGTCAATTTGTCGCACATTGATTCAATTTGTTACGTGCGTCCGCCACCCCATCAATTAATCATTTTGTAATTTTAATATAATTTGTTTTAAGGTGATATGATGGTAAGGTGGTGGAGGAGTTGCACGATCCAGAAGTGAGTTTTCGAACATGCCCCGATTCGGGTGTGGATCGTGCAGTTCTTCGAGTTCGAATTCGGTTTTCGAAGTGGCCGTGAATGGGGAGCAAAAGAGAGAACGGGTTAATGTTTTTTGATGTACGGTTTTTGACATTTCGTTTTCGATAAGAAGAAAAGCGGTAAAAAAATTTCGGTTTTGGGCTTGTCCGGCAGATTTTTCAAAAACCCACAAAAAAGTGTTAAAATTTGTTAAAATTAAAATTATATGAAAAAGTTGAAATAAATCTGATAATTGTCAGACAAAAAGATCAATATGGTGTAGAAATTTTCGTAGAGGAAAAAACAAATTTTCGGAATTGTACATCGATTCCAAACTGAAGCAGAGTAATTCTCAAAATTGATAAATCATCAAGCAAAATTTGTGCACCCAGTTAATTGGAGGTCAACAAAATTGTATGCACCATCAATTTAGGTGACCCATATAAAATTCTTGGAGTGACTCGTCATGCAACTACTCAAGATATTCGAAAAGCATACAAACAATTGACTGGGAATGGCAATCTCACAAGGCGGCACGCAACGAATTGAATGCTGATCACTGACCTGGAGAGCTGTTTTTCCAGGGACTAATCTCGCCGAGAGCAGGAACACAGTACCTTCCTGACCATCGTTTTCCCGGATCACAGGTAAAATTAAATACTAATTGATTTTCTGTGGCAAGACCCAAAAGAATACTGTCACAAATTCCACATAATAAACCCAAATTCCAAATTTTCCACTGATTACCGGGATTGTTTTGTCTAAAACTCTTTTTATCTTTTATTTTCACTGTCGACACTCCGGGCTCTTCTCCTGCCGTTTCGGGAAAGCACGGCTCGGAGCATACTACAATTTTGGTGGCAGCGCGTGGAATAGAACTTCGAATCATCCCTTACGATAAAACAAAACAAAAGTGGAAAAAAAAAACAAACCTTTTGAATAAAAAGTGAAACAAACACAAAAATAACAGAAATACAGGAAAAAAACAAAACAAAAGTGAAAAAACAAAACTTTTCAAACAAAAGGTGACACAATAACACAAAAAAAGAACAGAAATATAATATAAAACAAAACAAAAGTAAAAAAAAAAAAATTAAATAAAGGGTGAAATAAACAAAAATTTTATAAAAATGCGAAAAGAAAAAAAAATTTCCTTCAACTATACACATCAAGCCTGCAGCAAAGACCAGGGCGGACAACCCAACACTAGGGCGTGAAGCCTATCTGGCAGCAAATTCAAAGTGAAAGACCCAAAAAAAAAAACGGAACAGGACAGAACAAAAAAAAAACATCAGCAAGGAAAAAACCAAAAGGCGAAAAGCGGAGAAAATAACAAACACTGACGACATCGAATGCAGCAACGCACTCAACAGCCGCAGCAACACCAGGTAGTTCATTAACTTCAATTATTATTTTTATTATTAATTATGGAATTGTTTCTGAATCGCATTTTTCAAGTATGCACTTACTTGATTCAAGCTAAAATTTTACATAACAAAAGCGAAATAAAATTGTACACGTAGCAATGACATGAAACAACCACAAAATTTTCACAAAAAATATAAAATTTATACAGAAATTTCCCGAAAAAGGAACTAAAAACAGAAAACATAATGAAAAATAATAGAAACATACAAACCCCAAGCCAATAAATTTAAATACCTTCTAAATTTTTTCCTTCTCTCTTTCTTTCAAACTGGAAAATCTTAATCAAATATTTTAAGGGACACAAGCATGCCAAAGCAAAAATTTAAAATACTTATCAAATCATAATATAATGATACATAACCGTACATTTACACATATATATATATATATATATATATATATATATATATATATATATATATATATACATTTATACATACACATATTTCGAGATAAGGTTCTCCATAAACAAATAAGTTGGGAAAAATTCTTTATACTCCCGAGGTAGGTTTAAACACGCGCATACCTCGTCTGTTGTTGATCCTTTTATCTGCTCTGGCCCCTTTTCCTCTAAATTACCCTCGGTATTTTCATAGGGCCAATATATGCGGGTTTAAAAGAAAACAAAGCTGCCTTTAATACGATGAATATTTACTCGGGTTTTCTGCCTCTTCCGTTAGCATTTTGGATTTTCCCATAGGTTCGTTCCACTCACATTTGGGAAGACCTATCTTTCAAATAAAACGCAAAATTAACGCGCGAAACAAATAGCGATTTATAATGGAAGTTACCATCGGATTAAAAGACATTATAGGTTTCGTGCCGGTGTTCAGCGGTAACCCGAACGAACTATATAATTTTATCTCTTGTGGAGATATAATTTTTTCGCAGGCACAGGACGACAGTCAGCACGCTTTCTTTCTAAGCGTGGTTAAAACCAGACTACGAGGGCATACAACCACATCCGATACAAGGCCATTTCCAACTGGAATGATCTTGCTGCGGAATTAAAGGAAGAATTTAAAATTCTCCCCTCTAGGTCGCTGACGCAAAACGATCTGGTAACAGCCAAACAGGGAAGCAAGGAAGGCTTTAAGGAGTTGGGAAACAGACTCACACACCTCCTGCACCTGTTGGACAGCGCCACGTTTGAAAGCACTGCCGAACCTGCGGTGCGAACATATCTCCTCAAGGAAAATAATAAACTCGCCCTACACACATTCGAAGACGGACTTAGTGACCCAAATTTAAAACTCTTGGTTAAAGCACGAGGTACCCTAAATCTCAGAGCAGCCATTAATTACGCTCTCGAGCAGGCCCCTCGATTAAGAAACGACAACCCTTCAGCAAATTTTTCCGCTTATACGAATTTCAGCCGACCAATAATTTGCCAATCGTGTAATAGATCTGGACACACGCCTGAGGAATGTTACCACAACAATAAACCCTTACAATCCATCCGCCAAACTAAAGCGGAGGTTGAACGCCCCCAATGCAGATACTGCAACAAATTTAACCATTCCCAGGAGAAATGCAAAAGGAGACTGTCACAATTAAATAACTAAAACAGCTCTCTATTAAACAAAACTGTCCCTAGAAATCAGCCCACTTCTACCGCAAACGCCTGGAGAAGTGGAGTAACAAATAAATTTAACAACATTCAGGTACTAAAAATCGACAGTCAGAAGCAACTTGCGGGAAAAATAAATGAAATATCGATCGAAGCTAGGGATATAAATCAGAGACGGGACGATCTAACTGCTCTCCAAATAAAGGAAATAGAAAACAAAGATCGTGCCCACAATATTACACCAAAATCCGTTTGTCTACGGGCCGGATCCAATGATTTAACAAAAATCTCTAAACCAATTATCCCCACAGCTTCCCACATTTCTACATTCTCTCATCCCGCAACCCTTAACAACAAAATATGTAAACTCAAAAAACAAATAACCCTGGCAGAATGTAAGCCTGAGGAGCCAGAACTTCCAGCAAAATGTAAGCCCGAGGAACAAACAATCTCAGCCAAATGCAAGAATGTGGAACCAAGAGTCCCAGCAGAGCGCCAGACTGCGGGACAAAGAGTCCCAGCAGAGCGTCAGCCTGAGGAACAGAGAGTGCCAGCAAAGCGCTAGACTGAGGAACAAAGAGTCCCAGCAGAGCGTCATACTGCGGAACAAAGAGTCCCAGCAGAGCGCAAGCCTGAGGAACAAAAAGTCCCAGCAGAGCGTCAGACTGCGGAGCAAAGAATCCCAGCAGAACATAAGACTGTGGAACTAAGGATCCCATCAAAGTAAAAGCCTGAGAATCAACAAATCCTTGCAAACGACCCGTACGTTGATCGTTTGCAGTTACAAATTATACATAAGCCCATAGTAAGCTCCATAATAAAACACAAACATAACCAAATAAACAGAATCCTTGTTAAAAATAAAGAAAACAGATATCTCTCAAAATCCATCACGAATCCCCTATCTTTCGAAATATGCCCCTTCGATCATTCTATTGCAGTGCTCTAAAAAGCCCTACCACCTTTTTCCCCCATTCCTAATCCAAAATCCTAGCTATAATACGCTAAAACACATAAACCTATCAAAACCCGAAAAAACCCAAACATGATTTAAAATTCGCAATAAACGAATCAAACATTCGTTTATTGCCTAACATTTGCTCCCACGGCATTATTAAATCCATAATCTCGAATCAAAATCAAATTCGCAATAAACGAATCTAATATTCGTTTATTGTTCTACATTTGCTCCACAGCATCACCCAAATCTAAAATCCAGAGATCGTTATCTCTACCCCAAATTTTCCATTCAAGAAAACAAACAAAAAACTCAAAAGCAGATACATTCACACATCTGCGCGATAGTTTCATAAGAATTCAAGAAATTGAATTCTTATCTAAAGTCAATACAACATCTCGCTCGAGATATCCAAAAAATCGAAATTGTTGCAGGGAAATATGTATCTTTGGGATACAATTTTCGATTCCTTTTCCTTTATAAAGGAATAGTTTAGTGATCTCCGGGCCGCAGTCTTAAATCGATCTTAGTCCCTGGAGGAAATAGCCCAGTGGAAAAACTAACGAAAATAATTGGAAAAATAAAACTCTTTAATTTGTAAACGAAAACAACACGGATTTTCATTTAGCGGCCAATTGATAGCTAAGTATCACCTGGCCTGGAAGACCAAGAGAAGACCAAGGACAAAGGGCCAATTAAGGACGTTACACTTCCCTCAGGCATACGAGGAAGCACGGTATCGAGCCCTTTTGTAGGACGAGTTTCAGGAGCGGTCAAATTTTAAGAGATCGCCTTTTCCTTTTAAGGACCAGGAGACACGCTTCCTGGAACAAAACCCCTACAAAGAATACAACACTATCACACAAATTTTGAACTTAGTTACACAACCCAACCCTACGAAAGTATGGAAAATCTTTCACAAGTTTAGGGAAAAGCTTAAAACAAATAGACTTTTTCTATTAACTCAAACTCGAGATACATATATGTATGTGTAAAATATGAAAAACAAAATTCTTAAAATACAAAAATATAAATATGAAAAAATAAGCATATAAGCAAAACAAAATGCTTACATCTGTAAATCTTAAATATTTAAAGCCTATAACAAAACAAATTTCCTTTAACATCTTTACAAAGATATAAAGTGTTAATACATAAGACAAAATTCAAACAATTACAAAGTAAAAATCAAAATAATCATGTAAATATAAAAATGAATACCAACAATAAAAAACAATTTTCTTTTACGCTCAAACAAAATTTAATGTTTATTAGTAAGGAAGACCGAACTGAAATATAATAATAAGGAAAAAAATAAACCAAACTAATTAATACTACATCTAACAACAAATGAATAAGAAAAATACCTCTAAGTTAACTACCAGATAAATTTAACATTACATTTAGCACATAAATAAAACTAATATAGACACAAACTAAAATTACCATGTAACCAACCGACCATCCCAAATAAATTTAATCAAATAAATACAAATATGAAACCATAAAAAATTCTAAATAACATTACAAAATATGCTCTATATCGACCACTAAGATAAGACCTTCTTAAAAATAAATACACTTTTACCTATTAAGTTATTAATCTAGCATTACGTCCCAACCAAAAATTATAAATATCAACATACTATACCCTTAAGCCTATGTTAGAAAAATAACATTGTAAAACACAAATTAAAACAAAAACCTTACCAATTTAAAATCCATCTACTCACCTTTATAACACATATGCCCATTCTTAAATTATACCTAAACTATGTTGATAAATACAACCAAGTAATGCAAGAAATGTTAAACCAAACTGGAACAAATGTAAACTATCGCGAAGTTGCTTTTCACCCATTCCAGAAAAATCCTAAATCGTTACCCCTAACTAAATCCCCAATATCATCGAACAATCCCATAACGCAAATCCCAATTTCATATTGAATCAATGAGCGATAGATTAAACCAAAAGTCAATTTGTCGCACATTGATTCAATTCCACATAATAAACCCAAATCCCAAATTTTCCATTGCTTCATATTCAAATTCCATATTGAGTCACATGTACAACGAATTTAACCAAAAGTTAATTCATCATACATTGACTCAATTCCTAAAAACCTTGACATCATGAAATGCTAAATTCAAAACGCAGGGAAATCATGAACCCTTCCTAGAACCCCTCCAACTAAAGCCTCTAACAAATTCCCAGAACACAACTCAAATTGAAACGCACTAAGTCATTATGTGTGCTTCTGGGAATTTCGACAACAGAATAGTTGACAAAAGTCAACTGCAAAAACTATAAAAGGACAGTGCTTTTCAATTTCGGGATCAGTAGCATTCCAGAGGCCGAACCCCTGGCCGATCACAAATTCAAAAAATCACTCTCACTTTTAAATTCAAATGAATAAGAATAAAGCTTACCGGGATTGTTTTGTCTAAACCACTTTTTATCTTTTATTTTCACCGTCGACACTCCGGGCTCTTCTCCCGTCGCTTTGGGAAAGCACGGCACGGAGTATATTACAGATGTCATCGTATTGAAACCACAAATTGCCGTAATCGACAGCATCCAATCCCGGTCGAAGAAAGTTGGAAACCGGAGCAACGTTTTCAATTACAACATAATTGTTATAAACAAAAACTGCTATGTTTCCCAATTTTATTCAGAGATGGTAGTGTGGCGGTTCTAGTACCGCCACTGCCACCTTTTCAACCTACCCGCAAATCTTCCTGCCCTAAAGCTTTAGGGACCTTACCATTTGTCGCTTATGCAAGCACATTAACTCCCCCAAGCATTCTCCCACCGATTTCATCATCTTTCGCTTATGGAAATCGCATCCAACACCGCAAGCATTTTCCTCACCAAGGACATTCACGCATTCAATGCGTAATGTCGTTTCCTGGAAAAATTCGATACGCCAGTACCGCATACATCAATGCATCTCAGCATTGCCCTAAGGAAAACATTTTGGTTGCCATATTAGATAACCGAAATGAACAATCGAAATAATCAGCGCAACCCCTGCTGCCTGCGTTTCCGGCCCCACACGTGCGCGACAGACTTTCATGTTGTGTCTGTACTCAGGGCGGCTTTTACGCAACCTACAAGGCACCAGCGCAATTCGCGCCTAGCTGCCAAGAGCCAAATTCAATGCCAGTGTAAATACTCACACTGGAATTCGAGCCGTGACTCTTTAGGAATGCAATACGCAATCGTTGTGGATGTAAACACAACCTTCATTGTGTAATCATTTCAAACGCATTCTAATCCCCAGCGCAATATTTAGACGGGTGGAAACACTTCTTTCCAAAGATGCTTTTCACGAATTTGCATTTCCCACGGTTCGTGCACCCATGAGCTCGCATCACGAGCAAACAAAGTGATCCGCGCGCAAATGGACACATCCTCGATAGGATCTATGTACTGGAGTTCCAATCCTATTGGTCGAGCCAGCAGGAAAGTTTAATTGTCTTTCTCACCACAGCGCCCAACGCACCCCAAGCGAAGAGAAAGTAGTTTAGTCGGGTATCAACCCTTGGTGTGAGCGCACCGGCAGAATTGTGAATCGAGTTAAAGTAAAGGAGAATTATAAAAACAGAATTTAATTGTGACTCAAATAACAGTAAAGGAGGATTATAAAAACAGAATTTATTTGTGACAAATAAAAGAATTGAATAAAAAGTTTATGTTCCACTAACTGGTGAGTTTCATTTGTCTACGGTTTACGACAACGAAAGATCTGCTCGTAGCTTAACGTTAAGTAGGCGATAGGGGACCAAAACATCCCCCACTTATACCCACAGTAGTAGATTAGAAAGTCATAAAGACAAGAATATATTTTCTGAGACTATCGATTAATTAAGTTATACGCAACGTTTGCATTCGCAGTGCCCCAAAGTACGACAGAAACATTATATTTCAAATTAAAACAGGAACTTCGAACGATATCAACTTAATAAGTTAAATATAGTTCACACGGTTTTGTAAATTTTATTGAAAAACATCTCCAAACATGCAGTCAGTTAAAACATCTTCATTCACACAGATAATATCGACTCAGAAATATTGAACAATACACTTACAGGAAGGATCAGAGAGCACCCAATATAGAAACAAAATTCTCATTAGAGAACAGATTTTTATTGGTATAACTATTCATTTTATACTACAATCAATACTAATCCAATATGTACTCTTGATATCAAACTAGTTAGAGAGACAATCAGCAAAATATGGTAAATATTAGTTCAATAAATAAGCTTTAACTGTTCATCGACCGGGAAGGAAAGCTTTATACATAATGCCTGATTCATTTATAGGTATTAATTATTAAAAAAAAATATTTATTATCGTACAAAACAACTATTAACGTCATTTATTTTTTATAGACTAATTGTTCTCAAAATAATGGTCTCACCGATAGCGGGGTAAGTAGCATCGTCTTGTTGATTATATTGTTGCGATCACGACTTAGATTTCAGGTATGAGATAATGCGACAATGGGCCCCATCCAAAATTACGTTCTGACCGGCGTCATTTTTTCATATAGACCCATTATTCCACCAGTCTATCAGCATTTTGGCTTATTGGCGTAGGTATTAACCTAGTAACGGATTACGCTGCTGAAGAAAATGTTGATCGAAAACAATAGAATATTTCCCAACCTTCAAAAGCCAAGACTGAAGCGGTGACCCTTCATAAGGACGGTCGGCTTCAACTGACACATAACTTGAATTTCAAATACTTTTTAGTCCAAGAACTAAAACAGACCGATTTCGTGAGCAAACAATCCGCATCATATGATAGCATAAGGGGATCAGTATCAGCGACTCTTCACTGCTCACTTTTGCATCCTGTGGAGCACGTGCAGTGCAGTTTTGGATGTGCCTGACCAAATATGGGAGTTGAATTCAATTTTTGGCCGAATATGTTACGTGCGACTTCCACCACGCCTATCATTTAGTTGATTTTAGATAATTTGGTTTTAATATAATTTGATGGTAAGGTGGTGGGAAAAGCGCACGATCCACATGTGAGTGTGCGGACATGTCCCTGTTCGACTGTGGATCGTGTGCAAGTTCGAACTCTGTTTTCGGAGTGGATGTCGATGGAGAGAGAGAGAGGGAAACAACAAGAGGAATTTTCGATTCCGTTTGTTTTTGATTTTGTTTTGGAAAAATACGGTTGATTGGTTGAAGACAGTTCGGTGCAAGAAACACAGTTCCAAGGAAGGAAAAGACAGTTTGTTTTTAACTGAAAAAGGAAGAAAAAACTGGAAGGCCCCGTTGGTTGAAGAAGATCAAAAAAAGACGATTGTAAACGAAAAACTAAAAATGTGTAAAAGTCAAAGTTCAAATTGAAAACGTAAAACTAAAAATGTGTACAAGTAAAAGTTCAATTAGTAAACGTAAAACTAGAAATGCATAAAAGTAAAAGTTAAAATATTAAACGTAAAACTAAAAACACAAGTGTTTGAATTTGGATTGGCCCAGTCTAGCCATCATGCTCGTGTTTTGATCTGTGAAAGACACATTAATGGTCGAAAGCAGGAGGTGGACATCTCATCGTTTGCGGTGCGATTGAATTCGCAGAGGCACGTCGACTTCTCTCTAAAAACACCATTTGGCGGTGGCCGGCCTGATCGTGTAGGAAGAAGAACCTGAAGAAGAACCACAGGTGGCGGAGCTGGAGAAGGAAACGGAGAGTGCCATTGTTCGGCAAATCTTCCGCAAGTTTAGGGAAAAGCTCAAAACAAATAGTTATCTAAAGTTTGGGTTGAAAGAAAAATCTATTTGTTTTGAGCTTTTCCCTAAACTTGTGGAAGATTTTCCATACTTTCGTAGGGCTAGGTTGTGTAATAAGTTTCGAAATCTGTGTAGTGAAACGACCGAAGGGAGACATTTCGAAAGATGGGGGATTCGTGATTGATTTTGAGAGGTATTTGTTTTTTTTATTTCGAAAAAGGATTCTATTTATTTCGTTGTCTTTATGTTTCATTATCGAGCTTACTATGAGCTTATGTATGCTTTTTAATTGCAAACGTTTGGCATACGGGTTGTTTGCTGGAATTTGTTTGTTCTCAAGCCTTTGCTTTGCTGGGATTCTTAGTTCCGCAGTCTGATGCTTTGCTGGGACTCTCTGTTCCTCAGGCTGACGTTTTGCTGGGACTCTTTGTTCCTCAGGCTGACGCTCTGCTGGGACTCTCTGTTCCTCAGGCTGACGTTCTGCTGGGACTCTTTGTTTCGCAGTCGGACGCTCTGCTGGGACTTTTTGTTCCTCAGACTGACGCTCTGCTGGGACTTTTGGTTCCACAGTCTTGCATTTGGCTGAGATTGTTTGTTCCTCGGGCTTACATTTTGCTGAGAGTTCTTTCTGCTCAGTCTTACACTCTGCCGGTGTTATTTGTTTCTCGCGCTTACATTTTGCTGGGAGTTCTTGCTCCTCAGGCTTACACTCTGCCGGCGTTATTTGTTTCTTTAACTTAGGTATTTTGTTATTAGAAGATGGGGGATGTGAACATATGGGGATGTAGGGAGCTGTTGGGATAGTTGGTTTAGAGACCTTGGTTAAATCATCCGATCCGGCCCGTAAACAAACGGATTTTGATGTAGTATCGTGGTGTTGAGGTCCGGCGCCGTGCTTCCTCTTTCGAGGGAAGAGCGGGGACCTTTTATTTTTATTCCATTTATTAAAACTCCTTCTTTTACTCTTCTTTTCGAATTGAATAATTTAACTTTATTCTTTTCTTTATTCACTATTCTTTATTTCGATTCTTCTCTATTTCTTCTATTCCTTTTCTCTCTGTATCTTTTTCATACGTATGTTTTTTCGATGGTTGCAACCAGAAATTTACTAACTGGAAAACCCATTTATTTTCACAAGTCAAGACGAAGTATACTTTATATATGTATATTGATTTCTTATACATTTCTAAGATTTGTTTAAAACGTTCAACTTAATCCGAACGAACTTTATGAACTGAATTTTTTCTATATCTATTTTTTTTTTCTGTGACTTTTCACATGAATCAATTTGGACGAAAATCCAAGTTGCTATGTTTTGAATAAATAAAAAGGTGCAGGTTATTAAGTGTGCTGTAACTGGTAATATTGTGAATGTTTATGAATGGTATGTATTAAGTGAGAATGTAATATATGTTAAGTGAAGTTTTTCAGTATGTGTTAGGAGATTCAGTGTTAAATTTAATAAGGGTAGTATTCTGGAATACAACATCCCACCCTTCTTCGAGAAAGAAAATTATCCTTGAAGAGAATAATTTTCTAGTAACTATAGGTTAGATTAAGATTAATTAAAGGCTTGGATTTTCGTGCAATTACATTACAATCGTTTTCAAAATTAATCTTTCATCAAAGGTTACAATAATCAAAAAGTTCTTAATACTAGAAAAATAATCTATTTACATTATATATTAACTAAATTTTTCCAATAATCAAAAAGTTCTTAACACTAGAAAAATAGTCAAAATAGTCTATTTACATTACATATTACCTAACTAAATTTAAATATTTCTCCTTGGAACCTTTTGTTTTCTTATCCAAAAGTTATTATTACTTATTATATTAATTATATAATATTAATATTATTGTTTCAAATTTCTCATTTCCGTATATATATTAATTCCAAAATTTCCAATATATATATTACCAATAAAATTTTCTTTCTTTCCTTTTCCGTTCGAATATATATTCATTCCAAAATTTCCAATACATATTACCTCTAAAATTTTCTTTCGTTATTCCCCCTCTTTAACTTTTTTTTTTTTTTTTTCTTTTCGTTTTCGTCAATTCCTACAATTGTTTGATTAGTTCATATATATTAAATAAAAAAACAAAGGCCATTTGTTATGTGTTTATCTTTTCCTTAAATTTATGGAAAAGTTTCCAAAACCTTTTTGGGCCTATTATTATGATGATTCTATAGAAATGCATAATACCAAAAATCTTCTTAAGAAATGATTTCAACTGTCCTAAATGACTGTGTAACTTTTTATTTTTTTGTATTTTGTGTTTGAATAAATGTTTATCGTTGAAAAAGAAAATTTGTAATGTACTTATATGGTTTTCCTTTTCCGTACCTATTTTAGATAAATTATTATTTTCATTATTTATTATATCGTGTTTGAGTAAGTGTTTGTGTTTGTTTTCGTTGTTTAAAATATTTATTGTTTTCGGCTTAGTGTTGTCATTGTCCATAGCTTTAACTGCTGTCGGAACGTCTACCTTTTCAGTCTTACTCACTGCTGATGAATCGTTTAGTTTCTCAGTCTCATTTACTGATTCGCATAGTTCTTCAGACTTATTAGCTGTCTTGGTTCACAGTCCTATTTGCTGTTTGAACTATTTCTTCAGTTATATCTGCTGTAGAAACATTCAATCCTTCAGTCTTTGCTGCAGAAAAGATTTGTTCATCAGTATTAGCTGCTGGACTGACTTGGGTTTCGAATTTTATTGCAACTATTGGGTCTTCAGTCTTTAACACTGCTGAATGTTCAGTCTTTGTTGCTGAAGTGCCGGGGTTGTCTATTGGGATAGCCGAAATATAAGGGATTTTTGGTTGTATATTTTCTGAAATTTCCGAATTTTCAGTCTTTATTACTGCTGAGTTCTCAGTCTTGGTTGCTGAAGTGTCTGGGTGATCAATTGGGATAGCTGAAATATTAAGGATATCAGTCTTTAATACTGCTGAAAATTTCGAATTTTCAGTCTTAGTTGCTGGATTATTTTCCAGAATTGCAGTCTGAATCGGAGTCATTATATTAGGGTTTGGTTTAACTTCTTTTATATTTGTATTCATATGGTTAGGATAATCATAAGCTGGCTCAAGGTAAATTTGGGTAGGAGTTTCATTAAATTGGTCGTTATCTATTTCCAAAGATCTAATGCTGTAAATAGAAAAATTTTGTTTGTCTTCCATAAATTTTGGTTGGCGTCAGGCCTCGTTTTCCGACTCTTGCACCCGAGAAAAGTGAACATTTTGCCGATAGTTTTGTTTATTGGTGGTCCTAGTGTTTTCACCAAAACGATTTTCAGAGTTTGTAGGATTATTTCGGAATGGGTTACGCGTTGTTGTACCTTGTTGGTAATTTGTTGAAGCCGATCCATTCCTAGATATCTTGTATCTACACTCATTCTCTGTGTGATTATTCCGTCCACAGAAATTGCATACAATGTTATATTCCCTTTTTATGGGTTGTCTATTCGGAAAAAAGTTGGATTGCATGTTCCGATAACATGTGTCCTGTGTATGCCCTAACTTACCACAGGTTTGGCAGACTATACGATTGAATGTAGGTTTTTCATTGTATTGATATGACCTGGGAGAGTTGTCCATTCGAGCCGCATGTGACACTACATGTGCAATCGACTGTTTTAAATTGTTTCCCCCATGGACTTTAGCTAGTATCTTTAGCTGTTCGTTGTTTAGTCCATCCTCAAATGTTTGTACGGCCAATTTTATGTTTTCTTCTATTAAGTATTCCCTAACCACCGCGTCTGCTGTTATTTCACACGTGGCAGAGTTTAGAGTCCTTAGAGCATTCGCGACTCTATCGCTGTATTCCCGGACGGTTTCTCTGTAGCGTTGTTTCAGAGAAATCAACTCATTGTGTGCCGTCGACCGAGATTGCTCCTCTTTATATTCCGATTCTAATTTTTCTTTTAAATCCCCCCACTTAGCGATTTGGCTATACCTAATCAGATCGTAAGCATGACCCTCTAGTCTATTTTTGACTAGCTCTAAAAATGTCTCGTATATATCCGGGTCTGCCTTCTTTATGGATCTAAATAAAACGTCTCCCCCGGAAATAAATTTACCTAAGTCGCACGGTTTCCCATCGAAGGTAGGGACGATTCTGAAAACATCAGAAATTCCGACAGAAAGAGCCATTTCAGGGGGTTTAATGTGTATCGGTTGATAGTGGATTTGTTCTTCCCCCTGCCTAGCCGCCTGTCTCGTGTAATATGGACTCGTAATAGTGAAAGTTTAAAATAAAAGGCGAAAATTCGTTATTAATTCTTAAAAATATGGTTAACTTAAAAATATGGTTATGGAAAAATTGGCCTTTCTTTTTGTTATTCAATATATATATATATATATATATATATATATATATATATATATATATATATATATATATATATATATATATATATATATATATATATATATATAGGAAAGAAAAATAAATTGGTCCCAAAGCTGCAAAGAAAGAAAATTCGACGAGAAAGAAAGAAAAAAAAACGGAAATGTCTTCGAAATACTGAAATGAGAATTTTCAAAGAATATAGATAGAAATTTCTATCCAAAAAAAAATTTTTTTTTTGTGAAAAGGAGCGCTTCCAATTAGAAAATATTCCTAAAAAAAATAGAGAGAAAAGTCGCTATTAAAAAAAATTCTTACTCTACTAAATGTTGTCGTTGTACTGTTGATAGCAGTCTTGAGTGTTGCTGTTTTTTTTTTTTTTTTTTCAGTTTTCCTTAGTTGTTTCCTTTGTGTTTTTTTTTTCTTTTTAGATTTTTCTTCCTTTTCCGCCAGGCAGACTTCACGTCCTAAAGTTGATTTGCTTATCCTGGTCTTGGCTGCTTTCCTTTTTTTTTCTTTTTCTTTCGTTGTTTTATGTCGGGGGTTTTTTTTTCTTCTTATTTTGGTTTGGTTATTTCTCCTGTTTTTTTTCTCTCTTTTCTTCTTGAAAAAATTTTTTTTCTTCTTCTTATTTGGTTATTTCTCTTGTGTTCTCTTTTCTTCTAATAATCAATTTTTTTTTGTTGTTTTAAATTTTTGTTTACTTTGTTTTTCGTTGTTTTATGTTTACTTTTTTTTTCGTTGTTTTATGTCGGGGTTTTTTTTTCTTCCTATTTTTTTTCTTGAAAAAAATTTTTTTTTTTTTTTTTTTCTTATGGTTTGGTTATTTCTCTTGTATTTTTTCTTCTCTCTTCTCTGTTTTTTCTTGAAAAAAAAATTTTTTTGTGTTGTTTTTAAATTTTGTTTTCTGTTTCGGGATCCCGTTATCTGGGCATCCCACCGCTACCACCAGTGTTGAGGTCCGGCGCCGTGCTTCCTCTTTCGAGGGAAGAGCGGGGACCTTTTATTTTTATTCCATTTATTAAAACTCCTTCTTTTACTCTTCTTTTCGAATTGAATAATTTAACTTTATTCTTTTCCTTATTCACTATTCTTTATTTCGATTCTTCTCTATTTCTTCTATTCCTTTTCTCTCTGTATCTTTTTCATACGTATGTTTTTTCGATGGTTGCAACCAGAAATTTACTAACTGGAAAACCCATTTATTTTCACAGGTCAAGACGAAGTATACTTTATATATGTATATTGATTTCTTATACATTTCTAAGATTTGTTTAAAACGTTCAACTTAATCCGAACGAACTTTATGAACTGAATTTTTTCTATATCTATTTTTTTTTTTCTGTGACTTTTCACATGAATCAATAAGGACGAAAATCCAAGTTGCTATGTTGTGAATAAATAAAAAGGTGCAGGTTAGTAAGTGTGCTGTAACTGGTAATATTGTGAATGTTTATGAATGGTATGTATTAAGTGAGAATGTAATATATGTTAAGTGAAGTTTTTAAGGATGTGTTAGGAGATTCAGTGTTAAATTTAATAAGGGTAGTATTCTGGAATACAACAGTGGGTACGATCTTTGATTTCTACTTCCTGTATTTGGAGAGCAGTTAGATCGTCCCGTCTCTGATTTATATCCCTAGCTTCGATCGATATTTCATTTATTTTTCCCGCAAGTTGCTTCTGACTGTCGATTTTTAGGAGCTGAATGTTGTTAATTTTATTTGTTACTCCACTTCTCCAGGCGTTTGAGGTAGAACAAACGTCACGTGACGTTGTCCTGTCCTGTTTCGTTTTTGGGTTTTTCACTTTGAGTCTGCTGCCAGGTAGGCTTCACGCCCTATAGTTGAATGGTCCGCCCTGGTCTTTTTTGGGATATATTTTTATTTTGTCTTTTAGTTTTTCGTGATTATTGTGTTTTGGTGTCTTTAACTTTTGATTTCTGTTTTTTTTTTCGATTGTTTGAATTTCCTTTTGTTGTCTTTCACTTCGCATTTGTGTTTTGCTGTCTTTTATTTTTGACTAATTTTCTTTTGTTTTTCACTTTTGATTAAATTTTCTTGTCTTTCACTTTTGATTAGTTTTCTTTGGTCTTTCACTTTTGATTTGTGTTTTGGTGTCTTGTTTTTTTTGATTACTGTTTTTTTTTTTGTGATTGTTTGAATTTCCTTTTTTCTTTTCTTTTGATTATATTCTATAGTCTTTCACTTTTGAATAATCTTCTTTAGTTTTTTCTTTCCTCACCTGTTTGTATTTGACCCTTTTGATGTTTGATCCGAGTCCTTAATGGTAGGGGATGTGAAAATTCATTCCCCGCTGCCACCAAAATGTTGTACTCCGAGCCGCGCTTTCCCGAACGGTGGAAGAAGAGCCCGGAGCGTCGACGAGAAGAGTGAAAAGAGAAAACGACGCGAAAGGTTCAGTTAAGACAATTGTAGTAAATTTTATTTATTTGTTTGAATCCAAAGGTACGGTTGGTTTTTACTGTTTATAATTGGCCAGAGGTTCGGCCTCTGGTGATCTACTGATCATGAAATTGAAATGCACTCCCCTTTTATAGATTTTGGAGTTGACTTTTGTCAAATATTTTAATGTCAAAATTCCAAGAAGCGTACGCAAGGCTTGGCGTGCTTCGATTGGAATTTTGTTCCGGGAATTTTTTTAAAGGTTTTTGTTCAATAGATTCTGGGAAGGGAATCATGAAATGCGTTTTGAATTAAGCATTTCATGATGTTAGGATTTTTAAGAATTGAGTCAATGTATGCTGAATTAACTTTTGGTTAAATTCGTTGTACATGTGACTCAATATGGGATTTGGATTTGTTATGTGGAATTTGAATCAATGTGCCATAATTAACTTTTGTTTAATTTATCGCTCATTGATTTGATATGAAATTTGGGTTTTTGTTATGGGATTGTGGATAGGATTTTTGAGGTTATTGGGGATTTAGATAGGAGTAGCGATTTAGGATCGCTACACTAGTGTAAATATTGAATAGAATGGGAGAATTCACAGCTCCCTGCTGCAAGCCATTTTTAATTTGGAAGGTCTTGTTGGAGAGTATGTCCCCGCATTTCACCACAAAATGTTTGTCCATTATCATATCATAAATGATGTATAGCAGATATTGCGGCATACCCAGGTTTGTTAACTTATAGACAAGTCCTTCTAACCATACGGTATCGAAAGCCTTTTCAAAGTCAACCAAGCAGGCGCCTGTACATTGTCGCTTTGCCTTGTTCCACTGTATATCGGAAACAAGTTTCGTCGCTGCTTGAATTGTATCATGTCGTGCTCGAAAGCCAAACTGGTTGTTAGGGATGATATCGTTTTCATCACACCAACCTATCACTGATTTGTTTATAATTTTTTCGAATACCTTGCTGATGTTGGGAAGCAAGCTGATCGAGCGGAGATTGCTGGATTGCTCTTATCCTTACCCTTTTTGGATAGGGTGGACTACTGCAGTCTTCCAATGGGTTGGATAGTGTGCACTGTTTAGAGCGTTGTTAAACAAAGTAGTGTTTATGTTCACTGCTTCGCGAGGCAAGTGCCTTAGAACCACATTTGGAATGCTATCTATTCCAGATGATTTCTTATTTTTTATCGAGCTAAGTATGTTTCTAAGTTCATCCTTGTGCACAAACATATTTGTATTTTCATTTCTGACGGGAGAATCCGACCTATTATTTTCGCCGAATGTGGTGAAACTATGGTTTTTGGATCGCCAGTTGTGAAGTTGATTGCGCAGCGAGCAATGTCTTTGGCGGGCATTGCTTTCAATTTCAGTGTTAGCATGAACTGATTCGTTAACTCTGTACACTGCTTCGAAACAGGCTACAATTGAATTCGCTTTCTTTTGCGGATCTTCGACTACTATTACTTCATCATTGGAGTTGATGTGCTCTAAGGTGAGTTCTGCGTTCAGCATTATCTGACAATTCTCGGGAGTCCGTGGAATTCGGAGACAGGGAAAGTCATTGTGATCTTTTCTTCGACGTATTTTCTTGATTTGTGAAAACTTTTCACTTTGCTTGAACAGCTCGAATTCTGTTGCTCCACTCCTCATTTATTACTGCTCGGTAATTATCCCGGATCAGTTTTTGAAGATTTTTAATCAAGGACTTGATTGTTTTGATTTCATTGCTATTTGGGTCACTGAACTGCCTATAGCACAATTTCAGCTTTGAGAGCAGGGTGCTCCTTTGCCTATACAAAGTATCCATAGTTGCATTTCTGTATCGGTGGGTATAGCCATACATATGAGCTACTTTGGAGATGGAACGATTCATTGTATAAGTAACAATACTGTTCATAGTTAGGAGGTAATGATCGATTTCATCATTACGGAGGTTTCTATTAGTCGGTGGGTCTATGCCAATGTTGCGTATTTCTCTTTTTACTATGCGATCGAAACGCGACCAATGTGCTTTTCGGAAATCGAAAGAGTGTACCTGGTCGTACTACTCTAGTAGATGGTGCTCGTTTGGCACGTGTATTACGGCTCCAAGTCCTTAATGCTCGCTATCGTATTCAATTGTGCGAAGACAATTTCGAGTAGTTACCTCGGTATCTGGTAACTGAATTCGATCATCTGTCATAAGTAAATCCAGGGAGGAGTTACCTCTTGGATAAGATGGCGTACTTGTAGCGTACAATTCTAGTTTATGCTCGATCGCATTTGTTTGCCACCAATCAAACAAGGATTGCCTCTGGTGTTCGAGGTCAGATTGCCCCAGGCACCGTGCTTGGCGTTAAAATCACCTGCCATTAAAAAGTAATTGTTTTTCAAATCTAACTTGAGACTTCGGAAAAGCGTATCGATTTCACTGATAAATTGGGTACCTTGAACAGATTCAGGAGCGTAAGCAGCGACTATATATAGATGCCTTTGACTTTTTAGAGGAATATCTATAATGCATGCCTCTAGCACCTGGAATTTGTGTACTTCCGTGCTGTAAATGACCTTATGGTGAAGACCTTTCTTAACTAAGATCGCGAACCCACGCCCTCGAGTAGAGTGTGGTCGATCTCGTCTAATTATGTTATAATTTTTGTAGCCCATTTTGTGCCTTTGGTTTAGGTTAGTTTCGCTAGCCAAGAGCACATCTGGGCATTCGGCTTGGAGCAGATTGCCTAAGTTATCCCTTCTTTCGATGTGGATTAGTGAATTTACATTCACAGCTATAATTTGTAGGTTTAGTTCAGACGGAGGGTTGAAGATTTTGATGTGGAGAGTTATTTGAGAACAGGGTTGAATAGAGAGTATCTATTCGTGCCCTTTGTTCAGTCAGTGTTTTTTGAAATTCGGCAAATTGTCCTTGCATGGTTAATAACATTGTTATTATTTCTGAGTGTGCCTCTGGCGCAGGCATCCTTCCATTACTATATGTATGTTCCATGGATGGTGGTTGCTTAGGAGCACCGGCCATTTGAGCATATGACACACAAGGCGCCACGAAATTGTTGTAAGAACGAGTTTTCATTTTTTTCTCTTCTTCAACTTGTTTCTTTTTGGATTCCAATTTTAATTTCATTTGTTGAAATTTAGGATATCCTCTAAAATTAGCAGTGTGACCTGTATTTTTACAGAGGACACAGGACAGTGTTTTCCTATCTGGAAGCTGTTCCTTGCCCAAGGGGCATTCACCAATGATATGGTCGAAGAGGCACTTTACGCACCTGAATTGCATGTGGCAGTTTGATGCCGCGTGCCCGAAGCGTTGACAACGCATACACTGCAATACACGATCGATTTTCTTATTTTTTCCCAACTTATTGTTTGGTGGTTGAGGTGTTTGATGTATCGGAGAGCATCAACTTTACTGTTAGGACTCAGTGATACAATAAAGAAAGGCAATTTGTAATTGTGTTTTCTGGAGTTGGGGGTAGAGAAGGGTTTCACACCTGTGAATTTTAAATTGTCGGTTTCGACATTTTTTAATTCCTCGAATACCTCCTCAGTGGAAAAACATGGGTCAACTCCTTTTAGGAGTTCTGTATTGGGCTTGTGCCGCTTCGTCATAAGACTCGGCTGTCGCTCGACTCGACGCCGGGTCATTGCCAAATGTGCGTTTCTTTTCTTTGATGTGTCGATGATGATGCTGTAGGTCCGCACTGTTCTATGTCACATTGATTGTTTTTTTTATTTTGTTTTTTTTTTTTTTTGTATGCCCGTTCTTGATGACGGTTACACTGTGTGATAACACACAACTCACACGCGCGTTCGCACACACACTGTGTATATAATGAGCACACGTACGTAGACTGAACACGTGCACACTACACCGTTCAATATTTCGCAATACGCTCTACAACCGTTCTCAGTGACGGCCACACTGTTTGAGCAATTCAAACAGGACGATTGGACGAGCCGTACCGTTTGAACGTTAGATGTTGAATGAGGCCACTTGATCGCCATCGTATTCCATTCCTAACTTTTAATCCCACCAATAAAATGTAATTTACAAAATTGTAAACGCGCGCTAATCAATCTCCCGGTATTTCTTTTTACAAAAACAAGATTCATTTTGCATTTAGCTTCTGAATCTAGGTACGAGTCTGATTATCTGATACCAGATTATGGCACAGTTACGATACATTCCAGTTTCCAATTAAAATTTTGCCTATAATTAAAAAGAATTAATGTGGCTTCATTTTTATTTTATGTTTCAGTCAGGGACTGTAATAAATTGTCGCACGGAGAAAATTCTGTTATATGAGACAGAGAGGTATGAGTAATTATTTTTATTTTATGGAATATTTTTCTCCGTCTCTGACTCATCGATGAATACTAAAAGTATGAGCGAAAAAAAAAATGAAAGATTCTTAAATTATGCAAATAGAAATAATTGAACAATAGGCATTTAAAATATTTTAAATCTGTTTAGCCAGTAACAGAAGAGAACAAAGCATATCTGTAGGCTGTGTGTTACTGTGGATGGGTGAATTGATGCATATTCTAGGAGAATGGTTTGACAATATTCTCAAGAGTGTGGGCCTCAAACATTAATTAGAAATAAATGTACTTAAAATTATATCCACCTCTTCTTCCACGTCGCGGTGATTCCTGTCTGTGTATCAGTGGTCGTTGACGTCATCTCGAATGGGTTTTTTATGGATCGTCGTTTATGACCCTGTAGTTTGATTCCGGACGTCATTATACGGTTTTGTACATCATACTCAGCTAAGTTTATTCAGTTAGCACAGGTGGTTCTCTGTGATGGGATTGATTACGGGCTTTGTTTGCCCAGACTGTTTACATTGCCCTCTGCGCTTGTGACGCACATAGCTTCATAGCATTTGTATAAGCTACATATGCTACTAGCGCGGATGACTCGTGTTTATAATAAAGCTAATCCTGTGGAGACGTAATACAACAACAGCAATGGTACGAAGTGAATGAAGTTGCTAGGGCAATAGATTAATACATTTTTTACTTTGAACTATACTCGCACATTTGTGTATAGTTTTTGCACACACTGTGTCGAATACTTATTATCCGGCTCAATGAATGACATTTTCAGAATTACAACATATTTCACTCCGACTCAACTTATCTTCTTCTACAAAAGTGAAATACCAATGTCGTTCGATTTAATGGTGCGTGGTGACCATACTTCCGAACCAGGAAAGTTTACTACCGTTCAATAAAAAAACAATTATACTTTTCAAAAAAAAAATATAATTATTGGGATTTTAAAGGGGATGTGCTTTATGTTTTCGCTGCTGGTTCGTGACTACCTGAATGTTTGACTGCACCTTCGTCTTTTCCGTCTTAATGGGAAAAAAATAACATGAACCTACAGGACGAGATTTTCCGTATGCTGCGGTGGGAAACAATAGGAAAACATTTTGTGTAGAAAAATTCTTGAAAAGGTTCTGCAACGTAATAGATACACGACAAAAGAACACACGGCTTAATTTTATTATGTGGGGTCTGGCTAAAAGGTTCATTTTTTCATTCTCATTTTTGCAACATTTTTTATTTCGTTTCGTATCCTTAGTTTCTAATTTATATGCTAGACAAAAATGCTTCAATTCTAGCTTAATTATCTTATATTATAACTCACTGGTCCTATGCAGACGCCCTAAGCTAAACATAATAAGACTATTTGTTAAAAGGTGTCTAGACCAAACTGTGTTATGGGAACTTGCATCAAGAATATAATTGATTTATGATGTTAAAAATATGGGATGTCCTAAAAAACCCCCATAACTTCCATCCAATCTCATAATTTCAGTAATGCAATCGCATTAGCATCTTAAATGCTTCACGCATTAAATAGATCAAATCTTTATCCTAAAAGTCCCTGTAAAAGAATACTTACCTTTCATGCATCTCTTCGCATACAGTTCCCCCCAAAAATTTCCTGTTTAACTTATCAGGAATCCCAAACCAATTTGGCACCTTCGGTGCCTGACAAATTCCCCTAGACGAATTCCTAATAACAAAGGATTTGGATTGCATACTATGTAACCTTAATTGCGCTGTCTATTTTTCAGCTTCGCCATGTGTATGATAAACCTCTTAGCGTACACATTTGCCGGCGACCCTTTTCTTCCAGTAATAAAATACCCAAGCAGCTGCATGCAAATAGCGCAATCGACGCTGGAGCCAATTTCCCTAACTCGCACCAAGTGCAAACAAAGAACGCTGTTCCTCCATAGGCTTCCTGGCGATACCATAAACAACCCATACCGTTTGTGGTATCCTAAATGCCTTTTTCATTTAATGAGTGGCTGCTATTTATCCAGCTGACCCTCATTACCGAACGATGCATAGGTCGCTTTTCCCTTTGTCTTGTAATTGCCCTGAATCCATTCCTTATGACCTCGATGCCTAATCGAACACAAACCCATTAGCATCCCACGAGATTTAATTTGTTTGTTTTAACGACCACACACCTCCTGGATGCACATTATGCCCCTTCTTGATGTTTCAGATTCGTTGTCATGGCTTCGACCCATGAAAAGAACCGACCTACACATATACATGTGTACCATGATGATCTCCTCATCTATGAGATCCGGTTATCGCCACCGTAAAAGTGAATGCAATCAAATTTCCCTTGGACAACGAATGAATATTGTTGAGTCTAATTACATCCGCCGACCAAGTTGGTCGCGGGATCTCCGCTCTCCGGTGCGCACGGAGACGCGATGTTTCCCGGAGTCGCGAGTTTAACACACCCCCGAGTGTATTAATCGTTTTCTCGTGCTAAGTAATCAAAGAATAAACAATAAAATAAAATCTGGTGGACAGTAAATAAATTGTATCCAATAGTGAAACTGCAAGTGTACACTTGACGTTAATTAGTTTTACCCCACTTCATTTAAAACAAAAACATGGACACAGATAAATAAACGGATTAATAACATCAAAGCAGTGCGCTTTATTTCCGAATACCTACCGGGGACGGTGTTTTCCTTTGCTCCCGGTTGTGGACAAACCTGGGCGCGTTTTGTTCTTTTGTTCAGAGATAATTGCGACGGAACTTTCTAATAGTGATGATGGAGGAAGAAGGGAATCAGCGCCGTACGCTGGTGCAACATACTTCTTCCCCACAGAGTAACTGCCCGTCGTGCGGTTTCGAATCTCGCCCACTCTGTCAGTACGTGTTCGACATTTTCTATTTTTTCCACCTTCGTTGCCATTCTCTTTGGCTTAAGAGCTCTAATTGTGACCGCATTCTATTGGGAGACCTTATGCAATGCTGCGTTTTCTTTAGCTGAAATGTCAGGTGGTTTACTCCCGGCCAAAATATTCATAGCGCCTTCGGATACCGTTCGGAATACAGCATACTCTTAGTGATGCCAGCCTATGTGCTGAGTTCACTCACCTCATGTACGACTTATTCTGTGCGGCTCCTGCCCATATGTGAGCTGCCTCCGTCTTATATCCAGCTACTTTCAGTCCGGCCATATCTAGCTAGCACACCACAGATAGTGCCTTACCGGTTGATCTACCTTTTCGGAACCTATACTGCGATTCAGAGAGCTCCGATGTCCCCTCAGTGAATTATTCCAGGCGAGTGGCAATTACTCGCTCAAGCATCTTTCCTGTTGTGTCCCACATGCACAACGGGCGATAAGACGACGCCCCCCCCTGGATTCTTTACTCCTTTTGGTATAAGCACAACCGGCTGTTTTTTTCCATCGTTTAGGAAATTGTCCTGTTTGAAGGCAGGTTTTTTTTTTTTTTTTATTAGACTTCTCTCGGGAGAGACGAACCTATAGCGTCGAGTGGGCGCCCCGAGATGCCACCAAATAACTGTTGCAGGTTGTAACGCTCCGAGAACACTCGCGTGGGAAGGGAGTTCCACAGCTTCCCCGCTCTGTAACGGAACGAGTTCTGATGCAGGGATGTTCGCGCCGTCGGGAGATGTACCACAAACGGGTGCGAACCGTCGGATTGTCTTGTGAAGAGACACGGCTTTTTTGTAAGAGCAGTCTTCACTACAGCGTTAGGAATACCATCCAGTCCCGCGGGTTTTTTTTTGACAACCCTTGCATCCAAGAGCACCTCTTCAGTGGTCACGAGAGGTATCTCTCCTTCAGTCATATTCCCCTCCTCTTGCACTCTCAACACCTCATCACACTGCGCGAAGAGAACAGCAGCGATTCTGATCATGTCAGTTTTACTTTTTTGCATTTGACTACTGTTGTTCTGTAGTTTTTTCATGACTATCTTGTAGGCGCTGCCCCATGGGTTGTTATTTTATTCATCCCTTAGGGAGCAGAAGGCGTCATATTTACTTTTGCGGATTACATTCCTCAACTCTTTCCGTTTATTGACGAATACCACATGCAACTGTGGATAGGTGTTACCGTTTCTTGTTCTTTGTTGCAAGCGTCTTAACTTGTTCCACTCCGATCGTACATGGGCGATTTCTGAGTTCCACCAATACACTAGTTTGATAGCCCTTGCTGGTTGTCTTTGTTGCCGCATAGAAGCATCACATGCGGTAGTTAGCCATTTCATGACTTTTCCAGCCTGCCTGTTCGCATCAGCCTCTGCCTCAAACGGTGCGATTTGATCTTCCAGTATATAATCGAGCAGTTCCGCATGGAGGGCTGTGGGGTAAGTAGTCGTGGCGTCAGCATGGACGCGAGTTTTATTACCAACCCACCCTTCACTTAATGTTGCACCGAATACAAACCGAACAAAACTCCGCCACTTTTCGTTCGCAACAAGGAAAGCCAAACACACGATTTTTGTAAGGTATTTTTATTGTTCTCGATAATTATGTTTATTGTTACGAAACAAAAAAAAAACTTAAAAACTTAACTTGATGAAATGAATGCTTAACGAAGTTACTTTTACCCGATTACTTGCAATTAATCACTTAAACCTGAATTAAAATAGGTACTCCACGGTGCATCAACTCGACTTCACTTTACACACGGGGGCTTACACCCCCGTGTGATCGAGGTGGTTACTGGGCGACTCCCAATGTGCGCACGCTGAAGGTTGTGATAAGACTCCGCGATAATTAGCTCATGCAGAGATCACTCGCTAATCCTCATCATGGTGGTATGTGTGCATGGTCCTTTCATAGATGAAAAACGAACCTAGAACAAGGAAAGGGAATAAAGAGCAGTCATGGAATACGATTTCGGTAAAGCAAACAAAACCAAAATCGTCGGATGCATGTGCGTCGCAGCTAAACAAAGAGAAAACGTTTTAGATAGGTTACTGGGAAATGGTGTTTACGGCATCGCTAGTAAGGGTACGTATTGAATTCCTATTTGCATTGTTTATGCAGTAGGATTTAATAAATGCCAAGAGACGCGGGATGCGTATTTGCTTTGGTTTGCACATTGTGCGAGTCAGAGAATTTTATTGATGCAAGAAAAACGTCGCCAGCTAAATGTATACATAAAGAAATTTATCATATACATGAATGAAGCTGGGAATAGGCGGCGTAATGATAATTATCCCTGGCTGGAATGGTTACATGATATGCGAACCGAGCGTTTTTCTTTACAGGAAAGTAAAAACTCTTACAGGGGATTTGTAAGCGAAGGAATGCTTGAAAAGGTAAGAAATCTTTTGCAGGTACTTTTGGGTTATAATAATTGGATCTATTTGGTGCGTGAGGCATTTAAGATGGTAATGCGAATTGCATTAGCGAAAGCTTATGCAGACTGGGTTGTGGTTATGGGGGTTTTTTCAGGAAGGCGTGCCGTGGGATCTGGCGGAACTGCCACAGGTCCTTCTCTTTCCACTCATTTTTCTGGGCTTTCTTCACCAATTTGCCAGTGATGAATCCCCTGTATTTCGTACAACACGGCTTGGTGGTCACTATGGGTGTAGGTGTCCAATACTCCCAACTTCATACTTCTTGCCAACATGGAGCTGGGAAATGTGATGTAGATTTTGGACCGGCCTCTCTCGTTTATGAAGCTGTCATCAACACCATCATTAAGTAACACCACATCTAAGACTGCGAAGGCTTCGAGTAGTGCCTGGCCTCCACTGTTGGTCCTTGTGCTTCCCCATTCTACTGCGCAAGCGGTGAAATCACCAGCAGCTATAAGGCGGCTCTTATCTCTAGCTTCTTGTGTTATCCTATCCAAAAAGCATTTAAAATATTCTATTACCCACTTTAGCGGAGCGGAACAACAGTAGAAATGAATTCCTCTGATCTTAGCATAGGCAATTCCTTCGAGCTGCTGGACACTTCCGCATTCCATTGGGGAACTTCCAGTTCTCCACATGGTCGCTATTCCGGTGCTGTCTTCCTCCCATGTAATAGTACGAGAGCCAGGCATCCCGCACTGCTCATTGATGAGTACCACGTCGGCACAATATTCCTCAACCGTTTGGGAAAGGAGATCTTGTGCGGCTCCACGATGGTTTAAGTTAATTTGAATGCATTTAAACCTGTCCATTTATATTGAGGAGATTGGACATCGTGTTTTTAAATGCTCGGCATTTGTAACTCCCTGTTGAGTGGTGGTTACCGCCTTCGCATCAGGATTCGCAGAACATATATTTGGGTTGTGCTTTACAGCCCATTGCTCGTGACTTTTTGCACAGAGTTTTCCGAACGATCTTCTTCGGATTTACAGGATTTCGCCACATGACCGTATTGCCAATATCTGAAACATCGTGTGGGTGCGAAGCGTTCTCCAAGTCTGCATCTCACCCATCCAACCCGTAGGAAACCCGTAGCCAATCCAACCCGTAGGAAAGCTGTAGCCAGCAACATGCTAGCATTTTGCTTTACGCATCTAGGATTATCTAAGGTATAATCTAAAAAGCTTCAGTAAAAGAATTCTTACCTTTTCTTGCATCTCTTCGCATACAATTCCTGTAAGAGTTCTTTCTTACCTTATAATAAATTACCTGAAAGAAAATTCATCGGTTCATATATAATACAACCGCATAATCAGGAAACCTTACCCTTGAGTTGGCTTATCCCAGGTTCATCATGTGTATCATAAATCACCAGACAAACACATTGGCTGGAGACCTACACCCAAGGTACTAAAACAAATACACACATCACTTGGCACCAATTAAATCCTACAGCATAAGCAAATGCAAATAGGAATTCAATACTTACCCTTACCAGTGATGCCATAAACACCATTTCCTGGTAATTTAGCCAAAACCAATTAAGGCCATTTCTTCGTTGCGCCGCGTCTATTTATTTAGCCGCGACGCACATCTCAAACAAAGATCCAATTAGCATCCGACGAATTTCGGATTTGTTTGTTTGACCAGTCTCGCATCCCATGAATGCACAACTTCCCTTTCTTTGTTTAGATCCCTTCCCATGGCTTTGACCCATAGAAGAACCACTGTACACCCATACATGTGTACTGTGGTGATCTTCTGTGCGAGATCTGTTGGTTACCCCAAAGAGAGACTTTACGTCTCTCTTGGAACAGGAAATGCATCCTTAATTTAAGAGATCCAGTTTCTTTCGACAACGATTGAATATCGTTGAGTCGTTCTCCATCCGTTCACCACGCTGGTAACATCACTTCCGCTGTCCTTAGCGCTGCGGACACGCGAATTTCAACCGCGATAATACCCGGAGTCGTGAGAAATATTTTGAACTTGTCGGTTTCCAATTATTTGGCGAGTTTGTGCCGCAGTTCGTTTGAGATAGTGAAAAAGAATTTATAAGTGAGAAAAGTGACTTTATTGTAAAACAATGAACTCTAAATTGCTGTAGGTCGGTGCTAGTGCCTATTAAAAAACTTCCACAAATGTATGTATTATATGTATAATAAAAACATTAAGTAATTCATCAACAAACCAGTGTTTTAATTTGCCATGCTGCTGTTCCTGAGAGTGTTTTCCTTACTCTTACTTGGGTGATCGTGTTAGTGCTTGTCCTTACTACCGGTTGTCGACAAACGTGGCGGCGTTTCGTTCCTTTACTCGGCGGGACTTTAGTGACAATCGGATGGGGACAGGAGTGAACCGAGTGTCCGTGTTTGGCACAATACTCATAATCCCCACACAGCCAACACGAAACTCACTTCCTGTGACACCGTTTTCACACTAGCACTTTCCTTTAATACTTGTTGTATTTTCCTTTCAGTGTCTCGGTGGTGGACGGCGTTTCAGTCCTATCAGCAATTCCCCTTTTGCTGTTTTTCGAACACTATTTACGCTATTTCCGGGTTCACTTAGCTCGGGCTTGGCCTTCATAAACTTCAGTATATCCGCATATGTGTTTTCCCGGTTTTGGATATTATTATAGCGTCCGGGCGTGGTCTCCTTCTTTTTCATAATGTTGGCCTTCCCAGTATCACCTATTGGAGCCTCGTCACCCTCCAACCTCGCACCCCTCTCCCTTCCCCTCTGGCCAATTGGAAACCAATTATATTTGGGTGATTCAACATTGATCTGCCCCTGGACCCTGCTTACGTCTGTGTGCGAGTTTTGCTTTGGCTGGATTTGCACGTTTCCACCGCTTGCTTCACTCGGCGCAGATGGCTTCTTTAAGCGATTTTCCACTTCCTTATCGTAAACGCAATCAATGATATCGACCAGCTCTTGCACAGCATTAGTAATATGCCTTTGCTTTTTAATTTTAGTCGTCCTTGTCAATTCTGCGATCCGTTCTCTGAGCTGCCCGAACACCAAGGAACCTTCATCACGTCCATCACGGTTCTGAGCCTCGCTCGTCTCTAAATCGCGCCTGCTTGTTGCCGTCATAAATTATGCCAAAAACCCTTCCTCTCGACAACTGTGAAAAGACCCTCTGTTGCCGTCGGGAGAGCAGGTTTTGTGTCTTCTATATGACTGGTCTCTGAAAATCCAGAATCGAAAATCGAATTTAATAAAACAAAACTCACCGCAGTGAAACAATCACCAAAGGGCAATTGAAAACACGTATGGGATCCATTTTTTCTTCTGCCTATTGTATTTTTTTGCACTGATCCACTTTGCTCCAATTAATTTTTTTTTCTTTTTTTCACCGTCACTTTGAAATTATTCAATTCTATTTTGACACTTTTTTTTAATTATGTTTTCTTTATGGGCCTTTAGTTAACTTTCTTTTTTCTTTGTCACTTTGCCCCACAACACTTTGCGCACCGCACCACACTCGCGTAGTAATTATCTCGCGTCATCCCGAAATTAAATAAAACACCGCGCACGTGTGCGCTGATCCGTTCTACTCGGTTGATAAGTAATATCAATTATTTATGTGTGCGTCACATTTTGTTATTTAGATTTTTATAATGATAGTGATTCGAGGTTCAAATAATTCTAAATCTTTAAACGTATTCTATATATAATTTGTTTGTTTTTATTTCGTCTTGGCTTTTACTAGTTTTTTAGTGCTAATTGTGCGGTTCTGGGGGTTTTCATATTTTTTCTTAGATTTAATATGTGTACTATAATATTTGAATCGGTTTTGGGTATCAATAATATGATCTCCGTCAATCTTTTGCGTATTAAGTTTTTTATATTTTGAATGACTTTTTCCTCATTTAGCCTCTTTAACAAATGTTTGCGAGTTTGGTTTAATTTTTCTATAGCTTTTTGTTTCTTTGTAAGGATGTTTTCGTAAATATCTTTGTATTCATTTTGATGTATTTGCCCGTATTGTATTATTCTAATAACATATAATTTTTAAAATGTTGTTTTCAACGGAATCGTCTTTGGTTTTTTCGTCGTGTTTTAGTAATCGTATGTGTTCGTTAATGTAAGTTATGTAAGCGTTCAATGTCAGAATTTGATGTATCATTACTATTTAATGTATAGTGGATTTCTGTATTATTTTATTGGGATTGCCTTGAATTCCTATTCGTTGTCTACTATAATGTTCCTTATGTGACCGACTCGAGTAAAATAATGTGAAAGGGCTCTTGTGAATTCTGTCCAAGTTCTACATGAAATTTTTATCGCATAAGCGTGTTTCGAAAATTTATTAATTATGGTTAGAAATAACGACTTTTCTAAACTGTAAAATACATCTACATGTATGATTTTGTGGCGGTTCTTTCAAACGCCATTACTTACCTGATCATTTGCCACCAGGTAACCGTTTTCTCACGCGCCCTGCAACAGGAAAAGAGGTACTTACCTTAGCATGGTTGCCACCTAACATCTGGGGGCTGTGTATCTGTGGTGTCCACTAGTGCAAGAATACATCAGCAACAATAAGTGCGTAACACAAAAGGCATAGCCGTATGAGACGCACCAAGTTTCTGGGAAACAAGTTGGCTGCACCATCATGGGACCACCATAATTCGAACAAAAGGGGCACCTTACATATAGCCTACAAAAACAGCATCCGTGGATCGTCGTCGCACTGAATTTCCTCGTAGGTGATATCCAGCGCACCATGCCACGGGAAACACCCGGTGTTGCTTCGCTCAAATATTTTTGTCTCGTCGCGCAAGTGTGCGACGTATTCCAGAGCACAACAAGTCACCCAAGCTAATGATCATCGGTGATTTGCCCGCCAATACTGCGCTTGTGTATCAAAGGGCAAAATGAAATAAACCACACCATACATCCATGCGTGTGGAGTTACCACCGGCGTCGTTGCGACGCACAGCCATCGCTGTACAAACAACAGCACTGTGATGTGCTTGGCCGCCTATGATGCTGCACAGAATTAAAGGCAGCTGTGATTACACACACTTGACTGTGGTGCAGCGTAAAGCGGAAGATGCCGATGATCCTTGTGCTGGTCGGCTGCCAGCGAGCGAGTGTGTGAGTGTGGGTAAAAGAGATCAACGCCTATGGATAGTGCACGTCCATGGGAGTTGACTCGACAGTCTAAATCTGGTGTTCATTTGGATAATATCATAGCGAGTAAAGTTTGATGTTTCGGTGTTTTTGATGTTTCGTCGTTTACAATTACCTAGTGCTAAGCAAACTTAATTCCTTAACGTTGAAGAACATTTAAATACTTCGTGTACAATTACCTAGTGATAAGCGAACTTAACTCCTTATCGTTGAAGAACATTTAAATACTTAACATTTAAATACTTAGTGTACAATTACCTAGTGCTAAGCAAACTTAATTTCGTTACTTTGAAGAACATTTGTTTTGTTTTTGTTTTCCTTTTTTGTTTTGACACCAAAGAAGTGTAGAAGTATACCCGCCTGTCACCCGGGAGACCGGGGTTCGCTTCCCCGTCGGGGAGCCTCTGGCGCAAGATTAATGACCTTGCCCAGAAAAAATAAATCATTATGGAAAATTTAACAAGCCTCAGGACTTGCTAAATAAGGCCAAGACCGGTTCCTGGTTGTAGTGCCGATGATGATGATGATGAAGTGTTTAATAAGTGAATTAATACAAGTCAATTAAACGCATAAAAGAGAGGTGTTTATGTTTATTTTTGTTGGATAGGATTGCCGCTTCGTGAAGTGATCGGAACAATTTCGACAGCAGCGGATACCCATTTACCACAATTTCCCTTGGCTTCATTGGGGTTTCGGTTATTTTTAATAGTGGCTTATTGGGATTGTTGTAATTTACAGATAGTATGTTGTATTTATAAGTTTTACAACATTTGTTATTACTTTATGTTTATATGATGCTGGCAGATTTCTGCGGCTTACCGTTACTTACGTGGTAGGAATATCCAGTACCGCTTAATTATACCAGGCTTCCTTCTACCGGTGGCGCAGCTCCTCCTCTGTGGCAGGCTTCTCTCAGTTGTGGTTTTGGGATTGAAGGAAAAAAAACTTCACTTAACTTGACTTGTTACTTTATTTGTTAAACAGTTGGGAATGTCGATCCCTTTATTGATAACATTTATTTAAGTGCAAGCAGGCCCGCTGTTCTTATGCAATGGGCCGTAACCTTCTTGCTTGGATAATTCACTCTGCATTTGCCCATTACCAACCACTCTTTTATACCGAAATTATTGGTGAGGAATTGCAGACGATGTGTTTACCTCAACCAGAATGTGTGACACATTTTGAGGCTGATTGCCTGGTCTTGTCATTCGCATTTCCCAATAATCGCATTTCCGCTTAATTGCCCTGCTTAAAGTGCAGCGGTATTGGCTTGAGCAATTACTTAATTGCTTTCATATACTGAAATGTTCAAATTGCATCATCCGATCGATATGCGTTTCGCCGCTGTGTACGCCATTTCGCAGAACTCAGCAATTGATCGACGCCCAATTAAGTCGTCGTTAATAGCCTTTGAAAATACCGCCCGTGTCATATAACTTGTATGACACTTGTCTTCGGGCATAGAGCAAAAACCGTGCATACGAAATATGAAACCGCGGGCAGGTGTCCGCTTGAGTTTTGATCAACTAAGCTTTAGTTTGATTATAAATGTTTTTATTATTTTAATAATTAATTACATTCACTTTCTTCCTAAGGGGAGAGAGAGCGTAGTGTTGGGCTCATTGTAGTATTTATAGCCCTGTCCTGGGATTACTGTTATCTGCGTCGTGATAAAGGTGCGTCTTGATGAAATAGCATAGAGCCATCGGTTGTGATAAGGAGGCATTGAATCTACATTAATCCTGGTTTTGGGTATTCGATGAATAGAGTCAATATGAATCGCGATATGAATCATGGTCCATTGTGGGTTTTAGCATTTCATGAATAGAGTCAATATGAATTGTGATATGGATTATGAGAAGGGGTTAGATGATTGTTTGGATATTCTTTTTTGTGAAAAGGGAGGATGATTGGGTCGTATGCTTGATGCTTTTAGAGGCGGGTAAGGTATTTGTTGTTGTGTTCCCTACCGGTGTTAACTCGAGGGACCTTGGCAATTCAATTGTTTGGTTGCATTCGGGTGCAATGTTACACGATAAGCGCTTTGTTTCGGTAGGTATGAATGAGTAACATATTTTTCCATATTACCGACATCGCAATTGTTAATGAACTACGTTACGCATTTCTTTAAATTCGGGTTGGAGTAATTAAGTGTAATTCCTTTATGTACTTCTTCAATACCTCTATGATTATTTCTTAAATGTCCTTATTCTATATTTTTTGCTAAATCTTCCTGATCTGTTACATCTTCTAGTAATTTTAGACAGCGGGTAATTTTAAATTTGGGATTATTTGAAAAATATTTCTTAAAGGTTTCTACATAATTTCATAGAATATTCATCTTCAATAAGAATTGCATTTAAGGAATGGGGCTTAAAATGTTCCTTTAATAGTGTGGTTGGTGATTGTTCGTTTAAGTCCTTAGTATGTATTTATTGTTCGCTTCCTATTAAATGTGTTGACGTGTTCTATTTTTTGTGATTGAGATTTTGTAATTATGATTTGGTTCTTGAAGACGTTAAGACTGGATTTGCTTATGGGTATACAATTATTTTTGGCTAAATTTATTTCGATTTTAGGTATACGGGAACGAGCGCCGGCATAGTCAAATTCGAATAAGTTCAATCGCCATCTGACTAATTTAGAGTTTGGTTCTTTAATAGAGAATAGCCATGTTAAAGGCTTATGATCGGTTTCTATTTTGAATTTTCTCCCAAATAGGTATGGTCGGAAATATTTAGTTGCCCAAACGATTGCCAAGAGTTCTTTCTCAATCGTGATATAATTGATTTCGTATTTACTGATTGTTGGCGATGCGATTTCCCAGGGCAAGCACCAACAAACGAGTTCCCGGGAAACCCAACGATCAGCTGCACACCGATGGCAGAAAACCACTCAAGAGGGAAAGGCATTCAGAAAACGGCGATCAGCTGTAAAGCGATTGCGAAAAATCACTCAGGAGAAAACGAGTGAAAGATAAGACCAGCCCGAAAACAAGCGAACAGGAAGACAGCTGCTGGCTATATACTGGGAGCGCAACGATGAAACAGGAGTCCCCCCATTAATCCCGAAGATATGGGCCAATTAATAAGGTCCTCGGGGCATACACCCTTATCATAGGCGACGATGTCAACTCTAGGCATCCCCACTGGAACAACTCTGTCTCTTGCCCAAATGGCACAAAGTGGTTTAAATGGTACACTGAAAACTGCCATGCCCTCAACTTCGAAATAATCACACCTACGGTTGATAACCGACGTAACTCAATCCTAGACATCTTTATTGTGTCCAAAGACTTACTTCCCCAAGTATCGGTGGGTGTATCTGCCCGAAACGTCGTGACCATGTTCATCCGCGGTTGTCGAGTATCCCGGGCTCATATCAGATGTATAGCCGATTATGGGCGCACAAATTGCGACAACTTCAATATTACATTCACTGGAAAACTCCACCAACTCTCTCTCTTCCCACTGACAGGAATCTAATGACAGTCGAGATAAATAACGCTGCAACTCGACTACACGAGATTCTAGTTGAAACTTCTGAGATTCATGTGCCGAAGTACAAACTTGAAAAGACATATCAGATTCCCCTTGACGATATCACTCTTCGTCTCACTCGGGAGCGTAAAAAGCTTTGCAGAATGAGATATCGTCACCGCTTTACCCAAAGGGAACCGTTATTGCGATCCATCATTCACAATATTAGCACACTGATAAAGCCAAGACTCAAAAACAATCGTACCCGACAATTGGAAGACAAACTCAAGGATATCCAGATGGACCAGAACGTTTATAAAAATGATAAAAAGATATGTGGCACTTCTCGTATCCCTGGTCCAATCATACACAACGGTGTTGTTGTTAATAATGACACCAATAAAGCAAATATTATCGGAGAGACCTTTGAAAATAATCACAGGATTACTCTCCAGGATAGGGACGCGGATACTAATCCAATCATTAATTCAGAGATCCAAAATAAACTAGACAACTTTAACGAGCCAATTGTTGTCTTTAACCCATCTACCAGTGCATACTTCGATGACTCACGTGATAATGGTCACGGTTTCGTAACGCCAAATACTCTACAAAATCTAGTTAAATCTCGAAAACCCAAGAAGTCATCCGGTATCGACAACATGTCGCATCACCCGTTGCGAAGGCTTTCTGCCTTATTCTTTATAAAGCTCTCCATTCTGCTCAACCATGTCTACAACATGGGTTACTTTCCCCAAGCTTGGAAGCATGCTGTTATCTGCCCAATAGCAAAAGATTAGAAACCAACATATCACCCCTCAGGCTTTTGTCGTATTTCGTTCCTCACCTGCATCAGCAAAATATATGAACAGTTCATATATGAGAAGCTAAATAAGTTTATCAGCGCCAGGAACCTAATACCTGATTCCCAATTTAGATTTAGAAGAGCGCACAGCACCACCATGGCTCTCAACATATTTCAAAATCACGTCTGCGTGCGCCTCTTTAATAAGGAACCCACCATTGCGGTGAGTCTGGACATTAAAAAGGCTTTTGACACAACCTGGATCGAATGTCTCGTTTTTAAATGACTGAATACTGGCCTCAGTAAAACGCAGTGTAGTATCATCTACCAGTTTGTTCTAAACAGAACGTTTCAAGTTCGAGTGAATAGAAAGCTATCCCGAACTTCCAACACCGCTGCAGGCGTACCACAGGCCTCCATTCTAGGCCCCATCTTATTTAATATCTACACCTCAGATATTCCTCGCCCTGTGGACGGGAGAGTAAACCAGATATGCTATGCAGATGACGCCCTAGTGTACACGTCATCTAAAACCCCAAAACTCACAACAAACCGACTCAACCGTCATCTAAACGAACTGTATCAGTATTACAGTCCATGGAAAATTCGACTTAACCCATCCGAAGCAGTAGCTATATTTCTGAGTAGTAAACACTCCCCACCTACTTCTCGATATTCACAGAATATCCGAATACAAATAGGAGGTACTACGATTATACCACAGGATGAACTATCGTGGGTCATCTGTACCCCAAAAATGAATTTCATCAAACATGTGACCCACATTCCTCAAAGGGGCCTCGGTCGGTCTAAGCAACTGCACAACATCTTGAAGTGGCGCAACAAAATTGATGCCAAAGTTAAGCTTGTCTGATATAAGCGGCTAATTCGATCTGGAATATCATATGTTTTCCCATATGGTTTTGCATATCTTCGGCCCAAATGGAAAGACTTCGAGTTTTCGAAAGAAAACTCCTCAGAAGATGGATCAACCACTTTAGAAGGCCTGACGGTCGCCATTACCCGAACTCTCACCTATACGAAGGTGCCTCGATTATCCCTATCGACGAGTACTTGCCACAATTAGCATATAAGTACTTCGAAAGCATTCAGAACAGCGAGAACCCACTTGTACGGTAGTCTTGCCTTCTTGACCTTCTCTCTTTCGATCTCTTCGCATTAGACCACCACAATTTCTTCTTCAGTACAAAGCTGAAGAAAGCACAACAACATTCTCCTTTATAATAGAAGATTCCTGGGCCCATCCCATGGGGTCTACTATTGACACACTACAAGCACAGTACAAGACAGCAGAAACACACACACATACACACCGACCAAAGCGCAGATTATCAGACGCCAAAGACGTGATCTGCGTTTACTACCGCAGTTTATCGCAGTTTGGTTTACCTACCGATCTTGTACGATTTCTTTCCCACCATCCCCCCATCCAAGTAGTTAGAGAACAATTGAACTAACCCTGTCCACACTATACTTAGATACGTCCTTCCCCTTTCTTTTCAGATATCTTGAGACCGAGCCCAACATCTTCACGGATGTGGGTGATTCTGGTTATCGCAAGATGACCAGAAGGCAGAGACAAGATGAAGGACACATTTGTCCTTGTCTCCCTAAGGTCGGCCTCCGCCACCCCATTTTTTTTTTTGTGAAACAGGAGGAGTCCCCCCATTAATCCCGAAGATATGGGCCAATTAATAAGGTCCTCGGGGCATACACTCTTCATCATAGGCGGCAATTTCAACTCCACGCATCCCCACTGGAGCAACTCTGTCTCTTGCCCAAACGGCACAAAGTGGTTTAAATTGTATACCGAAAACTGTCATGCCCTCAACTTCGAAATAATCATACCTACGGTTGATACCCGACGTAACTCAATCCTAGACATCTTTATTGTGTCCAAAGACTTACTTCACCATCCCCCCATCCAAGTAGTTAGACAACAGTGGAACTAACCCTCTCTACACTATCCCTAGATACCACCTTCCACCTTTCTTTTCAGATATCTTGAGACCGAGCCCAACATCCTCACGGATGTGGGTGATGAGACAAGATGAAGGACACATCCGGCTCTGGAAGTGCAGGCTACCAATTGAAAATCCAACCATCGTTGGCCGGCCAGTGCCGGATATACAGTCCACAGAACAAATGGAAAGAAATACTGAGACGTCGCTGGAGAAAGCTCCGCCCGCAACTTCAGTTTCTTTTCTTTTCAGCAACACTAAGTCTTCGACTAGCATAACACGTAGGATGGTCTTTCTGTGAAAGTACACCACCAATAGCGGACTGACTTGCATCTGTTGTTAGGGTGCAAATCTTTTCGAAGTCTGGATAAACTAAGATTGGTTTGACGTATGTTTGTCAAAGCTTCTCCTGCTATGTGTCGCCAAGGAACCCATTCACACTACCCTTCCTTCACTTACTGTTCTGCATCTGACTCCAAGTCCAAATAAGTAAATAACACACGCGTCTTTATTCTTAAATGTCTTTTAATCTTAACTTAAGGGTACACTAGTAATAGAACTACGGATTATTACAATGATGGCACTATTTTTGAAATCGCTAATTTAACTTAAACATAATGTTGACTCGATACAGTGTTAGCACTAATTGGAAATTGTCAATTTAACTTAAACAGGATTTCAGCTTGACACACAGTTCGCACTGACTTAAGATTGTTAATTTAACTTAAACATAATGTCGACTCGATACACGTTAGCACTAATTGGAAATTATCAATTTAACTTAAACGGAATTGCGACTGGATACAACGTTTGCTAATCTCAACTTGATTCACCCGAAGCTTGACTCTGACTCTCTATTTTGTATTTAACGTGGAGGCCCGACTTCCCTCCACGGAATCCGTATCGCGGTTAAAGATTCATTCACCGAAGACGACAGCACGGTCAATTTCGTACATTGCTTCCGTGACCGACAAGGGATGATTTTCCTTGCATTGGTCCAGCAAAAAGGGGTGAAACAACCACACGATGATCGTTTCTGCTGCTCATGGCGTGTGTTCACGAGTATGCGGACCGTGGATCACCGAATCCACAAGGGGAACATTAGCTGGCATGGTTGCAGCTGGTGCAAATATCTCGACGTAGATATTTTGTGTTTACACGATCAGCAGCTGCGTACAGCATTTATGCACATCTTGGCGGCATCTCCAAGCAGTCGAATTCTCGCTGGTAATTTTCCATTTTTTGAGGACTCGACTTTCTTGGGCGGTCAGCCGTATGCCGTAATGTATTTGTTGATCGAATGACCGACCGATGTGGGCATGGGTAAAAATGAAAAGAAGAAAGGTCTCCTGCTCCTGTGCGGCAGACTCGTTAGGAGATATCTCATTGATGTGGTTTGGTTAATGTTGGTTGCTTGATGGTGCAACCAAATTGCTTTTGCGGCACATGATGCGTTTAATGCGACCATGCCCTTGTGGAAAAACACCTATTTGTTTCTGATGGATTTTGAACCAGCGCAATTATAGTTCTAAAGTATTTCGGAAGATATTGGTACAACTATGGAAGGTAAGTACATGTTTTAATGTGTTTTAGGAAGACTGTTTCTTTATCATAGGTTGTAAGGTAAGTAGTGGCGTTCAATGGAACTGCCACAATACTTGTTTTATATTATTTTTGAATGCCCTAGGGGGAAGTTAGGTGTTGTACCTGGAAAAGGCGAGCGGTGGTGTTATTGAAACCGCCACTGGTTCACTAACTAAGAGTGTTTTGAAGGTTTGAGACGATTGATTGTATTCAGGGTCATGGATATAAATTTTAGTATCTTTCTTTAAGTATTTGGTCATTGGTTTAGCAATTCTTGAATAGTCTGCTATGAACTTTCTATAATAATCTGTTAAGCCTAAGAATTGTTTTATTTGTTTAGACGTTTTAGGAATTTCGTAATTTTTCACGCATTCTATCTTTTTGGATAAGGTTTAATACCGTTTCGTGTAACAATATGTCCCAAAAACTCTGTAAGGAATTCTGATTTGACTAGCTGTACCTTTAAGCTTACTTCTTTGAATCTTTCAAAGAAAGAGTCAATATGTTCTTGGACTGATGTTGAACTTTTAATGTCATCCATATACACTAAACATATATTATTATTTAGTGATATTAAAACATTGTTCCCCCCGCTTGGTAGAAACATTGACGTGGTGCGGGGGCTTAAACTACAATGAATCACTCAGGCTATGCTGACGGAAGTATACGCTTCCACTAGCGCCACCAATGTCAGACAGGCTAGCGAGAAGTAACACACAAAGATCTACCACCCCTAATCCAGGGTGTTACGCGTCACCGTGCTCATTGGATGGTTTGCAGCCAGGAGTATACCGGCTGTATTAAAACGGCGCCTCTTTGACACCGGGCCGAATCAGAGCAGTAAGCAGACCTAACCATATCAAAGAGGGGCTCTGATGTGGCAGACTATTTGAAACCCCAAGACTCGTGGGAACAAAAATGAATAATCAATATACAAAAAACAATCCCACGAAAAACCCGGTAGGCGCAGGTGATGAGCCGACACTACCATAATGGAACAAATCATCAACAAAACACCGACTTTGCAAAAATAATACGTAGGGAAAAACGGAAAAAACAAGATATACGCGTCGGCACGTGGAATGTTCGTACGTTATATAAGCCAGGCGCGATACAGGCGGTCGTAGAAAACGCGAAACAATATAAAATGGACATCGTCGCGCTTCAGGAAGTTCGAATCCCACATCAAATAATCGAAACCAAGGGATTTACACTGGTGTGTGGAGGTACCGATACGCATAACGTCGGGACTGGCTTCATCATAAGCAAGAATATTACGCCCCATGTAAAAGATGTGCAATTTATTAATGAACGAGTCTGTGCTAAAAATACAGGGACCATGGTACAATTATGTATTTATAAACGTACACCACCTAACAGAATCTACGGACGAACAACCGAAGGACACGTTCTACGAGACCCTAGAGGAAGTATTTGATGGGATCCCATCATTCGATGTTCAAATCCTCCTCGGGGACCTCAATGCGAAAATTGGAAAGGAAGACATCTTCCAACCAACTATAGGTAAAGAAAGCCTACACGACGTTTCAAATGGTAATGGAATTCGAATTATCACGTTCGCAGCGTCACAAGATCTGTTAGTGAAAAGCACTATGTTCAAGCACAAGCAAATACATAAAGCCACATGGATGCCACCCGATGGCGTAACGCGTAACCAAATAGACCACTTCCTCAAAAACAAAAGACACCCCTCGAATATCCTTGACGTACGATCATATAGAGGAGCAGATTGCGACTCCGATGACCTTCTAGTGATGGGCAAAATTAGAGGTCGGCTCGCAGCAAACCCGCATGGGCAGCCACGGGAGACTAGCAAAAAGTTCGACATTGATAAACTAAAAGACCTACGTAAAAGGGCTGAATATCAAGAGAAACTAACGAATAGATTTAGCATCCTAGAGCAAGGGTGAGCAACCTTTTTAATCAACGGGCCAATTTTAATTGTAAATTTTTTTCGCGGGCCGCACATAAAATAACACAATAATTTACAAAACTTTATTTACAATAAACATTAGAATAAAAAAATATAAAATTTACAAAATAGTAAAGATTTCATATACAAATTTTAATGCAAAATAAAGAAAAGAACAGAAAAACGAATTTACTTGAAATTTTTAATAAGAAGTTTGACACTGTTTTTTCAATACAAACTGATCAATATCAGCCGGAATCGATGAGGTAGCTACACGCACGCAGCTTTCTAATCGTGCATCACCCAGTCTTGATCGGTGATCATTCTTGATTAATTTTATGGTTGAAAATAATTGTTCGCAAACATATGTACTTCCGAACAGAGACATCATTTGCTTTGCATTTTTCGTCAAAAGCGGACATTTCTCAGGGCTCACATACGATTTATAAAAATGTTCGATGTTTACTGAGAAAAATACATTTTTTTAACTCGGTATTATTCTGCATGTCAATCACTTCCATTTGAAAGTCTTCGGGAACTGTATCCACATCGATATTAAATGGCGAGGAAAACAATTTCATGAAAACCGCTGTCTTCTCAGCTTTGAACATTTGGAGTCGTAATTGAAATTCGTTGATTAAAATGTCTATATATTATGCGTATTTTTGAAAAGTAGTAACGTTTTCTTTTTCTAAATGTGGAAAGTGAGACACCTTATTCTGCAAAAAATGTTGCATCCACAATTTTAATTTGCGCTAGTTAACACCCAAAACCCTTATTATCTATAATGAGTCAATCCGCAATATATAATACAATCTACATTACGGATTACTCAAATCTACATTACGGATCACTCAACATACAATCTACATTACGGATACATTTATTATCAATAAAATACTCGCTAGCATTTTTTTATCTTCACTAGCATCCTTATCAACCGAAAATGTATAAAAACGAAACATTCACAACTAGAATGATAATTACTCTAAGTCACGACCATAGGTTCGGACATTGTTTTCAGAAGTCGTTTTGTAAATATAGTCATATAAGTGAAGGAAAAAATAAAGACACCGTCAAGGAAGAACTAAACCTCTTCTTGACAAAGAAAAAATATTGTTTTCCTTTCTGTGGCGGCAGAGAGAATAACTGGCGATCCTGCCATCGTGTTTGAAGATCCAGCAAGAAGAGGAATTACAGCGAAAGGCTCCAAAATTGTCGCAGCAGTTTAAAAGGTGGACTGGAAACCAATAAGGATCTCTCACACAGACGGACCAAAAACAAAAACCAAGACGAACCTCAGGAGCAGCAAAAGCAGCGATATATCTAGGTGAGTCAGAGTAGTGTCAGTGCAAAAAAAATCACATAGTGGTGAAAGTGACTGAGCTACACAAGCAACGAGCTCCATAGGAACTCCACATCAACCGGCACATGAAAGACCGAAGGGATAAGAAACATCGGTGGAATCCAATAAAACAAGGAAAATTAAACAGCAGTAAAAGTGACAGTGAAGAATTAACAACAAACATGGCACAGATTGCTGAACTACAAGCTCAAATGGCAGCAATTCTACAAAATCAACAAACTCTAAACGCCCAGAATAAAGCAGTAGAAGCCCAGAATCAAGAACTAAACGAGGGAATGATGACCTTAAAAACTCTAGGACATCCAACACCGATCATAGCAAAAAAACTAGAACCAATCAAACTAACGATCACGAGACCAGAACAGATAGACATCAAAGTATTCGAAGGACTACCGATATTCCAAGGAAAGCACGAGGAATATAGAGCCTGGAGAAGTATAGCATGACGAGCTATGGAAAACATAAAACAATTCCAAACCACAACACAATACTACACATGCCTTTCGCTACTCAGAGGGAAAATTCAAGGAGCAGCCTCAAACCTCTTGGTCACATACAACACAGTATTCAACTTCTATGCAATAGTAAACCGATTAGACTACGCATATGCTGACAAAAGACCATTATATGTCCTACAGGAACAGCTTAAGAGAATCAGGCAAGGAAGACAAAATCTACCAGAATACTACGACGAAATCAACAAAGCCCTGAACTTAGTGTTAACAAAAATTGAGATGGACGGAGGGCAAAACACAGAACCACTAGTAAAAAATGCTTTGGAAGATGGAGTAAGAACTTTTATACAAGGACTACGGTGCGAATATACCCGCGGAACACTATATGCACACCGCCCCGAAGATCTAGAGAACGCCTACGCCATAGCAAGCACAATAATCCACGACAACGAAGGCTACCGAATTGGCCACCAACAACAGTACAGGTACAACGAACAAAATACCTACCAAAGAAGATGGCCACAACACCAAACGGGAAATTATAACAAACCCTTACAACTACAAGGAAACTACAACAATCAGCATTTTACACCAAGATACCCTGAAAATAGAAATTTGGAACGAAACGAAAACTTCAGGAACTACAACAACACCAGATCCCAACCAAATGTCCGAGTGGAAACTTCAAAACTAAACCCAGATACCAAACAAATGGTGATGTACAACAAATACAACAATATCCAAAAATGGAACCAGATCCAGAACCAATGGACATAGATGCCTCAACAACCTCCAGACAAAGAATGAACGCCTTCAGAGAACCTCGTGGAAACCAGCACTTCAACAACCAACACTGGAACAACTCTGTCTCTTGCCCAAATGGCACAAAGTGGTTTAAATGGTACACCGAAAACTGCCATGCCCTCAACTTCGAAATAATCACACCTACGGTTGATAACCGACGTAACTCAATCCTAGACATCTTTATTGTGTCCAAAGACTTACTTCCCCAAATTACTCTTCCCCAAATATCGGTGGGTGTATCTGCCCGAAACGTCGTGACCATGTTCATCCGCGGTTGTCGAGTATCCCGGGCTCATATCAGATGCATAGCCGATTATGGGTGCACAAATTGCGACAACTTCAATATTACATTCACTGGAAAACTCCACCAACTCTCTCTCTTCCCACTGACAGGAATCTAATGACAGTCGAGATAAATAACGCTGCAACTCGACTACACGAGATTCTAGTTGAAACTTCTGAGATTCATGTGCCGAAGTACAAACTTGAAAAGACATATCAGATTCCCCTTGACGATATCACTCTTCGTCTCACTCGGGAGCGTAAAAAGCTTTGCAGAATGAGATATCGTCACCGCTTTACCCAAAGGGAACCGTTATTGCGATCCATCGTTCACAATATTAGCACACTGATAAAGCAAAGACTCAAAAACAATCGTACCCGACAATTGGAAGACAAACTCAAGGATATCCAGATGGACCAGAACGTTTATAAAAATGATAAAAAGATATGTGGCACTTCTCGTATCCCTGGTCCAATCATACACAACGGTGTTGTTGTTAATAATGACACCAATAAAGCAAATATTATCGGAGAGACCTTTGAAAATAATCACAGGATTACTCTCCAGGATAGGAACGCGGATACTAATCCAATCATTAATTCAGAGATCCAAAATAAACTAGACAACTTTAACGAGCCAATTGTTGTCTTTAACCCATCTACCAGTGCATACTTCGATGACTCACGTGATAATGGTCACGGTTTCGTAACGCCAAATACTCTACAAAATCTAGTTAAATCTCGAAACCCCAAGAAGTCATCCGGTATCGACAACATGTCGCACCACCCGTTTCGAAGGCTTTCTGCCTTATTCTTTATAAAGCTCTCCATTCTGCTCAACCATGTCTACAACATGGGGTACTTTCCCCAAGCTTGGAAGCATGCTGTTATCTGCCCAATAGAAAAAGATTAGAAACCAACATATCACCCCTCAGGCTTTTGTCGTATTTCGTTCCTCACCTGCATCAGCAAAATATATGAACAGTTCATATATGAGAAGCTAAATAAGTTTATCAGCGCCAGGAACCTAATACCTGATTCCCAATTTAGATTTAGAAGAGCGCACAGCACCACCATGGCTCTCAACATATTTCAAAATCACGTCTGCGTGCGCCTCTTTAATAAGGAACCCACCATTGCGGTGAGTCTGGACATTAAAAAGGCTTTTGACACAACCTGGATCGAATGTCTCGTTTTTAAATGACTGAATACTGGCCTCAGTAAAACGCAGTGTAGTATCATCTACCAGTTTGTTCTAAACAGAACGTTTCAAGTTCGAGTGAATAGAAAGCTATCCCGAACTTCCAACACCGCTGCAGGCGTACCACAGGCCTCCATTCTAGGCCCCATCTTATTTAATATCTACACCTCAGATATTCCTCGCCCTGTGGACGGGAGAGTAAACCAGATATGCTATGCAGATGACGCCCTATTGTACACGTCATTTAAAACCCCAAAACTCACAACAAACCGACTCAACCGTCATCTAAACGAACTGTATCAGTATTACAGTCCATGGAAAATTCGACTTAACCCATCCGAAGCAGTAGCTATATTTCTGAGTAGTAAACACTCCCCACCTACTTCTCGATATTCACAGAATATCCGAATACAAATAGGAGGTACTACGATTATACCACAGGACGGGATGAACTATCGTGGGTCATCTGTACCCCAAAAATGAATTTCATCAAACATGTGACCCACATTCCTCAAAGGGGCCTCGGTCGGTCTAAGCAACTGCACAACATCTTGAAGTGGCGCAACAAAATTGATACCAAAGTTAAGCTTGTCTGATATAAGCGGCTAATTCGATCTGGAATATCATACGCCTTTCCCATATGGTTTTGCATATCTTCGGCCCAAATGGAAAGACTTCGAGTTTTCGAAAGAAAACTGCTCAGAAGATGGATCAACCACTTTAGAAGGCCTGGCGCTCGCCATTACCCGAACTCTCACCTATACGAAGGTGCCTCGATTATCCCTATCGACGAGTACTTGCCACAATTAGCATATAAGTACTTCGAAAGCATTCAGAACAGCGAGAACCCACTTGTACGGGAGTCTTGCCTTCTTGACCTTCTCTCTTTCGATCTCTTCGGATTAGACCACCACAATTTCTTCTTCAGTACAAAGCTGAAGAAAGCACAACAACATTCTCCTTTATAATAGAAGATTCCTGGGCCCATCCCATGGGGTCTACTATTGACACACTACAAGCACAGTACAAGACAGCAGAAACACACACACATACACACCGACCAAAGCGCAGATTATCAGACGCCAAAGACGTGATCTGCGTTTACTACCGCAGTTTATCGCAGTTTGGTTTACCTACCGATCTTGTACGATTTCTTTCCCACCATCCCCCCATCCAAGTAGTTAGAGAACAATTGAACTAACCCTGTCCACACTATACTTAGATACGTCCTTCCCCTTTCTTTTCAGATATCTTGAGACCGAGCCCAACATCTTCACGGATGTGGGTGATTCTGGTTATCGCAAGATGACCAGAAGGCAGAGACAAGATGAAGGACACATTTGTCCTTGTCTCCCTAAGGTCGGCCTCCGCCACCCCATTTTTTTTTTTTTGTGAAACAGGAGGAGTCCCCCCATTAATCCCGAAGATATGGGCCAATTAATAAGGTCCTCGGGGCATACACTCTTCATCATAGGCGGCAATTTCAACTCCACGCATCCCCACTGGAGCAACTCTGTCTCTTGCCCAAACGGCACAAAGTGGTTTAAATGGTATACCGAAAACTGTCATGCCCTCAACTTCGAAATAATCATACCTACGGTTGATACCCGACGTAACTCAATCCTAGACATCTTTATTGTGTCCAAAGACTTACTTCACCATCCACCCATCCAAGTAGTTAGACAACAGTGGAACTGTAGCGTTCTACGAACGCACAAGTCTACTCAGGTAAGGTTCCTATCTTCAAAGAACGTACTTACCTGAGAGCGTTGCACGCGCCCACAGACGCGTGCCCCAAAGTCCCACGATAGGGCCTGCAACTCGCAGCCAACGTTGAGACCGACACCAAAAAGCAAGGAACTGAACGTCCCCAAAGCTTTTTAGGTTAAGCTCAACAATTATAATTCTCCATACCTAAAACCTACGACCTGAAACAAGGAGAAACATCCATGCATCCTTCGACGTGTGCAATCGCAAGCTAAGTGAATGCCAGCACCACAAGTCGGCAACCCTGAACATCTGCACGAGATGCAGGGAATTACAATTAAAACAATTAACCGACCAACGGACGTGGTGCGGTTGATCTAAACATTAGATCACCCAAATATTCACCGCAAACAAAGGACCGCATTCCTTAGCCTCGTAACCACCCAGATGGCGCGAAAAACCAAGCACCACGTAACTCCAAACAATACTTTGTTTGAAGTTTTACGAAGGCCAGCTGCAATAAATAAATACGGCACAGCATTGCGCCGTTGCCACTGTCCGCCAAGCAGAAATGCATCAGCGGAATGTTTGTTTTTCACACCATGTGAAAAACTCTCTTGGATTTCAAATCCAATAGATACCAGCGGACTAGACGCCCAGGCGATCGTCAACACCAGATGGTCGACCTAACCAAGCAGCGTGGGAATAGAACCCACCGTCAACCACGACGGTGAAGCTTCCACATGTATGCGTGAGAATTTTCTCCTTACAGGAAATTGTGTCTGCACAACTGCAGATACAAAACACACAGGGACTGAAAAAAAAGAGTATCCGATAGGTGAAGAAAAATTTTGATCGTCAACGCGACGAGTCGTATATATCGAACGGTGGAGAAGAAGAGTCTTTTTCGAGGTAGGACAAGTAAAGAAATGTCGAGGTTTCACCAACTTTTAAATTATATCGTGTGTTGAAGGAACTATCCGCTTTGTGCAAAAACTCTTTAAGTGTTTTTGAATTAAATTGTACAATTGTGTAAAGATTCACATATAACTCATTTTTTTAGTGTTTCACCGCGATAGAAAAGAACAGTATTAGTTTAACGTTGCTGCTTATAAACATTCATAAATAAAAGGAAATTAAATTGTACAATTGTGTAAAGATTCACATATAACTCATTTTTTTAGTGTTTCACCGCGATAGAAAAGAACAGTATTAGTTTAACGTTGCCGCTTATAAACATTCATAAATAAAAGGAAATTGAATAAACGCTTCCTAAAAACAATTTGCCTGAGTTTCATTCTTGTGCTGTATTTGTTGTGTATGTATGTTTTCTCTGCGGCAAGCAGTGTTCGGCGGAACACTTGAACACGTATAAATTCGCCAAAGTGGTGACATCCCGACGAGGGAAAGTGAACAGAACACGCCGCGAAAAACAATGTAAAGAAAAATACACACGGTAAATAAAAAAAAACAGTGAATGCCGAAAAATAAAAAAAGACACTAAAAAAAAACTAGAAGCGAAAAACAGTGCCGAAACTCAAGGATGAACATAAGCACCCAGTAAAGCGAAGTGCCAGTGACAGCGACGACACCACCGAACTGCAGCCCACTTTCGCCCCACGAAGCCCAACAACGCAGGACATCTCCAAAAAAAAAAAAAAAAAAGCCGCAAGTCATTTTATTCTTCCTTTATATTATAATAAAAGAGTCATTCATATTTTAAAATTGATTAAGCTCCTTCTGAGAAAAACCGAAATGTAGTAAGCTTCTTCCGAGCAAAAATTCGAATTTTAATGCACACTAAAACAATTTCCTTTTTTATCATATTCTTCTTTTTCCTTTCTTAGTCTGTAGTGCAGTAAACAAATTGTGATACATATATATATATATCCTACTTTAATTTCTTGTGCGAGCTCCCTCTGAGTCTCATAGTGCAGATAAAATATTTTTTTTTTTGTGTGTGAAAAATTTGTGAAACTCCATCCGAGCCTTAAAGTCCTTTTAAAACACGGCGCGTAGCTCCTTCTGAGACGCCGTTAAGAAAAAGATATTTACGTAAGATTAAATCATGTCAAAAAAGAATCATGGTAATACGGCCAATAGCGGCTGACTTATGTTAGGACATTATTATTTTTAGTTCCCGAGCATTAGACAGTGGCCTCCTTCGTATCCAATCGGAAGGCGAGAATTATACGCATTTCCTGTCAGCTTATTTCAAGCCATATATATAGAGATTTTTGTAAGCTCCTTCAGAGCGGAAATAAAAATATTACTAAAGAAAGCACAAATCCAAAATATTAAATAGAAATTTGGTAAGCTCCTTCAGAGCCTGAAGCACACACGAACTAACGACACACTCGGCATTACTTTCTCGTAAGAACGCGAAATAAAGCGAAATTAATCCCCCGAAATAAAATCAACGCAGACATAGCTGCGCATCCGCGAAAAACCTTGATAGTTCTTACCTCCTCGTACTGCTTGTCCTCCTCCGAACGGAAAAGTTTCTCTCTGTCCGCTGCCAGCACAGTCGAACAACACGTAGGATCCTCTGGTGTAGGCCCACCCTTTTTACTACCTTTGGAAAATAGATAGAATCCTTTTGTGCTAGGCCTTTTCCCCTGTCATATCTTTGGAACCAGCAGGTCGTTTTACCGCGTTCCACTCGAAAAAACTTCTCGAAAAAAGTAAACGCGAACCTCTCGTTAACAAGCGATCCGCACACCGAGCGACAGATTTTCGACGCGAAACTTTTGAAAGTAGATGCCAACCACAAGGTCGCAAGCTTCGATACAGAAAGCGAAAACGTTGAGAGGAAATATAATCGCTCTCCCACAGAGAAAATTAACGCGAGACCTCCCCAAGTCGACATTAACCACCAGGTCGAAAAGCACGGTTCAAAAAACGCAAATGGCAAACGACGCCCGACCTTCGCCAACGACATCACAGGCTCCTGCCCTCCGTCAAGAAGCCGACATCCCATTCCAGGCGGACCACCGCCCACAACTGCGTAACGCAATATTACCGGACTTCACGTCCGACGACCCAGACTACTGGTTCGGTTACGCCGAAAGGGTTTTCAGAGTGGAAGGAATCACCGACGAGGAAGTGAAATTCCTCGTGGTAACACGGGTACAAGACCCAAAATTAATCCCATATGCGAAGTGTCTGATAAAAACCCCATCTCCGCAACCGTACACGGCGTTTAAAGAGATGGTGACTAACGCCTATAGTGAAACGCCGCAAAATCGCTTGCGACGTTTATTACGGTCGACCGACACCTCTGGGATGCGACCATCCCAGCGCGCCGCCTATTTCCGTGCGCTGGCCGGCACGGACATGTCCGAGACAGCCTTAACGGCTATATTTCGAGAATCTTTACCAGAATACGTTCAGGCAATCGTCGCGCCTCTAGCCGAATCTGGTCTCGACGAGCTAGCGCGACACGCCGAGGCAGTAATGGCCACGGATAGATCCCGAACGGATCTCCAATTCCTTCCGGTAACGAACCCCGCGCAAAATCCACCTCTGCCCCAACCACGAACCTCCACGGTAACGTGCACTCATGCAACACAAACGAGCAATGAGATAGAACGCTTAGGCAGGCAGGTCCAGCAGTTGCAAGCGCAACTGAATAACCTCAGCGTGGGGAACAATTCATGGCCTGGCCGTGACAGATCACGGCGACGAAGCAGGTCACGTGAAAACTTTAGACGCGGGCGCGGTAGATCGCGCACCCCAACCAACGAAAACACCTTGGGCAGGTGTTACTTCCACCACCGTTTCGGGGCACAAGCCAGGAAGTGCAGGCAACCCTGCAACTGGTCACATGTGCCAGCAATACAGGCTAGTTCTTTAAACTAGAACTGCCGACCGTAGAAGAAGCGCAAACGGCCGGCAACCCCCAATTAAGTCGCTTGTCAATATACGATTCGAAGTTAAATATGGACTTCATTATTGACACAGGTGCGGATATTTCCGTTCTTCCGCGCTCATACGCACCTGCCACTCGGTTGCCGGATGAATTGAAATTGTTCGCCGCGAACAATACCCCTATCAAGACATACGGTAGGAAGTTAATGACACTAAAAATAGGCCTACGTCGACCAATTCGATGGTACTTCGTAGTAGCCGATGTCACCGATCCTCTAATAGGGTCGGACTTGCTGCGACACTATAAACTAGTAGTGGACGTAGCACGTAATAGACTGATGGACCCGTTAACGTCTCTTTCTCAGCCAGTAAACGCAAAGGCGGGAAAGGCATTAACGTTAACGTGCACAACCGCAAACGGTCCATTCAGCGATCTGTTGCGCGAATTTGCGGACATTACAGTTCCGCTTAGTAATCCCCGACGCGCAAAAGCCGGCGTTTTTCATCACATTGAAACGCGCGGCCCCCCAGTGAGCCAACGCCCGCGCAGATTGGCTCCCGAAAAATTGCGTGAGGCTCGTGCAGAATTCGAGTATATGCTCGACTTAGGAATCTGCCAGCCATCCGATAGCCCTTGGGCGAGCCCACTCCATCTCGTCAAAAAGAGCAACGGCGAGTGGCGTCCATGCGGTGATTACCGAATGCTGAACGCGGTGACGACACCCGATCGGTATCCGATAGCAAACCTGCACGACTTTTCTTATAAGCTGCAGGGGTGCGAAGTTTTCTCGACCCTCGACCTCACGAGGGCGTACCACCAAATTCCGGTGGCTCCCGAAGATATACCGAAAACCGCGGTAACCACACCTTTTGGACTATTCGAGTTCAAGGTGATGACATTCGGTCTCCGAAATGCAGCGCAAACGTTCCAGCGCTACATAGACTCAGCTCTCCGCGGACTTGACTTCTGCTATGCGTATATCGATGATATACTCATAGCATCGAAAAACATGACTGAACATCGCTCCCATTTGAAGCAAGTGTTCGAGCGCCTCCGAGATTTCGGCCTGGTAATCAATCCAGACAAGTGCCACCTCGGAGAAGCGGAAGTCAAGTACCTTGGCTATTGTATAAATGGCCAAGGCGTCCGCCCATTACAGGACAGGGTGGACGCACTAATGCAATTTCCTCGCCCCACGAACGTGCGAGAATTAAGGCGTTATTTGGGCATGCTGAACTTCTATCGCCCAACACTCCGAAACGCCGCACAGGTCCAGGCTCCTCTCAACGAATATCTAGTAGGAGCCAAACGCAACGATAAGCGACCAATTAAGTGGACCGAGTCAGCTGACCAAGCTTTTCGCTTATCGAAAGAGCAGCTGGCGAACGCAACTTTGCTTCGACACCCCATCGAAGGAGCCCCATTGTCCATACAGTGTGACGCTTCCGACACTGCAATTGGGGCCGTACTCGAACAAGAGTGCGATGGTAAATGGGAACCGCTGGGCTTCTTCTCAAAAAAATTGAACCCGACCCAGCGACGATACAGTGCCTACGACAGGGAGTTACTAGCGATTTACTCCGCAGTAAAGTACTTCCGGCACATGGTCGAAGGACGCCAGTTGACGATCAAAACTGATCACAAACCACTGGTGTACGCTTTCCGAAAGAAAGCGGGAAGTTCAACTCCACGACAGGAACGGCACCTGGATTTCATCGGGCAATTTAGCACCCGAATCGAATATGTTCCAGGTGCAGACAACGTAATTGCAGACGCTTTTTCGCGTATCGATGCAATTAAACTCCGTGCGCAAATCGATGATGCCGACTTGGCACAAGCGCAAGGAGAGGACCATCAACTCGAGTCCCTATTGAAAGCGGAGACAGCACTAGTTCTGCGTAAACTTCCTTTCAACGACTCAAAAGATGAAGTCTGGTGTGATGTATCGACAGGGACAGCTCGCCCCTACATCCCAGAAAAGTTTCGAAGGAATGTGTACGAAACATTCCATAACCCAGCCCACCCAAGCGGACGCGCAACCGCTGCGGCCGTCCGACGTAAATTCGTCTGGCCACATATGGCCAAAGACATCACAAATTGGGCACGTAATTGTTTGCAATGTCAACGTTGCAAAGTCGATCGACACAACGTGCTACAACCAGCACAGTTTAAGCTCCCCGAGGCACGATTCGCCCATGCACACATCGACATTGTGGGACCGCTTACGCCGTCGAGAGGTTACATGTACCTCCTGACGATGATCGATCGCTTCACTCGGTGGCCAGAAGCAGTGCCACTACGAACAGTGACCGCGGAGAATGTAGCCAAAGCATTCTATTCGACTTGGGTCACACGTTTCGGCGTCCCAGCCACTCTCACAGCTGATCGAGGACCACAGTTCGAGGCAGCGATTTTCAGGCAGCTGACCGATCTACTCGGCTGCCAACAAAGCCACACGACAGCTTATCACCCCCAGTCCAATGGGATGATTGAACGATGGCATCGCTCACTGAAAGCCTCACTGATGTGTCACGACGATAATCAATGGCTGGACGTACTACCGACAGTTCTTTTAGGCTTGCGCACAAGCATAAAAGAAGACCTGGGAGCCTCAGCAGCAGATCTGACTTACGGAACCAATCTGCGCCTCCCAGGAGAGTTCTTCGCCGATGGAGAACCACCGCTCGAACAGTTGCCAAATTTGGAAAACCTACGCAAACTTATGCGAAAGGTCAGGGCAACACCTGTCGCCAGACACGGTTCCAAGAGGATATTTGTTCACCCAGAGATGGACAGCTGCACGCACGTCTTCATCAGGGTGGACAAAGTTAGGAAACCTCTAGAACCGCCCTACGAAGGGCCATACAGGGTGCTGGATCGGATAAACAACCGTGTTTTCTCTGTAGACATCGACGGCAAGCCGTACACCGTCAGTGTCGAAAGATTGAAACCGTGCCACCTGGAACTACCACCAGATACCGTACTGGGAGAAGGGCATCAACAACCAGCGGCGGTAGCCGAAACCTGCCCCCTACGCCACCCAGCAGACTCCCACGAAACGCCAGGCACGTCAAATGTTGAGAATCAACCAAACCCTCGCGAAATGGTCGCGCGCGGGGCATCGGACATCCTACACGGACCGATAACGCGGCAGCGCGCCCGAGATCTGCGCGCACAAGAAGACGCTGCGAAGATTCTCAATGTACGGCAACCTGAAACCCCAACTTCTGACAAGCGAAAAAGAACGACGAACGCGCTAACTTTCGCTCCTCTACCACCCAAACACCGCCCAATACGGAAGGGAGCACGCTCGTAAAACTCAACTACACCCCCCAAGCAACTAACTACCTCATATCGTGACTACGTCACTAGGGGGGGAGTGATGTAGCGTTCTACGAACGCACAAGTCTACTCAGGTAAGGTTCCTATCTTCAAAGAACGTACTTACCTGAGAGCGTTGCACGCGCCCACAGACGCGTGCCCCAAAGTCCCACGATAGGGCCTGCAACTCGCAGCCAACGTTGAGACCGACACCAAAAAGCAAGGAACTGAACGTCCCCAAAGCTTTTTAGGTTAAGCTCAACAATTATAATTCTCCATACCTAAAACCTACGACCTGAAACAAGGAGAAACATCCATGCATCCTTCGACGTGTGCAATCGCAAGCTAAGTGAATGCCAGCACCACAAGTCGGCAACCCTGAACATCTGCACGAGATGCAGGGAATTACAATTAAAACAATTAACCGACCAACGGACGTGGTGCGGTTGATCTAAACATTAGATCACCCAAATATTCACCGCAAACAAAGGACCGCATTCCTTAGCCTCGTAACCACCCAGATGGCGCGAAAAACCAAGCACCACGTAACTCCAAACAATACTTTGTTTGAAGTTTTACGAAGGCCAGCTGCAATAAATAAATACGGCACAGCATTGCGCCGTTGCCACTGTCCGCCAAGCAGAAATGCATCAGCGGAATGTTTGTTTTTCACACCATGTGAAAAACTCTCTTGGATTTCAAATCCAATAGATACCAGCGGACTAGACGCCCAGGCGATCGTCAACACCAGATGGTCGACCTAACCAAGCAGCGTGGGAATAGAACCCACCGTCAACCACGACGGTGAAGCTTCCACATGTATGCGTGAGAATTTTCTCCTTACAGGAAATTGTGTCTGCACAACTGCAGATACAAAACACACAGGGACTGAAAAAAAAGAGTATCCGATAGGTGAAGAAAAATTTTGATCGTCAACGCGACGAGTCGTATATATCGAACGGTGGAGAAGAAGAGTCTTTTTCGAGGTAGGACAAGTAAAGAAATGTCGAGGTTTCACCAACTTTTAAATTATATCGTGTGTTGAAGGAACTATCCGCTTTGTGCAAAAACTCTTTAAGTGTTTTTGAATTAAATTGTACAATTGTGTAAAGATTCACATATAACTCATTTTTTTAGTGTTTCACCGCGATAGAAAAGAACAGTATTAGTTTAACGTTGCTGCTTATAAACATTCATAAATAAAAGGAAATTAAATTGTACAATTGTGTAAAGATTCACATATAACTCATTTTTTTAGTGTTTCACCGCGATAGAAAAGAACAGTATTAGTTTAACGTTGCCGCTTATAAACATTCATAAATAAAAGGAAATTGAATAAACGCTTCCTAAAAACAATTTGCCTGAGTTTCATTCTTGTGCTGTATTTGTTGTGTATGTATGTTTTCTCTGCGGCAAGCAGTGTTCGGCGGAACACTTGAACACGTATAAATCCGCCAAAGAACTAACCCTCTCTACACTATCCCTAGATACCACCTTCCACCTTTCTTTTCAGATATCTTGAGACCGAGCCCAACATCCTCACGGATGTGGGTGATGAGACAAGATGAAGGACACATCCGGCTCTGGAAGTGCAGGCTACCAATTGAAAATCCAACCATCGTTGGCCGGCCAGTGCCGGATATACAGTCCACAGAACAAATGGAAAGAAATACTGAGACGTCGCTGGAGAAAGCTCCGCCCGCAACTTCAGTTTCTTTTCTTTTCAGCAACACTAAGTCTTCGACTAGCATAACACGTAGGATGGTCTTTCTGTGAAAGTACACCACCAATAGCGGACTGACTTGCATCTGTTGTTAGGGTGCAAATCTTTTCGAAGTCTGGATAAACTAAGATTGGTTTGAGGTATGTTTGTCAAAGCTTCTCCTGCTATGTGTCGCCAAGGAACCCATTCACACTACCCTTCCTTCACTTACTGTTCTGCATCTGACTCCAAGTCCAAATAAGTAAATAACACACGCGTCTTTATTCTTAAATGTCTTTTAATCTTAACTTAAGGGTACACTAGTAATAGAACTACGGATTATTACAATGATGGCACTATTTTTGAAATCGCTAATTTAACTTAAACATAATGTCGACTCGATACAGTGTTAGCACTAATTGGAAATTGTCAATTTAACTTAAACAGGATTTCAGCTTGACACACAGTTGGCACTGACTTAAGATTGTTAATTTAACTTAAACATAATGTCGACTCGATACACGTTAGCACTAATTGGAAATTATCAATTTAACTTAAACGGAATTGCGACTGGATACAACGTTTGCTAATCTCAACTTGATTCACCCGAAGCTTGACTCCGACTCTCTATTTTGTGTTTAACGTGGAGGCCCGACTTCCCTCCACGGAATCCGTATCGCGGTTAAAGATTCATTCACCGAAGACGACAGCACGGTCAATTTCGTACATTGCTTCCGTGACCGACAAGGGATGATTTTCCTTGCATTGGTCCAGCAAAACGGGGTGAAACAACCACACGATGATCGTTTCTGCTGCTCATGGCGTGTGTTCACGAGTATGCGGACCGTGGATCACCGAATCCACAAGGGGAACATTAGCTGGCATGGTTGCAGCTGGTGCAAATATCTCGACGTAGATATTTTGTGTTTACACGATCAGCAGCTGCGTACAGCATTTATGCACATCTTGGCGGCATCTCCAAGCAGTCGAATTCTCGCTGGTAATTTTCCATTTTTGAGGACTCGACTTTCTTGGGCGGTCAGCCGTATGCCGTAATGTATTTGTTGATCGAATGACCGACCGATGTGGGCATGGGTAAAAATGAAAAGAAGAAAGGCCTCCTGCTCCTGTGCGGCAGACTCGTTAGGAGATATCTCATTGATGTGGTTTGGTTAATGTTGGTTGCTTGATGGTGCAACCAAATTGCTTTTGCGGCACATGATGCGTTTAATGCGACCATGCCCTTGTGGAAAAACACCTATTTGTTTCTGATGGATTTTGAACCAGCGCAATTATAGTTCTAAAGTATTTCGGAAGATATTGGTACAACTATGGAAGGTAAGTACATGTTTTAATGTGTTTTAGGAAGACTGTTTCTTTATCATAGGTTGTAAGGTAAGTAGTGGCGTTCAATGGAACTGCCACAATACTTGTTTTATATTATTTTTGAATGCCCTAGGGGGAAGTTAGGTGCTGTACCTGGAAAAGGCGAGCGGTGGTGTTATTGAAACCGCCACTGGTTCACTAACTAAGAGTGTTTTGAAGGTTTGAGACGATTGATTGTATTCAGGGTCATGGATATAAATTTTAGTATCTTTCTTTAAGTATTTGGTCATTGGTTTAGCAATTCTTGAATAGTCTGCTATGAACTTTCTATAATAATCTGTTAAGCCTAAGAATTGTTTTATTTGTTTAGACGTTTTAGGAATTTCGTAATTTTTCACGCATTCTATCTTTTTGGATAAGGTTTAATACCGTTTCGTGTAACAATATGTCCCAAAAACTCTGTAAGGAATTCTGATTTGACTAGCTGTACCTTTAAGCTTACTTCTTTGAATCTTTCAAAGAAAGAGTCAATATGTTCTTGGACTGATGTTGAACTTTTAATGTCATCCATATACACTAAACATATATTATTATTTAGTGATATTAAAACATTGTTCCCCCCGCTTGGTAGAAACATTGACCTGGTGCGGGGGCTTAAACTACAATGAATCACTCAGGCTATGCTGACGGAAGTATATGCTTCCAGTACGGCACCCATGTCAGACAGGCTAGCGAGGAGTAACACACAAAGATCTACCACCCCTAATCCAGGGTGTTACGCGTCACCGTGCCCATTGGATGGTTTGCAGCCAGGAGTATACCGGCTGTATTAAAACGGCGCCTCTTTGACACCGGGCCGAATCAGAGCAGTAAGCAGACCTAACCATATCAAAGAGGGGCTCTGATGTGGCAGACTATTTGAAACCCCAAGACTCGTGGGAACAAAAATGAATAATCAATATACAAAAAACAATCCCACGAAAAACCCGGTAGGCGCAGGTGATGAGCCGACACTACCATAATGGAACAAATCATCAACAAAACACCGACTTTGCAAAAATAATACGTAGGGAAAAACGGAAAAAACAAGATATACGCGTCGGCACGTGGAATGTTCGTACGTTATATAAGCCAGGCGCGATACAGGCGGTCGTAGAAAACGCGAAACAATATAAAATGGACATCGTCGCGCTTCAGGAAGTTCGAATCCCACATCAAATAATCGAAACCAAGGGATTTACACTGGTGTGTGGAGGTACCGATACACATAACGTCGGGACTGGCTTCATCATAAGCAAGAATATTACGCCCCATGTAAAAGATGTGCAATTTATTAATGAACGAGTCTGTGCTAAAAATACAGGGACCATGGTACAATTATGTATTTATAAACGTACACCACCTAACAGAATCTACGGACGAACAACCGAAGGACACGTTCTACGAGACCCTAGAGGAAGTATTTGATGGGATCCCATCATTCGATGTTCAAATCCTCCTCGGGGACCTCAATGCGAAAATTGGAAAGGAAGACATCTTCCAACCAACTATAGGTAAAGAAAGCCTACACGACGTTTCAAATGGTAATGGAATTCGAATTATCACGTTCGCAGCGTCACAAGATCTGTTAGTGAAAAGCACTATGTTCAAGCACAAGCAAATACATAAAGCCACATGGATGCCACCCGATGGCGTAACGCGTAACCAAATAGACCACTTCCTCAAAAACAAAAGACACCCCTCGAATATCCTTGACGTACGATCATATAGAGGAGCAGATTGCGACTCCGATGACCTTCTAGTGATGGGCAAAATTAGAGGTCGGCTCGCAGCAAACCCGCATGGGCAGCCACGGGAGACTAGCAAAAAGTTCGACATTGATAAACTAAAAGACCTACGTAAAAGGGCTGAATATCAAGAGAAACTAACGAATAGATTTAGCATCCTAGAGCAAGGGTGAGCAACCTTTTTAATCAACGGGCCAATTTTAATTGTAAATTTTTTTCGCGGGCCGCACATAAAATAACACAATAATTTACAAAACTTTATTTACAATAAACATTAGAATAAAAAAATATAAAATTTACAAAATAGTAAAGATTTCATATACAAATTTTAATGCAAAATAAAGAAAAGAACAGAAAAACGAATTTACTTGAAATTTTTAATAAGAAGTTTGACACTGTTTTTTCAATACAAACTGATCAATATCAGCCGGAATCGATGAGGTAGCTACACGCACGCAGCTTTCTAATCGTGCATCACCCAGTCTTGATCGGTGATCATTCTTGATTAATTTTATGGTTGAAAATAATTGTTCGCAAACATATGTACTTCCGAACAGAGACATCATTTGCTTTGCATTTTTCGTCAAAAGCGGACATTTCTCAGGGCTCACATACGATTTATAAAAATGTTCGATGTTTACTGAGAAAAATACATTTTTTTAACTCGGTATTATTCTGCATGTCAATCACTTCCATTTGAAAGTCTTCGGGAACTGTATCCACATCGATATTAAATGGCGAGGAAAACAATTTCATGAAAACCGCTGTCTTCTCAGCTTTGAACATTTGGAGTCGTAATTGAAATTCGTTGATTAAAATGTCTATATATTATGCGTATTTTTGAAAAGTAGTAACGTTTTCTTTTTCTAAATGTGGAAAGTGAGACACCTTATTCTGCAAAAAATGTTGCATCCACAATTTTAATTTGCGCTAGTTAACACCCAAAACCCTTATTATCTATAATGAGTCAATCCGCAATATATAATACAATCTACATTACGGATTACTCAAATCTACATTACGGATCACTCAACATACAATCTACATTACGGATACATTTATTATCAATAAAATACTCGCTAGCATTTTTTTATCTTCACTAGCATCCTTATCAACCGAAAATGTATAAAAACGAAACATTCACAACTAGAATGATAATTACTCTAAGTCACGACCATAGGTTCGGACATTGTTTTCAGAAGTCGTTTTGTAAATATAGTCATATAAGTGAAGGAAAAAATAAAGACACCGTCAAGGAAGAACTAAACCTCTTCTTGACAAAGAAAAAATATTGTTTTCCTTTCTGTGGCGGCAGAGAGAATAACTGGCGATCCTGCCATCGTGTTTGAAGATCCAGCAAGAAGAGGAATTACAGCGAAAGGCTCCAAAATTGTCGCAGCAGTTTAAAAGGTGGACTGGAAACCAATAAGGATCTCTCACACAGACGGACCAAAAACAAAAACCAAGACGAACCTCAGGAGCAGCAAAAGCAGCGATATATCTAGGTGAGTCAGAGTAGTGTCAGTGCAAAAAAAATCACATAGTGGTGAAAGTGACTGAGCTACACAAGCAACGAGCTCCATAGGAACTCCACATCAACCGGCACATGAAAGACCGAAGGGATAAGAAACATCGGTGGAATCCAATAAAACAAGGAAAATTAAACAGCAGTAAAAGTGACAGTGAAGAATTAACAACAAACATGGCACAGATTGCTGAACTACAAGCTCAAATGGCAGCAATTCTACAAAATCAACAAACTCTAAACGCCCAGAATAAAGCAGTAGAAGCCCAGAATCAAGAACTAAACGAGGGAATGATGACCTTAAAAACTCTAGGACATCCAACACCGATCATAGCAAAAAAACTAGAACCAATCAAACTAACGATCACGAGACCAGAACAGATAGACATCAAAGTATTCGAAGGACTACCGATATTCCAAGGAAAGCACGAGGAATATAGAGCCTGGAGAAGTATAGCATGACGAGCTATGGAAAACATAAAACAATTCCAAACCACAACACAATACTACACATGCCTTTCGCTACTCAGAGGGAAAATTCAAGGAGCAGCCTCAAACCTCTTGGTCACATACAACACAGTATTCAACTTCTATGCAATAGTAAACCGATTAGACTACGCATATGCTGACAAAAGACCATTATATGTCCTACAGGAACAGCTTAAGAGAATCAGGCAAGGAAGACAAAATCTACCAGAATACTACGACGAAATCAACAAAGCCCTGAACTTAGTGTTAACAAAAATTGAGATGGACGGAGGGCAAAACACAGAACCACTAGTAAAAAATGCTTTGGAAGATGGAGTAAGAACTTTTATACAAGGACTACGGTGCGAATATACCCGCGGAACACTATATGCACACCGCCCCGAAGATCTAGAGAACGCCTACGCCATAGCAAGCACAATAATCCACGACAACGAAGGCTACCGAATTGGCCACCAACAACAGTACAGGTACAACGAACAAAATACCTACCAAAGAAGATGGCCACAACACCAAACGGGAAATTATAACAAACCCTTACAACTACAAGGAAACTACAACAATCAGCATTTTACACCAAGATACCCTGAAAATAGAAATTGGGAACGAAACGAAAACTTCAGGAACTACAACAACACCAGATCCCAACCAAATGTCCGAGTACAATACTTGCAAAGTGGAAACTTCAAAACTAAACCCAGATACCAAACAAATGGTGATGTACAACAAATACAACAATATCCAAAAATGGAACCAGATCCAGAACCAATGGACATAGATGCCTCAACAACCTTCAGACAAAGAATGAACGCCTTCAGAGAACCTCGTGGAAACCAGCACTTCAACAACCTAGCCGAAGAAGACAATGAATCCATGGAAAAAAACGTAAGTGAAACCGAAAACTTTATCATAAAAGAATTTCGTAGCTCAGAGAGTAGGTTACCTATAATTTCACTAAAAAACTTAAGAAATAATAAAGAACATAACATTTTACTAGACACTGGGGCAACTCACAATTACTGTAAAAAAAACATTGATTTAAGTACAAGAATACCTATAAAACAAAAAATAACAAATACCATTCACGGGTCTAGTGCTATACAATACAAACGCGAAATTTTCATATTTAATAAGGAACTCGAGTTTTTTGAATTAGAAGAATTAAAAGATTATGATCTCATATTAGGTATGCAAGGCTTAGAAAAATTAGGAGCAGTTATAGATATAAGCAGGAGGAAATTTACTATAGGAACACAAAAACAAACATTAAACTACATCGTAGGTAATAGCAGATATCAGGAGGAAATTGAAGAATTAGTTAGGGAAAATAAAAAAAACCAATAAAAACTTACCTTATACCACAAATATCCAAACTACGATACGGACGAAAAACAATGACCCTGTATTGTCAAAACAGTATCCTTATCAAATCGCTGATCATGAGTTTGTAAACTCAGAAATTGGAAACCTGCTGGATAAAGGAATAATACGACCCTCGCAGTCGCCCTATTGCAGCCCAATTTGGATAGTAGCAAAGAAAGGTATAGACGAAAATGGGAAACCCAAACGACGATTAGTAATAGACTTTAGGAAATTAAACAATAATACGATCCTAGATAGATATCCAATGCCAAACATACAACATACGATACAGAATTTAGGAGAAGCGACATTTTTTTCGACGATAGATTTAGAATCCGGATTTCATCAAATTTTAATTAACGAAAAAGATAGGAAAAACCAGCATTCGCTGTTAACGGTGCTCTCTATGAATTTAATAGAATGCCATTCGGATTATAAAATGCTCCCGCGGTCTTCCAACGCTGTGTGGACGATATACTACGCCCCTACATAACAAAATTTGCATACGTCTATATAGACGATGTAATCGTGTTTTCCAAAACGGAAGAAGAGCATATCGAACATTTAAAGACTATAATGAAAGCACTAACAGACTCTAGACTAACAATCTCAGACGAAAAATCACATTTTTTTAAAACATATGTTAGATTCTTAGGATATATAATAAGTCATAAAACAATAAAAACAGACCCTGAGAAAGTAGAGATTATAAGAAAATACCCAGAACCAAGCAATTTAAAAGAATTACGCGCATTTTTAGGATTAGCAGGCTTTTATAGAAAATTTGTCAAGAGTTATGGAACTCTGGCTCGACCTCTCACAGAACTGCTAAGAACAGAAGAACTAGTAACAAAACAAAATAGTGAGAAATACAAAATAACCCTAAATAAAGAACAAAAAGAGAGTTTGAGATATTAAAAAGAAATTTAGAAGAATGCATGGAAATAAACACAACCTGACTACAATAAACCCTTTGAATTAACAAGCGACGCTTCAAACATAGCAATTGGCGCAGTTCTGTCACAGGAAAATAAGCCCATTACCTTCGTCTCACGAAGTTTAACAGCTATAGAACAAAACTACGCCACGAATGAAAGGGAATTACTCGCGATTATATTTGCACTACAGAAACTTAGACTGTATATCCAAGGAGTCTCTGAATTAACGATCTATACAGATCATCAGTCATTAATTTATGCACTATCAGAAAAAAACACAAATAGCAATATTCAAAGATGGAAAAACATCATAGAAGAATATGGGGCACAAATTAAATATAAACCTGGCAAACAAAATATGGTCGCCGACGATCTTAGTCGCCAAAAATTCAATACATCCACTTTAGAAAGTGCACACTCAATTAGTAGCTCCCCAGAAGACAAGATAAAAAGCGTAGCTAAAGCAGTCAGTTGGTACAAAAATCAAATCTACATAGAATTCTCAACTGAAACAAGTTTAAATACAGAAACAATTTTTCCTAACTATAAAAGGCACCATATAAAAACAGATAATCTAGAAGACATCATCCCTATATTAAAAGAAATCATAAATCCAAAAACCTTAAATGCCATACATTGTGACGAGATCACCCTCTACAATATCAGACCCCAAATCGAACAAACATTACAATGCGAAAAGATAATCCACACCCCAAACTCAGTAAAAGGCATCCAAGATAAAGAAAAACAACTAGAAATAATACTGAAAACCCATCAAAGAGCACATAGATTCTGGAAAAACAATTTTAAAGAAATAACAGAGAACTACTTTTGGCCAAAAATGGAAAAGGAAATAAAGAAAATAGCTCTGAAATGTCAAAACTGCCTTACGAACAAATATGAAAGACACCCCAAACAACAAATCATTAAGCCACACAATCTACCGAACCTACCCGGAAAAGAAATTCAAATGGATGCATTTTTCTGCGAAAAAAGAAAGTATATCACAGCAGTTGATACGTACAGTAAATATTTATATATACGAGAAGTAACTAACGAAACCCAATGCTACAGAATCATAGACGAAATCTTATCACTAGTATACCCATTCGCAGAAACTTTACTCACTGATAACGAAAGTATATTTACAAGTACCCACACAGAATACATATTAAGCTCCAGAAATAGAAAACATATCTTAATACCAACCCAACACTCGACTACAAACGGAAATGTGGAACGAAAATTATTAGAAATTAGTCGAACTTTAGCAAGTGATCATTCAAGTAGCCTTACAGAAGAAGTATTTAAAGCCGCGAAAGAATACAATAAGACAATCCATTCAAGTACTAACGAAAAACCGGCGGAAATATTTTTTGGAATAAAAAATACAAATATAAAAAAACGATTAGAAGAAACACAAAATAAACAAAACAAATTCCAAAACAAATCTCGAGTAGACAAACAGTTTAAAAAAGGTGACATTGTAGCGTTTCCGCCAAACCCTACGGTCTACTTACCTGAAAAACCCCCATAACTACTACCCAACTCCCTTAAGTTTGCTAATGCAACGGTATTAGTACCTGTAAATGCTTCACGCATTATATAGATCACCATCTGTAATCATAAAATCCCTATAAAGAAAACTTACCTTCATGCATCCCTTCGCATACAATTTTCCGTAAGATTTCTTTGTTTGCTTATTTGGTATTCTGAACCAATTCGGTACCAGACAAATTCCTGTAAACAAAATAATTCGGATTGCATTCAATGTAACCGTCATGACAGGGACCATAAATATCGCGCCGTCTATTTTCCCAGCCGCGTCATATACCTTTTCATACACATTGCCTGGCAACCTTTTTTGTTTGTCTTACCAACAAACAACCCAAGCAGCTGCATATAATTAGCGCAATAGACGCCGAAACCAAATTCTCCAGCATTTCCTAATGCAAATATGAACCCGGTTTCTATTGCAGCCAGAGATGCCATAAACATCCAATTTGCTTTTAGCACCTTTTTCTCCTAACGTCGAAAATAGCGACGAGGCATCGTGTAAACAATGACCCGCATTACCAGCGGCGCATGTGGTCATTTTTCCATATTGTCCTTGCCGCCTGCCTGTTTTCGAACACATGCAACAACATTGAATCTGTTCGATCGCGCACATATACCACTGCGCCACTAGTTACACCCTTAAGAGAAGAGTTTTTCTCTCTCTTCCTTTTTTTCTTTAGCGAAATCATCTCTGCATGAGATGACGATCGCTGAGTCGTCTTCCATCCGTTGACCAGCCTGGTCACAGGCGATCTCCCGCTCACCGCTGCGCACGGTAGCACGAATCTCTTCGAGTGCGTCGTTGATATCTATCGTGTTTTATTCTATTTTTCGAGGCATTGTGTTGACATCTGCCCAATGTAATAGATACGTGTATGAGTATAATTATTTTACAAGGAAGTGCACCTAGTTCATTTCGAAATATGCCGCGGTCTGAATAAACGAATTAAATGTATTACAAGTGCGTTTTAATTCTACCAATCATTTGGATCTCCTTGGTGAACAGTTTTCGGAACAATTAGTGACAATTGGATGGAGGAGGAAGTGAACCGAGTGTCCGTGTTCGGCGAATTACTTCGCTCCCCACAACATCATATTTATAAAAAACGACAGAAGAGGAAAAGAAACTCCAAGATATATCAAACATATCGTAAAAGAAGATAACGGCACCACTGTAACAACAAATAAAAATGCCAGAATTCACAAAGATAAAATACGTAACATTCCTAATTTTAACAACAGTGATAACAATAATAAAGAGCACTCATGTGATAACACCACTTAATAATAAAAGAATAATAACAATCCGGACATCCGACAACTACGCATTCAATTCTACAGATATACTGATACACGAATTCAACATAACAAGGATTAACGAACCCTACAGGAAAATTATGGAGATATCTGAGGTAAATATGGCGACAAAACAAACTATACTTCAACATAAAACTGAAAACTTATATTCACAATTAGAAGACAGGCATTATAGAAATAAAAGAGGATTAAAATTCTTAGGTAAAATTATTAAATTCATTACTGAAATGAATTTAATAATGACGACTTAGTACAAATTCAAGAAAAATTAAATCAATTAACGGACAATAACAATAAACAAAAGGTTATAAATGAAAACATGTACAAAATCTTAGAAAACTTAGAACTTGGAAAAAATCACAAAACATTCATTTTAGAACAAACGCTCATATGTTAGAAATTATTATAGACACTATTGCAGCAAGTAAATTAGGAACCTTTCACACAGGAGTTTTAAACTCAAACGAAGTCCGAGAAATTATATTAAATGAGAAAATAGACATACCTATCATAAATATTTTAACCAAATCTAAGATCCATATTTGCAGAAATAAAGAAAGCATTTTTATAATTTATCAATACCCCATAATTATTCATAAATGTGAAACCTACGAAAATATAGCACTGGACACCGAAAATGGACTACTACAAAGAGAAAGAAAGATTTTAAACTGTAATAAAACAAATTATAATGCAAAAGAATGCTCTGAAACACTAAATGTAATTATCTGTAAAATAACACATATTGATAATTGTACAAAAAACCTAATCGAAAACAAAAAAAGTATTTTGTAACATAATAAAAGAAAAAAACCCAGACATTATGAGGATATTCGATGATACAATCCGGAGTACATAGACTAAATAATGAAAAGATAAAAGGAATAAATCTAATAAATATAATTGATGATGTTGTAATAGACGACAACAAATATGTAAACATGGGAAAATTAATATTAGAATATGTAATTCATAAGAAAGAAGAAGAAATGGAAATAAACAAAATAATATATAAAGATAACGACTTTAAGAACATAGATTTAATTAATAAATATGTACTTGTGGCGAACGTACAAATTCCCCACAGGAAAAAGTCCAGACCAACTTGAGGTAACGCACTTACCTGGACAACATCACGTCCACAGACGCGATCCCAAGCCCAGCGGGGGCCGCCAGTAACCCAACGTTGAGTCGACACCAGAAGGCAAGGAACTTAACGTCCCCAAAGCCTCTAATACCGAGCTAAACGCTCCATACCTAAAACCTACGACCTGAAACAAGGAGAAACATCCATGCATCCTTCGACGTGTGCAATCGCAAGCTAAGTGAATGCCAGCACCACAAGTCGGCAACCCTGAACATCTGCACGAGATGCAGGGAATTACAATTAAAACAATTAACCGACCAACGGACGTGGTGCGGTTGATCTAAACATTAGATCACCCAAATATTCACCGCAAACAAAGGAGCGCATTCCTTAGCCTCGTAAACACCCAGATGGCGCGAAAAACCAAGCACCACGTAACTCCAAACAATACTTTGTTTGGAGTTTTACGAAGGCCAGCTGCAATAAATAAATACGGCACAGCATTGCGCCGTTGCCACTGTCCGCCAAGCAGAAATGCATCAGCGGAATGTTTGTTTTTCACACCATGTGAAAAACTCTCTTGGATTTCAAATCCAATAGATACCAGCGGACTAGACGTCCAGGCGATCGTCAACACCAGATGGTCGACCTAACCAAGCAGCGTGGGAATAGAATCCACCGTCAACCACGACGGTGAAGCTTCCACATGTATGCGTGAGAATTTTCTCCTTACAGGATATTGTGTCTGCACAACTGCAGATACAAAACACACAGATACTGGAAAAAGAGTATCCGATAGGGCAAGAGAGATTTGAATCGTCAAGGAGGGGACACAGAGATTTTGATTGTCGAACCGCGAGGATCTCTCACGAAGAGATAACCGAATGAGGTAGGGAATCGAATTGTTCGAGAACGTCGAGTCGTACGTGTGCTTAATCGCAAAATAAGTAACTTGTGTATTCACCACGATCAGTGCAAAAATAAGTTTTTTTTGAATTAATAAAAAGTCACCGTATAAATAAAAAAAAAAAAAAAAAAAAAAAAAAAAAAAAAAAAAAAATTTGACCTAAGCGTTACACACCAGGCTACTGACCGAGTTTTGAATTTGATTTCCAAACTCGACTATATTCCACTGGTATGAATTATTTTTATTTTATCGCTTGGTATACGGTTCTGATGTATTTTTCTTATTCGATTTTTTTTTCGTTCGGTGTTCTTCACTATTTTTGCTTGTGAATTGTGTGTATCTGTTAGAATCGCTACATACTCCCAATACAATACCAAAAAATTAAATATAGTACTATAATTGGAGCTAGTGTAACCATTCTAATCTTACTGATGTATATACTTAGAATTATATATAAACATAAAAAATACGAGTCATCATATCAAATTAAACTGTTAGAATTAAGAGAACTAGGTCTTTTGGTAGGAACCAAAAATTTAAGGGAGGGGGGAGTTAACACCCAAAACCCTATTTATCTATAATGAGTAAATCCACAATATACATTACAATCTATATTACGGATGACTCAACATACAATCTACATTACGGATACATTTATTATCTATAAAATACTCGCTAGCATTTCTTTATCTTCACTAGCATCCTTATCAACCGAAAATGTATAAAAACGAAACATTCACAACTAGAATGGCAATTACTCTAAGTCACGACCATAGGTTCGGACATTGTTTTCAGAAGTCTTTTTGTAAATATAGTCATATAAGTGAAGGAAAAAATAAAGACACCGTCAAGGAAGAATTAAACCTCTTCTTGACAAAGAAAAAATATTTTTTTCCTTTCTGTGGCGACAGAGAGAATAACTCGCTCAAAGCCCTGAATTTGATCATACAAATTGTTAATAAACTGTCCTTTGCCTTGAAGTTCCACATTACGATCATTGAGATGCTGAGTCGTGTCGATAAGAAACCCAAAATCGCTCATCCATTCTTTATTATCAAAATGAGGAAAGGCATATCCCTTCATATCCAGGAACAATTGTATTTCGCTTTTTAAGTTGTATACTCTTTTTAGCATTGCACCTCTACTAAGCCAACGTACTTCGGTATTAAAAACCACGTCTCCATATTCAGTTTCTAAATCTTTCAGAAATTCTTTAAATTCACAGTGATTTAACGCGCGCGACTTTATAAAATTGACTAGTTTAATTATTGGTACTGTGACATTTGGCAAACTCAATCTTTTCGCACACAAATTTTCCTGGTGAATTATGCAGTGGTTAACGAATATTTCCCTTCCTGTGACCTTCTTAATGTCTTGAAATAGCCTTCCCGATACTCCTACCTCCATGCTCGACATTGCTCGACATTTTTCCAACACAGACTTTAGTTCATCGTACAGGTCTTCGCCGGTTGTAGTCCCTTGCATTGGAATTAGTGAACACAATTCTTCCGTGATATTAAATTTAGTGTCAATACCACGTACAAATATAGCCAGTTGTGCTGTATCGCTAATATCACAACTCTCATCAAGTGCCAAAGAACAGTATTCGAATTTTGCAATGCGTTTGTGGGGGTTTCTCTATTCTATATGAGAAACAACCCACAATTCCAACCACAATTCCTACCTAATTTCGAGCGCCTTAAAGCGCGTCAAATCAACCCCATTTCCCCCTACTTACCTGTTCACCTGCAAAGCATGTTTCCACAAAAGACACATAGCTAAACTCATTGTACCACACAGACAATGCATAAATGAGTTTAGCTTACCTTTTTTGCCATACGGCAACTCGTGTCCATGTCGATTAGCGACAACCAAATCCAGCCGGACGAAGTTGTCGCATCATTGAAGATCCACTGGGGAAATTTATCAGAACATTCGATTGAATCACGTGATAATATTTCCCTAGCGTTACTTTGGCTTTTCTCCAGACACTTCATTCGCTGGGGATCAATGTTCTCTTTTTGCAGGTGAATATCATCAGCTCAATTCCCATCTCTTTCTCAGTTCTGTCTTCGTATGGATCAATGTACACTGAACTCACCATACTACCGAATCAGGTCAACGGGTTTCGCTCAGAACTACATTGATTCATGCACATACAACCAAATCCACCCCAAGATAATGGTACAGCGTGTTTCTGTTCTCTCATTGTCCCGCTCTCTTCGATCATCAGTTTACCGACGTAACCTACCACACATCGAAGAACGTGGCAATGAGAGAGCAGAAGTATGTTCTCTTTTGGTTGTATCCAATTTCTTCCCTTTTGAAAGTCAGTCGATTAACGTGATTGAGCTAGTGAGGTTGTGTCGCTGAGCACCCCCGCGTATGCATGCTTATGCACACGCTCGTCCGCGGACACTCAATGTTATGTTAAATAAGTCGGTTCAATTTGTACGTTGTATGGTCGAAAGTGACGATTAATAATTATAAGAAATATTATCTGAGTTATATGTTGTGTGACGGCATCGGAATGTCCCCGCGAGTGAATATTTTCAATAAATTACAACGCTTGCTGGAAGTACTATCTGTTATCTTTTTTATTGATTACTTTGGTGTCTTAACTCACTTATTCGAATTAGACTTCAATAGTTTATTTATCTATCCACTCGAAGGAGATGTCGTCCAATATGCGCATCGGATTCGATACAATCAGGAAGTGGACGTGCGTCCCATAAATGTTTACAATTACACATTCCTCAATAAAGGTGAACATAAATCGATGCCGCATTTTGAGAGACGAATGGCTATACGACAAACCTGGGGTTTCGAGCAACTTTTTTCTGACGTTAGTATTCGAACAATACCTTCCTACGGATCGATGGGAGATATAAGGAATACGTGCCATACGCTGGCACATCGCCACTTATACCCCCACACGTTCACGAAGCGTTGTTGCTATGCTCTCGGACAAGTCTTCAATTCTCCTTGCAATGGTGAATCTTGATAAACTAATGTTTGAAATAATATTTATTTTATTAGGAAATGCAATTTCTGCAACAGCAGTCAGACATTCCTTTATCATCTCTCCATCCGCAAAGGGTTTCCATTTTTTTGCTAGTATTTGACTGACAACAAAACTAGCCTTTACTTCCGTATTTGATAAAATACCTTGATTTTTAAAAGTATCCCGTTGTTTTCCCGCGGCTTTCTCCATTTTATTAAACTTATCCATCCTTAGTTGTCCTGTTAAGTTTTTATATTGTTGTTCATGTTTTGTGTCGTAATGCCTTTTTACGTTATATTCTTTTAATGCCGACACAGCTTCTGGGCATATTAAGTATACAGATTTATCTCTAAAGAAAGTTAAAAAATAATCAAATTTCCACTTTTCTTGGAAATGTCTGTGCTCAGCCGCAACCGTTCGTTTTTTGTTTGCTTTTCCGACATGCTAGTATGGATTAAAAATTTGAAAGTTAAAAAAAAATTTAATAAAACAAAATTTTTAATGAAAAAACTCTAATATTACCTTTTTACAATAATATTGCACTCACGCCTTTCAAGAATCACCAGTCTGACTGATTGTGTGACAGAAGTAAACACAACCAAGCACACAAGTCGCTGACAAGTAAGTAACACCTCACAAAAAATTGCTTCTGTTTAGCATGTACTACCACTTTATTATAATTAATTTTTTTACGCCCGGTGCATTTACCGCACCCGAGCGACGACAAATAAAACAAATACACGAAATGTTTATTTTTCACAATTCATTTTATTGGATATGTTTAATAAACCGACAAGATTCAATATTCGAATAATTTAATTTACCGAGAGCAAACGAAAGGATAAACACAGATTTGTAAACTCAAACAACGAACTCTCAAACGACAACGAACATAAACTGGCAGTAACGAAAACAAACAGTGCTGCCAAACATGCAGACAATTACAAATCTATTACGAATTAATAGTTAATAATCAAAATATGTTATTTAAGAACAAAGAATGGGAGAAAGTCGTTAAAATAAATTCAATTTTAGAAAGGCTTGGCGGGCCGCATAAACATGTTCCGCGGGCCGCGTTTTGCTCTTCCCTGTCCTAGAGAATGGGGGTAGTGAGGAAGAGGAAACCAATAATCCGGGCACTATATGGGCATCGATCAGAGACACAATCAAACAAACAGCCCAAAAGGTATTAGGATTTAAGAAACAATTAAGTCCAAGCCTTGGTTTGACGATGAGTGCAGGACGAAAATCGAAGAACGCAAACACCTCGTGTCCCACTTAAAAACATATGTGGGTTTTAAAGCTCTATAGTCTCTGAGAGTCTTCCCCAGTAGAATAACGAAAACATCGCCAGTTTATCTTCTTCCTTTATTTATTTGGCACACATAATACAATGCTCACTAAACTGAAACAATACTTCTTAGCTTACTATAGTTAATGTAATATAAATGAAATGAAATGACTGAATTGTTCACTATTAAGTAGATTAGGTGAACTATAGTTAACGTAATATAAATGAAATGAAATATTTGAATAGTTCACTGAAACTCCTTGAGGCGCGGGACCATTTACTGACATAAACTCCTTGTGGTGCGAACGTACTCGGTGGTGGTTAACTCTCGACTAACTAAGAATTTTTCCAGTGGATGCGCACAATCCACTAAGGGTTGATTTCTTATTTCCAACATCACACACAGTCGGTCGTACGATGACCAATCAAAGATGTAGATCCCTTATTGATCATGACACTGGTACATGATCCTGGTGTCGTCGCGTCGTGGCAAGCAAAAAATGACGAAAAAGGGAAATTTGAAAAAAAGGGATCATCATCGTGTGTGTGCCCGCAGCTGTGGCGATTATTAGGTCCGACTAAAGGGCGGCATTTACCATCACCAACTACGATTCCCGCACAGCGATGATTGTGCATCATATCGACGGTGGTGGCCAACCTGGGACTCATGGGTGCGAGTTAAAATGCTACATTATTTGCTCCTCAACGCCTGGGCGCAAGATAGGCACCCAAGTTTTGTCGGTTCGACCGAACTTGGGTGACTTGAGATACGTATTAAAATACGTCGCAGCAGGGTAAATCTGTTTATATGAAGCACTGATTGGTTTTCCTTGAGTATGTTGCATGTTAGTAATTCGTTACAAGGAATTCTGGTGATGCAACCATATAACGAATGATATTTCGTTTACGGGCAATCTTGATGACGCCTTGCGGTGATGCAGTAAATGCATGAACATGATTTCTCTTCCAGGGAGGTTCCGAAGATGCGTTAAATGCATGTTATGGGGGAAACCCTGTAAAAGGAGAATGTCTGCAGGTGACTGCAGATAATGAAAGGTGTTGAAGCTGTCATAGCAGGAAGAATCATGGGTGGCGTACCCTGGTGATTCAGGAGAAATTTCTGAATAGAATATAGTGGTAAGTAGTGGCGTTCAATGGAACTGCAGAAGGTTTTTGGGGTAAGCGTAGAGAAGTAAGCGGTGGCGATACGTGGAAACGCCACAGAGATGATGAAGTCAACGCTGAAAGACACGCGACAATTCGGAAAGAGACAACGAGACTTTTCAAACCCAAAAAACGCGAATGGGATAAGACTCGGATCGAAAAAATCCCAGAAAATGCCAGAGCAAAGAACATCAGAGGCATGTATGCCGGCATAAATTCAATTATAAATGGATACTGAGAGAGAGCCAAAATAATCCGAGACACAAATGGTTGCCTGGTCACAGAAACAAACAATATCGCGACAAGATGGAAGCAGTACTTTGAAAACCTGCTCAAGGTGCCCACCAATCAACCACAAATAAACGCACCAGATGTACATACAGCCGAGCCTCAGATCCCAGAGCCCTCTTTGGACGAAGTTATAGACGCAATAAATCGATTTAAAAACAACAAGACTCCCGGAGTCGACCGCATACCGGCAGAGCTTGTGAAGCATGGAGGAGAGGCAACCGCTCGAAAGATCCACCAACTGATTAAAACTATGTGGGATAAGGAAGTCATCCGGAAGAATGGAAAACGTCAATAGTAGTTCCCATTTTCAAAAAAGGCGACAGATCTGACTGCGAAACTACAGAGGAATAACATTGCTCCCAACCACATTCAACTTATTAACAAATGTCATACCGGCGAGAATCACACCGTACGCAGAAGACATATTGGGAGACTAGCAATGCGGATTCCGTAGGAGCCGATCAACAAGCAACCAAATGTTCACAATACGGCAACTGTTGGAAAAAAGTGGGAATGCGGAGAGACGATTCACCAACTGTTCATTGATTGCAGAGAAGCTTATGGTTCAGTCGTAGACGTGTCAAAGACTCTGCCATATTGTAGTTGCGCTGTGAATGATTATCATCTTGCCATGGCATCATACGAAAGCATATCAACCAAACCATTTCGGTTCATCTTATATGAATCAGTTAGGAACCTGATCGGTTCCTCTGGGCGGCAACATGCCCATCAAACACACAGCAATCCTCCTGTGTTTACTTGTTTCAACAATCCGTTGGTCCAAAAGACAAGTCGGGCAACTTGCTAGCTTGCACATCTGCAAGCCAAATTTCCGATGATCGATCGACTAAACCGATAACCGATCATCAAGTCAGACACGATAGGATTGTTATTCAAACAATCATGCCAATGATCAGGTCCCATGGTTTAGTTCTCTTAAACAACCCCTGTACCATTACCTAAGGCAAACAAATGCGTATATTAGCGTATGACCCCCGAAATAGCGTTTCTGTTTGCATAATATTCAGAAATCTAATCCTGCATACGGCGATCGCCACTATCGTTTATGACAGCGATGCCTGAAGCTTCTACTGCTCGTCCATTTATTTGAACAGCTGCAGGATATATCGCTGTCCCTTGCATGTAACCGCCGATGGATCATCATTGTCCGTACTTACAGTGCATGGACACCCTACCAGATCTGAATTATCTCTACGGAAGCCCTTCCAGTTAATCCGAACTGGTTTTTCATTGGTCGTCACCAGAATGAAAATATCGGATTGGCTGGTGACTATAGCAGAATGATTCCACCCCAGTGCGTCCGGCAATACGATCCTACCGATGGCGGGAGTCTGATTTCAACCACCACCGCGGTCGGTCAAGCCATACGTTAAAGTCGAGGATTATCATTGAGCCAGTCTAGTGGTCGTCAACTTCATTCGCCGTGGAGCGCCTTTAGTAATTGTACCACAGTGTTATTGTTGCTGTTCCTGTAAAGTAAAACATTGACCGGGCCTTTAGTATTTGTACCACGGGGTTATCGTTGCTGTTCCTGTACAGTAAAACATTGACCGCGCCTTTAGTAATTGTACCACAGTGTTATCGTCGCTGTTCCTGTAAAGTAAACATTGACCTGCGAATTAATACAAAAATCAAATTAAACTTTTCATCATGTGGTTTAGTCCAATAAACCTAGTCGGAACTTTTCACCGTGTAACACAATAAACCAAATTAAAACATTTCGCTGTGGATTAATTCAATTAGCAAATTAAAACATTTTCTCGTAAATTAATATAATAACTATTAACTGATATCCGTGTTTGGTTACGAGAGGAACAAACCTCTTCTATTGAAATTAAACCACAGTATCTCCAGGCTGTACAAACTTTATAACCTTCTCCAAAATCATCTAGGCCAAATAAAAAAAAAAAAATGTTCAATAAAAGTGCGTTTTATTTCTACGAACAGCGGTGGAACAAGTGTTTGGGAGTTAAGTGAATTGGTGTCATACTGGCACACGACTTAACCCCCCATATTGGTGACCACGACTAGTGGACACGCGCCTCTACGCAACTTTTGAACGCTCAAGGCTCGAACATTTGTGCCGCTTAGTGTTGTGCCTAAAAACAGTGACAATTGTGCCAAATAAAAGAACAGCAACCAGTGAAAGTGACCAGTGCTAAGTTATTAAAAAGAACATCGAAAGGGCAAGTAGAGCCCCACCCCATCGGTACGCAGTTCTAATCATCGCCCCAGCACAGGACAGGAACTCCAGCCACCTCAAATACATCAACTTCAATCAGCAGCCATAGCCCATCAACAGGAATCATTCCTTGGTGTAAGTCCTTTAATTGGTTATTTACTTTACGTGTGTAACTGTGTTCAAATTAAGTGCGTACCAAATAAATTTAAAATTGACGTTTGATATGTTACATTCTTTCACAGAAAATATTTTTAAAGTTTATTTATCAAATATACAACCAAACATAGTAATAACTTTCGGTCCCTGGTAACCTAAAACCTAACCAAATCAATTGTCATCTCTCCTAGCGGTGAGCTCGGTTTCCGAGCCACTTAACGTACATTTTTTTCTTTAATATTTTAGATACAAAAACAAAAAATTAAAAACTAAATAGAACTGCATTATATAATTATCCGCCCCAGAATAACATGTGTCCACTTTATATTAAAGGGAAATAATACGGTTTATAGTTAGAGAGTTACGTGTTTACTTTAGTCGTCATTGCATTGCATCGCTTTAAAGTCTCTGAATTTTCCCTTTAAATACTTAAATATATGTACATGTATTTAATTCTTAGACTACTTAATCAAGTTAAAAGTGACAAGAACAACACAACAGAAATAATCGAGGGCACATATTGTAATTATTTACAAATACCTGATTCAATAAGTTCACTTAGCATTCATAAAACAACAGAAAATAAGAAATTTAATTACACTACTAAGACAGCCCAAGAAATCAGCAAGAGAGCAACCGTCTCCTTGTTAAAAAAATATTTGTCGTTTAAGAAACAAACCAAAAACTACTCAATATTTCCGAGCACAAATCAAATTTAAACTAAAAAGGCATGAGTCAAGTCTGTCAAATGGAAAACCTCATACAACTTGTAGCAATTTTTTTTTTTTTTTAATTGAAATATATCAATTTGCCCGTTATTCTTGTTAAATAATAATTATAACCCTTCCCGGTGTTCACATTATACTTAATTACAGAATTAATAAATCAATAAAAGTAAAAAAGGCGTGTGATCGCAGAATAATCGAACGAAGTTCGAGAACTAATTAGAGTTATATATTGCCAACTAGACCATAAGAGCCACTCATTCTAAATAAATTAAATTAAAAATAACACTTGAAACCATACAAATATTAATAACATTAAGTGATCCAGCAATTAACCTAGTAATAAGCAATCTCTTGGATTAAAATAAGAAAAAACTAGCCCAGTTACCAGTAAAATTGTAAGTTTTATAGGGACATAGTTCATTTCCCCCTTTATTTTTCTCATTTTGTTTCTTACAATACCAAGGCACAATCTTGATATCGCCAAGAAAATTATTGATCGATTAAAATATAAATATTAATTAACGTAAAAACCGCGACAACATTCTCGGCTCCACTGACTTTACGCGACTCCCTGGTGACTCCTCTCGGGCCCTCGCGTCCTCTTTGCGACCCTTTGCTACTTCCTCAGACGCACCCTCGACTCTCTCCGATCCTCCTAACCCCGGCTCCTCTTCGCACTTCGGCATCACAATGCCCAGACACTTCTCGATGCAGACGAGAAAGTAATCGTGTGCGTGCCGCTTGTGTTTGACCCGCGCAGATATAAAAATAAAGAATTAATAAGTTCATACGAAAATGTTTAATAGTTTACGTGAAAACAAATCAATCCCACAAAAAACAAAAGGACAAACAATAAATAATAAATTTAAATTTCATTAACAGTTTGATTAGCTATGCAATAGTCTCGTTGAGAAAAATAATAATATATCGCATACCTCCGAGATCCCCATTTTTTTCTTTCACTTGATTAAGCATAATCAAGCAAAAACGATAAATTGGTTTCAGTGACATTATAAAGTGCGCTGCTTCACAGCAATAATAACAGTCAAAACAAAGTAACAGAACGAAAAGTGAATCAAAAGTAATCGAAAATAATCGAAAATAAACAAAACTAAAAACAAACAAACAAATTGAAGAATAAAAAAAAAAGTGCATAACAAAATCCCTTCAGTGAGGTGCGACAAAAAAACTATCAATTAAAATATATCACCTCGCAAACGTGAAAATTGAAACAGACAATATATTACTTATTAAGCAAGTGGTTTTTAAGGCAGCGTTTGGTGCGGGCGCAGAGTCACTGACTCCTACTCGACGATAGCCAAGTTCCAGTCGGCCTACGGAAGAAATCGAGTTCGTGCTTCGTATTGCGGGTCGCCTTTGTTTTTTTTAAATGAAAACTAATTTGAAAAGAACCAGTATGAACACGGAGGACGACAAAAACGCGACAACACACAAAAGAAAAGGTACACAGAAAATCTCCATTGTGACGCGAAGTAAAACCGCGAAATTAACAATGGAGAAAAAAGGCCAGCAAATGGAGGAGGACAGAGAGCGCCCCTCCCCCTAGAATTTTAATATGTATGGGGCAAACAATTCGTTCGCTTCTCTTGCATCCTCAGAGTCTGAGGATGAAGAAGAGGAAATAACTGAATTGGAGGCGAAACTTGCGATGGCAAGAGCCCGTCTGGAAGAGAGACGCCGAAAGAAAAAAATAGCGGCACTCGAAAAAGAAAAAGACACCGAACAACAACAAAAGCCGAAGCCAAAAGTCGGCCAACAGCAACAGCAACATCAGCATCAACATCAACAGCAACAATCAACACAAAATCGACCACAGCAAGCAACACAACAGCGGCAAAGCAACAATCACAACCAAAAAATAAAGATGCCACCAATCAACACTATAGATATTGAGTGTAAGGAATTGGTACGTCTTTGTAAGCTAGCTATAGGAAACAATTTTGTAGTTAAAAGACTGGCTGGTACCAGGCATGCCATTCAAACCTATGCGGTGGCAGACCACGATAAAATTAAAGAGGTCTTAAAAAGGGCCACCGCGGAATTCTACTCGTTCACGCCGAAGCAAACAAAGAGGGTAACGGTTCTATTAAAGGGTGTCGACCCTGAGGTGGAACCGGAGGCTCTGCTCGAGTTGCTTCAAAAGTTGAGGCACGACGATCTCGAGTTTATCTCCGTAAAACCGTTCACTACAACCAAGGCAAGAAGGGAAAACCGCAAGCTACCCTTCTTTTTGGTTCAACTAACGCCCAGCAGCAGAATTGGTGGTCTAAGAAAGATTACAGTCTTGGATCATCAAAGTGTCACATGGGACAAGTTAAAAAAAGGCAGAGACATCCTGCAATGTGTCCGCTGCCAAAGGTTTGGTCACGCGGCGGCGAACTGTGAAATGCAGCACCGTTGCGTAAAATGCGGAAAAGACCACAAGGCAGAAGAATGCCCTCTGGGAAAAGAAAGGGTAGAAGACAAAGCCCTTCTAAAGTGCGCAGTGTGCCGGAATGAGGGACACCCCGCTAATTATCGAGGATGTCCTAAATTCCGAGAAATAATGGCAAGAAGTGTGACCCGGCAAAAAAACACAGAGCCAGCTCGTACTACAACAATGCCCGTAACATCGCAGCGGTCGTACGCACAAGTTGCGTCGGGTGGGAGACCATCAAACCAGGCTACAACATTGGTAGCCACAAATACTCCCACACAGACTGAAACAACATCGCAAGCAGACGTGGTCACGGTTCTGCTTAATCTGCAGAGACAGATGACACATCTGCAAAACCAAATAAACGTGATCTACTCGTACTTGCCCAATCTAAACAAAAAGTCAATATAAACCCTCTAACCACAACATCAATAAAAGCTCTTGTCGTGAATGTAAATTCACTAATAAGAACTGAGAGAAGAGCCAATCTTTTCAACCTGTTGCAAGTTGAACGGCCTGATGTACTTCTGGTGGGGGATACAAAGTTAAACCAGAGACACAAGATATGGCATAAAAACTACGATATTATACGAAGAGACCGACCTAACTCCTCTCAAGGGGGGCGGTGTCGCAATCTTTATTAGAAAAGGGATCCCTCATAAAGTTATATATAGTGGAGAAGTGCGCAGGTTCCGGGTGCTGGAAGCCCGTATCGTACGCATACCCCTTCAGCAAGGAAGGGGTTTGTATGCGATTGCGGACTACGCACCTGAGGAGCACCAACATAATCTATTTATAGCAGAGCTCGAGACTCTCTTCCAATGCTTACAATTGCACCTGGGCAAAAATTACTTTATTCTAGGGGGAGATATGAACGCCAAGCATAGAAATTGGGGAAATTATATATCTAATGCCAGAGGAAATCAGTTGGCTGGCTGGTTAGATCAGTTTCATATTGAATATAGAACTGACCTGCTAGCTACCGAATATCCATCGTTCCCTAGAGGTAGATCGTTCTTAGATATCTTGCTAATGGACTCACGACTGAGATTACTTAACACCAATAGACGAAACACAAACTGTTTACGGACAATTGAATACGATAGTGACCACTGTGCATTCACAGCAGTAATAGAGCTTCCGAACGAGCTCGCAGATCTGGAGGAATTCGTGATCCCGCAACCCTATAACTACGGGGCAATGCGATGGCCGCGGTTCACCAGATTATTAACAAGAGAACTTCGTTCGGATGACTTTAATCTGCCAGTAAACAAAAACCTGACTAATGTCGAAATCGACAAATACATTCAACAAATTGACGAAACCGTAAAACGAACAATGGACAAAACAATTCCCAAAACAACAGTTACAGATCACACTAACATGTACAGAAACGCAACAATAAACGCGCTCCACAGGCAAACGAGCAGACTGCTATCGAAATTAAAACAATTACACAGGCAGTTTACAGACAGACAAGACCAGGACATAATATCACTGAAATCCCGATTAAAAAACCTCCAACAATTACTTAAAGCTAATTATAGATTAGCAACAAATTTGTATTGGAACAGAATTCGAGCTATAAAAACTAATAACCCGAATATGTTCCCACAAATAAATAAAATATTCAGGAGAAATAATCAAAATGAGATTCAGTGTCTCCAAATCCCACGTACTCAGGTAAACAAGCAGCTGCTAACCAACATTGGCATAGATGCAGAGAACGCTATGCTCAATGGTGAGCTCTTCGTGATCGAAGATCCTTTGGAAAAGGTGAAGGCTTTGGGAGCTGTCTTTCAGGAAATGTACAGGGTGATTGAAAGCATTCACCGAAATCACGACCTGGAGGACAGAGTTCTACTCAATCACCTGCACCTCCGGAATGAAATTTCACTTTGGCAATCGGAGAATCCGGGTTTTTTCCGAATTCAGTGACGATAATCTGTCAATTGACATTAATGCCAATGGTGTAGTGGCTAATAGCCTTCTAATAACAAGGGAAGGAATCCAGAGTATCTTCGACTCATTAAGAAGCAAAAAGTCAGTGGGAATAGATGGAGTACCTAACATCGTACTCAAGAACCTGCCCCCAATGGCAATAGATATATACACGGTCCTGTTTAACAATGCGTTGAATAATGCATATTATCCCGCGCGTTGGAAAACGGCTATCATTCAGCCCATCGCAAAAAAGGGCAAGGGCTGCACAAACCCAAATGAACATGCGTTCGATAAGTTTACTCCCAAGCATCAGTAAAGTATTTGAAAAAACCATTAACAAAGCTTTGGTAAAATGGGTAGACGACAACAGCATTATTCCAAATAACCAGTTTGGCTTTAGGGCGGGTCATGAAACCACACATGCCGCAGCTAAACTGGTCTCCGACATACAATGGAATAAATGTAGGAACCAATGCACAGGTCTGATCGACTTGGAAAAAGCCTTTGATACCGTCTGGATCGAAGGGTTGTATTACAAACTGGTCCGACATGGCATACATAAGCCTTTACTGTGTCCTATGTTAAAGGACAGGAGGTTCGTGGTCAAAAGTGGTAATGTGACCTCTAATAATACGTATAATATCAAGAATGCCTTGCAACAGGGCGCGGTACTCTCTCCGATTCTTTTTAATATTTACATTAGCGACTTATTAGAAGCACTTCCGCAGGCTATTGCGAAGGCAGACGATCTCATAATTTACAGAACAGCTCCGAAAGTTGAGATCATAAATAGTTTAATACAGCGAGACTTCAACAACGTGCAGCGCTATTGCGATGACTGGAAACTTAAGATCAACTTCCAGAAATGTGATGCCATCCTATTTAGAACTCCATTATATAAAGCCACGAACGACACAAGGAAAAACTGGCGAAAGCTAGTTATCGTGGGACCGCATGGAGATAAACTGGAAACCAAGAGTTTAGTTAAATACCTGGGCATCTGGCTAGACCAATATCTGTATTTCAACAGACATGTAGAGGCTACTTTGCTCAAAGCGAGGAAAACTTTTGCTATGACAAGGAGGCTATTTCACAGTAGCCAACTTGACAGCAAGGTAAAAGTCATATGCTACATGACGCTAATCAGGCCAATGCTCATATATGGTTGCCCAGTATGGTTCAACATAGGTCCAAATTTGATGGAAAAGATTCGGGTGTTCGAAAGAAAGTGTCTCAGAAGTTGTCTCAGATTATATCGGACACCGGAATCGGACTATAAAAAGTATTATTCAAATGAGACTTTATATAATGAAGCGTACATAAATAGGGTGGATAATTTTATGATTAAATTAATCAGAGGACATATTGCGAGAGCAATATATCCAATGACCTAATTTTCGGGGCCTATTATCCAAACACCTTGTACTATGAGAGCGTGCGTCGCAACGGCTTTGTTCCACCAGAGGCGTTCCTTGACTTGGATATGAAAGGGCTTATACAGGATAGATCCGGAATTCCGCTGATCTATCATGTAAGTAGATCATCTGTAGACGGGCGATTGTGCTACGACCGGGAAGTAACGCGCACCGAAGAAGAGCTCCTGCACTTCAGTAGGGCTATCTCCCACAGAGACCGGGACGATAGTATTAGACAGCGTCAACAGTTCTGGTGGTTGAATGGCATATAAAGACCTGGATACCAAAGTCGGTATAGAATCATAGTATCATCAGCTAGCTTACATAGACTTAGCTTTTCTAGAATTAGGGTAGTATAAGATTTAAGTTAAGTTAGGTTAAGTGCTTTTACATAAAAAAAAAAAAAAATATTAGGTAAGTTAAGTAAGTTAAATTTTAAGAAAAAAAAAACAAAAAAATTGACAAAGTTTTTCAAATTTTTCTTTGTATTTCAACTAATTATCAGTACTGCCACAAAGTCTGTCGCCGAAAGGCAAATTATACAAATGTTAAGTAATTACTTAAGTAATTATTAGACGCTTAGAGCGTCTGCGAAGGACCAGTAAGTTATTATATAAGATAATTAAGCTAGAATTTAAGCATTTTTTGTCTAGCCTTTAATTTAGAATTTAAGAATATAAAAATAAAAATAAAAAATGTTTTAAAAATGAAAATGAAATGACACTTCTCGATGCCCTGGACGAGCCCAGAAGCGTTCGACAACAACGGTTGGCGTCCAAAACTAACCTTTCGGGGATAAAACCGTCCCTGTTCCTGACCCATTTACGCTATATAGCGGGGACCAGGATCTCGGACGACCTAATCAAGCCTCATTTCTTGAGATATCTCCCCCAGCATGTCCGCTCGGCACTAGTAGCCCAACCCAACCAGAGTTTAGGCTATTTATCCAAAATTGCCGACGCAATTATGAAGAATGCAGACCCGAGTCGGAGTCCCCAGCCTCCAGTACGCCGGCCGCCTATAATACAATACATTTTTCCCAGAAAACCCAAGGCTGCAGGCCCAGTGAGTCTGCCAAGACAAGACGAGCAGAACTGCTAAAATCCGAATAAAGTGGATCATAATAGGTTTCTTTTCCTCTAAATGCAGAAAAATTCCATATATAACCCGATTCACTTTCACATAAGATAAAAAATGTTATTCCGCACCGACTTTATTTGACGGTGTTGCAAATGCGACATAATAAAACTCCAATAGTAAAAACTTATCATAACACAGTCAACGACATAAAACAAATGCAAAACAATAATCACCAGCTAACCAAAATAATCAATAACACAGTCAACGACATAAAACAAAAATCAATTATTCGAAGGCGCAGGTGGTACACCGCGCCCAAGGGTAGGCAATGGAAGGCTCGCTCCGGTAAGGTTGTGATCGGAGCTGAGCTTTGCATACAAGCCGTCTGTTGTGAGATTCAAGATTGATCTCAGGCAAAGGAGAAAAACAGCAAGGTGACGTCACGAGGGACCGTTGCCACCAGAACAATTCGCAGCTCCACATGAAACACGGTTTGGTAATGAGGCGCCGCTGCTGCAAACGGGTAAGAAGGCCGATCTGACGAACGAATCTGATTTCAAGGGTCTACATAAGACAACACGATTTTTCTGGAGTTGGTTGAGTAATTCAAGCAACGTTAAGGTGAACCAATGTCGACCATTTTCACAATAATAAATATGCCTGTTCGATGTATATCGATGCCGCACGAGGAATGTCGTCGGCCGAGATCGTTGCAGATGTTCCCCCGAACGAGGAATGTCGTTGGGGAATTGCGAAGGAGCACGTTGATGACGAAAGAGGATTGACGCAACGGCGTCCAGCCCAACGATGCCTGAAACAAATAAGTTAGAGTTGAAATGAACAGCAATACCTGTTGATGATCGAAATCCGATCCAGGTTCTTCGATGCAATCTGGTTGAAGTTCCCGCGCTGAACAGATGTATTTGTTGGAATTTGTGTTTAAGTAGGAAGTTAAAACTGCATTCACTAAATTTGAAGTAAAGCCGATGCGACTGGCGAATGCCTTTAGACGAATATAGATAAAGTTCGACTGAATTCTCGATGGAGATGTGGCGGCTCTTGCGAACGCCACTACTTTCCTGCTTACCTTTCACCAGGTAACCCCTTTTTTATAAGCGTCCTGTCCTAAAAAAGCGCGTACTCACCTGCATTGGCATGTCTAACAACCACAAGAACCTGTAAAAAGCAGTGTCTGCTGATGCGAAAAGTATAACATGGGCATTTTAAAACCTGAAAAGTATGACTTACCTGCCCATACGACTAACCACCAGCTACAATTCTTAACTGCGCTGTTTAAACGCCATCAGAAACACAAGCATGGTCATAGGAAGGGCAAAGTGGTCGCACATCTAGCAACCAACATTGCATTACTTCCTACGAAGGAAATGGTTATAAGAAGCGGCGACAATGCAACAAGAGATGTTTATATTTCTCTTGATTCGTTTACGAAATGCCCACATCGGTCGCTAACTCGAGCCACACACATGCGCACGATCAGCAATCATGCTACACGTAGGCGCTGATCGTGCAAATACAATGATCTGTTCAGAACAACTCCCCCCAGCTGCGAATGTGTTATTTTTCATGTATACGCAATGTCTATGGTTCGCATGCTGGGCGACACAAGCGATGAGCACCAACAGGGGATCATGGTGTGTGTTCAACCCTTCGATGGTAGGGAAAAAGTAAAAACGAAAATGACCAAATATGGTCATCGAGGCGATAGATAGATTTTTGGTATCCTGTCGCTTGGAGAGCAATGATCAGTAGCGTCGTGAATACTGGCAGAAAAAGTTATTCCAGACTAGTGTTAGATACAACCACTATAGTGCTCAGTCCGAGTTAAAATTGAACTATTATATTGTAAAATACAATGATAATTACCGTTGCATCATTCAATACAAATGTTAATAACATATAGTGCTCTTGTTAGATACAACAACTATAGTGCCCTGTAAGTTAAAATTGAACTATTATATTGTAAAATACTAATGTTAATTACCATTACCTTATTCAATATAAACGTTAATAACTATATTATATTATTAAATACTAATGTTAATTACCATTACCTTATTCAATATAAACGTTAATAACTATATTATATTATTAAATACTAATGTTAATTACCATTACCTTATTCAATATAAAGGTTAATAACTATATTATATTATTAAATACTAATGCTAATTACCACTACATTATTCAATACTAATGTTAATAGCTATACTCAATACTAGTGTATATACAATAACTTTAGTAACCTTGGAGTCGGATTTTGTAAATGGCAGTTTTGTTTATCAATTGAGAATAAAGAACCTTTTTTGCGTTACCGGAGTAACCCAGACTATTTCTTGTGCGGTGAATATACCCAGACAGCAGCCGGATTGGGTTGGCGTTCCGCTATTACAACAACTACCAAACTTTAAACCCCACAGAGACAACTTTATTTATTTAACACGAAAAGGCCACATGGTGGCGTGCGACACATCAATTACGTCTTATAAAATGTTCAACAGCAACATTGTGGCGTGCAAATTAAATCATAGAAATTCCAAATTCAATTCAAGCAAAACCTTTACGTTGATCCGCACCAAAAACAATAAACAATGTATGACAATTGAACCTGCACACAACAGTATGAATTGATAGTTTCTCAAGACAGTTGCTGATGTGTGGTGAATATATTTGTCGGGGAGAGTACTGGACGATGTACTAGATTCACCCCGAGCATATAATTATGAATCCGAAACAATTACAAATTAATTAATTGTGTTTTTATCATTTTTTTGCTGGATCAACGCCATCAGACGGTATATATTGTTTCCATGATAATCGCTCTTTCCACACTAGGAACGATTCATTAATCCAGATACATATTTTTGTAAAACAAAACAGTTTTTATTTTGGGGATCTTTTTTGATACCATTATATTATTGTGGTGTTCGTTGTTTTCAAAATGTAGATATTTATGTAATATTGGGTGTACCATGTATGTTTTGCGCAAAATGTGCATTAATGTTACTTCAGTAATCAAATAAAAGCATAAATTGTTTAAAGTATTGTCCATCGGGAACTATGACATTCATGGGTTCATTGTAAAATAATCCCATCCGTTCGTTGTAGTCAAGAACGAATGTTGTGCACGAAAGTCTAAACCATTTTCTCTACGGAATTAAAAAAAATTGATTATTCTAATTATTCAGCGGAAATATTGAACTCAAATGTTTTTCTATACGGAAAAAAAATTTAAAAATGTTCATTCAAGTCAAAAATCCGTTGAATTCAAATCAAATATTTTTCTGTACGTATGTGGCGTTTCTAGCAGGTACACACGGGCAATAGTGAAGAACAGCACCACCCAAAAGCCAAATCGAACAATCAAAAGCACATCCATTAAAGCCGTATGCCATAGCAAAAATATAGCATTTCCACATCAGACGTATGTACTTGTGTCTAGAAATCGAATTCGAAAGGTGACAAATAGACCACCAAGCAACCACTAATAAATTTCTCTGCCAATATGAAAATATGAACAGAAACAAAATTATAATTCAAATTAAAAAAACAAATGTGAATCGGAATGAGAAATTCGCGATGGTTTTTTGGAACAATAATTCGAAGGCAGTACCCAACTATTATAGCATCAGGTTATAAAATTAAAAGTTTCATCCGTTTCGATTTGAACACTTCAACACTCCAACCACCTGTCATATATACACCAAACACTCAACACAGTCCAACAAACTTATCCCATACTCATATTACATACAAATAGTATGAATGGGTAGGCTCTAAAGCTCTGTTCAAAACCCACTCTGAAAATCATAAACTTTGTAACACAATCTCCGACTAACAACATTACTAAATAGTAATAATGTTTGTGAAGAAAAACATAGTGCGACGTTTCCAAGGGAGCCACATGCGAAGATACGTGGTTTTTTCAAAAAGTTGTGTCGTGTGGAATTTATTTTAAAAAGGGATCAACGCGAAACAAGTGCAGTTGGTTGTTGCCTTATTGGAAACCACACTACAAGTAATTTTTTTTTTTTTTTTAGTTTTTAAACATTTATTTTCCTAATTCTTTTTACATGTATAATATTAGGTGTAACTGTTAAACCCTTTTCTATAATCACAGTCCTTAAATTAACTTACTGGCTCTATGCGAGCTCTCTAAATTACACATTACAACCTGATTTTTATATATGCCTTTCGGCGTACATCTGTTTTTTTTTTTGTCTCATATATATATATATATATATATATATATATATATATATATATATATATATATATATATATATATATGAAATAGGTCATACATTAGAGGGACTCCTCGTTTACATCTATATGTATACATTATTATTAAAATTTTTTTTTTTTTTTTTTGTTTTTTTAAATAACAAACAAAAACTTCAAAACGAAACGTAAAAAATAAAAGAAAAAAGAAAAATTAAAATAGAATAGCTACAAAAAAGTAAAGGGGAAAGGAGGACAGGGGTAGGGGGGACAAGAGGAAGGAGAGCGTTGCTCTTGGGAGGCATACTATATCTGAGGAAGTGAAGTCCTCTCCTCTTTGAAAAGCCATCACCATTTGGGAGATGTTCGATCTTTGGCTGATTTATCTCTTTCACTGATCGCCGTGCTAAAACGCAGGCGGTCTGGGGCATTGGATATATCACTATCATAGAGAATTCGTTTGTCCCTGGCACCACAGAGAGCGTGGTAAATAATCGGGACTCCATGCGCGTCTTGGATAAGGCCTTTTTGATCCAAGAAAGGGAACGCTTCTAGGGGAATACACCCATTCTGGAGGGTATTCTCCAGATACATATCGTTGGGATAGAATGCTCCCGAGATAAGATTATTGTCACTGCACATTGCCCTTGCTGTGTGACCACGAATAATTTTAATTATGAAATTGTCTATCCTATTTAACCCTGATTTGTTATACAGGATTTTGTTGGGATAGAATTTTTTGTATTGCGACTCTGGTGTTCTATAAAGTCCGAGGCAGGAACGCAAACACTGCCGTTCGAACACACGAAACTTCTCCATATAAAGTGGAGATATATTATACCATACTGGGCAGCCATAAACCAAAAGTGGTCGGATGAATGCCGAGTATGAAATTATTTTGACTCTGGGGTCAAGAAGACTACTCCGGAATAGACTTCTTGTCATAGAATATGCGCTTTTAGGTGCGAAGAGGGACGCTACTATGTGCTTGTCAAAATATATATACTGGTCTAGCCAGATACCAAGGAATCTAACTACAGTTTTCACTTGCAGTGGAAGGTTATTGTTGCCTACAATAGAAAAGTGTTTCCAGTTGTATTTTGTATTCCTCGAGGCCCAGGATACGATAGTCTCGGTTCTCTGGAAATTAATCTTTAATTTCCAGTCGTCGCGAAATTGTTTTATTTTCTTGAAGTCATCTTGAAGGTGCCTATTGATGACGTCTATTTTTCCTCCTGTTCTTTACACCACTATGTCATCGGAGTACGCAATGGCGTTTTCGAGAGAACTCACTAGATCACTAGTGTAAATATTGAATAGAATGGGAGAATTCACAGCTCCCTGCTGTAAGCCATTTTTAATTTGGAAGGTATTGTTGGAGAGTATGTCCCCGCATTTCACCACAAAATGTTTGTCCATTATCATATCATAAATGATGTATAACAGATATTGCGGCATACTCAAGTTTGTTAACTTATAGACAAGGCCTTCTAACCATACGGTGTCGAAAGCCTTTTCAAAGTCAACCAAGCAGGCGCCTATACATTGTCGCTTTGCCTCGTTCCACTGTATATCGGAAACAAGTTTCGTCGCTGCATGAACTGTATCATGTCGCGCTCGAAAGCCAAACTGGTTGTTGGGGATGATATCGTTTTCATCACACCAACCCATCAGTGCTTTGTTTATAATTTTTTCGAATACTTTGCTGATTTTGGGAAGCAGACTGATCGAGCGGAGATTGGCTGGATTGCTCTCATCCTTACCCTTTTTGGGGATAGGGTGGACTGTGGCGGTTCCGCCAAATCCCACGGTTTACCTGCCTGAAAAACCCCCATAATCATCACCCAAGACGCTCAAGTCCTCGCCAACGCATTCGCATTCGGCACCTAAAAATGCTGCACGCATTTAAGAGATCAAATCTATGATCTTTAAGTCCCCGTAAAGAAAACACCTTCATGCATTCTCTTCGCATACCACTGCTCCTTAAGATTTCCTTATTAGCCTACCAGGAATTCACATTAAATTTCGGCCCTGTAGAATTTGTGGTCCGACGAGCGGCGCCAGCGGCGACAGTGTTGAGTGCGGTACCTCTCATTTCCTAGATGGCGCGTCATTCCTCTTCTAAGAATGACGCGCACTCCTGTGAGGGGTGGAGGTATGTTGCGTAATGGCCTCTCCCACTACCGGCGCCCTATCGAGGAGGAGGATAATTTGGGGATAGATATTAATTATCACACGTTGAAGATAATGTACATTAATAGATATGTTACTGCCATACATAAAAAATGAATAAATCAAGTTAACTATATTGTGAACGAACACGTTCCACAATATCAATTAATTGCAAGCAGGTGCACGAACCTGTGCGGTTAAGTTGCATTGTCGTTGAAAGTTTATCCTTGGAGGATGGTGTGATCATGGGAGAGGGAGAGAGAGTGTGTCTTACGAGTGATATTGATATAAGCTGCAGAGTCAGTAGTTACCCTCCATCCACGAAGGATGTGTTTTTTCGTTGTACCCTTTTTATTGAATTGTTAAATTTTTTGCTTTATTTCATTATAAGGAAATCCTTTATTTTATTATAAGGAAATCCTTTTTTTGTAATGTTTTCATTTAGTTTAGTTTAATTAAGCAGTCCACGAAGGACTTCTAATTGTCAAATTAAAGTTCAAAGTAAAGTTTCTATTAGTAAAACTAACGTGTTGGTGTTTTCGTGATAAAGGAGAAATGGCGAGGAATCTGGTGGCAGCTAATGAGTTTCGCAAGCTGAAATTGGAGGTAGCGACATCGTGTTTGAAGCCTATAGATTGCAGCCCCAATGGAGGTGACGCAACGGGACCGGCACAGTACCCGTTTTTATATTACTAACTGTTCTGGGTATTTAACGGACCGCCACCGCCAAAGAATGATTATCTAACAGGACTGACACTACGGACAGGCACAGCGTACCAATAACTGCCCAGCTATCGAAAGAATCATATATCAAAATTGGCGCTGTGGAAGCGATCCCAGCAACCTCAACCCCGTATTCAACATCATATTCTAACAAATCTTTATGGTATACTCTACTTATATATTATACTTTATAACTTTTATAAATAATTATACAACACGGGTAAAAATTAAACAGTGATTTATTTTACATAACTTCTTTTTGTTTTATTTCACACAAGTTTCTTTCACATATATGGTTCTTTAATTTATTGTTCTCTTTGACAACAAGAGTTACGCGGTATATTAAACGACTCGCGTAAGGACGGACTTCCACACACGCTTGACACAGGATCACTCACGAGACAAAAAGATATGTTTTTACTCGATTTCGTACGTTACAAAAAAAAATCTCAATAGGGGCGTATAGTGCGTGTGCACTCTTATAACGGTGATATCTGACTCGCCGATGCAATCCATATCCGTCAGATTCGACGGCGGTGGGTTACATCGGTGTGGGGGGATTCTATATGTGCCCGTATAGGACAAGTACGTTGCCCTTCAGCCTGCATATCGGCAACGACGAAAATGCACCCGAATAAACATGGACTGGTGTAATGCATTATAGGCATTATAGAGATACGCGATAGCGAAGATCGCCGAAGGGAGAAATAGGTTTCTGTGTCTTAAATAAACAGAAAAGCTATTTCGAGGGCCATAACTCTTTGATAACCTGCGCGTGAGAACGAAATAGGTTTTTGCTTTAAGATACACAAAAACGCCATTTCAAGGGTCACGATGATATGCACATCGTGTTTACTCAGGCGTTCATGATAATGCCGTTGTAGGCTATATATTCTGGTGACGATAGGTCAGCCGAAAATTTGGGTCTTGTTTACAAGACGGTGCCGGTACATGAGTATAATGGCGAGGAATTAGCCTTGCAGATGTGCAAGCGTACATCTCGCCCAGGGTGGCCATGGACCAGCGGCCGGTTAACTAGGTAAACACAGTGATGTTACTGTGTGTTTGTTTGTTTAATAGGCCGGAGCATCGTTATGCATGATCTAGGGTATGATTGTCTAAAGTCAATCATATTAGTGCCCAAATGCCACGATCGGTAGATAACCGATAAAGGAAATTGGTCGCAACCGTAGCGAACCTTGGGATTGGGGCAATATTCACTCATGAACCGTAGCAAGAATACCAACTACAGCTGTGTCAACAATTACGCTGGCCAACGAGTATTTATCTTTTATAATATGAATGGAATAACTTGTTTGATGTGCATTCCTGCTGGGGTTTTACTTTCAGGTGAAAGTGGTTTATGGAGTGAGGGAAAAGCGGTTGATTTTAAGAAATGGATGGTTCTTTAGGAAAGCTTTAAAGAACCGCAACAAATTCAATGTTGATTTGGGGATATGGATGGAATTTTTGGATAAGATTTTTGTAGGTGGGTAGATGTGTATGTGAGAGGGGAGTGGTGGGGCTTCTTGGAACACTACAACGGTACGAACCTAATAATGACACGAGGACGATCGTCGTGTACAAGATGATGTAAAAGGCGAATAATCTCACTTCTAGCTAAGTTCGATTTTAGAGCTCCTAGTGATGTCACTTATTTTCGCACGTAGGGGACTTTAATTATTAAAAAATAAAAAATTAAAAAAATCGAAATTTAAATATTAAAATATGTGGAATAAATCGTTTTGGTATTGTAATATAGAAATCATATTCTTTATTTAGAGGGAAGTCACTTCCTATTCGCTCTTTCTTCCAGGACACTTTATTTCAGAACACTTCCCCCGCCAGATGTAAGAGGTGTTCACACCATTTGCATTATTTCACGTACCCCAGAGCACCCCCGCCACATGATAGGGGGACTCGAAATCGAAATAGATACCACTGCGTTTCAAAAAGAAAACTCAACATAATTATGAATGGCTTCACAAGGCAATCTAAAAAATGTGCTAATTCCCGGTACAGTAATCACAAGCAAAACTCTACACGAATGTGTTGTCGATAAAAGATTTTTCTTAATGGAATTAAACCAAGTGTCGAGTGCAGAAGTGTATTTAAACGCAGAACAATAAAACGTTTTTTTTAATGTCATAATGGAAGCAGTATTGGCGGTAAGACTACCAGCTGAAACCCAATAAAACATAAAGCTGTAACACCGGGGGTGTTCACGTATATTAAAAGAATTTTCTAAAAATAGAAAACATCTCTAATGGATTTCATAAATGTGATGTAGACCCATTAGCATGCAGCGGAAGGCCCTGCAGGGAGCAGTCGACATACAACTTTAACAAGCATCCACCCAACGACGACGACAAATCTAAAAGAAAGGGAAAGTCCTGTTACTATAATATATGACTGGCCAGGTGGAATACGAGCTTAAATGGTAGGTGAATCTTGAAATCATCCCATCCCAAAAAATGCGGATAAAGAGCTCACACAGGAACTGCAATTACCACCTTAAGCAGTTCTTATCGAAGCATAGTGGTGTTATAGTCCGGCGCCGTGCTTCCTCTTTATCGAGGGAAGAGCGTGGACCTTTTATGAAATAGAGGATTGTAAGACGAATCCGTCAAATTTAATACCCAATATACCGGGTCTTTCTGTCCGTCTTCTTTCTCGAATAAATAATTTGTTTTTAATCTTCTTTTTATATTTCTTCTTTCTGTTTATTTTATTCTTAATAACTTCTTCATTGCTCGTCTGTATTCTTATCTTTTTTCTTTACAATCTCTAAACTCAACTTACTAATTCAAACTGATAACTCAAAACTCTAATCTCAAACTGAACTGAAATTCTCACTTTCTCAATAATCAATTAGAACTCTATTAGAACTAACTGACTCCAAACTCAAACTCAATACTGACTTTACAATTAAAATTTCTCTCATCTTATGCTACTTATTGTTCTACGAGTAATTGGTTGGAAATTATAATGTGAAAAAAACAAATTTTCTCAAAGTATTCCTTTTAGTCTCTGTGACTTTTAAATTGAATAAACTTTGAACGAAAATCAAAGTGCTATGTTTTTGAATGAAAAAAGGTGCATGTTATGAAAAGGGGCATGTTATGAAATGTGCTGTAACAGGCTTGATATAGAATATTGTGAAAGTTTATTAATGTTATGTATTAAGTGATCTATATCGCAAACCTACAATAGTGAGAGTAATCAAGTCGCGAAGATTAAGATGGGCCGGACACGTGGCGCGAATGGGGAACGATAGGACCGTGCATAGAATTCTTGACGGTAGACCAACGGGAAAGAGACCGGTAGGACGGCCGCGACGGAGATGGGAGGACAATGTTAGGTTTGACCTTGAGGAGATCGGATCGAATGGTCAAGCGTGGAAGGAGAGTGCCCAGGACAGGGAAGGGTGGCGAAGCCGAGTCGGTGAGGTCATGAACTTCCGGGTTCCTACAGGCCAATAAATAATAAATAATAATAATAATATGTATTAAGTGAGAATTAGATATGAACAGAGGTAGTTTTAAAGGTGTGTTAGAAAAGTAATGAGATTCAGTGTTAAAAATCGAATAAGGGTAGTATTCTGGAATACAACAGTGGGTAACAAAAATATTTAGATCGTTTTGAACACGACAGTTTACCCATTTGCTCACGATGTGAAAACCGAGAAGAGAATACCGAATATGCCATTTTTAGGTGCAGCCCTTTCACTCAGTAAACAAACAACCTCGAGATACCTCCCAAATTACTTGATGAGGTCTTAGGAGTGTTGGACCGAAATCTAAATAATGTTAGTGTAAAATAAGGCAGACAAGTTCCCAACAGCAGAAAATAATAGAAGGCTAGACTGAAGGGCTAGCCCAAATCAGTCCCAGTGGAAGAGTGGTAGAAAATGCAAGGCTGGTAGATACAACTCTGTGAATCGTACCTGCCATAGGCTCGGGCCTATTATATCTTGAAAAGAGCACACGTCCTTTGGTGCGACTATGGAAACAAATGTAGGTTTCCGGCCAAAACACAACAACAAAAAACACTGATATTGCAAACAGCAGCCGACTCAGCAATAATAAGAACATGTTTCATTTTTCATTGTTTTATTTAGACCTGTTTTCGTGTGTACTTGTAACTTCCTCAAATTTTAAGTAAACTGTTTCATATGTGGTGAATGTATATTTCATTGCAATAAGCTGGGACGTCAATTGATTCTGGTGAAAAACAGTTAAAGAATTCTCGTGTTAGAAGATCTCAGCATTCTACGTAGGTGAATATTGCTATAATTATTAAAAAGGTATTGTATGTTGGCTTAATCTAACTCGTAATATTACCAGTGAATTGCCGTTGGAAATTCTATATCAGGACCATTAACCATTGACCCTAGGGGTGAGAGGGTAAGATGGGCTGTTAAAGAACGGGGGAAGTGGAATATTCGGCGGATAAGGTGGATACGGGGGATACGGTGGATACGGTGGATACGGTGGATACGGTGGATACGGTGGATATGGATATGGGGGATATCCTCGGATAGGACTTTTTATTTTGACTGCTGGAGATGGAAGTAGAGTTGCAGGATCCGGAGGTTGAGCTCTGGCAAATGTTGATAGTGCAATGGCAAATAATACACCATTCACTAGAAATTTCATCATCTTATTTGATTGATAGCTTAGATAAAAATACTTGTGTTTATGGATTTCATCGACTCTTTTTATACTCGAAATGTAGTTATACAAACAATTGAACCAATTAGATATACATCTGTTTTGAATTTTGAACTAAATGATGATTTAATCACCAATTAAGACGATTCTACGAATTTTATTTCTCTTATTGTGTTAAAAAGGCGGTGGGCAATTAAGTGTGCAAACAACGTTTAGATGTTACCAGCTGATTGCGTAACTCCTTTAAAACCATACGAAATTTTATAATAGGGAAGGTAAGAGACGGTGAAAATGGGGATTAGCCTTAAAGTAGATAAGATCATAAAGAGTAGCAATCAATGTTTTCCACAAGTAGCCTATGGGCGAAGATAATGTCGGACTATGGACTTCGAAAAGGGGAAACAATATTAACAGAAGTGTTGAATTTAAATTATTAATGGAGCTGTCAAAACTCTCCCTGTAGAGTAGGCTGAAAGCGCTGTTTATTATAGTGATTGATATCGCGAAAAATAAATAGCAAAAATATGCTTTCAATCCTGGATATATGAACGGCATAATATGGAGGCCATACTTACAATCCACGTTAAGTAGCGACCAAAATTTAACTCTCTGATAGAAAGAATAAAACTTAAACATAAACCACTGATATTGTTACTGCAAGGTGGCGTCTCGATAACGTAGGGAGTCCGGATCGCTTATCAATGAGTGGACAGTATTCAGTTTATAGTTCTTTATTCTAGTTTATTTCGATTATTCATATTAACACTACTCCAATCTGTATAAGGATCTCTTCGCAATATATCCTATTGCGGGAATGTCCCTCTCACACCTTTTTTTTTTTTTTTTTTTTTTTTAAATATTTATTTTTTTTAAAACTATTTTTAATTTGTACATTTAAGTGATACAGTGACTTAAAATTAATTTTATAACTTCTTATTTTTACTTTACTTAATCTAAATCATCATCATCATCGGCACTACAACCGGGAACCGGTCTTGGCCTTATTTAGCAAGTCCTGAGGCTTGTTAAATTTTCCACAATGATTTGTTTTTTTTTTCGGGCAAGGTCATTAGTCTTGCGCCAGAGGCTCCCCGACGGGGAATCGAACCCCGGTCTCCCGCGTGACAGGCGGATATGCTAACCACTATACTATCGAGGAGCCCTTAACTTAATCTAAACCTAACCCTAAATATAAATATAACTTAACCTAACTTAGTCTGATTATTATAAAATGAGCTATAAACAAAACAAAGTTTTATAATTAAGGGGATATAGGAATTGCAGGATGTGGAGTGAAGTCAGTCATGGGTTGGAGGTATAGTATTTCTTTCCGGTTGTTCGTTGGGAAAACATAGAATGTTGGAAAATGATTGGACGTTACAGTATTTAAACTGGTGGGCGGTAAGTTCAGTGTTGTGGTATATGATCTCGTTTGAATCATTTACCAGTCTGTCTGAGGCGAAGATAGCTCTGGTGTGGAGACAGTTAGGATAGTTAGTGCTGATATCTAGAGGGTTCGTTAAGAGTGAGGTTATTATGGGATTGTGGTTATTTCGTAGGTTTTCCATAAATTTGATAGACAGCTCGAGGAATCGTCTATCGAGGCGTTCTGTACCAGCGGCATTGTAGAGTTGGACGTTACTATAGTACTTATAGGAGTTAGGACGACGAATGCTCGCAACTTCTCCATTTGGGAGGGTGTGATATGGTACCACAATGAGCACGCATACGTGAGTGTGGGTCTGATAATTTGTTTGTAGATGAGCAGTTTGACTTTATGAGAGAGACTGTTAGGATTCCACATAACCCTTCTACAGAGATTAAGCTGAATTGTGGCTTTATGAAGGGAATTTTTAATGTGGGAGGAAAAAGACCAGTTATTAGAAAAAGTGATTCCCAGATATTTTAGGGTTTTGGAGGGTTTTATCAGGCGGTAAGTTCAGTGTTGTGGTATATGATCTCGTTTGAATCATTTACCAGTCTGTCTGAGGCGAAGATAGCTCTGGTGTGGAGACAGTTAGGATAGTTAGTGCTGATATCTAGAGGGTTCGTTAAGAGTGAGGTTATTATGGGATTGTGGTTATTTCGTAGGTTTTCCATAAATTTGATAGACAGCTCGAGGAATCGTCTATCGAGGCGTTCTGTACCAGCGGCATTGTAGAGTTGGACGTTACTATAGTACTTATAGGAGTTAGGACGACGAATGCTCGCAACTTCTCCATTTGGGAGGGTGTGATATGGTACCACAATGAGCACGCATACGTGAGTGTGGGTCTGATAATTTGTTTGTAGATGAGCAGTTTGACTTTATGAGAGAGACTGTTAGGATTCCACATAACCCTTCTACAGAGATTAAGCTGAATTGTGGCTTTATGAAGGGAATTTTTAATGTGGGAGGAAAAAGACCAGTTATTAGAAAAAGTGATTCCCAGATATTTTAGGGTTTTGGAGGGTTTTATCAGGCGGTAAGTTCAGTGTTGTGGTATATGATCTCGTTTGAATCATTTACCAGTCTGTCTGAGGCGAAGATAGCTCTGGTGTGGAGACAGTTAGGATAGTTAGTGCTGATATCTAGAGGGTTCGTTAAGAGTGAGGTTATTATGGGATTGTGGTTATTTCGTAGGTTTTCCATAAATTTGATAGACAGCTCGAGGAATCGTCTATCGAGGCGTTCTGTACCAGCGGCATTGTAGAGTTGGACGTTACTATAGTACTTATAGGAGTTAGGACGACGAATGCTCGCAACTTCTCCATTTGGGAGGGTGTGATATGGTACCACAATGAGCACGCATACGTGAGTGTGGGTCTGATAATTTGTTTGTAGATGAGCAGTTTGACTTTATGAGAGAGACTGTTAGGATTCCACATAACCCTTCTACAGAGATTAAGCTGAATTGTGGCTTTATGAAGGGAATTTTTAATGTGGGAGGAAAAAGACCAGTTATTAGAAAAAGTTATTCCCAGATATTTTAGGGTTTTGGAAGGTTTTATCAGAGTGTTGTTCAGTTGAATTTTAATTTTGTTGTGGCAGCGTCTAGTGTTGTTTGTACAGTGCTCGTTTTTGCCCTTGAACACTATGAGTTGCGTTTTATTTGGACTAAGGTGGATTTTCCAGTTATTAATGTATGTTGATCGGTTAGGGAGGAAGTTGTTAATGCGGTTTCTTGCAGCCTTCACAAATTTGCTGCTGGGGTAGATTAATGTATCATCAGCATAATTCAGCATTACAACATTAGGAGATACGGGTTGAGGAATATCTGAGGTATGTTATATAGCAGATATAAGATTGGCGCTAAAATGGAGCCTTGGGGAACACCCGCGGTTATGGTGTGGGTTTCTGAGACAGAAGAATTTATTCTCACAACGAATTTTCTGGCAGAAAGATATGAGGCTAAGAGCTTTGTTGTGTGAGAGTTTAGATTAAATATGGGGTGCAGTTTGTACAGAAGTCCTGAGATCCAGACGCAATCAAACGCCTTAGAAATATCGAGAGATACAGTAGGGCTTTGGTTTTGGAGACCAGTTGTAACATCGTGTGTGAGTTTTAGTAGAGCATGACATGTGGATTGTCGCTTACGGAATCCGAACTGAGAGTTAGGGATGAGAGCGTTCTCATTAGCAAATGAGAGAAGATTTTGATAGATCTTGCGTTCAAGTATCTTACTTAGTGTATTTAATAGGGATATTGGACGATAATTGCAAGGGTTATTACTACCACCGCGCTTCTTAATATGAATTACTACCGCAGGTTTCCAGTTCTCTGGGAAGTGTGATGCATTAATCATATGATTAAGAAGAACGAGGATGGGAAGCAGATTCGGTGGGCGTAGCTTTTTAAATAGAAGGTGTGAGATTCCATCTAATCCAGTTGACTTTTTGTTATTTCCTGATCTTACGATCTCGGATAATTCATTTGCAGTTAGGAAAGTTCTGATGTCTAAGGCGTGTGAAGCTATGTTTGTGTTGTTAAATTCATCGATGAAAGGAGTAAAAGATGGGACTAATCTGTTTGAGATGTATTCGTTTACTGTCTTCTCGAAGCCAGGATTTGAGATGGCATTATTTTGCTGATGAATCTTCGAGAAGTGTTCTGCGAGGCAATTTGCTATGTCCATATCGGATTGGGCAAATTTATTGCTGATTGGGTTGATGAGATGATCAATTCGGGGTTTATATTTACGACCAGTTAATTGGTTGATGTTTTTGAAAAGATCCCTATTTGGTTTGATGTTTTTAAGTGTGGAGATGTAGTTTTCATCTGCGAACTTTTTCAACTGCTTATTTATCAGAGTAGATAGGAGTTGGATCTGACTTTTAATAAAGGGGCAATATCTTGTATGAAGTTTACAGCGGAGCTGCTTTTTAAGGCGCAATAATTTGCTTAGGATGCTGGGCAAAGGCTTTCCTAAATAGTTATGAGGAATGGTTGTCGGGGTGTTGTTGCTGAGAGCCTTCTTTAGAATTTGCTCTATTCTTATAGATGCTTGATCGATTTCAGTAGGGAGTAAGTTAGATGCTTCAGGGATATACAAGTCAGAGAAACTTATCGCTATGTCCCTATTGACTTTTCTCCAATTTGTTTTGGAGAAATTTGGGACAGGGTTTGACGAGTAGAGTGGGTCGAGAGAGGGGATTTGGATCGTGGTGTGAACGGAACCACCATCAGAATGAAATATTAAGGAGACTGTAGGTGGACCCGCTGAGCGAACATCATTGGACTTAAGAAATAAGTCGATTGTTGACTTGGCTGTGCTAGTGACACGACTTGGCTGTAATGGGGAGTCAATGTATGTATATGGATAAGACGGGAGGAGGGCTAGCAACTGAAGACCATATTTGTTGCATTTATTATCATTGAATGCTGTATGACGACCATTCCAGTCTCCCCGATTATAAATGGAGCGGGAACAAACTGTTGGATTATCTCAGAAATGTCAGCATCTGGGAAATCTGGTTGTCGTGAAGGGTGAATATAAATGGATGCTAAGACGAGCACTTTATTGTTCTCACAAAAAAGTTTAACTGCTGTGTATTCAATGCTGAATATATTGGTGAATCTAATTTCACTGAATTGAAATTTTTTGTGTACTAAGATGCCGGTACCTCCGTGAGATCCATTAGTTCTGGGGTTAGAAACAAAAGTATAATTGGGAATGGAAACTCGGGAATTTGGTTTGAGCCAGGTCTCTGAAAGGTAGAGGATACCTGGGGAAAACTTTTCAACAAACAACCGGAGGTGTTGCTTACGTATGTTAGAGTAAATGGATTCTGTGTAGAGGGAGATAATGGTTAGTTTAGAGAGAGCTGGAAAGAATATGCGAAGTTATTAGTGAAAGAATCTGACCTTTTTTTCTGTTTCTGACATATGCCTCAGCGAAGGAAGCATGACCTGTAGGCTTTGGATGTAACCCATGATATTCAGATTGAAATTTTTAATCTTGTCGTTAGAGTCTTCGCAAAGAAGCAATAGATTAATACCCCTTTGAACGTCAATTGTGTGACGTTTAATTAAAATATAATTCAGAGATAGTGTCACTTACACAGTGTATTCATGTATATAGTCACAGTCACCCGCGAACTCTCTTACAGAGAACACCAGTTTAACAGTGCGCCAGTTAAAAAGTGAAGTGACTACATATTTAAAAAGTAAAAGTATGTCAAAAGCAATTTTTGACAACAAATACAATTCCTAAGAATTCACAAACAAAAGACAACAAGGACACACCAGTAAACTAAATATTAATGTAACAAGCGCGACAAACAATAAATATACTCGAGTTCACGCCAAAAGTTTAAATTCAATAGACATGTGGTGACCAAAATTAAAACAGTGAAGATAGTCAAAACAATGAAATTCAGAAACCAAACAAAACAAATAATAAACGTAAAAACTTAATTGTAAATACTAAGTGAATTAAAAACACATAAATTAAAATAAAACCTAAAAGCAAATGTGCATATTGCAGTGAAGTGCGAAAAATAAAATAATAATCAACTATAAGAAACATAATATATCACCTCGGTCGCAAGCGCAAAAAACAAAAATTAAAATAGATTGCTCGTTAAGCAATCTGTATTTACCAGGTGTACCGGTATAAATGCATTAAATAAAATCAAAATAAGTGCATGTAAAAACAGTTGAGTGAGGTGCAAAAGTGTTCGCGACAATAAAAACAAAAACAATAAAAAGATAACACTGCGGTCGCAAACGCGAAAATTAAAACAAACAATATATTGCTTGTTAAGAAAGCAATTTTTAAATCATCGTTTGGCGCGAGTGCAAGCTTACTGACTCTTAGCTGGCGGTAGGCGAGTTCAACTCAGCTTGCAGGAGAAATCAACTCGCCGTGGTTCAAAAGGTCGCCTTTGTTTTTTTTTAATGAAAACAAACTGGAAAGAACCAGAATGAATACGGAGGACGATAAGAACACGACAACGCACAAACGAAAAGGCGCCCCGAAAAACTCCATTGTGACGCGAAGCAAAACCGCGAAATTGACGATGGATAAAGGAGATCAACAATTGGCGGACGACAGTGAGCTCCCCTTCCCCTCCAATTTTAACATATATGGGGCAAATAATTCATTCGCTTCTCTTGCATCCTCAGAGTCTGAGGATGAAGAGGAAGAGATAAGTGAATTGGAGGCGAAACTGGCGATGGCAAGAGCCCGATTACAAGAGAGACGCCGAAAGAAAAAAATAGCGGCGCTCGAACAAGAACAAAACCAGCAACAACTACAAAAGCTAAAGCCAAAAGTCGGCCAACAGCAACAATCTCACCATCAACAGCAACATCAACTTCAACATCAGCACCATCAACAGCAACAGCAACAGCAACAATTAACACAAAAGCGATCAACGAACCAGCAAGCAACACAGCAGCAGCAAAGCAACAATAACAGCGGAAAAATAAAGATGCCACCAATCAACACCATAGATGTTGACTGTAAGGAATTGGTAAGTCTTTGTAAGCTAGCCATAGGTAACAATTTTGCAGTTAAAAGACTGACGGGTAACAGGCACGCCATTCAAACATATACGGTGGCAGACCACGACAAAATTAAAGAGGTCTTAAAAAGAGCCACCGCGGAATTTTACTCGTTCACGCCGAAACAAACGAAGAGCGTAACGGTTCTATTAAAGGGTGTCGACCCTGAAATGGAACCGGAGGCTCTGCTCGAAATGCTTCAAAACCTGAAGCACGAAGATCTCGAGTTTACCGCGGTAAAACCATTCACCACACCCAAGGCAAGAAGGGAAAACCGCAAGCTACCCTTCTTTTTGGTGCAATTAACACCCAACAGTAGGATTGGTGGTCTAAGAAAAATTTCAGTCTTGGATCATCAAATGGTCACATGGGACAAATTAAAAAAAGGCAGAGACATCCTGCAATGTCTACGTTGCCAAAGGTTTGGTCACTCGGCGGCTAACTGTGAAATGCAGCGCCGTTGCGTAAAGTGCGGAAAGGACCATAAGGCAGAAGAATGCCCTCTGGGAAAAGAACGGGTAGAAGACAAAGCCCTTCTAAAGTGCGCAGTGTGTCGGAATGAGGGACACCCCGCTAACTATCGAGGATGTCCTAAATTCCGAGAAATAATGGCAAGAAGTGTGACCCGGCAAAAAAACACAGAGCCAGCTCGTACTTCAACAATGCCCGTAACATCGCAGCGGTCGTACGCACAAGTTGCTTCGGGTGGGAGAACACCAAATCAGGCTACATCACAGGTAGCCACAAATACTCCCACACAGACTGAAACAACACCGCAAGCGGACGTGTTCGCAATCCTGCTCAATCTGCAGAGACAGATGACACAGCTACAAAGCCAAATAAACGAGATCTACTCGCATTTGCCCAGTCTAAATAACAAGTCGATATAAACCCTCTAACCACAACATCAATAAAAGCTCTTGTCGTGAATGTAAATTCACTAATAAGAACTGAGAGAAGAGCCAATCTTTTTAACCTGTTGCAAGAGGAACAACCTGATGTACTTCTGGCGGGGGAAACAAAGTTAAACCAGAGACATAAGATAGGACATAAAAACTACGATATTATACGAAGAGATCGACCTAACTCCTCTCAAGGGGGGGGGGGGGTGTCGCAATCTTTATTAGAAAAGGGATCAATCATAAAGTAATATATAGTGGAGAAGTGCGCAGGTTCCGGGTGCTGGAAGCCTGTATCGTCCGCATACCCCTTCAGCAAGGAAGGGGTTTGTATGCGATTGCGGTCTACGCACCCGAGGAGCACCAACAAAACCTATTTATAGCGGAGCTCGAGACACTCTTTCGATGCTTACAATTGCACCTGGACAAAAATTACTTTATCCTAGGGGGAGATATGAACGCCAAGCATAGAAATTGGGGAAATTATATATCTAATGCCAGAGGAAATCAGTTGGCTGGTTGGTTAGATCAGTATCATATTGAATATAGAACTGACCTGCTAGCTACGAAATATCCATCGTTCCCCAGAGGTAGATCGTTCTTAGATATCTTGCTAATCGACTCACGACTGAGATTACTTAACACCAACAGACGAAACACAAACTGTTTACGGACAATTGAATACGACAGTGACCACTGTGCATTCACGGCAGTAACACAGCTTCCGAGCGAGCTCGCAGATCTGGAGGAATTCGTGACCCCGCAACCCTATAACTACGGGGCAATGCGATGGCCGCGGTTCACCAGATCATTAACAAGAGAACTTCGTTCGAATGACTTTAATCTGCCAGTAAACAGAAACCTGACTAATGACGAAATCGACAAATACATTCAACAAATGGACGAAGCCGTAAAACAAACAATGGACAAAACAAGTCCCAAAACAACAGTTACAGATCACATTAACATGTACAGAAACGCAACAATAAACGCACTCCACAAGAAAAAGAGCAGACTGCTATCGAAATTAAAACAATTACACAGACAGTTTACAGCCAGACAAGACCAGGAGATAATATCATTGAAATCTCAATTAAAAAACCTCCAACAATTACTTAAAGCTAATTATAGATTAGCAACAAATTTGTATTGGAACAACAGAATTCGAGCTATAAAAACTAATAACCCGAATATGTTCCCACAAATAAATAAAATATTCAGGAGAAATAATCAAAACGAGATTCAGTGTCTCCAAATTCCACGTACCGAGGTAAACAAGCAGCTGCTAACCAACATTGGCATAGATACAGAGAACGCTATCCTCAATAGTGAGCTCTTCGTGATCGAAGATCCTTTGGAGAAGGTGAACGCTGTGGGAGCTGTCTTTCAGGAAATGTACAAGGTGAATGAAAGCATTCGCCGAAACAATGACCTGGAGGACAGAATTCGACTGAATCACCTGCACCTCCGGAATGAAATTTCACATTGGCAATCGGAGAATCCTGGTTTTACGGAATTCAGTGACGATAATCTGTCAATCGACATTAATGCCAATGGTGGGGCTAATAGCCTTTTAATCACAAGGGAAGGAATCCAGAGTATCTTCGACTCATTAAGAAGCAAAAAGTCAGTGGGAATAGATGGAGTACCTAACATCGTACTCAAGAACCTGCCCCCAAAGGCAATAGATATATACACAGTCCTGTTTAACAACGCGTTGAATAATGCATATTATCCCGCGCGTTGGAAAACGGCTATCATTCAGCCCATCCCAAAAAAGGGCAAAGACTGTACAAACCCAATGAACATGCGTTCGATAAGTTTACTCCCAAGCATCAGTAAAGTATTTGAAAAAATCATTAACAAAGCTCTGCTAAAATGGGTAGACGACAATAGCATTATTCCAAACAACCAGTTTGGCTTTAGGGCGGGTCATGAAACCACACATGCCGCAGCTAAACTGGTCTCCGACATACAATGGAATAAATGTAGGAACCAATGCACAGGTGCCTGTCTGATCGACCTGGAAAAAGCCTTTGATACCGTCTGGATCGAAGGGTTGTATTACAAACTGGTCAGATATGGCATACATAAGCCTTTACTATATGTACTTTACGATATGTCAAAGGACAGGAGGTTCGTGGTCAAAAGTGGTAATGTGACCTCTAATAAAACGTATAATATCAAGAATGGCTTGCAACAGGGCGCGGTACTCTCTCCGATTCTTTTTAACATTTACATTAGCGACTTATTAGATGCACTTCCGCAGGCTATTGCGTACGCAGACGATCTCATAATTTACAGAACAGCTCCGAAAGTTGCGATCATAAATAGGTTAATACAGCGAGACTTCAACAAAGTGCAGCGCTATTGCGATGACTGGAAACTTAAGATCAACTTCCAGAAATGTGAAGCCATCCTATTTAGAACTCCATTATATAAAGCCACGTACGACACAAGGAAAAACTGGCGAAAGCTAGTTATCGTGGGACCGCATGGAGATAAACTGGAAACCAAGAGTTTAGTTAAATACCTGGGCATCTGGCTAGACCAATATCTGTATTTCAACAGACATGTAGAGGCTGCTTTGCTCAAAGCGAGGAAAACTTTTGCTATGACAAGGAGGCTATTTCATAGTAGCCAACTTGACAGCAGGGTAAAAGTCATATGCTACATGACGCTAATCGGGCCAATGCTCATATATGGTTGCCCAGTATGGTTCAACATAGGTCCAAATTTGATGGAAAAGATTCGGGTGTTCGAAAGAAAGTGTCTCAGAAGTTGTCTCAGATTATATCGGACACCAGAATCGGACTATAAAAAGTATTACTCAAATGAGACTTTATATAATGAAGCGTACATAAATAGGGTGGATAATTTTATGATTAAATTAATCAGAGGACATATTGCGAGAGCAATAAGCTCGTCCAATGACCTAATTTTCGGGGCTTATTATCCAAACACCTTATACTATGAGAGCGTGCGTCGCAACGGCTTTGTTCCACCAGAGGCGTTCCTTGACTTGGATATGAAAGGGCTTATACAGGATAGATCCGGAATTCCGCTGATCTATCATGTAAGTAGATCATCTGTAGACGGGCGATTGTGCTATGACCGGGAAGTAGCGCGCACCGAAGAAGAGCTCCTGCGCTTCAGTAGGGCTATCTCCCGCAGAGACCGGGACGATAGTATTAGACAGCGTCAACAGTTCTGGTGGTTGAATGGCATATAAAGACCTGGATACCAAAGTCGGTATAGAATCACACTATCATCAGCTAGCTTACATAGACTTAGCTTTTCTAGAATTAGGGTAGTATAAGATTTAAGTTAAGTTAGGCTAAGTGATTTTACATAAAAAAAAAAAAAAAAAAAAAAAAAAAAAGTAGATAAGTTTAGGTAAGTTAAGTAAGTTAAATTTTAAGAAAAAAAAAAAAAAAAAAAAATTTACAAAGTTTTTCAAATTTTTCTTTGTCTTTCAAATAATTATAAGTTATGCCACAAAGTTCTGTCGCCGAAAGGCAAATTGTACAAATATTAAGTAATGTTTAGCTTAGAGCGTCTGCGAAGGACCAGTAAGTTATTATATAAGATATTTAAGCTAGAATTTAAGCATTTTTTGTCTAGCCTTTAATTTAGAAAATAAGAATATAAAAAGAAAATAAAAAAATGTTTAAAAAATGAAAAATTCATGTATATAGTAAGCCGCAAAGGAACAATCGTTTAGTATTCCTTTTTGGAACATTAATTGTGTAACGTTTAATTAAAATATAATTTAGAGACAGTGTTATTTACACAGTATTATTCATGTGTAGTGCTCTGAAAATATTTTTCTTATAAGATCGATCTAATCGAATTTTCAGAATTTTTTTCGTCTTGTGTTTTCTTCTTGTTAGGAACGATGAAGATCTCATCTCTTTGTTCTCTACCCCTTTTCACCATTATTTGGGAAAGTCTGTTTCATAAATACGTCGTTAGCGACAAATATAAACCGGGAACGCGTTCGCAGAGACCTGAGCCCAAGCTCATACACAATCGCGAGGACGAAACGTACGGAAATACGCGAACAGAGTTCAAGAATGAATTCACCTATAGGATTAAGTGGCATATTGGGATTCGTACCGGTATTTAACGGCGACCCAAACGAACTAGAGGGTTTCGTCTCTTGTGGAGACATTTTGTTCTCACAAGCACAGGATGACAACCAGAAATCTTTTATTCTAAGGGTGGTCAAAATCAGATTACAGGGACCGGCGCGAGATTGCATCAGATATAAAACCATTTCAACTTGGGAAGACCTTGTTTCACAATTAGAGGGAGAATTTCAAGCTCTCATCTCTAGTTCTGCTGCCAAAAATAACTTAGTGGCAACAAAACAAGATAGCAAGGAGGGTGTGAAAGCATTTTGAAATAGACTCACACACCACCTGCACGAATTGGACAGCGCCACATACGCTAGTTCATCTGATCCTGCAGTCAGAACTTATCTTCTGGCTGAGAATCATTAACTCACGTTGAATACGTTTGAGGATGGGATAAGAAATTCCACCCTCAGAATCTTGGTAAAGTCTCACAGCGCCCCAAATCTAAAAGCAGCCATCAGCTGCGCTTTAGAACAATCTCGAAGATTAGGTAACGATAACTCAATGCTAACTTCCACTAACAATTTTAGAAATAACCAACACATTGTTTGCCAAACATGCAACAAGAGGGGACATACTTCTGCGACTTGCTATCGCAACACTTTTTTTCCTAATTTCGTCCCCCAACGCATTAAGACTGAGGTTGAACGTCTCCAATGCACATACTGTTGAAAGTATAATCACACTCAGGCAGAGTGCAGAACCAGGTTAGCTCATATGCGTAAACAGGACCAATCTTCAACGAGTCGAAATCCTTTCAGAACTCAGCCAAATCAATCTCAAAATAGGACAATGACAAACTCGCCCCGCATCAATATCAACAATTTTCAAAATCAAATCACAACAGGGAAACGAACTCACTCGGGCAGCGAACAACAGCAATCCTTCTCGAGTTCAGACAATCGCCGATATACACCCCATCCCGATGTAAATTTTCAAATGCGCGTATTTTTCTGCCCTGAATTTAAGGAGCCAGTAATACGCGTAAAAGTTAACCCATCGGATAAACTATACTCGACTTTCCTCATTGACAAAGGCGCCGATATCAGCCCGATCAAATCAGATAGTCCTTATTATGAACAATCTGTAGATAATTCAGACCCAGTGACTATATCCACCATTGCTGGAAAAACGGTCAGCACATGCGGAAAGGTATTGGGGGAGTTCGAATTCAGAACTGACAAGCACACCATACCTTTTAAGCATAACCTTTTTGTGATAGGCAAAAATGTAGAATTTCAACACGATGGCATACTGGGAAGCGATTTCCTCACGAAGCACCAGTGCCACATTAACTTTAAGAAGGGATTCCTTAAATTCGCTGTGAAGAAGAGAACCATGATAGAACTCGAGCAGCCTTTAGGGAACAATAACGAGGTCAAGGAAAATATTCAGAATGCCACACCTTACGAGGCGTCTTCCACGGAAAATACAGGCATTCTAGAAAAATTGGCTAACACCGTTCGTGAGTCAACATCCGAATCCGTTTGTCTACGGGCCGGATCTGATGCTGTGACAAACACAACGAAACCAACCACCCTTGAATTTTCCTCTTCCCATTTAAACAAAGTTTGTGGTAACGGAAAAGTTAAGGGAACTGCCGAAAAACTGAGTTCAGGAAAATATGAACCTGAAACTCCAATATCCTCAGTAAATATAAACCAAAATCCTACAATTGATCTCATAAAATTGCAACCGCGATCCCAACAATAATGGAGATCCCCTTTAAAGAAAAATCCAGTCAAGAACTGATTCTTAAAAAATCCGAGATCATACCAGGGATATATCTGGGTAATAGTTTGACAACACCACAGGACAACAAAATAAAGGTATTACTAATGAACACATTAGACACCGATCAAGAAATAAGCACCAACGACATAGAAGTCGGATGGGAAGATCTGGATGACTACAATGTGTTACAGGCGGACGAAACTAAAAATTTTCTAAAAAATAGGCTTGAACGGCTAGAATCACTCCTAGAGTTGCGTCATTGTAACCAGGAGGAAAGGAAATCTATCCTAGACATCTGCCGCAGATTTAACGATCTCTTTTACTTAGAGGGCGACCACCTCACACACAGTGACGCCATAGAGCATCAAATTATCACTGAGGAAGGAAAGCCACCACTTTACATAAGACCATATCGCCTCCCAGATAGCTCTAAGCAAGAAATCCACAAACAGGTGAATGAAATGCTTCAGGTCGAAGTAGTACAACAAAGTTTCAGTCCTTGGAATTCCCCTCTCTTACCCAAGAAGGCCGGACCTGATGGGACAAAACGATGCAGAGTAGTTGTCGATTTCAGGGCACTAAATAAATTAACAGTCGGAGATGCATATCCATTGCCCAATATTACAGATATTTTGGACCAGCTGGGAAAAGCTAAATATTTTAGCACTTTAGATCTAGCAAATGGTTTCCATCAAATATGCATGGGCAATAGAGACAAGGCAAAAACAGCGTTTAGCACACCCTTCGGACATTACGAATATAATCGAATGCCCTTCGGACTTAAAAACGCTCCTGCCACATTCCAGAGGCTTATGAACAATGTACTCATGGGTCTCCAAGGAATAGAATGTTTCGTCTATGTAGATAATATTGTAATTTACGGATACGATCTGAACGATCACAATTCACGACTCACCAGAATTTTCGAGCGATTACAAAGACACAATCTGAAATAACAACCAGAAAAGTGTCACTTCATAGGAAGGAGCTCACCTACTTGGGCCATGTTATTTCAAAGGAAGGTATAAAACCAGATCCAGAAAAAACTAAAGCGGTGAAAACTTTTCCAACGCCCAAGAAACAAAAAGGCGTAAAATCTTTTCTCGGTTTCGTAGGCTATTACAGAAAAACCTGGCAAAACCTTTAAGCAGATTACTGCGGAAGAATATTCCATTGCATTGGGATGCCTTTTGTGATGAGGCATTCACTACTCTAAAAAGAAAGGTTATAACCCCACCAATATTGGCATACCCAGATTTCAACATGGAATTCATAATAACCACTGACGCTAGCAATGTTGCGTTAGGAGCAGTGCTATCCCAGGGCACAATAGGACAAGATAAACCTATTGCTATCGCTAGCCGACGCAGAAACTCGATATACAACATCCGAAAAGGAATTATTGGCAATCGTTTTTGCATTAGCCCAGTTCCGACCATATGTCTACGGACGAAAATTCACAATAGTAACTGACCACTGATGCTCTCAGCCGTATAACAACGACTACCCCAGTCGATCCCATTAAAAATAATATCCTCGTCACCACACGAAGTAAAGCCAAACTCGAAGAAGATGTGGCTGCACAATCATACAAAGATACTACCAATCTTGTATGGCAAGAGCAAACAGGGTCCATCTATACCAAGAAAAAACTTTGACTACGTATTATAATCCTTCCATTGATAGACTCTGCTGAGGAAGAAAACCTGGCAGGAAGAATCCCAAACTTCACCCAGCCAGAGGTAGGTAAAATTAAGTTTCATGAGCAAGATGGGTTATGCGCCATCACATTGCCATTACCCTTCAGAAACCTAAGCGACCAGGAAACCGCTAAGAGTTCCCTAATTGATCTGAAGAAGATTTGCGAAGACCGGAATTTTAATTCCATTGGAATTTTAGTGCCTTTGATAGAAAACGAATCAAAAGTAGCACTTAATAACCTGCTAAAAGAAACTTTTGCTCACCTCAACGTGACAATATACGTTTTCTCCAATAAAAAGAAGCTTCTAACAGATCCTACCGAAATACAAAAGTTACTCGCGGAATACCATAACTCACCTTTCGGAGGACACCAAGGAGCCACCCGAACAATCAATAGATTGAAGCAAAAATATTACCGGCGCACAATGACCGCCGACGTCGCGGCGTATATTCGAAAATGTGCTTCCTCCCAGATAAACAAAAGTGGAAGATATCCTAGAATTCCTATGAAGATAACCACAACAAGCTCCAAACCTTTTGAAAGAGTTGCTTTAGATATAGTAGGACTATTATCATTCAGTTATAATGGAAATAAATACCTACTAACGTTTCAAGACGAATTGACTAAATTCTCAGGAGCTTACGCACTGGCCAGCGCCGAAACCAAGGACGTGGCCAGGATTTTCGTTGAAAACATCGTCTGCCAGCATGGCATACCATCTTCTCTATTAACCGACCGAGGCCCAAATTTTCTCAGCGCACTTTTTAAGGACATTTGTTCCTTGCTTAAAATGAGAAAACTAAACACAGCACCCTATCATCCACAAGCGAATGGAGCACTAGAACGGAGCCATAGAACTCTGGTGGAATACCTCCGCCACTATGTAAACCAGGATCCTCTCACCTGGGACACCTGGATACCTTACGCAATGTTCGTGTATAACACTACACCCCACAGTAATACAGACTACACGCCGCATGAATTACTATATGGTTCCCCAGCCGAAATACCCAGTTCTCTCAGACAAAACCCCGAAAGCTCTTATAACTACGACCATTACGCAAATGAATTAAAAATGCGACTACAACATGGTTATCGTACAGCAAAGGGAATACTGATAGAGAAAATACAAAAATCTAAGGCGTACTACGACCAAAAAGTAGGCCGAAAGAAATTTAATGTTGGCGACAAGGTTCTGTTAAAGAACCACTCAAGACCCAACAAACTAACCTCCCTGTGGAAAGGCCCCTACGAAATTGTAAAGATCCTATCCGAAGAAAATCCAATCCTCAAAATAGGAAAAGGAAGCCGAATACTCCACAACAACAATATAAAACCATTTGTGGATTAGGCAATTACGAATAAGAAACTCCAAAGAAAAAAAAGAAAATTTGAAGGAAAATAAATGTATACTCGTATACGTATAGCAAACCCTTAGAAAAAAATCATAAAGTAACACACTACCAAAATACTACGATAATGTACTTAAACTTTACCTCAACATTTTTCTTTTCAAATACTTGTACACGAATAACATAACTTTGTAAATATTGTACAAACATTTTAAATAAACGAAATAAACAAACAAAACAAAAGAAAATATATATGAAGACAAATATTAACTCACTTAATAAAATAAGTTTATTTTTACATACAAACTACATGAAAAAATTATATAAATAAATAAGGACAATGAAAAGTCCTCAAAAAAAAAAACAGAAATAATATATGTAAATAATGAAAATTTATATGTAAATAATGAAAAATCTATGTAATACACAAATTGTAAGAATAAACCGTAAAAACCTTACTTATCTATGTATCTTTTTACAAATAATAATAGTACTAAAAAAAAATACTGTAAATGACATTCCTTAATATATGTAATTACAATATAAAAACAAACAAAAATGTACTTATATACACGGTAAGAAAAATTGTGAATTTAAGCCTTTAGTCTAACACATAAACCTAGAATTTATAAAAACGTAACAAAACACCGATGAACATTCTACCGTAAACTAAGAAAATCAAACATGAACCTTGAATGGTACGTAAAAACAAGAACAAAAAATTGAAAACAAGCAATTGTAACCGAACCAAAAATTTTAAGTTTTAAATCCAAATTATGAAACACGATACTGACATCCTTTATACCCAATCACACAATTTTCCAGAAAATTAATCTCATAAAGATCAATTTTCTTTTTTCAAGGAGGGGAGGACATAGTGCTCTGAAAAGCCCTACCACCTTTTTCCCCCCATTTCCACATCCAAATCCCAGCTATTTTACTCCAAAACTCAAAATCAAATCGAAACCCTAAAAAACCCAAACATAAACCAAAATTCGCAATAAACGAATCAAACATTCGTTTATAGCCTAACATTTCCCCCACGGCATTATTAACCCAAAATCCAAATTAAAATTAAAAGTCACAATAAACGAATCTAATATTCGTTTACGTTTCGCATTTGCCCCACGGCATCACCGAAATCCAAAAATTCAGAGATTATTATCTCTATCTGAATATTTTCCAATCAGGAAAACAAACAAAAAACCAAAAGCAGATACATTCCCACATCTGCGCAATAGTTTCGTAAGAATTCAAGAAATTGAATTCTTATCTTATGTAAACACAACATCTCACTCGAAATATCCAAAAATCGAGATTGTTGTACGAAAATGTGTATCTTTGGGATACAATTTTCGATTTGCTTTCCTTTATAAAGGAATAGTAAAATGATCTCCGGGCCACTCCCTCCCAAATGGAGAAGTTACGAGCATTCGAAAGAAAATGCTTTATATGTATGTCTCTGGGTTACATCCTCGTCCTAACTCCTATAAGTACTATAGTAACGTCGAACTCTACAATACCGCTGGTACAGAACGCCTCGATAGACGATTCCTCGAACTGTCTATCAAATTTATTGAAAACCTACAAAATAATCCCAATCCCATAATAACCTCGCTCTTAGAGAACCCTCTAGATATCAGCACTAACTATCCTAAATGTCTCCACACCAGAGCTATCTTCGCCTCAGGCAGACTGGTAAATGATTCAAATGAGATCATATACCACAACACCGAAGTTACCCCTAACCAGTTCAAATACTGTAACGTCCAACCATTTTCCAACATCCTACGCTTTTCCAACGAACAACCGGAGAGAAATACTCTACCTCTAACCCATAACTGACCTCATTCCACATCCTTTAATTCATAACATATATCCCATTAATTATAAAACTTTGTTTATGGCTTTATGAATATCATACTGTAATCAGACTAAATTAGGTTAAGTTATTTATATAATTAGGATTAAGTTTAGATTAAGTAAAGTTGAAAAAACATATTCCTGGTTTTCTGACCTTTTCCAGGAAGATAATACCACTAAATTTATAAACACGCATCTATTTTATATCTCATAAAATATTGTTTGGAAAATGTATATATTATTATAATAATTACATGTAAGCAATTGTTACAAAATTAATTTTAAGTAACTGTATTACTTAAATGTACGAATTCTAATTATGGTTAATAAATACAGTTTTGAAAAAAAAAAAAAAAAATGATCTCCGGGCGGCAGTATCTAAATCGTCCTGCCACAGAGCAGTAATTTTCTAATTCAAGTTTTATATCTGCAATAAAACTCAAATATTAAATCAACAATAAAACTTCAACAAAAATTAAAACTTCTTTTAATATTTTGAAAATTGTGTGTTGTCACCAACGTTGGATAATTCTTTTGTGTACCAGGACGACTCCAAAAATTGGTACAGGAACCGGTACTAAGGTTGCCGAGTATAGGGACGCTATTCCCTAAGTTACGTCCTACGAACAATCAGGACGTTGCTCTTCCCTCTGGGTCAGAGGAAGCACGGCAACGACTCCTGGCTGAGGTGTGTTGTTTCAGGAGCGATCGACAAAGAGATCTAACGTCCTTTTCAGGACAAGAAAACGCGCTTCCTGAGGAACAACCCCCACAACAGCAGAACACATGTATATAGTAAGCCGAAAAGGAACAATCGTTTAGTATTCTTTATTGAACATTAATTGTGTAAAGTTTAAGTAAAATATAATTTAGAGACAGTGTCATTTACACAGTGTTATTCATGTTTATAGTAAACCCGCAAAGGAGCAACTTATTAGCATCCTTTTGCACCTGTATGTTGTAATGTTTAAGATTAAGTTCAAAAAAAGTATAATTAATCGACATTATTAGTGTAAATACCTGTTTAACGTCCAAGAATAACAAGGACACCTTGTGTGAATTCGTTTTTATTGAAATATATTTTTGTGTTCAATATATTAAATTGGCTACTGGAGCGAAGTGTGTTTTGGTATCATTATTTGGACAAGTTTTGGGCTGACTTCAGTAAATTCCCGTACCCTAGCCGGGGTGTGAAGGCTTATGGATTGAGTGTGGACCATATATCGACGAGGCAAATAACCACACACTCTTCCTAGGAGCTCACAGTCATTGAATTCGCCAGGCGATGCCATTCCGCAGGGTCGTCCCAGCAAGAAATGGTTGGGCGTCAGACTCTATTCTTTCTTCGGATCAGTACTTATGAGAGTAAGCGGCGTGAATGTATGACATGCTCCACTTCAGTCATCAATGTATAGAGAATCTTCTCTAGTGAGACCCTCGTGCGCAGAACGGCAAGCAATGCTGTTTTTGCCGACCGCACGAGCCTCCCATGTTCGATCATCCGGGCGGTATGAACTTCCACTGGATCATTTCCTCCTTTGCCGCCTCTTCCAGCCGTCTATTCGCGCCAACAAAGTTAGTCCCGTTGTCGCTCCACATCACCTTCGGAGCTCCTCGTCTCGCCATCATTCGCCCCAAGGCCATAATCGTGGAACCAGGATTAATTGAGTTCGCCAACTCCAAGTGCACAGCTCTGGTGGTCAAACATGTGAATAGAACACCCCAGCGTTTTTCTGTTCTTCTTCCAAGAGGCGGAATTGATGTGGTGCGTTGAGTTGGATGCAAAATGTGAAGCTATAATATTTTGGGTACACCACCGTGCTTCCGGTTCCCCGGGAAGAGTGGGTTACCGTTGTTGTCCTCCTGACCTACACTTTCCGCGCACTATCGACCATGTTGCCGCATGATTACACTGATGTTCTGAATTAAAGAACTAAAAACTTTCTGCTAAGCAGTCATAAAAACAAACACTTCCGCTTCTTTTAAAAACTGATTTTATTTTCAGTTTAAAAACTGATTCTAGTTTACGTTACACATTAAACTTATATTATTTTTGAGGAGGTCTTCTCTTAACGCGCGCCACTAACTGACTCTGCCAAGCGACTCCAGTCAAGTCACTCTTTCCAGGTGTTCATCTTCTTACTTTAAAATTCTAAACCTCAAATATCTTTCGAAGGTCAAGACGCATCGCCCTCATCGTTTCATCCTTTCTTGAGGTTTTTGTTTATGTTAGCCATCTGGTCACAAGATCCGTGGCAATTGGTTGTTACGAGTAGTTTAGGATCTGGGAATCCGTGTCTATTAGCAAATCATAAAACATCTGGTATGCGTTTGGATGTTTTATGATTGCAAGAATTGTGTGCCGGCGTATCGAATAGATATGCCTTTGTGCACTTTTAGGTTTTGGATCTTGTAGGTTTTTTAGGTGCTAATTGCCTTTAGCATACATGGGAAAATAATGCTTTATGCTGTTTGATTTTAGGAATTAGAATCGAACAAATGCATTGAATTGAATAAATGAATTTGAATTCAATAAATGAGAATTTGAACGTTTAGTTCGATTTGGTTTGACAATATTATATTAGAGATATGAAATGGATTTTCTTATGGGTGGGAGGAAAATGTAATGTGGGAGGCAAATTTAATATGGGAGAAAAATGTAATCTGGAGGAAATGGTAGGGCTTCTTGGAGCACTACAAAGCAAGTTGATTCGCTTTTTCTATTGCACTGGTTACTGGTCCATCTTCGACTATCAACGAACGAATGAATGAGGAGCTATTGTTTAAGAAAGGTTAAATTACCGTTTACATTTTTGACTTTATTAAATGATGCGTCGTTAGTCAAAGAAGGTCTACAACACAAAGTCGGTTTCAGCACAGATGAACACAAGTTCCAGGTGCTAGATGCCTGCTTTATAGATAACTACTCGAAATTGTATTCGCACAACCAAGTACAACAGTGATCATGTAGGTTGGTACGTTATTGTTCCATTTCTTCTAGTAATGTGCCACTGGGGCACGGGTCCACTACTACTTCCCAATTTGATTGTTCTTAACCGAAGGAGCACAAAAGGAAACGCTCTAGTTCATTGGTATTCTTTATTTATACGTTATGTAAGTACAAACACTACAGTGCACATTGAGAGCTTAAGGCCAGGTCTTATCTAGGTACTGTTGTGGGGGTGGAAGTCTTGGCTCCAGCGTATGGCGCGGGGTTCATTATCACCCACCAACGATTTGCTACACGAGGATTGTCACCAAGAGAATGAGCCACGAAAGAAAACACATTGATTTAGTCTTATCGTTAATGTTTGTTTTTTATTTCTCCTTCTTTTGCTTATTAATAGTGTACATTCGATATTAAGTTAGTTTATTTTTCTCTACTTAACTATGGGTCCAGCACATGCATGTAGTGCTCCAAAAAGCCCTACCATCTTTTTCTCCCATTCCTAATCCAAAATCCTATCAAAACCTGAAAAAACCCAAACATTATCCAAAATTCGCAATAAACGAATCAAACATTCGTTTATCGCATAACATTTGCCCCCACGGCATAATTAAATCCAGAATCAAAATTAAAATTAAAATTCATAATAAACGAATCCAATATTCGTTTATTGTTCTATATTTGCTCCACAGCATCACCCAAATCCAAAATTCAGAGATTGTTATCTCTATCCTAAAAATTCCATTGAGTTGAACAAACAAAAACTCAAAAGCAGATACATTCACACATCTGCGTAATGGTTTCATAAGAATTCAAGAAATTGATTTCTTATCTTGTGTAAACACAACATCTCGGTCGAAATATCCAAAAGATCGAGATTGTTGCACGAAAATGTGTATCTTTGAGATACAATTTTCGATTCCTTTTCCTTTATAAAGGAATGGTTTCGTGATCTCCGGGGCCGCAGTTTAAATTCGTATCTTGTCCCTGGAGGAGATACCCCAGTGGGAGAAGAAATAAAATCTGAAAACTAAAACACCCGGTTTTTCATTTCACCTGGCCTGGAAGACCAAAAGAAGAAAAGGCGACCCATATCTAAGGACGTTGCTCTTCCCTTTGGATCAAAGGAAGCACGGCAAACGAACCCTCTTGTGCGACAGGTTTTCGGGAACTTTTATAAGAGATCTCTTAGTCCTTTTAAGGATTAAGACACACGCTCCCCGAAACCAGAAGTACAACAAAAAATTATGGTGGCAGCGGTGGGATCCCAAATTCCCCTACCAATAAAATACGAACTAGGCAGTGGATTAGACTGGTCCAAACATCCCCTACCAGAGGAAGAATACACGAGTGGGATATCTATAGATCCCGCTACCAACAGGAAAATTAATTCCGATAAAAACAGCGTGCCCGGGGCTAAACACCGGCAATAGTTACAAAATAGTAAATTTTAAATATTCTAAAGTGGTAAAAGCGTTCCTCTGGGGCATACACCGAGGAGAGGTAACAGTGTGAAAAATAACAACGAGCAGCCAAGGATAGACCGGGATTCCTGATGCAGCGGCAACACCAGGACCAAGCAGCTAGTGACGACAAACAACAGGACACCCAACAAACCTGCAGCTAGAAATCACAGGTACGAAATTTTATTATAGTAAAGTGAAAAGTGAAAAAAAATTAAATCATACGATTCCGGTGATAGTGATTGGCTCCCCAAAATAAATTCCTTTTAATTTTGAAAATTTGTAAATTGAAAGGGGATGCCAAGAACAAGTTAAATTTTGTTATTTGTCTTTCTTGAAATAAAAATTTTCTTTTCACATGGGGATCAAGAAAACCCCCTAAATTTTGATTTGTGGATTTAAATGAAATTTGATCTTTTATATTTTTTTTTTCTCCTTCTCTTCTAATGAGAATATACACCACAAAAATACAAATATCCACACAAGTGCCATAATGGGATAAAAGAATAATACAAAATCAATCAAGTGAACTATAGAAATTTTTTTTCTAGGCAAAATTTCAATATATCTTGTTACAAATAAATTTATTCGATCATTTTATCAAATTTTTACACATAGACAATATGCATATATTTTCCAAAACTATTTCAACTCATAGAAAACATTTTTAATAAACTTATAAAACCATTTTTAATTCTTATAAACATATACATATACACATTTATTTTTCAAAAATATCAACAATTTTATTCTTCAAAAGGGGACAAAATAAAAAACCCCCCACACAAAAATTAACTACAAATTTGGTTTTATTATTTATTTTTTGATATATATTTTAATTAATTATACACATAAACATATATACATACATTTTCTTTTGGGAAGATTTTTCTTACGTGACAAGCTAAAACAATAACGAACAAATCAAAATTCTTGGTCCTTGTCCTTAGCGTCTTGTTTGGAAAATTTTCTTTGGGTTGAATCTTTTCCTTTGACTCATCTGCGACTTTTGAAAATCTATTCTGGGATATTTTTCTCTCGACAGTTTAGACACTTTTTCCATAGGGCGAAAGGGTTGATTTCTTTCACTTTGAACAGAACAAACATCCTCATATAGGATCGAATTTAAACGAGTTTGCAGAAGCTTTTTCGTCTTGTGTTTTCTTCTTGTTAGGAACGATGAAGATCTCATCTCTTTGTTCTCTACCCCTTTTCACCATCATTTGGGAAGGTCTGTTTCACAAATATGTCGTGAGCGACAAAAATAAACCGGGTACGCGTTCGCAGAGACCTGAGCCCGAGCTCATACAAAATCGCGAGGACGAAATATCGGAAACCGTACGTATGGAAACACGCGAACAGAGTTCTAGAATGAACTTACCAATAGGATTAAGTGACATACTGGGACTCGTGCCGATATTTAACGGTAATCCTGACGAATTAGAGGGTTTCGTCTCTTGTGGAGACATTTTGTTCTCACAAGCACAAGATGACAATCAGAAGTCCTTTATTCTAAGGGTGGTCAAAACCAGATTGCAGGGACCGGCGCGTGATTCTATCAGACATAAAATTATTTCTACTTGGGAAGATCTTGTTTCAGAATTAGAGGGAGAATTTAAACCTCTCATCTCTAGGTCTGCTGCCCAAAATAACTTAGTGGCAACAAAACAGGATAGCAAGGAGGGTGTGAAAGAATTTTCAACTAGACTCACACACCACCTGCATGAATTGGACAGCGCCACATACGCTAGTTCATCTGATCCTGCAGTCAGAACTTATCTTCTGGCTGAAAATCAAAGACTCGCTTTAAATACGTTTGAGGATGGGATACGAAATTCCAGCCTCAAAATCTTAGTAAAAGCACATAGGGCTTCAAATCTAAAAGCGGCCATTAGCTACGCTTTGGAACAATCTCAAAGATTGAACAGCGATAACACAATGGTAACTTCCACCAACAATTTTAGGAGAAATAACCAACCAATTGTTTGTCAAACATGCAACAAGAGGGGACATACTTCTGCGACTTGCTATCGCAACACTAATTTTCTTAATTTCGTCTCCCAACGCATTAAGACTGAGGCTGAACGTCTCCAATGCACATACTGTCGAAAGTATAATCACACTCAGGCAGAGTGCAGAACCAGGTTAGCTCATATGCGAAACCAGGACCAACCTTCAACGAGTAGAAATCCTTTCAGAACTCAGCCAAATCAATCTCAAAATAAGACAATGACAAACTCGCCCCGGATTGAAAATCGAAATACCCGACAAAATCAAAACATTAACAGGGTATCCAATTCACAACAGGGAAACGAACTCACTCGGGCAGCGAGCAACGGCAATCCTTCTCGAGTACAGACAATCGCCGATATACACCCCACCCCGATGTAAATTTTGAAATGCGCGTATTTTTCTGCCCTGAATTTAAGGAGCCAGTAATACGTGTAAAATTTAATCCATCGGATAAACGATACTCGACTTTCCTTATCGATACAGGCGCCGACATCAGCCTGATCAAATTAGATAATCCTTATATTGAACAATCTGTAGACAATTCAGACCCAGTGACTATATCCACCATTGCTGGGAAAACGGTCAGCACATGCGGAAAGTTATTGGGGGAGTTCGAATTCAGAACTGATAGGCACTCCATACCCTTTAAGCATAATCTATTTGTAGTGGGAAGCAATGTAGACTTCCAACACGATGGCATACTGGGAAGCGATTTCCTCACGAAGCACCAGTGCCAAATTTACTTTGAAAAGGGATTCCTTAAATTCGCTGTAAAGAAGAGAACTATGGTAGAACTCGAGCAGCCTTTAGGGAACAAAAATGAGGTCAAGGAAAATATTCAGAATGTCACGCCTTACGAGGTGTCTTCCACGGATAATACAGGCATTCTTGAAAAATTGGATAACACCGTTCGTGAGTCAACATCCGAATCCGTTTGTCTACGGGCCGGATCTGATGCTGTGACAAACACAACGAAACCAACCACCCTTGAATCTTCCTCTCCCCATTTAAATAAAGTTTGTGGTAACAGAAAAGGTAAGGAAACTGCCGAAAAACTGAGTTCAGGAAAACATGAACCTGAAACTCCAATATCCCCAGTAAATTTAAAACGAAATGCCAAAATCGATCTCATAAATTTGCATCCACGATCAGAACAGGTAATGGCAATTCACAAACATATAATACCGGCAAAATGTAAGCCTGAGGAGCAAGAACTCCCAGCTGATTGTAAGCCCGAGAACCAAGAAATTTCAGCAAAGTGTAATCCTGCGGTACAAAGAGTCCCAGCAAAATGTAAGACTGAAGTACAACTAATTTTCTCATTAGAAAAGAGTAAGCTTGTGGATAACAGTCACATCCAAATTTCACTCAAACACATTCCTCGTTTCAGTAATTCGTTTGTCCACATTCTCTCTCTCGTTTTTCCCATTATCCAAATTTTAAAATGGATTTTACAAATAAAATCTGACCAAAAAATCGTACCTCCACTTACTAATAAAAGAAAGTTTCAAATCTTAATCTCGAAACTTTATTATTCTTTTAACATATTGTCGCTCGGAAGTTTAAACTATGTTACACAGCCCAACCCAAAGAAAGCTTGGGAAGTCTTCCACAAATTTAAGGAAAAATTTAAAACGAAGCAAATTGACTTCCGATTAGCATTCAAATATATACTTAAACAAGTGAATAAACACATTCTCTTCTGCTCGAAGATTTGACCACATCAATAATATAAAACCATTTGCGGATTAGGCAATCACAAATAAGAAACTCAAAATAAAAGAAAAATAAAAGTTGAAGAAAAAATGTATATATGTATAGATAACCTTAAAAAAAAAAAAGAGAAATAAATAAATGCATATATGTATAGATAAACTTACAAAAAAAAAATAAAGTCAAAAAAAAAATAACACTACGACAATGTATTTAAAATTTGCCTCAACATTTTCCTTTTCAAATACTTGTAAACAAATAACAAATAACTTTGTAAATATTGTACAAACATTTTAAATAACCAAAATAAACAAACAAAACAAAAAAAAAATTTTTTATGAAGACAAATAGTAACTCACTTAATAAAATAAGTTTATAAATATCAGACAATATGACTGGCTTAATTGAAAAAAAAATGTTTGTAATAATAAATAATCTTAAGTTATAAAAGGAAAAACGCAATATATATATATACGAAGAAAAAAAAAACCAAAATACAAAAACGAAACTTACGAAACAATGTTAAAATAAGAATTTTTAATATTTATATAAGTACAAAACAGTTTTCAACTAAGAAAATACTAAGAAAGTAAGAAAATTTTTATATAACAAAAAACAAAAAGGAAAAGTTATAGAATTAAATTGTACGTCCAAATACATGGAAAAAATTATATAAATAAATAAACGCCCGACTAATAAGGACAATGAAAAAAAAAAGAACAAAAATAATATATGTAAATAATGAAAATTTATACGAGTATATAAACAATGAAAATTCTATGTAATATACAAATTGTAAGAATAAACCATAAAAACCTTACTTATCTATGTATCTTTTTACAAATAGTACTTTATAAAAATAAAAACAAAAAAATCACCCAAAGTTAAATTTAATGTAATGAATTCAAATACTTATGTAATTATAAAACATTCTACAATTAACCTTACACGCAGAAAATAAGAAAATATTTACTTTAAATCAAAACGAAAATTTTTAGAATCAAATGTTTCCTTCTAATACAATGTTTAACCAACATGAAAAAAAAAACAAATTATATGAAATTTTAAAACCAAATGTCTATTGTACATATAACCAAAACCAAACTAAATGAATATACCCTTAACTCAAAATAAAATACTTTATATAAGAAAACTTTATTTTGGATAACCAACAATTACTGTTAAACACACCTATACTAAGAAAATTCAAAACTTAAAAACAAAATTATATTTGTACAAAATTTCAAAAGAAAATATTTTTATTATATAAATAACCATTGTGGAAACTTGGATACACGACCATAAATACGAATACATAAATATTAAGAAAAAAAAACAAAGAACAAAAATTACACACTTATAATAAATATTGTATACATAAAGCTACTATGTTAGAAAATATCAGGCACATGTAACGGAATCACGATACCATCATCCTTATTCCCAATCACACCATTTTCCAGAAAATTAATCTCATAAAGATCAATTTTCTTTTTTTCAAGGAGGGGAGGATGTAGTGCTCCAAAAAGCCCTACCATCTTTTTCTCCCATTCCTAATCCAAAATCCTATCAAAACCTGAAAAAACCCAAACATTATCCAAAATTCGCAATAAACGAATCAAACATTCGTTTATCGCATAACATTTGCCCCCACGGCATAATTAAATCCAGAATCAAAATTAAAATTAAAATTCATAATAAACGAATCCAATATTCGTTTATTGTTCTATATTTGCTCCACAGCATCACCCAAATCCAAAATTCAGAGATTGTTATCTCTATCCTAAAAATTCCATTGAGTTGAACAAACAAAAACTCAAAAGCAGATACATTCACACATCTGCGTAATGGTTTCATAAGAATTCAAGAAATTGATTTCTTATCTTGTGTAAACACAACATCTCGGTCGAAATATCCAAAAGATCGAGATTGTTGCACGAAAATGTGTATCTTTGAGATACAATTTTCGATTCCTTTTCCTTTATAAAGGAATGGTTTCGTGATCTCCGGGGCCGCAGTTTAAATTCGTATCTTGTCCCTGGAGGAGATACCCCAGTGGGAGAAGAAATAAAATCTGAAAACTAAAACACCCGGTTTTTCATTTCACCTGGCCTGGAAGACCAAAAGAAGAAAAGGCGACCCATATCTAAGGACGTTGCTCTTCCCTTTGGATCAAAGGAAGCACGGCAAACGAACCCTGTTGTGCGACAGGTTTTCGGGAACTTTTATAAGAGATCTCTTAGTCCTTTTAAGGATTAAGACACACGCTCCCCGAAACCAGAAGTACAACATGCACGTAGTTCACTCGTCGTTGATGTTCCTTAACACACATTACTTAGGGGGTCGAGTACGATCGGACGTGACTCGTTTACGAGCTAGCGTAACCTTGTTTTGCACTTCGGAACTTAGGTAAAGGCTTGTGTTACAGAGACTTGTTCTCGACTCCAGCTCAACCGACTCGAGTTTTAATTATAAGTGTGGGACCCTTTGCTACCGGCGCATTTGGTGCGCATTGTCAATGATGCCGAACCGTTTGAGTGGGTGATTAGCGACTTTTTTTCGATTCAAGGAGCGATGTGCGCTCGGCGGTGGTTGTATCTCGACTAACTGTGCGTGTGCGGACGCAACGGTGGATGGACCACGGTGGGGGCAATTGCAGGGACGATGCGCGCTCGGTGGCGGTTGGACAATGACTGACTAATGAAATCAAAAATTCATTGCGTTGTGGCAGTGGGGTGAGCTCGTTGCCATTTACTAAGAATTTTGGAAGAGTTGCTATGCCTGCATAGGAATTTAGTTCCAGCGAATCCTTGCCGTATAAGCTAAGTTGGATTCGTTGGTTGTGTGTACCGGGAAATTGAAATTGCTTGGGTGCAAGCAAGGAATATCGTTTAGATAGAATATTAACCGAAGTCATTTCGGGGAAGTGTATGCGCTTGGTATAGTTGTTAATGTTCCGTTGTGGTTTTGTTACGGCATATGAATTTCGGAGAAATTAGGATTGCTTGGTTGCGATGAGAAAATATAACCCGAGTAGAGAATTGACCGAAGCAATTTTGGGATTATGTATGTGGGGAGATGTAATGGGGAAGATGATTGGTATTCCATTGTAGGTTGGAATATGCATTTTATTATGGCTTATGGATTTCTGGGGAAATTAGGATTGCTTGGTCGCAAGGAGGGAATAGAATTGACCGAAGCGATTTTGGGGAAATGTATGCAGGGATGATTAGAATATATTCTGTTGAATTATATTCTGTTGAAGGTTTTGGAATGTAGTTATTGCAAAGTTAGGAATGTATGGTATTGCCGATGTGTTTTTGCATGTTTGCAGGTTAGGATTGTGTGCTATAGAGAACTCCCACACTGTCACTGACACTTAATTCTAGTTCAATTCAATTCTTACTTACGCCATGTTATAATACATATTTTAAAAAAAAAACTCAAAATATATTTCGTCCTAAATACATTTAATTGTCCTTAATTTAACGTGCGATTTTATTTTGCACGGTGGTTTAAATTTACACTTGATTTAAAGCATAAGAAATTGCTCGTACTTGTTACATTTACACTTCGTTTAAACCATAAGAAATTGTTCGTACTTGTTACATTTACACTTGATTCAAAACTTAAGAAATTGCTCGTACGTGTTGCATTAAATGGCGCAAGACTAATAACCTTGCCCGGAAAAACAAATTATTATGGAAAATTTAATAAGCCTCAGACTTTTTAAATAGGGCCAAGACCGGATCCCGGTTGTAGTGCCGATGATGGTGATGATGATGATGTTGCATTAAATCGTCCTTAATTTAACGTGAGATATTATTTTGTACGACACGTTACTTATATACTTGATTTAAAGCATAAGAAATTGCTCGTACTTGTTACATTTACACTTGGGTTAAAACATAAGCATACCACAGTGGCGAATCCTTGACTCCGACTGACTACCGTTTCCCAGAGACCCAAAGAATTAAATTCCTTCCCTTGGTCTAAACGACTAATAGGAGACGATCCCCGACGACCGGTCCCAGTAATGATGCCCACATACACCATGATTACCCCGGTCACCCATACTGAGCATCCCTTAGCATACGAACCGTGGACACACTTTTGCCTGAAACGAGAGTAACGCTTGCAGCGAGGGCAAGCCGTTATGACGAGGGTGTTGACATTAAGTTAAATTGCGTACAGCACTTATGCTGATCTTGCACAAGTCGGTGGCGTCTCGAAAGAGTCTAACTCTCGCGTGTGTATTTACATTAACGAGAATTCGACTTCCTTCGGCAGTCAGTGGTGAGGCTTGCTATTGCAGTTCGAACGATCGACCGTTGGGTCTGCTGATATGATTTGCCATGCACGTGTGTGGAAAAATACTTTCTTATTTGTGTGCATGGGCAAGTTCGAGCATTTTTGTCGATTACGTAATGTCGTGACCGAATTGATTTTCAGGAACATGATGCGTTGTATGCAGGCATGCCCCTGGGGGAAATGTTTATATACGCTAATGCATTTTCTTGTCGATCGGTTTAGCGACCGATATGGTCGCAGCAAAAAGGCAAAGAAGGAATATCTCCCGCTTGTGTGCTGTAGAATTCGACAGGGGATAAAAGCGCCGATATGTTTTGAGTTTATATCGGTTGCTTGGTGTTGCGACCGAATTGCTTTTTAGGCACATGATGCGTTACATGCGATCGTGCCTTTGGGGAAATGTCTGCTTGGTGCTAATGCTATTGAATTAGCGAAAATTATAGGTTTATGTGTTTTAAGTGGAAGTTTTTGAATAGCTAATAGCAAGGTAAGTAATGGCGTTCAAAAGAACTGCCATAATACTTGTTTCTATGGGTTTTCAGGTGCTCTGGCTGCTCCAAGAAGAGATTTTCATGTTAAACGGAAAAGGGTCAGCGGTGGCACTTAGGTGGAAACGCCACAATCATTACGGATTAGGCGTCGTCATTCATGTTCCAAACAAACACTCACTAGTTGATCAATATTACCACATCTTCGATTTCCGAAAAGGACAGTGGTCGCGCTTTGTTCGACTATTAAAAAGAGAACTATACCAAGTGTATCGGCCTCGAAGACAACTATGTTGAGCAATATATATAACTTTGCGTCAAAAACGCTTGTTTTCATTAAAAATTCCGGGACTTGTCAGCATAGGTAATTGTTGCAATGTAAATGAAGTGTATACTACTGTAACAGCCATGATAATTACATTGTTGTTAATATATTTTGTTGTTGTTATTATTTACAACAATACCAAAATGTCGAAATTCAAACATCGGGAAACCAAAACTAACCTAAGGAAACAGTCATCATCATCATAGGCACTACAACCGGGTTCTGGTCTTTGCCTCATTTAGCAAGTCTCTCCACCGGTATCTGGTCCATATCCGAGACTTGTTAATTTGTCCATAATAAATTGTTTTTCCGGGCAAGGTTATTAGCCTTGCTCCAACCTTTCTCAGGATGTCGCTGCATGCATTGGTTCACTACATGGAGGGTCTAAAATAGCTGCCCAGGGGTGTCACGTGCACACTGCATGTCAACTTGGATTGAACAGCGGCAGGGATAGTCTTGGCCTTCGTCGGGTTGAAAGCAGAAACGTTGCCCTGTATGTTCGCTCCCGCCCTCCAAGGAAACGGTCAGCACCACTGAATTCAACGTACATTTGACATTGTCAATAATACTTCCTTGATAAGAAAATTGGAAAGAGCACAATTGATTTTATACTCGTCTGGTTAAAAAATGGTTAAAGATCTGTTAAGTTTGTTTAAAGGCGACCCCTTTGGCCTATACGTTGTTATGCCTATCGTAATGTAAAACAACACGACAAATAAAAAAAATAAAAAATAAAGAAATACATTTTGTATCGGATTCGTTTATTTAGAAAATTATCTGAAGTTTTTATAATAAAAAATAATTGATATTTAGTTTCGAATTGAACAAGTGGTACACAAAAGTGAATTTAAACTTAATTTCTAGACATCTAACTCTCTACCAAGAGCACATTTCAAGAAGCTTCGTTTTTGCAATTGGATCAATGTTCACTGGTATTGGACTGAAAAACCAAAACGAAGAAACATTAATGACTTGTAAAGTTGCCATAAAAAAATATGTGCACTAACCGACCAAAACTACAACAAAAATTTTTAAGAATTCTGATTAAGGCCTTATCCCGGTGGTGCTGTAAAAATGTGTGTGGGAAATTGGTCGCCAATTCCTGGTGAATACGATGTATAAGGCGGACGTTCTGGATTAGGGGGATATGGAGGATATGGTGGGTATGGTGGATATGGAGGATATGGAGGATATGGCGGAAATGGTGGATATGAGGATATGGGGTTTGCACTCGCAATTTGTGTGTAAGTTATAGTTACTAAAGCAATTCCAAATAACAGGAGGGTAAGTACACACTTTACCATTATGATTTCAAGAATGAATAAAATCCAACTTGTGCTGATGAAATCTATCAAACCCTTTTATACTATCCGTATATACTACGTACTTATCGCAACAATTACGCTCATTAGCAGAATTGACTTACTAAACACCTTTCATTTTCCGGCAATTTCAATACATTCTTATTATACGTTTTTGATTAATAATTAAGATCATTCTATGAATTTGAGAGCGTTGGCTAATTATCATATCAAGAAGTTGTTTTATCTTGTAATTACGGTTCCATTCAAATACTCAAAATTGTTTAATTTTATGGCATACAATCACTTCGTTAAGAAGAATTATCACAAATTTCAAGCATAATTAAGGATCAGACATCAGCTTTAATAAAAGTTCAGACGTAGCTGCTAAGAATAACTCGCAGCCACCTGAATCGCCAAGGTCGGAGAAGACTGCGACTTGGCTCCATTTGTGCACACACGTGTTAAATGTAATACTTTTCTCTCAAAAATCGTGGCAAGTTGTAGATTCGAGTTTACCAAGTTTTAGTTCTATATGGGAAAAGCATTGGCATTTTAAGGCCTTTTCGCCCAAAGACTTCATACAAAGTTTGCAGATAATCGTCTATTTATCTTACTTAATAAGGTTTTTGATATAATTTGTTGAGCTCAATGACTAAGGCGAACACGGTTTTAGTGAAATTGCCTATGCCAGTTATCGGTAAATACGAATATACACCCCCATCAGATGCCCCTGTTAACAGATCAACAAAAGAAGTACGTCAAACCCTCGTCATGCCTCCTACATGAAATATTTTAGTGGTAACTATCCACTCATTCGAAAATGGATACCGTGTAAAGATTTTTATCTGATTGGCTTTGTGTGAAGGTCGACATTGGGGGTGATCTGAAAGTTATCAGAGGGTAAATACAGTTAATCTGGGGATAACTATCGTATATATGATACAGGCAAATGGTGTCATATGTGTTTATGAACCACCTCTCTTCTATAAATGTTTCGTAAAAGTAAACTCTTATCTGGATATCATTAACCCCTGCAGATTTTATCTCAAGATCTGGGCGACTGTAAACTTGACCTACATTGAAAACCTTACAGATGAACTTTGCTATAAAAGTAGATGTTCTTCGTAACATTGACAGACAAATACATTTTGCTATTAGGTAGGATGGCTGCTCGATACAATTTAATTGTGATTATTGCTCTCGCTGTTTTGGGAATTATTTGTGAAGCACAAAACCCTGCAACTCCAATTACTCCTGCCTCTACTTCAACACAAACTTTAGGATCGTCTTCCACATCTGAGCCAACTACACCATCATCACCGATGTCATTTATACAAATTATACAACAAATTCTACAGATCTTTGGAATCAATCTACATTCCATACCTGGTATTACAGCACTATTATCAGATCAGGAAATTCGAGCAGGCGACGTTTACATTTTAAATGACAATATTAGCGATTAGTAGTACATAGTACATAGTATCTATTAGCTCCACAGCAGAGCATAATTAAAGATTTTCTACACGAAGCTATTTACATAAGTTTTCCAATAAAGAATTTATTTCAAATTTGTGATTTTTTGTTATGCGTGCCTACAAAGCCATCTCTAAATTCATGATAACAGTGGCAGCACAAGAAAAGGGAAAGACATTAGTCGCGAATGCGCGGGGATCAGAATGGCGTCGAAACATGTGATCAATTCGAGTGTAGCATGCATGTGTTGTTCGACTGAAGAACAATTCTCGTTGTTTATCCGTGCTTGAAATCTTAATATGAACCGGTGGATAGCATTTGACTGAAGCCATTGGGGTGATAAAATGCATTCTGAAAACCTTGTGTGCAAATATTTTGGCCATACCCATAGAAAATAGCAATTAGAATCCAACTTCTTTGTACCACTTGAGACAATCTTCGGTTAACACATGAGCATCCTCATACATTATGAATTCGGCATACCATTGATTTTCCACTTGTGCCAATCCCAGTCGCATTGGTACCATCGTAATCGTCGAACGTACCTTGAAGAAGTGAACCGCGTTAAAATATTAAAATATTAAATAAAATATTGAAGAGTTTGAATTGCGATTGAACTCGTAGCCAAAACAGATAATTAAGATTAATCAAACTTAAAAAGAGGGTGTGACTGTGAATGAAATGACAATGGGTCAAGTGCCTGTTTAAAAGTCGTCAAGAGAAACCGTTCGCCGATCGTCCACAACAAATTTATAGTATTGTCGTGTACACGTGTGTGTGTTTGACTTCCTCAAAGAGGAAGCAAAAGTGTGTGCGGACCTTTCTACCGCCGCATATACACCGAACGTACAACAAGAAACTATGTGTGTGTTAATGTGTATGTGTATGAAAGCAGCTGCTGCATGTTGCTTCACAAATAAACCAATATAACCAACGGCGGCAATTAGCTGCTTATAATGGAACAAAGAAAAGCAGTGTTAAAAGTGATGTCAAAGAAGAGGCCCAAAGCCCAGCCAAATATCCTCGCCAAACGGCATAAAACCAACTCTAAAGAAAAAAACTCATAGAGAAGGAATGACCACTCCTGATAAGGCACATTATTTCGGAGAAGGGAATAAATTCAAAGAACTGGCAACAGAAGACCATGCAAACGGCAACACAGAAATGAGTGATATAGATGTCGAACGTGTTTAATTTATAGCGGAACTATACAAAAAGAAAGAGGAGCTCTCAAAAAAAAAAAAGAACGAATTGGAGCGACAAATTAAAGAAGCCCTATCGGAAAGCAGCAATCAACAGCAAGAGGAGAAACAACAGCATGAGAAGCAACAGCATGAGAAGCAACAGCAACAGCAACAACAGCTGGGAAAACAACAAGCAGCAGCCAATAATAAGGAGAAAGTGCCTCCTATCATAGTCAGGTTTATGGAAGCTAAATACCCATGAACTTCCGGGTTCCTACAGGCCAGTAAATAAAAAATACCTAATTAAATTGGGTAAGTTAACATGCAGACATTTTAAAACGAAAAATTTAAATAATATAAAATAAGTTTCTTATGTGATACTTTAGATAACTATCATAAAATTAAATCTGCTTTAAGGGAAGCAAGTAATGAGTATGTGGGGAGGAAGTATGTACCAGCATGGGTACTTGATTCACTTCCTCCTCCATCCTAATTGTACACGAGAAATCGTCACCAAGGCACGAAACAAAAAAATACACTCAGGTAGTAGTCGACGGAAATAAGAACGCTGTCAATAATCAATAATTTTTATTTTTATTAACACAAAAGGAAAGTTCTTAATTAATTTTTATTTTTGTTACACTTTCGATCGAACACCGGACTGGAAATGATAAATTAAATACAAGTTCATCGTTTGGCTCAAATAAAAACGAATCGACAAAACACCGCGCAACTTAATGTTTGGCGAATAAAAACCACTACACCAATTACTTTGGGTATCTACGTCTCTCCGCCGCGGGCGGAGAGCGGAATTCAGCAACGATCACGGCGGCCGGCGGATGGAAATCGACTCAGCGATAATCATCTCGTGCAGCGATGATTCGCATTTTGGAGTGAGTTTATTGTCCCGTGGTAGATATCCAATAAGGATATCGTTTTTACCTACCACCAGAGAAACGTAAAGTCTCTCTTGGTGGTATGTGTGCGATCGTTCGGATCTATGTGGTTTACACATGCACGACGGCAAAGGGTAAACGAAGCAGACAGGCGGTAAAGACAAAAGGGAGAAATGACCAAATGCGCCGTTGGTAATGCGTGTCATTGTTTACGCGATGCCTCGTCGCTATTATCGACGTTGGGAGAAAAAAGGTGCTAAAAGCAAATTGGATGTTTATTGCATCTCTGGCTGCAGTAGAAACCGGGTTCATGTTTGCATTAAGAAATGCTGGAGAATTTAGTTTCAGCGTCTATTGCGCTAATTATATGCATCTGCTTGGGTTGTTTATTGATGAGAAAAAAAAAAGATCGCCAGCCAATGTGTATGAAAAGGTACATGGCGCGGCTGGGAAAATAGACGGCGCAATATTTATGGTCCCTGTCATGACGGTTACATTGAATGCAATCCGAATCATTTTGTTTACAGGAATTTGTCTGATACCGAATTGATTTAGAATACCAGATAAGCAAAGAAAGAAATCTTACGAAAGATTGTATGCGAAGGGATCCATGAAAGGGTAAGTTTTCTTTATAGGGATTTTATGATTATAGATGGTGATCCATATAATGCGTGAGGCATTTACAGGTACTAATACTGTTGCATTAGCGAACTAAAGGAAGTTGGGTAGTAGTTATGGCGGTTTTTTCAGGTAAGTGGACTGTGGGGTTTGGCGGAACCGCTACAATTACTTCACGTACACACCTAAATCGGAGAAAACTATCTCCATGTTACTTAAACGAGTTGATCCTTCTTTTTTCTCCGAAGCACTCCCCTCGGAACTACAAACTGTCAAAACTGACAGTTTAAAATTTACTGATGTGAAACCATTCTCACTTCTCTCTCCCGAAGCCGCAACCGCAAGTTTCCGTTCGTCATTGTCTCCCTAAGTCCCAACAGCAAAGTCGATGCACTTGGGAGCATTAAAGCTATTTTCCACCAAACAATAATTTGGGAAAAACGTTGCAGTGCGTGCGGTGCCAACGATTCGGCCACGTTGCATCGGACTGCTGTATGGAATTTAGATGTGTGAACCCAAAACAATCATACTGCCCCTTAGGTATAGAACAGATTCAGGATAGAAGCAAACTATCTTGCGTCCTGTGCAAAAAAACAGGTCACCCGGCCAACTTTAGAGGTTGTTCGAAATTCTAATAACTAAAAGCCAAGTTCGAATTTACAAAAAAAAACAACTTGAAAAAGAGAAACGAATGAAGGTTCGTTCCTCTAATAACTTCGTTGCACCTAGTGTATCATTCGCTCAAATTGCCGGTATCCCATTAAACTCAAACTTCGCGGCACAGAGAAGTAATGGCACAAAATCTTCCGCACCTAGTATACCATTTCCTCAAATAGCTAGTAATGCAATTAATACAACGGCGGCGGAACTTTCACGCAACGTCATAAAAGCGCCCGCTCCAGAGGCAAATTCAGATACGAGGGTTGCGTCTTATGTTTCGGGATTTGGCAACCCCAGTGTTGCAATCCGGCAATTGACAGCTCTGTCGTAAAGTTGGACATTTTTGAGGTTATACGCACTCAGAACGTTTTGACATACGAGCGCTATTTGTGTTGTTTGCAGTAACTTAAAAGATTCATCTCGGCCCAAAAATGGAATTAAATCGTCAACATTTTCGTGCGATTATTTTTTACAACTTTCGACGTGGATTTGTGGGGGTTCCTCTATTCTACATGAGAAACAACCCACAATTCCAACCAACATTTCCACCTAATTTCGACCGCTTTCAGCGCGTCATACTTACCAATTTCCTTTATATGTCTTCCCCTGTAAAACATTTCAAACGGACGTATAGCTAAACTCATCATCCTTTGCAGATAATGCATAATTGAGTTTAGCTACATAAATGTCATACGGCAACTCCATTCTTGCTAACCATGAGTTTCCCATCGGAAATCTCATAATATAGGTTAGCAACAACAAGTCTAAAAGAACGACGCTGTTGCAACATAGCAAAATAGCTGGGGTAATTTCAGCGTCATAGAGTCTGGTTCTCACGCGAATTATTTCCCAAACATCAGCGGCGTCCTATCGACTTTCCCTCAGATCACCCATTCACTTGGGATCAACGATCTCTCTTTGCAGGGGAGTAACATCCGCTAGGGTTCCCTCTGATTCGTATTTCTTTCCACGGTTCAATGCGCTTTAACTACACCATAGCCGTACCACTGGGTCAGTAGGTCGTGTCAGTAGCTGCATCTGATACCAACACACACAACCACAGCATATCATGTTGTGGCGCTTTTCAGGGCCCGAAGAGCCATACATCGCTCGATCCCCACTATTCCAAGCGATGCGACTTACCTCGAAGTCGAACCTTCAGCAAGGTTACGTAACCTTGCTACGGCATTTACCGCCAGCCAAATTGCTGGAATTAATTCAGTTACCCAATAGGATAACTGACATGAATATCTTTTAGGCAGCTTACCTTTCTTTGGGGGTTTTCTCCAAACCCCCTTTTCTCCACCACCATACCTGAAAACATTAAGTCCACGGCAAAGATTATCATCTAGCCGTGGCATCGAAAATTTCATCCTCGGGCATGCATTGCACCCAGTGCATCTCGTTCCCATTGCCTTATGCCATGGAAACAAAATCAATACAGAGTTCCTAGGTTACTCGTTTTTTTTTTGTTTGTCCATGGCACCCCTAGTATGCGGCTACCAGGTCCCATCAGTTTGCCATCGCCGACAATGTTTCGGCTGATGCAAAGCAAACATTTCACTAATTACCAGCAATAGCTGGTTTCCTATTATCGGTCTCCACCGATCAAGGACCGCAAACAAGCAACGAATTGGATGCAGCCATCAAGTGTTTACTTTTAACATCTGGCAATGGCTGCACCCTATATTCGTTGCAATACCAAAACATAGCATTTGCACCACAGATTGTTTATGGTATATCCAATTCCCTATTAACGGCCGCCAACCGTCGGCGGACCTGGGAAATTTCACACCCATCAACCCAAATGTTGATTTATGGCCTCTCCTAGGGTGACCAGATCTTCGGCTCGTGTTGCTATTACCCCAGATGGTTCGGTTGCCGGCAAGTATTACACAATCAATTGTGTACACAGCCGCAGGCCATGCATTGTTTGTATACGCGGGAGATGCAGTTGCGACGCTGGCATCCATCCTCGATCACCGGACGATCGTATGCGATGCATACACATATATGCGAAATGTATGCCTATTCCCCGGTCCAATCACGATTGACTAACTCGAGTTAATCGTGCAGCTCCTCCCCTTTTACGGTTTTCTTTGCGGTGTCTTTCTGTCGGCAGTGAAGAAAAGTCAGTCGAGTGTTTTCCTTTGAAGAAGTTAGTGTGGTGTAGTACTTTGTGGCTTTTAAAAGATGCTGGGCAATTAGATAACAAAAACAAGTAGTTATTCAGATTGAATCCAATGAAGCCGTTCGATAATTTATATGTTTTTTTTAATGTAACTACAAAAGCCACTAATAAGAGATCTGTGATGTCTTCATTGCTTCGTTGACCCAGTCGAGTCTCTGTCTTTCGTTTTTTATCAAGTTTAAAAATAATAAGGAGTCAGATAGTAACCACCGCGGAGTGTATTATAATAAAATTCATTATCGCGAGTGCCGAAAACTTAATAAACAGTTTAATACATTGTTAACCAACTCAACTTTGGCGGAGTGCATATGAACAATGATTATAAGATAGATTACCGTGAATGTGAGAAATTGTAACTCAGTGAATAAATAAGACAAAATATTTTTATACTATACACCATAAACAAGAAATAAACAATTTACATCGAATTCCAATCTACGGCGTTTCATTTCTTACATTCGTTTGGCTTGCTTTTGTGACAGTTGTTTCATCGGACTTAGACAGTCAGTGGGTGTTAGCTGAATCCGCACCCGTGCTTGGTGCTACAGCTAAACCTCCCCACATTGGTAACCCCGGGAAAGGACACGTAACCTTTCCGATCGCCGAACGCCTTTAATTAAAGAGACCACCCACACCGGTGATCTTAAGTGAAAATCACGTCACCGTTTGAACCTTTTAAATCGATAGACAGTCGGTCTAAATAGTGCCAAATTAAAAACAATTCAGTGCCAGTTACCATTGGAAAAACTCTTAAAAACCAACATCCAGTACAGTGCGAGTGCTAATCACCAGTGACGTCCCCCAGATTAACTGCCTGGCGTCGCCGCAGGAGATCAGGATTCCCCCAACAGCACAGGAAACACGGACAACAGCCAACATACTGGACAAAGCGCAAGTTTTTATCAAAAGAAAATTGTATCCCTTTTATTTAAATATTATGTAAACTGTATTTCAAGTAGTTTTTTTTTCTTTTTACACCCTTCCGGTGAAATCAAATGTATCGCACTTTCGCAGCTTAAGTAATAAAGAGAAAACCCATCACTAAATTAAGAGCTACGTGATATTAACAACATCGTTAAAGAATTTATATTTGAAACGAATTCTCGTGTTAGGCTTACAAGTGTTCATTGGACTTATGTAAACAATTATTTAAAATTAGCTTATTTAAGGGACGTTACATTTGTTCTCGATACTGTCCTATGTTTTGTTGCATTTTGATGAAATTACCTTAAACTAAATTATATATTCATTAGATTTATTTCAATATTAGAAACGATTATTTTCCTTTTTTTTTCTCACGTAACTTGTCTTACGTTCGTTTTTGAGATTCCAGGAACGGAAATATATGTAATAGATTATGCAATAACAATGAATAAAATTCGGCATATGATACAAATCTTAATTATTGTACAATATAACATATAGATATATAAGTGAAAAACTATTTCAACAAAAACAAATCTTCCAGTCATAACATATCGATTCAAAACCAGTGTAAAAAAATTTTTTTCTGTTTCCTGTTGTGTCAAGTGTTCCCAGTAGTCAAAAAGAAATTATTACTGTTTATCATCTCTGTCCATTAACACTTTTATTATTAAGTTTAAACCTTCAAATCACAACCATAGCAACAAAGGTTCAATCGAATTAATCGAATCCAAAAATAACCTTATCGCTCCCATACAGTTGTAAACCCCTTCAGGGTATTAAGTAACATACAATTCCGTTTCGGCAGTACATACAACACTACTTCATCGCTTCGCAACATTTTCAGACACACACACTCCGGCACACGTTAAATCCTTGTGTTCCTTCCTTTTTGGAATTTTAATCGAGGTTTTTAATTATATAAATTGACAACTTTTAATTTTAAAGTTCGGGTAGGCAATACTACAACCCTGCCGCCCGTGTTAACGACTACACTCGACTCCGCACGCCTCTTCTTTGAACAGCATCAGCCTCCTTTCACTGCGCGCGTCCTCTTGCGATCTATTTCCGGAAACCTAGACTCAACTTCACACAATTTACGCGACTTCAAAGAACTTCACTTGATTCGGCTCGATTCCCTTTTGGCTCCACTTGACTCCACTTCCGACCTTCGCACGACTTATTTTGATTAGTGAAAACCATTGTTTTAGGACATTCGTGGTACTCCCAACGCCCTGTGATATCTTTTGACGAATCGTCACCCCTTACCTTTCTTCGCGTCCTCTTACGCCTTTAATTCTCGTTTCGCGTCACTACTCATAATGGTCAACACGCGAAACACCATGGCCAGAAAGGCTCAGGAACAATCCGAGCCCCTTGAATTCCACGACGCCTCCAGCGTCGATTTCCCCGCTGAGCAAGTCGATGCTGACCAAGACTTGCCTGCACAATCTACTCCCCTGGCACCACCGATTGCCCCCAGTGTCGTTAATCGACCTCAACCTGCTTCTGATAACACACTCCCAACCTCTTCTAACACCCCAAGTGCCGGCCAATTGGTGGATTCTGGCATTATAATGCCCACATCTCGTGCCGGCACCTCACAACAAGCTCATAGGCAATCAGAGCCCCAAGAGTTCCACGATGCTTCCAGCCTCGGGAATGGGACTCGTCATTCAAATATAGGGCTTCCCCCCTTCGATGAGGAGGACCCAGACCTTTGGTTTGCAGTAGCAGACCGCATCTTCCAGGCCTCAGCCTTGCACGACGAACAACTTCGTGCAGTCGAGCTGTTGAAAGTGCTTGACCGCACTCAGCGACCGCATGTTGCCCACATCATTAGGTCGGCCGACCGCAACGCTTACAGCAACATCCGTCAAGCTCTGCTCGACGCTTTGGATGAGCCTGGAAGTGTGCGGCAACAACGCTTAGCTGCTGTAACCAACCTTTCTGGAATGAGACCATCTCTTTTCCTGACCCATTTACGCTCTATAGCGGGGACCAGGATTGGGGACGACCTTATAAGGCCTCACTTTTTGAGGTGTCTTCCCCAACATGCCCGTTCGGCACTTATAGCCCAACCCAACCAGAGTTTGGGCTATTTATCCAAAATTGCGAACGCAATTATGGAAAGTTCAGATCAGTATTCTGAGCCTCCAGCGTACCAGGTAGCGGCGGTTTCTCAACACGCCGCCCAGCCTACACGGCACCCTCTTCTGCCTTTCACAGCCCCTCAATTGGCTCCAGTTCACCATCCTCCTCAAACCCAATTAAATCACAGTCGGCCACCCTCAACCAATTTCCCGCAGAGGAATCCTGAGGCAAGGCCCAACGTTAGTCAGGGAAGTTCGCCACCTCATTTAACTCCTGCTGACCTTCGGGCGCTCCAAACCTCACTCCTCCGCGAGATAAGTCAATTTCGCGCGGAGGTGAGGAACAATCCTCGAAGCGCCCAGAATCGAGCCATGCCGAGCCGTCCTCTTAATCGGCAAAATTACTCTCAAAATGCCCCTCAGAGGGCCTACACCCCCCAGAATGCCCCACAGAGGGCCAATTCCTCTCAAAATGGCCCTCACCGGGCCAATTCTCAGAGAGCTCCGGCTCGACCTCCCCGTAACGGCAATACCAATAGGCAGAATATATCTGATAATGCCGTTACTCTCCCTTGGTGCGCCAATCACCAACGATATGGTGATCGCGCATTTAATTGCAAGGCGCCTTGTGGTTGGACACAACCACCCACCACCCAAAGGCGCCCTTTAAACTAATTTTGCCGACCGACCCCCTCGCGCAATCGGCCGGCACCCATACGATAAGTCGCCTAACCATCCGGGATTCTAAACTGAATATCGCTTTTACTGTCGATACCGGCGCCGATATTTCAGTCCTCCCGCGATCGTTTGCTCCGCGTAACCGCGTGCCCGCCGCGCTTAAATTGTCAGCTGCGAATAATACGCCGATACTTACGTACGGACGTAAAAAGCTGACACTGCAATTGGGTCTTCGTCGTCCGATCACTTGGCGTTTCGTCATTGCGGACGTAAATGAACCCCGGATAGGTTCCGACCTATTAGGTGCACATAATCTGTTGGTCGATTCGACCCATAACAGACTAGTAGCTCCAACCGCACCCCCCTTGCCCATGACGGCATCTCCAGCGGCAACTTCAAGGGCCACAGACTGCACAGACCCGTTTCAGGTCATGGTACAAGAATTTGTTAGTACGACAATTCCTCTACCTAACCAACGCCGACATAAAGCCACGGTGTTTCATCATATAGAAACACGTGGTCCCCCGGTGAGCCAGCGTCCACGTCGACTGGCTCCCGAAAAATTACGTGCGGCGCGCGCGGAGTTCGAGCACATGATCGAACTAGGTATCTGCCAACCGTCGGACAGTCCCTGGGCAAGCCCACTCCACTTAGTGAAGAAACGTTCTGGTGAGTGGCGCCCATGTGGCGATTACAGGCTGTTGAACGCAGCAACTGTCCCGGACAGATACCCAATTGCACACCTCTACGATTTTTCGTACAAGTTACGAGGGTGCAATGTCTTCACTACCCTGGATCTCACCAGGGCATACCATCAAATTCCGGTAGCACCAGAAGACATCCCCAAGACCACAGTCATTACACCTTTCGGACTCTTCGAGTTCAAAGTGATGACTTTCGGTCTCAGGAATGCCGCACAGACATTCCAACGTTATATCGACACGGCTTTACGTGGTCTTAATTGCTGCCATGCATATCTTGATGACATTCTCATCGCCCCCAAAGACCACGCCGAACATAAACGCCACTTACGTCAGGTCCTAGAGCGCCTCCGCGATTTCGGTCTTGTCATCAACCCAGATAAGTGTCAATACGCCAAGGAGCAAATCACCTATCTGGGTTATGTCGTTGACAACCAGGGCATTCGCCCACTACCAGACCGTGTGGAGGCCCTCATGAAGTATCCTCGACCTACTAACGTGAGTGAGCTTCGTCGATTTCTGGGCATGCTTAACTTCTATCGTCCTACGCTGAAGAACGCTGCCCGAATTCAAGCTCCGCTCAACGAATTCTTAAAAGGAGCTAAGCGCAATGATAAGCGCCCTATTAGTTGGACAGAAGTCTCTGATAGAGCATTCCAACTGTCCAAAGAACAACTGGCAAATGCCACATTACTCCGATAACCCCTCGAGGGAGCGGCACTTTCTATCCAATGCGACGCATCGGATACCGCAATCGGAGCCGTCCTTGAACAGGACATTGAAGGCCGCCCGGAACCACTTGGTTTCTTTTCAAGGAAGCTGAGTCCCACTGAGCGACGTTACAGCGCCTACGACCGTGAATTGCTCGCGATCTACAGCGCTGTTAAATACTTTCGTCATATGATAGAAGGACGTTCGCAATCCATCTTAACAGACCACAAGCCATTGGTCTATGCGTTCCGGAAGAAGTCGGGAAAAGCCTCCCCCCGACAAGAGCGTCAATTAGACCTCATTGGGCAATATTCTACGGAGATAAGGCATATCTCCGGTAAACAAAATGTCACGGCGGACGCCCTTTCTCGAATCGATACGATTCATTTGCGTACCGCCTTGAATAACACTGACCTTGCCCTAGCTCAAGAGGAGGACGAACAGCTCAAGTCCCTCCTAACTGCCGATACGGCACTAGAGCTCAAGAAAATTACCCTTCGCGACCCTTTGGGGGAAATCTGGTGTGATATCTCCACTGGAACCGGTAGACCTTACATTCCCGAGAAACTTCGTAAGGGCGTGTTCCAGGTTTACCACAACCCAGCCCACCCCAGCGGCCGAGCAACAGCCGCTGCTGTCCGTCGCAAATTCATTTGGCCCCGGATGAACAAAGATCTCACCGGTTGGGCCCGTGCTTGTCTCCAGTGCCAGCGCTGCAAAGTAGCGCGACATAATGTACTGGAGCCAGCGCAGTTCAAGCTTCCCGCGGCACGCTTCGCCCATGTCCACATAGACATAGTGGGACCGCTTACTCCATCAAGAGGATTTTCTTATATCCTCACTATGATGGATCGCTGCACGCGATGGCCAGAGGCGACACATATCCGGGCAGTTACTGCCGAATCAGTCGCCAAGGCTTTTTATCCAACTTGGGTCACACGCTTCGGTATACCAACCACCTTAACTTCGGACCGAGGTCCACAATTTGAGGCGACAATTTTTAGGCAGCTAACAAATCTTCTCGGCTGCCAAAGAAGTCGTACCACCGCCTACCACCCGCAATCCAATGGGATGATAGAGCGCTGGCATAGATCCCTCAAGGCCTCACTCATGTGTCATAACGACACCCAATGGTTCGACGCCCTGCCCACTGTCCTCCTCGGCCTGAGGACAAGTATTAAGGAGGATCTGGGAGCTTCGGCAGCAGAGCTTACCTACGGTACCAACCTCCTGCTTCCAGGAGAACTTTTCCTGAATGGCGAAACACCGCGTGACCAACTTCGTGAATTGAGACATCTCCGTGACCTGCTACGTAAGGTTAGGGCAACCCCTGTAACCAGGCACGGCTCCAAAAAACTTTTCGTCCACCCCGAACTGCACAGCTGCACGCACGTCTTTGTCAGGGTGGATAAGGTCAAAAAACCCCTGGACCCACCTTATGATGGCCCATTCAAAGTCTTCCGCCGCATCAGTGACCGCGTCTTCGAGATCGACATCAGAGGCAAGCGATCCACGGTCAGCGTCGAAAGGCTTAAGCCCTGTTTTCTGGAAGCTTCCGCTCCAGAATCACCTCCATCTACTGACACTACTCCTACTCCACCAGCACAACCTCCCCGTACTCGCGCTCAAGCGCGCGCACATACCCAACTAACCTCCTCCTAATCTGCCTTACCTGTTTCGTGACTACGTCACTGGGGAGGGAGTGATGTGGGGCTTTTCAGGGCCCGAAGAGCCATACATCGCTCGATCCCCACTATTCCGAGCGATGCGACTTACCTCGAAGTCGAACCTTCAGCAAGGTTACGTAACCTTGCTACGGCATTTACCGCCAGCCAAATTGCTGGAATTAATTCAGTTACCCAATAGGATAACTGACATGAATATCTTTTAGGCAGCTTACCTTTCTTTGGGGGTTTTCTCCAAACCCCCTTTTCTCCACCACCATACCTGAAAACATTAAGTCCACGGCAAAGATTATCATCTAGCCGTGGCATCGAAAATTTCATCCTCGGGCATGCATTGCACCCAGTGCATCTCGTTCCCATTGCCTTATGCCATGGAAACAAAATCAATACAGAGTTCCTAGGTTACTCGTTTTTTTTTTTGTTTGTCCATGGCACCCCTAGTATGCGGCTACCAGGTCCCATCAGTTTGCCATCGCCGACAATGTTTCGGCTGATGCAAAGCAAACATTTCACTAATTACCAGCAATATCTGGTTTCCTATTATCGGTCTCCACCGATCAAGGACCGCAAACAAGCAACGAATTGGATGCAGCCATCAAGTGTTTACTTTTAACATCTGGCAATGGCTGCACCCTATATTCGTTGCAATACCAAAACATAGCATTTGCACCACAGATTGTTTATGGTATATCCAATTCCCTATTAACGGCCGCCAACCGTCGGCGGACCTGGGAAATTTCACACCCATCAACCCAAATGTTGATTTATGGCCTCTCCTAGGGTGACCAAATCTTCGGCTCGTGTTGCTATTACCCCAGATGGTTCGGTTGCCGGCAAGTATTACACAATCAATTGTGTACACAGCCGCAGGCCAGGCATTGTTTGTATACGCGGGAGATGCAGTTGCGACGCTGGCATCCATCCTCGATCACCGGACGATCGTATGCGATGCATACACATATATGCGAAATGTATGCCTATTCCCCGGTCCAATCACGATTGACTAACTCGAGTTAATCGTGCAGCTCCTCCCCTTTTACGGTTTTCTTTGCGGTGTCTTTCTGTCGGCAGTGAAGAAAAGTCAGTCGAGTGTTTTCCTTTGAAGAAGTTAGTGTGGTGTAGTACTTTGTGGCTTTTAAAAGATGCTGGGCAATTAGATAACAAAAACAAGTAGTTATTCAGATTGAATCCAATGAAGCCGTTCGATAATTTATATGTTTTTTTTAATGTAACAACAAAAGCCACTAATAAGAGATCTGTGATGTCTTCATTGCTTCGTTGACCCAGTCGAGTCTCTGTCTTTCGTTTTTTATCAAGTTTAAAAATAATAAGGAGTCAGATAGTAACCACCGCGGAGTGTATTATAATAAAATTCATTATCGCGAGTGCCGAAAACTTAATAAACAGTTTAATACATTGTTAACCAACTCAACTTTGGCGGAGTGCATATGAACAATGATTATAAGATAGATTACCGTGAATGTGAGAAATTGTAACTCAGTGAATAAATAAGACAAAATATTTTTATACTATACACCATAAACAAGAAATAAACAATTTACATCGAATTCCAATCTACGGCGTTTCATTTCTTACATTCGTTTGGCTTGCTTTTGTGACAGTTGTTTCATCGGACTTAGACAGTCAGTGGGTGTTAGCTGAATCCGCACCCGTGCTTGGTGCTATAGCTAAACCTCCCCACAATGTTTTCTGTTCTCTCATTCTTCGTGTCCGTCAATTACCCTATTAACAAAAGTTACTCATACTTTGACGGGCGTGAGGTTGAGAGAGCAGCGGCGTTGTCTCTTTTGCTTGTCCTGTGTGTAGAAAGAAATATGAATTTCAACCCCAATTCACACCAGTCGCTAACCATCACCTAAACGGAGCACACGTCTCCTCAGTCACTTTTCAATCACCATCGCGTATAGTCACGCTGCCTCAAGAGACACATCTCAATAGCATAAGTGTAAAGTCGCGTCGCAGAGTTAATCTATAAAAGAACTTACAAAATAAGACGAAAAATTATTAATGTTAAGCTTTCTTTAGAGTGTCAAATAGTATATTGCGTGCGTTTAGAATACATCTAGTTAAATAAGAATACCGGTGAACAGACTGGAGCTGTAAATAAAAAAAATAAAAAAAAAAAACTTTAAATAAATAAAAAGGCATTTTTTCATTTCTTCGGGTGAACTATTGTTTTCGCAGTGACGGTGCAGTGGGTTAAAGTGAATCTCGTGCCATACGCTGGCAACAATACTTTTACCCCCACAGATTAACTCAGCAACAGTACATGGAAGAACTTAATTCAATTTTTGGCGATGAAGCTCCATCAAGGACCAGTGTTTAGCGATGGTATGGTGAATTCGATCGTGGTCGTACTTCACTCCAAGATGAATTTCGTGAAGGTCGTCCAAAATCAGTTGTTGTTCCGAAAACCATTGATGCTGTGCGCGAACTGATATTGGAAGATCGTCGAGATTGAGACAACCTTAGGCGTTAGTGGGACCAGCATACATTCAATATTGCATAAACATTTGACTGTCAAAAAAATTTGTTCGCGTTGGATCCCACACAATTTGTCAATCGCCCAAAAAAATGCTCGTGTCAATTGGTCGAAAGAAATGCTCAAAACATACGGTCGCGGTGCTTCGAAACACGTCTATGACATCGTGACAGGTGGTGAATCGTGGATTTACGCGTATGAGCCCGAAAGTAAACAGCAGTCGACTGTCTGGGTGTTTCAAGATGAGTCAAATCCGCGCACGAAGCACTTCCAAGCAAATGGTCGCCTGTTTTTTTTTCGGAAAAACTGGACATGTTACAACCGTATCACTAGAACAACGCAGAACAGTCAATTCTGAGTGGTACACAACCATTTGTTTGCCAGTTGTCTTCCAAGAAATCAGGAAAACCAACCGTCGAAGACGGATCACTCTTCACCACGACAATGCGAGCTCACACATCGGCTGCGACAACTGCATTTTTGAGCACCCAAAACATCGATTTGATGGTTCATCCGCCGTATAGTCCTGACTTGGCACCGAATGACTTCTTTTTATTCCCGTACGTAAAAAACAAACTGAGAGGTCAACGTTTTTCGACACCTGAAGAAGCGGTTGCTGCATTCAGAACGCATGTGTTGGAGATACCTCAATCAGAGTGGCAAAGTGCTTCGACACTTGGTTCAAACGCATGCAAAAGTGTATAGATCTTCATGGGGAATATTTTGAAAAACAATAAAGTGATTTTCGATGATCAATATTTGTTTTTGTTCTCTAATCCCGAAATATAAAAGGCATCCCTCGTACGTTATATATATATATATATATATATATATATATATATATATATATATATATATATATATATATATATATATATATATATATATATATATATATATATATATATATATATATATATATATATATATATATATATATATTCTCGCATATATTCTCCGTCGTGGGATGACGGATTTTTTTACAGTAATTTAATAAATATATATTAACGACTTACGGTCTGTCCTGGGTCTTGCTGGATCTTCTGGATTTACTTGTCCTTCGTCCTGACTGGTTCTAGGCCTAGGTTGTCCTTTAACACAGGGTTCCAGATCCGAGGAAATTCTGCAAATGATCCGGCATTCGGCTCTTTTGGGAGAGATGCAGATCAATATTTGATTTTGTTCTCTAATCCCGAAATATAAAAGGCAACCCTCGTATAAGAGCAATCCTGTTAGCCATACAAGGACAGATTGCTGGATTTGAAAAAAAACTGACTGAACAAGAGGCCCGAATAGATATTATTTATTCGTCCTCGTTCTCAGACAACCCAACATACCACAATGAACTATCCAACTAATTTAACACTAAAAATTATTGCTGTGAATGTAAATTCACTAATCCACGTGGAAAGGTGGGTTAATCTCGGTAACAGCTTGAAGCCGAACGCTCCGATGTACTTCTGGCAAGCGAAACCAAGCTAAACCAGAGGCACAAATTGGGCTACAAAAATTATAAAGTCGATAGACGAGAACGTCCACATGCCACACAAGGAGGTGGAGTTGATATCACACCAAACGCAAGAGGTAATGCACTATTCAACTGGTTGCAAACAAATGCAACAGAATATAAACTAGAATTATACGTTACAAGTACACCATCTTATCCAAGAGGAAACTCCTTTTTGGACTTACTTATGATGGATGAGAAACTACAATTATTAGATACGGATCTAAATACTCGAAATTGCCTTCGCACAATCAGGTATGATAGTGACCATTACGTCTTCGGCACCGTATTACATGTTCCAAACGAACATACAATACTTCAGCAGTACGACCAGATACATTCGTTCGTTTTCCGAAAAGCACACTGGCCGCGATTTGATCGCATAATAAAAAGAGAACTATGCTCCAATGAATCTCCGACTAATAGAAACCTTCGAAATGAGGAAATAAACCTTTATCACTCAAAGATGGACAACATTGTCATCAAAACAATGCACCGTTCCATTCCAAAAGCGCCTCATATGGAGGAGCATCTTATTGATACAGAAACGCAACTATTGATGCCCTGTATAGACAAAAAAGCCCTCTGCTCTCCCAGCTCAAACTGCTCTACAGACAGTTCAGCGTTCCTTATAGCCAGGAAATAAACACAATTAAGTCATTGATTATAAACGTTCAAAAGCTGATCCGTGACAACTACAGATCAATAATTAATGAAGAATGGAAACACAAAATTGTCTCCATTAAAACCAGTGGCAGGAATATGTTTCCGCGAATAAATAAATTATTTAGAAGAAAAAATCTTAATGGCATTCCCTGCCTTTGACTCCCGAGAGTCGTCAAATACTGCTGAATGCAGGACTCACCCCGGAACACATCAACTCCAACGAAGAACTAATAGTAGTCGAGGATCCACAAGAGAAAGCGAACTCAATAGGCGCCTGTTTGGGGCAATGCACAGAGTGAATGAATCCATGCATTCTAACCTCGACATCGAAAACAGAGTTATCCAAAGCCATATTTCGCTGCCCAATAAACGGCAAAGTTGGGAGTCCGACAAAAGTTTCAACGTCTTCAGTGAAAACAATAGAGCGGATGCGCCGCTTAGAAATTTGCACACAAATATATTTGTGAACAAGAATGTACTCATGGACATCCATTAAAAACAAGAACTCCTCTGGAATAGATGGTATTCCGAATACTGTTCTTAAACATTTGCCTCCGGCAGCGCTGAAAATTTACACTACCTTCTTCAATAACGCTCTAAATAATGCATACATTCCCAGACGTTGGAAACTTGCAGTAGTCCACCTCATCCCCAAAAATGGAAATGACGGGAGGAATCCCACCAATCTTCGCTCGATTAGTCTGCTTCCAAACATTAGCAAAATATTCGAGAAAATCATAAATAAACCATTGATAAACTGGTGTCATGAAAATTACATCATTCCGAACAACCACTTTGACTTTAGAGCGGGGCACGACACAGTTCATGCAGCTACAAAACTTGTTTCCGATATACAGTGGAACAAGGCAAAACGACAATCCACAGACGTATGTTTGGTTGACTTTGAAAAGGTCTTCGATACCGTATGGTTAGAAGAACCTGTATATAAATTAACAAATCTAGGTTTGCCCGAATATCTGTTATACATCATTTACGACATGATAATGGATAACCAATTTGTGGTAACATGTGGGGACAACATCTCCAATAAAAGTTTCCATATTAAAAATGGGTTACAGCACCTTCAATATTTATACTAGTGATCTAGTTGGGTCTCTTAATCATGCTATTGCATATGCCGATGGTATTGTGGTTTACAGATCAGGAAAAAAGTCGATGCGATAAACAGACTTCTTCAATATGACTTCAATAAAATCAAACTCTTTTGTGACGATTGGAAATTGAAAATTGTTGGAAAGGGAACGCTTACAGAGTGTTCTGGTAACAACCTTAGTAGTTCTAGCGCCGGATAGGTGGCGCTTAGGTCAACAAGCAGGGCATATATAAACAGTGGCACCGATGACTTTCTCTCTCTCTCTCCTTTCGCCACTGGGCCTGTCGTCAACACTATTTAATTCAAGATTTAACTTAAGACCAAATGTTAACTTCTGTTTTACAAATATCATTCATACAAATAAAGTCTCATTTCCAACAGGTTATGGGCCCAGTCTAACGCCGGAATAAATAGTGAGGTTAAAGCACGCGTCGACGGAACACGTGGCGACAATACGTGAGGACCCAAAAGTGACGCCAAGTAATCGGTACGATGCAGGACAGAATGAAGACAAATATTCCGTTGTTAAATGGAGGAAATTACATACCCTGGAAGACAAAACTTAAAGCAGTACTGGTTCGAGATGAGTTATGGGAAGTGATGAATGAGCCGGCACCCACGCTGAAAGACACCGAGTGGAAAAAGAAAAACAACAAAGCCATGGCATATATAACTCTGAGTGTCGAAGATAATCAGTTAGTGCACATACGTACGGAAGAAGCGTACAAAGCGTGGCAAGCGCTAACAAAGAAGCATGAACGTTCAACGTACGGAAGCAGGCTATATTTGAGAAGGAAACTGTACGGAATACAGTACAAAGGCGGACCAATGAGTGACCACATGGATGCCATCATGACAGTGATTGTACTGCTCCGAGGATCAGGCAAGCCACTCGAGGATGAGGAAGCCGTAGCTATTCTACTGGTGACCCTTCCGGAATCGTACCCGGGACTAGTCACTGCGCTCGAGGGCCGTGACGAGAAGGATCTCACAATCGAGTACGTAACAGGGAAGATTATGGACGAATACCAGAGAAGGACAGAATCTCAAGGCTCGAGCAGCGCAGGTTCAGAAGTGGCCCTCAAATCAGCAGGTCCAGGTAAACATGACCTAAAGAAGGGACATCTCGACAAAGGTTCAAACTTCCAGAGAGAAAGGAAAGACAAACAGGAAATTCGTACATGCTACCATTGCCAGAAACCAGGACATCTAAAACAGGATTGCAAATGGTACAAAGCAATGAAGAAACAAGCCAGGGCAGGGATAGAAAAGTCAAAGACGCCGAGGGCTGACGCCAATCAGAAGCAGTTTCCCTCCCAAGCGAGAGATGACACGAGGATCCAAGACGGCGGACAAGATGGCTGGCTTGTGGACTCGGGAGCAACGAGCAACATGACAAACAACCCAGCCTTTTTCGACGGCATCCGGGATTTGAACAAACTAATTTATTTGGCGGGTGGATCAAAAATAATGGCAACTGGGATAGGAGATGGCTACCTACCATGCATCGTGAAAGACGATCAAGTCCAGAAAGTAAGGCTGACAGATGTCCTGTACATTCCCAAACTTGATGGCAATTTAATTTCAGTTCGGAGAATCATCGATAAAGGATACGAAATAGTATTCAAGGACAACGGATGCCAAGTCCTTCAAGGAAAGGAAGTAGTAGCTGTAGCAGACAACGACGGCGGTTTGTACAGGCTGAAATTGGAAGGAGTAAAGGAGCAGGCACACCTGACCAGAGAAGCAGCGTGCATCCACGATTGGCATCGGCAATTAGAACATCGAGATTTAGCAGCTATCAGACAAATGGCTGGCTCTGGACAGATAACCCGAATACGCATCTCTCCGTGCAAGTGTGAATCAACCTGTGAGAGCTGCATCAGAGGAAAGCTGAGCCAGAAGAAATTCCCACAGGCACAGAAGAGAGAAAGGAAACCGGGGATGCTGATCCATTCGGATCTGTGCGGGCCGATGGAGGCACAGACACCGAGCGGAAACAGATATTTCCTGACCCTCATCGACGATTTTTCTCGTTTCACAGATGTCAGGCTAATGAAATCAAAAAACGAGGTAACCGATGCAATTAAAGATTATGTTGCAGCAATTGGAAACAGATACGGCAGAAAACCAGTGGCAATCAGGTCGGACAACGGAAAGGAGTACGCCCCAAGGAATTGCAAGACTTTCTTCGACGAGAAGGAGTGGAGCAGCAATTCGCGGTCGCATACACGCCACAGCAAAACGGAGTGGCGGAACGGAAGAATTGGACGCTGGTCGAATCCGCGAGGTGCATGTTGTTTGAAGCTGGACTGGACAACCGGTTCTGGGCAGAAGCAGTGCTGACAGCGACATATCTGCAAAACAGGATGGCGAGCAGAAGCATCGGCAAAACACCGGTAGAACTGTTTACGGGTGAAAAGCCAGACCTGTCGCACGTAAAAACCTTTGGCTCCAAGGTTTTTTCATTCATCCCAAAAGAAAAACGAAGAAAGTGGGATGTCAAGGCACGAGAAGGAGTTCTGGTGGGGTACCATGACAACACTACAGGATATCGAGTTCTGGACCCGTCAACGAACGAGACCTGGATTAGCAGATCAGTCAAGATCATCGAGAACCCAATTGAGCGAAGGAAGAGCTGCCATGAAGAGAAGAAGAACAAGAAGCTACCAGGGCGATACGTCACATACGAGATGCCAGACGGTGAAGAACCAGAAGGAGAAACCGACTCTGGGGAAGAAGGCCAAGACTCGGATGGAGAGACAATCGACTTGAGAGGTCAAGAAGGGCGAAGGGAAGGCGATTCCACAGGCGAACAATTCCAAACATCCCCATCAGTACAAAGAATAGTTTCTCAACGAAGCAACAAAAATGTACCACCACCGAGGCTGGGGTACAAAGTGAGAGCCTGCATCGTAAGAGAACCAAATGATTGGAAAGATTTGTTACAGATGTCACCCAGAGAGCAGAACCCATGGCGAGTGGCGGCCGAAGAAGAGATGAAGGCACTGAACGACCACCAAGTCTGGGAAATGGCAGATCTTCCTCCAAACAGAAAGGCAGTTTCGTGTAAGTGGGTTTTCAAGGGCAAGACCGATAACACCTGCAAACATTTCCTTTCTCAACGACAATTGATGCTTTCAACGCATTACCTAGAAATTCCTGAAAAGAATTTCTCCCACAAGGGCATTCCCGCATGCATCAATGCATCTCTGCATTAGCGATCAAGAACCCAATTCTCGATTAGTGTAAATATTCACACTAGAATCCTACCCTTGAGTCGCCATAGATGCCATTTACAATCGACATAGATGCTATACACAACCGTCATTGCGTAACCATCTAAATTGCTTCTCAATGACTTGCAACTATTGATTCAGCTGCAAACACTTCTCCCAGAAATGCTCCTTTGTTTGAATCTCCAAACAATCACCAACTTCGCGCTTAGCCGCCGGATTCGAATTCAATTGAATAAACAAATGCAAATAAAGAATCCGTTTCTTAAAACGACCAAAGATACGATATACAAATTATACGATGTATCCCAAACCTATTAGGTGTACAACCTTGCTTCCGCCGTTTTTTCCCGAAATTCGAGGCTTTATTGTAAATACTAATACAAGTCCTTCCATTTAAATCTAGTGATAATTTATTTTAATGTAAAATAAAAGAAACCATTATAAAGGAAAAAAAACGAACTATTAGGTGTACAGCTTTGCTTCCGCCGTTTTTTTTTTCCGAAATTCGAGGCTTTATTGTAAAAAAATCGCCGTTCTTGAAGCGTTGAAACTGCTCTCGGCACGTTCTTTCACTAATAGCGGCCTCACTATAGGTATTTGAGAGCATTCGATGAGCCTCAGCCGCAGATTTCTTCATATTAAAGCAGAAAATTAAAACCTCCCGCAAATGACGAGAATTTGGCTCTTAAGCTGACATGTTTAATCGAGAATAACTTTATGATGCAGACACAAATCGACTAATATTTCAATGGCGTTATGTTTACAAATACCTAAGCTTATTGTATGGCATCTATGATCTATTTATTTCAACTACCACTTACCGCTACAGCCATCTATTGCAAAACGGCGGAAGCAAAGTTGTACACCTGATATTTGCACCTAATGAGTGGCTGCGTATTTATTTAGCTGAACCCTCATTACAGAACAATGCCTTAGGTCGCTTTTGGTGATTAACTTTTGGCTGAACTTGTGATTGATGGGGAATGAACTGAACCCGTGCCGTACGCCGACACACCATACTTCGCCCGCCACAGGATAATCGGAAAAACGTTTTCATTGTAGGAAGCAATAATCTTCCGCTGCAAATGAAAACTGTTGTCAGGCAGCTTGGTATTTGGATTGATCCATATCTATACTTTGATAAGCACATAGCAGCCGCCCTCTCCACAGCTAAAAGTGCATATGCAATGACAAGTAGTCTGTTCTGAAATAGTCTCCTAGATCACAAAGTTAAAATATTAGTGTATGGTTGTCCGGTATGGTTTAAGGTTTCCCCATCCTACATGGGAAAGTTTCGCATGTTCGAGACGCAGTGCCTGCGTTCCTGCCTCGGATTACATAGAACACCTGAGTCTCCATACAGGAAATTCTATCCTAATAAGACACTGTATGACAAATCAGGATTGAATAGGATAGACAATTTCATTATCAAAATTATTCGCGGTCAAACTGCAAGGGCAATGTGCTGCGAAAATAATCTTACCTCAAGAGCATACTACCCCAATGACATGTATCTGGAGAATACGCTCCAAAATGGGTTTATCCCACCTGAAGCGTTCCCTCTCTTGGATAGAAAAGATCTCGTCCAAGACAATGTTATACACAGAAACCAAAGACTCCAATAATATAACATATAGTTCCATATAACATGTATATTTGCATATAGCGTGCTGGGGGCAAGTGTAACATTAATATATACTTACATATAACATGTATACTCTACTTTGCTGCAGCCAAATGAAACATTAACATGCGTATAACATGTATTATGCACGCATGTAGCCCATAACCTTACATTTGCGTGCCAGTTATGATTTTAGGTATTCGTCGAAACCAAAACTACAACATAAGAGAATTACGACCAAAACATTTTTACACCAATCGTTGAATAGTCGGAGTCTTTCTTTTGTTTTCTTCCACTTTTTATTTTTGTTGTATCTTTCATTCCATTAAGAGAGTTGCTAGTTTGTACAATTTAACTTAATTATCTTCAAACCTCAAAAGCCATTAGCTTACTTTATTCACTTTCTTTTGGTCAGCTTATAATATCTACACCTTTTTGGTTTGCGTTAACTAATTTTAAGTTTTTGTGTTAAACTTTATTTTGTTTACTTTATTTAATTTTATCTTACAGTGTTTGTATTTTTCTTGTTTGCTTTAATTAAACTTAACTGCTTGTGTCACGCTCTATTTTGTTTACATTATTTATTTATTTTTATTTTTTTTTTAACGACTTTTCTTTAGGTCTCTTTTCTTTTCACATAGAATATTCACTAAACCTTTCTTCAGAACGTTAATTTACTTCGGACCGCACTAACATCGAAACTCAACTCTCAGAAAACTATAAATAAACGACTCTACTTTCGGACTCTTCCGGTCCATTCACTCAACTATTGAATCGCCACCAGACTTCCTGACCAACCACCGACTGCCTTCCAATCTTGTTCGTACTTCATTACCTTACGTCGGGGTCAACACCTCCCGATTACGATAATGCAATTTTATTTCGCAGTGACCTGATTTCCGAATTTTAACTTCAATTCGCAATTGCTTTGTACTGCGGCGTCAGCCGATATTTCTTCATCGATTTGAGCCACAGTTCGACATCCGCAATTGCGAACTGACCTAGTAAATTCTTGTATTTGACTTAATCCGTTGGTTTCGATTACTTGATGTGGGAGTGGGACTTCCTGAAGCGCGACTATGTCCATTTTATATTGCTTCGCGTTTTCTACGACTGTCTGTATCGCACCTGGTTTATATAACTATCAAACATTCCACGAGCCGACGCGTATATCCCGCTTTTTCCGTTTTCCCTACGTCTTCTTTTTGCAAAGTCGGTGTTTTCTTGATGATTTGTCGCCTTATGGTAGTGTGGGCTCATCACACCTACGCCTACCGGGTTTTTCGTGAGATTGTTTTTTGTGTATTGATCATTCATTTCGTGGGAACATTCTGGGGTTTCAAATATTCGACCATGTCAGAGCCCCTCTTTGATAGGATAAGGTCTTCTTACTGCTCTGCTTCGGCCCGGTGCAAGGGAGGCGCTGTGATAATATAGCCGGTATACCCCTGGCTGCAAACCAACTAATGGGAACGGTGACGCGTAACATCCTGGATTAGGGGTGGTAGATCTTTGTGTGTTACTCCTCGCTAGCCTGTCTGACATGGGTGGCCCTACTGGAAGCGTATACTTTCGTCAGGATAGCCTGAGTGATTCATCGTAGTTTAAGTCCCCACACCACGTCAAGGTTTCTACCAAGCGGGTACAATATATACACATTAATGTATAAAATTAGCAGATTATCAAAGTAAATTTTTCAATAAAAAAAAAACGTTTAAAAATATGCCCAAAATAACCATACTGAAAGGCGATTGTCTATGACATTACTTATCCCAAGTTGAAGATCCGTTCGAATCTTGCTTCAACGACGTCACTGTCCACCCCAGGGCCGAAAAGACGATGCTTGTCACATACCTACCGCAGGAACGTCAAAGAATCAGACGTACAACTATTGTACAATCAAAAAATCTCAACAAACAGGCACGAATATTTCCATCCTTTGTGGTTGTTCGTCGTCACCCTTATTCTCATCGGCCTCTTCCAAAATCACGAAACACACACAGCAAGTCTTTATGGTAAACGTAAACTTAAAAGTATACAGTCCGAGTATGTTAATAATGACAGCCGACTTCGACCCCCGTCAATCGCACGATCTAGTTAATTCGAGCCATCTGCAGACGCTATGATCTCGGTCCGCACCCTTAATATAAACATACCGGATCACAGCAGAGCGGATCCGGGCTCATGGGTCCAAGAACACGATTCTGAGCATAACTCAGCTAACGTTCGAAGGATACGGATCGTTCTATCCCGCGTCTTTCTAGTGTGTGCACCTGTATGTGAAAGTGTGGCCGTCACTGAGAACGGTTGTATAGTCATTGAACTCGTAGCCAAAGTGTTATGCAAGCTGCGCGTAAAACATATAATTAATATTAATTAAACCCAAAATAGGGTGCAACTATGAATGAAACGACAATGTGCCAAGTGCCCGTCTAAAACTCTCGTTGAAAACACATCGTTCGCCGCTCGTCCACAACAAATTTACAGTATTATCGCGTACACGTGTGTGCTGACGTGTCTACCGCCGTGTATACACCAAACGACCAATAAAAAACTGTGTGTGTTCTTAATGTGTATGCGTGTGAAAGCAGATGTTCTCTGCATGTTGCTTCACAAATAAAACAATTGAACTAACGGTGGAAACAAATAATGGAAAAAAGAAAAGCAATGTTAAAAGTGATTTCAAAGAGGAGGCCCAAAGCCCAGCCAAACGTCCTTGCCAAACGGCATAAAGCCAACCCAACCAACAAGGAAAAACTCATACAGAAGGAATGACCACTCCTGATAAGCCACATTATTCCGGAGAAGGGAATACATTTAAAGAACTGGCAACAGAAGACCACAAAACCAGCAATACAGAAATGAGTGACATAGCTGTCGAACGTGCTCAATTTATTGCGGAGTTATACAAAAAGAAAGAGCAGCTCTCCAAAAAGAAGAACGATTTGGAGCGACAAATTAAAAAAGCCTTATCGGAAAGTAACACCCAACAGCAAGAGCAGAAACAACAACAGCAGCAACAGCAGCAGCAACAACTGCTGGTAAAACCGCAAACAGCAGCCAATAAAAAGGAGAAAGTGCCTCCCATCGCATTTAGTTTTATGGAAGCTAAGGACCTAATTAAATTGGGTAAGTTAACATGCAGACATTTTAAAACGAAAAACTTAAATAATAATAAAATAAGTTTTTTATGCGATCGTTTAGATGACTATCATAAAATTAAATCTGCTCTAAGGGAAGCAAGTAGTGAGTACTTCACGTACACACCTAAATCGGAGAAAACTATCTCCATGTTACTTAAAGGAGTTGGTCCTTCTTTTTCCTCCGAAGAACTCCTCTTGGAACTACAAACTGTCGAAACTGAAAGCTTAAAATTCACTGATGTGAAGCCATTCTCCACTTCTCTCCCGAAGTCGCAACCGCAAGTTGCCATTCTTCATTGTCTCCCTAAGTCCCAACAGCAAAGTCGATGCACTTAGGAATATTAAAGTTATTTTCCACCAAACAATAATTTGGGAAACAATATGGAAAGTTGACCGTGTGTTGCAGTGCATGCGGTGCCAACGATCCGGCCACGTTGCATCTAACTGATGTATGGAATTTAGATGTGTAAAGTGCCAAAACAATCATACCGTAGGAGAATGCCCCTTAGGTAAAGAACAGGTTCAGGATAGAAGCAAACTATCTTGCGTTCTGTGCAAAAATACAGGTCACCCGCCAACTTTAGAGGTTGTCCGAAATTCCAACAACAACAAGCCAAGTTGGAATTTAAAAAAAAAAACAACTTGAATAAGAGAAACAAATGAACGTTCGTTCTTGTAATAACTTCGTTGTGTATCATTCGCTCAAATTGCCGGTAGTCCATTAAACTCAAACTTCGCACCACAGGGAAGTAATGTCACAAAATCTTCCGCACCTAGCATATCATTTTCTCAAATGGCTAGTAATCCAATTAATACAACGGCGGCGGAACTTTCCCGCAACGTCATAAAAGCACCCGCTGCAGAGGCAAATTCAGATATAAGAGCAATCCTGTTAGCCATACAAGGTCAGATTGCTGGATTTGAAAAAAACTGACTGAACAAGCGGCCCGAATAGATATTATTTATTCGTCCTTGTTCTCAGACAACCCAACATACCACAAATGATGAACTATGCCACTAATTTAACACTAAAAATTATTGCTGTGAATGTGAATTCCCTAATCCACGTGGAAAGGAGGGATAATCTCGGTAACCTGCTTGAAGCCGAACGCCCCGATGTGCTTCTTGCTAGCGAAACCAAGCTAAACCAGAGGCACAAATTGGGCTACAAAAACTATAAAGTCATTAGACGAGATCGCCCACACGCCACGCAAGGAGGTGGAGTTGCTATTTTAATTAAGAAAGGCCTTCACCACAAGGTCGTTTACAGCACAGCTGTACACAAATTTCAACTGCTGGAAGCCTGAATTATAGATATACCTTTGAAAAGTCAAAGGCATCTATACGTGGTATCTGTGTATGCACCTGAAGCTCCTCAGTGTTCGCAATTTATCCTTTTTCGTAATCTCAAGTTAGACTCGGAAAACAATTATTTTGTTCTGGGGGGAGATTTCAACTCCAAACACAGTGCTTGGGGTGATATCACGCCGAACACAAGAGGTAATGCACTGTTCAACTGGTGGCAAACAAATGAAACAGAATATAAACTAGAATTGTACGCTACAAGTACACCATCTTATCCAAGAGGAAACTCCTTTTTGGACTTACTTATGATTGACGACAGACTACAATTATTAGGCACGGACCTAAATACTCGAAATTGCCTTCGCACAATCGGGTATGATAGTGACCATTACGGCCTCGGCGCCGTTTTAGATGTTCCAAACGAACATGCAATACTTGAGCAGTACGACCAGATACATTCGTTCGTTTTCCGAAAAGCACACTGGCCGCGCTTTGATCGCATAATAAAAAGAGAACTATGCTCTAATGGCATAGACCCTCCAACTAATAGAAACCTTCGAATTGAGGAAATAGATCATTATCTCTCAACGATGGACAACATTGTCATCAAAACAATGCACCGTTCCATTCCAAAAGCGGCGCACATGGAGGAGAATTTTAATAGATATAGAAACTCAACTATTAATGCCCTCTATAGGCAAAAAAGCGCTCTGCTCTCCCACCTCAAACTGGTCTACAGACAGTTCAGTGATCCTTATAGCCAAGAAATAAAGACAATTAAGTCATTGATTAAAAACGTTCAAAAGCTGATCCGTGACAACTACAGATCAGTAATTAATGAAGAATGGAAACGTAAAATTCTCTCCATTAAAACCAGTGGTAGGAATATGTTTCCGCAAATAAATAAAGCATTTAGAAGAATAGATCATGACATTCCCTGCCTTCGAGTCCCGAGGACTCCCGAGAATTGTCAAATATTGCTGAACGCAGGAATCACCCCGGAACACATCAATTCCAACGAAGAACTAATAGTAGTCGAGGATCTGCAAGAGAAAGCGAACTCCATTGGCGCCTGTTTCGAGGCAGTACACAAAGTGAATGAATCCATTCATTCTAACCTCGATATCGAAAACAGAGCTATCCAAAACCATATTTCGCTGCACAATGAACGGCAAAGTTGGCATTCCGAAAAAAAAAATGTCACCACCTTCAGTGGAAACAATAGAGCGGATGCGCCGCTTAGAAAATTGCACACAAATATATTTGTGAATAAGGATGAACTCATGGACATCCTTAGATCCATTAAAAACAAGAAATCCTCTGGAACAGATGGTATTCCGAATACAGTTCTTAAGCATCTGCCTCCGGAAGCGGTGAAAATTTACACTACCTTGTTCAATAACGCTCTAAATAATGCATACTTTCCAAGACGTTGGAAAATAGCAGTAGTCCATCCCATCCCCAAAAAGGGCAAGGACGGGAGCAATCCCACTAACCTTCGCTCGATTAGTCTGCTTCCAAATATTAGCAAAATATTCGAGAAAATCATAAATAGGGCATTGATAAGCTGGTGTGATGAAAACGACATCATTCCGAACAACCAGTTTGGCTTTAGAGCGGGGCACGACACAGTTCATGCAGCTACAAAACTTGTTTCCGATATACAGTGGAACAAGGCAAAACGACAATGCACAGGCGTATGTTTGGTTGACTTTGAAAAGGCCTTCGATGCCGTATGGTTAGAAGGACTTGTATATAAGCTATTAAATCTAGGTTTGCCCGAATATCTGTTATACATCATTTACGATATGATAATGGATAAGCAATTTGTGGTAAAATGTGGGGACAAAATCTCCAATAAAACTTTCCATATTAAAAATGGCTTACAGCAGGGAGCCGTGAATTCTCCCATTCTCTTCAATATTTATACTAGTGATCTAGTTGGGTCTCTTAATCATGCTATTGCATATGCCGACGATATTGTAGTGTACAGATCAGAAAAAAATATCGATGCCATTAACAGACTTGTTCAAGAAGACTTCAATAAAATTAAACGCTTTTGTGACGATTGGAAATTGAAAATTAACTCCCAAAAAACAGAAACCATCCTTTTCAGAACAGCTCTTTCTACAGCTTCAAGAGATACAAGGCATAATTGGAAAAACTTTTCCATTGTAGGAAGCAATAATCTTCCGCTGCAAATGAAAACTATTGTCAGGTACCTTGGTATCTGGATGGACCAATACCTATACTTTGATAAGCACATAGCAGCTGCCCTCTCCGCAGCTAAAAGTGCATATGCAATGACAAGAAGTCTGTTTCGAAATAGTCTCCTAGATCACAAAGTTAAAATAATTTCCTACTCAGTATTTATTCGTCCCATATTAGTGTATGGTTGCCCGGTATGGTTCAACGTTTCCCCATCCTACATGGAAAAGTTTCGCATGTTCGAGAGGCAGTGCTTGCGTTCCTGCCTCGGGTTACATAGAACACCTGAGTCTCAATACAGGAAATTCTATCCTAATAAGACACTGTATGACAAATCAGGACTGAATAGGATAGACAATTTCATTATCAAAATTATTCGTGGCCGCACTGCAAGGGCAATGTGCAGCGAAAATAATCTTATCTCGGGGGCATACTACCCCAATGACATATACCCGGAGAATACATTCCAAAATGGGTTTATCCCACCAGAAGCGTTCCCTCTCTTGGATATAAAAGGTCTTATCCAAAACAAGCACGGAGTCCCTATTATTTGTGCCAGGGACAAACGGATTCTTTATAAGAGTGATATATCAAATGCTGCAGTTTTCTTGCGATTTAGCATGGCAATAGGCGATCGAGATAAATCTATAAATGACCGATCCCATCCCAACTGGTGGTGGATTGACAATGAAGAAAGGATTTAATATCCCCAAATATAGTAACATCTTCAGACGCTACGCCTTCCCTTCCCATTCCTCACTTCCCTTTTCATATTTATTTATTCTTCCTTTTCATTTCCATTTTTCATTTAGATTCCTTTTCGTTTTAAAATTTCTTTATGTTAACATTTTTTGTTTTTTTTGTTATTAATTTTTTTGTAAACTTTTTTACCTTATATTATTTAAAAAAAAAAAAAAAATTAATAAATAAATGAATAAATAAATAAATAAATACAGAGAGAACTTCGTCTTCTAAAATATTCGGGTAATATAAAATATATAAAAATATAAAAATATAAAAATATTATTGTGCGCCGAAAGGCATTACACAAAATTGTATCGTGTAATTTAGAGTGCTCGAGTAGAGCCAGTAAATTATTTTAAGAATAAGAAAAGATTGTAAAATAGGATTTAGCATTTTAGTCCTAAGTCAACATTTGTTAAATTATTGTACAATAAATGGGTTATTCAATCAATCAATCAAAACACGATTCTGAGTTGCATCGTGTCTCGTTTCGGGACTTGTTTCGTTGAGTTAGTATGGAGTGGTGAATAGACGTGAGACAGAGCATAGCCTACGTCAGTTACGATTCTAATTGAGTTACCAATTGACAAAGGTGCCGCTTTATTGTAAAGTGCAAAAAGTCAGCTAAATTACCGTGAAACACAAGTTTTCGTGCTATTGTTCGGTTAAACTATGGCCCGTGAGGATTGCTGCGGTTTGCGTAGTACCCCAAGTCCGCCCGGTAACCCACATTCACCACAGAGTACCTTTTCTTCGTTGCATGTTCTTCATATGAGCTTACGGTCCTGAACCACAGCAATGGCGGCACTACATCATCCTGCGTTAAATCCTCTCCGATATCCGGTCAGTCCCTGTGGAAGTTTACACAACTCCAGCGCAATGATCAAGACATCAGTGTTACAGATGATGATGATGACACTCAACAGCATTACCAGCGACCCCTCATTCCACCCTTGGGTCGTGCAAAGCCGACTCGCTACTGGGGTAAGTTTCGTGCGTGGCGAGAGAACATTTCTCTCTCTAGTTAAAAGGGGGCCGGATCTCTCAGTGTAGATCATAATGGTGTGTGTGAATTAGCCGTGTAGATCACATTGTTTATCAATGAGCTGGAATTAAGGATAATCGAAATTGTACCAGGGAAAAAGAAAAAAGGGAAAACGAACCAAGGGCATCGTGGGGAATGCAGCTGAGTAGATACTCTGTGGCTCATTAGAGCAGCATTGGGTGCTAATGGATTTTAAATGCTTATAGGAATTGTGTATAGTATCTATTGCCGGTGGGAAAAATCGGATTCTTTGTTTGCATTTGTTTATGCTTATTCAGTTTGGGCGGCTATGCGCGAGATGTGGTGATTGTTTGTCGGTTGGACAAACGGATCGTGGTGATTGGTATTGCAGCTGTGTAAGCAAGCTGCTTGTCATTGCTTTTGTCTTTGGGCAAAAGGTTGGCTAGACATATGCATGCAGGAAAATTGCTGCGCACATGTGGGACAGGAATTGCCGGCGAGGAGAATCGATAAGACCCTTAATGGTTCAAATTGGATGTGAACCGAAATGCTTTCTGAGGACACTCAATGTTGCTTAATGCAGGGAATTGATGACGGCATTGAGGAGGTTTGAGGTTTGCAGGTTTGAGGATGGGGAGTTGGACTGAAATTATGGGTGATTGTTCAGGTAAGCTTTAAAGAACCCCCACAATATCACTTTCCAGAAAATTAATCTCGTAAAGATTAATTATCTTTTTCGAATGAGGGGAGGATGTAGTGCTCCAGAAAACCCTACAATTTCCTTACGCCATAGAAACAATCTCCTTCCCCACATACAAATCCCTACACCCAGATCAACATTGAATTCAATGTCAACCAAATCGAACTAAACGTTCAAACTCTCAAACATTGAATTCAATTCAATTCAAATTACTAAAAGATCCAAAGCCCAAAACGTGCATGTGTCTAAACAAAGGCATATCTATTTTCCGCCGACACACAATTCAAGCAATCATAAACATCCTAATGCATATCTTCACATGCCAGATGTTTTATGACTTGTAAATGCACCAATTCAAAAACTAACACCTAATTCCCACGGATTTTGTGTTACCCATCCGAAGGACAAGCAAACTCTTGTTTTCCTAAGCCAGATGCATAACAAAAACAAAAACCCTATGCACTATAGTTCCATGAAAACTCAGAAAACCGAACCATTATCCTAAACAAACACTGGGCATCACACTCAGTGCACCAAAATCGGGATTTGGTATGGAATCGTAGATTTTCGAGATACAAATCTCGCGGGCCAGTATCCTGATATTCTTTGTGCCGAGCGGGCCGAGTTTCTTAACGTTCTTTGTGCCAGGCGGCAGTATCTAGATGTTCATTGTGCCGAGCTGTTAGTGTGTAAATATTCAACGTAGCTGGAGGAAGTTGTGGCGGTTCTTTCGAACGCCACTACTTACCTGCTCATTTCCCACCAGGTAATCATTCCCACGCGCGTCCTATTCTATAGAAAGTGTGCACTTACCTGCATTGGTCATACCAACAACCACAGAAAAACCTGTGAAACATAATGTCTGCTGATATGAAAAATATATCAGCAACAACAGACATTCCCTACAAGGGCATAGTCGTGCGAAACGCACCATGTTCACCAAAGACAAATCCGGTTGCACATGCAGCAATCAACATTGCCCAACAAGTATCAAAGAAATACCTCCTGATGTGTCTACCACATACCACAGGAGATATTTCTTCCTTTTTGTGGTCGTCTATACCCACATCGATCGACCACCCGACCGACAAGCGAAACTGTTGGCACCAGCCAAATGTCCTTGAAATACGGTTCGATACAACATCACGTGTTCGATATAATTCCCTGACAATATCCATGCGCACAAGACGAAAGCATTTTCGCACACACGCGCATGGTGATTTATACCAGGGGACGCCAGCAAAGCGCGCCCAAGCAGCGTGAAGTTCCACACCATGAATGTCGAAGGAACATATCCTTTTATGGAAATAGAAAGTGCACGATCGGCAATAATGCTTTACGCACACGTTGATCGTGCAAACACTTCAACCCCTTTTCTAGCTGAGATACTCGCACCTGCTGCGAGCTTTGAATGGGATCTGTGCTGTGTCTGTGTACTTGAACTGCAAAAGCAATCATCGTGTGTGTATTTCAACCCCTATTGTGTTGAACAAATCGCGAAAGGGTAAATTACCAAATATGGTCATCGAAGCGATGATGGAATATGTGGTATTCTATCGCTTCGATTAGTTTATTTAATCGCGATTCGGATTCCGTGAGGGGAGGTTGCGCCCTCACGTTAATTTAGATCCCTCGTGGGGCGTCGCAAGGGATTTAGTGAAACATTTAGTCTGAGATTGCGGTTGAGAGAGTCCGGCAACGAGCCAATATCGAATATTTAATTTGTGTATTAAAACGAAGCGCTACTTACCCGGTGTACCAACTTCTAATCTCATGTGGAACTTTGAATGTTTAAGTTAACAATATTTAATTAGTGTATTAAAACGAAGTACTAATTACCTGGTGTACCAACTTCTAATTTCATGTGGAACTTTGAATGTTTAAGTTAACAATATTTAATTAGTGTATTAAAACGAAGTACTAATTACCTGGTGTACCAACTTCTAATTTCATGTAGAACTTTGAATGTTTAAGTTAACAATATGTAAATAGTGTATTAAATCGAAGCACTACTTACCCGGTGTACTAGCTTCTAGATTCATGTGGAACTTTGAATGTTTAGGTTAACAATATTTAATTTTTGTATTAACACGAAGTGCTAATTACCTGGTGTACCAACTTCTGATTTCATGTGGAACTTTGAATGTTTAAGTTAATAATATTGAAATTCAGTTTGAACGTTTAGTTTAATTTAGTAAATAAAAAATGAGAACACACCAAAGACAGTCGGCGTTTTAATTCCACGCAGCTGACGGAAGAAAACGTTGGTTAAGCGTGGTGAACCTGTTCCCCCGTGGCACCCGATATTTTTGGCCATACCACGTATCATCCGCAAAGTACTCCCCGGAACATTTCAAAACAACAAATGGACAATTAGAAAAATTCGAGAAAAATAAACGAAACCTTCTTTTAGGTACAACCTTGTTTTATTTTGACTGCATCCCCGTTTCAAGTAACCCCAGTGGAGACGAGGACTTTGAAAGCCGAAAAAGCGGCGAAAACCAACAAAACGGACGTTGCTCTTCCCACAGGTTTTGAGGAAGCACGGTAGCGACCACAGTAGGACTTTCTCAGGAGCGGTCTAAAGAGATCCCTTTTCCTTTTAAGGACTAGAAGACACGCTCCCTGAACAAAAGGTCAAACTACTACATAGTCAACAGCGCCTGAACCATAGTCGAGAACCAACGTCAAAGAAAGGAAGAAAGGGAGGTAATTATCAATACTAATTATGTAACAATATGTTACGGGAAAAGGATTGACTCCCCACCGCATAATGATTTACCTCACGAAATATGTCACGAGTTTAAGTACTCACTACATATTGCATCCTAATGGTGTGTACATATGCCGTAATGATTACAAAAAAAGGCATCCTGCTACACGGCGTTTGGTGTGATTTTTGCGCATGCGTTATTATTGTGGCATGTGCGGAAATTCGTTGTTAAAACGTCGAATCTCATAAACAATAGGTAGAAGCCTGAAATAGGAAGAAGTGAACATGGTGTGCTCATCGGCTGCCGAATAAACTCCGACATATCATAGTCGATTTACATATTGCTCAGTGTTTGGAACCTTCCGCAAAACCTCTTTCGGACTGGGGTTTCATTGCAGGAATTGATCCTAGTTGTCACACATTGCCAGCTGGTAGGAGTATTTTCAATGCAGGTTCCGTATATAACAAGTTGTTTTGTTATGCAATCGAGTTTTTTATCTAAATCTTTGTAGTTATAGACGAAGATATACTACGAGCGTGTGAGTAAAATGTTTGTTTAACAACTATGTTTTGATGTTCATCTTAAAAGTAATGACACACTCAAGAGTTATAATAATATATGCTTCATTTATTTAACATGTTTATTGCTGAATACATTTTAGATGTACTTTTCGTTAATGTTACAGATTGCCTGTTTGTTTAATCAGATTTCCCATCGCTTGTTAACTTGATCATCAAATTTGGGTTCTATCCATCTAAATAAATGATGTGGCATTAGTTGAAAATATATTTAAGTTGTTCACTATTACCTGTAAAATTATCTTCAAGATACATTTAGCCTAATGGTGCAGGTGCAGGTGCGGGTGCAGGTGCAGGTCTAGGTGCAGGTGCAGGTGCCGGTGCCGGTGCAGGTGCAGGTGCAGGTACCAGTGCGGGTGCAGGTGCAGGTCTAGGTGCTGGTGCAGGTGCCGGTGCGGGTGCAGGTGCAGGTGCAGGTGCGGGTGCAGGTGCGGATGCAGGTGTAGACCAACCCCAGGGGGACAGTGCAGGTGCAGGTCTAGGTGCAGGTGCAGGTGCCGGTGCGGGCGCAGGTGCAGGTGCAGACCAACCCCAGGGGGGCGGTGCAGGTGCAGGTGCAGGTGCAGGTGCGGGTGCAGGTGCAGGTCTAGGTGCAGGTGCAGGTGCAGGTGCGGGCGCAGGTGCAGGTGCCGGTGCCGGTGCGGGTGCAGGTGCAGGCGCAGGTCTAGGTGCAGGTGCAGGTGCCGGTCCGGGTGCAGGTGCAGGTGCAGGTGCCGGTGCGGGTGCAGGTCTAGGTGCAGCTGCAGGTGCCGGTGCGGGTGCAGGTGCAGGTGCAGGGGGTGTTGCGGGTGATAATAACGGATAACGGTTTTGATAACCATCCACGGGAAACGAAGTTAAAGTGGGAATTTCTGGGAGTGGAGGATGTTGGGGATATGGTGGATATGGCGGATATGGCGGATATTGCGGATATGGCGGATACGGAGGAAAAGGAGGGTAGGGAAGATTCGGAAAATGTTCATGAGAACTATCTTCTACACTATGGGCGGCTATTAATGTAACCACAAATGACACGAACGTTACTACAAATTTCATCATGTTAACTGCAAGGCGATAGAAGTCAAACTTGTACTTAGGAAATTCATCGTCTCTTTATATACTCAGCACATACTTCCATATATTATTACTAACAATTGGCTAATTAGGATTGTAAAGAAAATACTCGGCACATGTTTCTAAGCAAACCGTTAACAATTCGAAAAAAAAAAACGCTAGTTCGACTACTAATTGATGATTTTTATTATAATAAAGCTCATCCATATGTAATGAAGCGATGCTAATTAGGAATATTTATTTAATCTTTATCTTTAGCAAAGTCCCAAATAACAAAAAAGTTGAACAACTGATGTTCGAAAAGTATATACTTAAAAATTTATAATTTGGAAGTTAACTTCGTTTGATATATATAGATGTACTGTTAATTAGCTTTCTTTTGTAGCCTCTAGATATGGATTCGAATACATTTGCAGAGAGTTTTTCAAGAAATATTTAAGAAAAAACAGAATAAATGAAAATCGTGATGTGACCATGATATTCATTTTGTAAAAATAGATAATTATATGTCGAAAAATTTGGCATACTACGAGGGTTGCCTTTTATATTTCGGGATTAGAGAACAAAAACAAATATTGATCATCGAAAATCACTTTATTGATTTTCAAAATATTCCCCATGAAGATCTATACACTTTTGCATGCGTTTGAACCAAGTGTCGAAGCACTTTGCCACTCTGATTGAGGTATCTCCAACACATGCATTCTGAATGCAGCAACCGCTTCTTCAGGTGTCGAAAAACGTTGACCTCTCAGTTTGTTTTTTACGTACGGGAATAAAAAGAAGTCATTCGGTGCCAAGTCAGGACTATACGGCGGATGAACCATCAAATCGATGTTTTGGGTGCTCAAAAATGCAGTTGTCGCAGCCGATGTGTGAGAGCTCGCATTGTCGTGGTGAAGAGTGATCCGTCTTCGACGGTTGGTTTTCCTGATTTCTTGGAAGACAACTGGCAAACAAATGGTTGTGTACCACTCAGAATTGACTGTTCTGCGTTGTTCCGGTGGTACGGTTGCGACATGTCCAATTTTTCCGAAAAAACAGGCGACCATTTTCTTGGAAGTGTTTCGTGCGCGAACAACTTTTGTTGGATTTGGCTCATCTTGAAACACCCAGACAGTCGACTGCTGTGTACTTTCGGGCTCATACGCGTAAATCCACGATTCACCACCTGTCACGATCTCATAGACGTGTTTCGAAGCACCGCGACCGTATGTTTTGAGCATTTCTTTCGACCAATTGACACGAGCCTTTTTTTGGGCGATTGACAAATTGTGTGGGATCCAACGCGAACAAATTTTTTTGACAGTCAAATGTTTATGCAATATTGAATGTATGCTGGTCCCACTAACGCCTAAGGTTGTCTCAATCTCACGATAGGTCACATGACGATCTTCCAATATCAGTTCGCGCACAGCATCAATGGTTTTCGGAACAACAACTGATTTTGGACGACCTTCACGAAACTCATCTTGGAGTGAACTACGACCACGATTGAATTCACCATACCATTGATAAACACTGGTCCTTGATGGAGCTTCATCGCCAAAAATTGAATTAAGTTCATCCATGCACTGTTGCTGAGTTAATCTACGCCGAAAGTTGTAAAAAATTATCGCACGATGTTGACGATTTAATTCCATTTTTGGGCCGAGATGAATCTTTTAAGTTACTGTAAACAACACATATAGCGCTCGTATGTCAAAACGTTCTGAGTGCGTATAACCTCAAAAATGTCCAACTTTACGACAGAGCTGTCAATTGCCGGATTGCAACACTAGGGTTGCCAAATCCCGAAACATAAGGGGCAACCCTCGTATATGCCATGGCATCTGTAAATCTTGGAACACAATTTTCAGCCAGTTTTTCGAACAGGTTAGGCCGTATTTGGTAGCTAATATTGACCTGCAGGTATTCGAAAAATATAATCTGAAAAAGCGTTGTGGTTTATAGTTGTTTTTAGTTTAGTGGGGCTACTACCCCATTTATTGGGCTTAATGCAAAGAATAAAGAACTTGCAAACTGAAGTAAATATAATCTTACAAATCAAAGATCCCAAGGTCTCGAATAGATTTGGCAATGATCAGGAGTTGGTTATGAGAGAATAGGGGCACGGGGATGAGTGGATACGCTAACGAGAATAGGTTATAGATTAGCAATTGGCTGTTTTATTTGGCCTCGCTCCCAGGTAGCGTGTCTCCTGGTCCTGAAAAGGATGAGGTATCTCTTTAAGACCGCTTCTGAGGGGACCCGTTGCGGTCGCCGCTGTGCTTCCTCAAAGCTGAGGGAAGAGTAGCGACCGATCGTAATCGAAGCTAGTGCCGCAAACTTCCCAGGGCAACAGCCAGTGGCTTCTGCTGGCTTCCATGGGGCAAGTGGTACTCGGCGTCAGTGAAAATCTGTGGATAAGTTATAAGGGGCGAGAGCCACAGGTACATGCACTTGCTGCAGCACTTCCTCCAGGGACCATGTACATTTATCAACTGCCGCGCGGAAATCGCGATGCATCTTCCTTTTAAATGAAAACATATCAAGATTTTGTATCTTGAAACGAACGTTTCAGATGGAAAATCTCGATTTCGGGTGCGGTGTTCAATATGCTCATTGGGATAATGGTTCAGTTTTATGAGTTCGCATGAAACTATTGTGCATATTAGGATATGCATTGGAATTTGGGTTTTTTGCTTTTGTTATCCGTCTGGCTTATGCAGACAAGAGTTTGCGTGTCCTTCGGATGGGTAACACAAGATCCGTGGGAATTAGTTATTGTTTTTTGAATTAGTGCATTTACAAGTCATAAAATATGAAGATTTGCATTAGGATGTTTATGATTGTTTGAATTGTGTGTCGCCGGAAAATAGGCATGCCTTTGTTTAGACACATGCACGTTTTGGGCTTTGGATCTTGTAGGAGTTTAAATTGAATTGAATTCAATGTTCGAGAGTTTGAACGTTTAGTTCGATTTGGTTGACATTGAATTCAATGTTGATTTGGGTGTAGGGATTTGTATGCGGAGAAGGAAATTCTTTTTATGGGGTACGGAAATTGTAGGGCTTTCCGGAGCACTACATGATGATGAAAAGTATATGCAGTTTTTACCACACCAAGTCGAGAAGTTGCCAAGGTCTGATTGCAGCAGTGCAGAATCAAGTGGTGACTCGATGATTTTATATATATATAAGGTTGTGCAAGCAGGAATGCTTAATAATCTTATCAATGTCATTAGTGGCAAGTATAAACAGGAGACGTCCCAAAAGGCAGCAAGAATGGAAATCCATTTGAGCAGTCCAAGTTCGAAGCCGAGGGTGGATAATGTGAAGAGGAAAATATTGTGGGTGATTTTGTTAAATGCTTTACTGAGATCGATTGAGACCATGTCAACCTCATTACCGTGCTCTAGTGCTGAGGGTGTAAAGGAGGTGAACTTCATAACGTTAGTTGTAGTTGACCGGCCATTGAGAAAACGATGTTGCCTTGGTGAAATAGAACATTTACATAGAAAACTAAGATATTCCCATAGATGCTTTCGAAAATCATGGGTTAGTGGGAGAGTTTGGCGATGGGGAGGTAGTTGGCGATATCGGTTTTAGGTCCCTTCTTGTGGAAAGATAGATCTTCGATAGGGTAGCAGAGAGAATGGATAAGCATTTTTTGAGGAGAATTGCGGGGATACCACCAGGGTCCGGCGTTAACTCGTCTTTGAATTGGAGTAGCTTGGACTCGATCCGGCGCCGGACGAAGGGGTTGGGCAGAAGGGTAAATTGTCGAAATATGACTGGTCAGGAACAACGGAGTCAACAGTAACATGATCAGATGAGGTATGAGAGTTTAAGCTAGGCGATGAGGAGTAAGCGTCGGATTTACATTTTTGATTGACGAATTGAAAAAAGTTTTTGGGGTAATTTTACAGATTGGTCTCAGTTTCGATAAGTTAGTTATGGTAAAAGGTGTTATATAGTTCGGTGAATTCAAGGTAACAGCCGAGACTGTTAGAGTAGTAGGGAATAGTTCGAATTCATGAGAAGGAGGCCCGTAATTTGTACGATGTATCTCGATGCCGCACGAGGAATGTCGTCGGCCGAGATCGTTGCTGATGTTCCGCCGATCGAGGAATGTCGTTGGGGAATAGCGAACGAGCTCGTTGATGTTGATGAAACCAACGTTGCCTGAAACCAAATGTGTGTATATGTTTTAAAAGAACAGTGATACCTTTTTAAATTTTCCGGCTGGAAGTCCCGCTGAAGTATTTGCTGCAGCGAATCCAGACTTTCGAAGCAAAGCCAATGCGACTGGCGAATGCCCTTAGACGAGTATAGTTAAAGTCCGACTGAGTTCTCGATGGAGACAACTTCGTTTATTAATCACAAAAAGTTCTTATAAATTGAACAGCCACATGGTGGCGTGCAACTTAAAATCCAATTATTAATGTTTTATAAAATGTACATAATTAAATTGAGCACCAAAGGAGTATTCATGTATTAACAGTTGCCGAAAATATCCGATCATGCATCCACCAAAAACAGTAAACAATCAACGTCAGAATTGACTGTTTCTCCACTGTTATCGTGTTGCTGGCAGGTGTGGTGAATATTTGCCGGGGAGGGTACTAGACGTTGTACTAGATTCTCCCCGAGCATATAATTATGAATCCGAAACATAACTTTATACTGATGCTAATTCACTACTCATCTAATCCGCCATAATTACATCATAAACCAATCATCCATACCCAAATACCCTACCCCTATCCATAATCCCAATCATTACCTCCAATTGAATCATATGCCCGACAAATTAAACCAAATGTTCATTTGTCGGGCATTGATTCAATTCCCAACAATCCTAAGATCATGAAATGCCTAAGTGCAGATGCATTTCATAATCTTACCTTCCGGGAATGTGGTGACTGGTCCCAATAAAAGATCATGATGGTAGTCGGTAGGTGTGGGGACGAATGTGCTGGGTGAGACTGATGTATTGATGCGGTCAGTATTAAAGATAGGGTCTAGCTGCCTAATCAAGAGTTTTCGAACGTTGCTGACTTGACAGAGGCAAGAATCAGCTACTCGATCAATGAAAAGACTTTCCTTGAAGAAGGTGGGGTGGGAGATAAAGCGAAGGTTAAAATCTCCTGTGACGATGATGTCCCCCTCGCAGTTACTCACTTGGATTATGTAGTCGATGGCATGAAGAACGAGCTCGTAAGCTTCTATGGGTTGGGATTGCAAGTTATAGAAGCACATGACAAAGACTAACTTGTGAGATAGTAATTTTTACTGTCACAAAATTAAGCTTGGAGGAGGTAGAGTAAGCGTTATGTGATGAATCGAGGCTGTTGTGGACAGTATTGAGTACTCCTCGGTTTGAGGAAAAGTCGGCGGCGTGTTTGAGAAGGTTTGTAGCGGTGCCGCCAAACCCTACGGTCTACTTACCTAAAAAACCCCCATAACTACTACCAAACTCCCTTTAGTTTGCTAATGCAACAGTATTAGTACCTACAAATGCTGCACGCATTTAAGAGATCAAATCTATGATCTTTAAGTCCCTGTAAAGAAAACTTACCTGCATGCATTCTCTTCGCATACCATTGCTCCTTAAGATTTCTTTATTAACTTACCAGGAATTTCCAATCAATTTCGGCATCTACGTCGCCAGTCAAATTCCCTTAGATGAATTCCTGTAAACAAAATAATTCGGATTGCATTCAATGTAACCGTCATGACAGGGACCATAAATATCGCGCCGTCTATTTTCCCAGCCGCGTCATATACCTTTTCATACACATTGCCTGGCAACCTTTTTTGTTTGTCTTATCAATAAACAACCCAAGCAGCTGCATATAATTAGCGCAATAGACGCCGAAACCAAATTCTCCAGCATTTCCTAATGCAAATATGAACCCGGTTTCTATTGCAGCCAGAGATGCCATAAACATCCAATTTGCTTTTAGCACCTTTTTCTCCTAACGTCGAAAATAGCGACGAGGCATCGTGTAAACAATGACCCACATTACCAGCGGCGCATGTGGTCATTTTTCCCTATTGTCCTTGCCGCCTGCCTGTTTTCGAACTCATTCAACAACATTGAATCTGTTCGATCCCGCACATATACCACTGCGCCACTAGTTACACCCTTAAGAGAAACGTTTTTCTCTCTCTTCCTTTTTTTTTTCCTTAGCGAAATCATCTCTGCATGAGATGATGATCACGGACTCTTCTTCCATCCTTCAGTGCGCGCACATCGAGTTTTTTTTTCTTATCATCTCCCGTAGGGTGTGCATCGGAGTCTGCACCCCTGCGGGACGTATCCCTTTTATTCAACTAATTATGTATTCCGCGAATGTTTGTGCCGGGTTTGAAGCAAATAGAAATAATTTAACATAAAGTGAACGTATTAACAGTCACCACAACTTTCAATAACTAACATTAAAAATAAAAAACGAACCTTTTATATAAATCAAAACAAGTGTCTTATTTTCCTCTTCTTGGTGGATAGTTGCAGGACTACGGTAATCAGATGTTGGCGGAAGTAGGGAACGGAGTACCCATGCAGGTACATACTTCTTCCCCACATTGGTGACTCCGTGTCGGAGCAATCGCGCCTTCTGACCAACGGACAGTGACTTTGTAGCGATTCTAACAGATACACACAATTCACAAGCAAAAATAGTGAAGAACACCGAACGAAAAAAAATCGAATAAGAAAAATACATCAGAACCGTATACCAAGCGATAAAATAAAAATAATTCATACCAGTGGAATATAGTCGAGTTTGGAAATCAAATATTAAACACGGTCAGTAGTCTGATGCTTCACTGCTTCGCTTTTCAATCGTTTCATCGTGTGTTCAATTCACCTTCTTCACTATCCTTGCTTAACGCTATAACTTCATGGCGGTAATCGTTTTTTTTTCTCAAACAGTGCAAAAGTGCAAAAAATTAAAAAAACAACATCACCGGGAGCAGCCGTTTAAACACCATCACACACCGGCGGCAGACACCACCTGGCTACCAACAACAGCCAAGGACTCCAGATAAGTATCCTTCCTTCGTTTTTTGTATTCACCAGCCTTACAAGTGAAGGAGTTGTCGGAACTAAGCCAATCAGATGCCTTCGAATTAATACGCCTCCGGTTAACAATTGTGGCGGCAATTAAGAAAAGACAATTAAAAGGATACCCACTACCCAACACCGCTTTGCCAACGACGTCCCAGCGATGCAGCGTAGCCACCTGTATCACCGAACAGCAGCACAGGACACATGCTCAACATCACCAACGTAACCATGACACGAGCAACTCAACATTCCAACATCATGGGTGCAAGTTCAGTGACAAGATGCGTGTCACCTATTCCGAGATGATGTTAAAAATTGCAGGCATTTCACAATTTATGATACCAGAAACTGAAGACATGTGAACAACTCGACTGGCTGAGATTATCCTTAACAAACACTGCTCAAAATCCTTCACAATTTCATGTATCAAGTATCTATATTAAACTCCTTTATTTTCTTTTATACTATTCGGTGCAATACAAATGATTTCTTAGCCATACACCTGTATCTGCGTTAAACCCATTTTGTTTGTGAAACTAGGTCAAAAAAGGCAAAATACTTTAAAATTTAAATTTCCAATAATACTTTTAAAAATTGATTAGTGGGTTATAACCAATACAAGAAATCATAGATGTAATTATTAAGCTTGTTTTTTATGCAGAAATTAATTCGTTGTTTGAAGTGCAAATTACCACACACAGTTCTAATTAAACGATTTTCATAGTAAAGGTAGACAACTGGTTCGAAACAGTTGTCCTGCCAGTCTAAGAAAACCGTATAATAGGCTTGACTATTAAAGGCTATAAAAGATATCGGTATTTATATGAATGGACGTATGTCTGGAAATATGTTCATTTGTATGAATGCGTTTCTTTTATTTTCTTTTGAAATTTACAAACCAAAATGTGAAACCCATAATAGTTTAAAGCGAAATATATAAATAAATTCAACATTTTTTCGGCATCTCCCCGTGTGTACAATTAAACCTAATACGAATAGTTGTAATGTCACACATTTATTTTCTATTTACCAAAAATAATTAAATGAGAACACATGAATGTACAACGATTCAAAAAAAGATCCCTTTATTTACGGGTTTCTCTTCAATTTTCCAACAAAAAAATACAAAAATATATAACACTTTTAAAATATTGTTTACCATATAGACCTTCGCTATGTAATATTGACATTCAAGAACAATTCATAAAAAAACTCCAATTACAATCCAAAATGTTACCAGAAATATATATTTAATGATAATTTGAGTGCAATGTGAACTGGGATTTGCTACCAATAGAAACAAAATCAGATTTTAGTGTTAGAAATATGGGTTATATATTTTATATAAATTTTCTAGCATTCGGAAAATTGCACATTAAGAATACATACATTTTACATCATCCATTTTCTTTGTTCGACTAAGTCCCTGTTTTGCTTTTGTTTAATTTAATATATTGTGCATTTAACAAACATTAACCGTTGATATAAAGCAAAAATCAACAATGAAAATTATAAATACACATATACACGCACAGTCGTATACATAAATAAAATCAATGTAAAAACAGAGACACCCAGAGTTTAAGTACCAATAAAAATTTTAGGAAATGAAAAACAAAAATACGAAACACCTGTATTATATTACAAGTCTTCACGGATATACTTAACTAAAAGCAACCAACAACAAAAAACTTTTAAATTTATATATATATATACATATATTTGCAAGCACCATCATATTGTTTAAAAAAATAAAAATATTTTCATTGTATTCCCAATTCCTTGCTTTTAAATATTATTTTAACTGCTTCTCCTAATTTTTATTCGCGTTTGATTCAAATTAATATAAATATATACACACAGATTAATTCTAACCAAATTAATGGAAAGCAGTTTTCAATTTTTACTTTACTTTTAATCCGTTTTAAATCTTATTTCAAGAAGAATACAAATAGCAAGAAACACTTTGAAGTTTAAGCATTATAAGCAAATTGCATCACCGCCAATTAAATTATAAGCATTGTAAGCCCCTTCTGGGTACACATAAAGATACAATCGTTTTCGCTAATATACACGACTCCACATGACTCGGCTCGCTCGCACTCTATTTTGACTCCGCCTTGTATTTCCTTCAACCCTACTCATCCACATCGCGACAATACCCGACCACCTTCGATTTATTTTTAGCCTCATTGGCCACCTTTCGACTCCACTCGACAGCCTTCGGCTCCCTTTGGCCCAATTAGTCTCTCTTCGTCCCTTTACACCATCCAACCTCACTCGACCCCTTTTTGGTCTTCCTTAATACAGGCAAAATTCGCCTCTGCCCACCTATTTTTTTTTTTTAAGGCCTGTAGGTTATCTAAGTAGTTAGTATTATGAGGGGTCTCTTCCTTGTCTCGGTAGGGTGTCCGTCCGACACTGGTTCACCGAGACGTCCCCACTGCGTGTTCGATCGTGGTGTTTCGGTGCTCTAAATAAACAACGGCTGGATCCTTAAGGCTATTTTCTTTATTGAACAAAGTATTTACGAAATAATATTTAACGTATTAAACCTAAGCACAATAAATATCTAATATATTGAAGTTTATGTATTGTGTCCATACACACAAGGTATTTAACGTATAATATTTAATATATGGAATCTAAGTACAATATGTATTTAATATATCGTATTTAAGCACTATATGTATTTAGTATGTATTTAATATATTGAATTTTAGGTATTGTATTCGTACACACAAGGTATTTAACGTATACTATTTAATATATGAAATCTAAGTACAATAGGTATTTAATATATCGTATTTAAGCACTATATGTATTTAGTATGTATTTAATATATGAAATCTAAGTACAATATGTATTTAAAATGTATTTAATATATTGAATTTTAGGTATTGTATTCATACACACAAGGTATTTAACGTATACTCTTTAATATATGAAATCTAAGTACAATATGTATTTAAAATGTATAAAATTTTAAGTTCAATTAGCGCACGTTGTACTGTTATATCCACCGTACACAATCGTTTTCAAAACCACATGGTGCACTGCGTTAAAATGTATACAATTTTAAGTTCAATTAGCGCACGTTGTAACTGTTCGATCGACACTGGTCTATCTCCTTTTTCTGGATGTGCACTTATCCCTTTAGGGTTGACTCGTGCCACACACTAGCACATCAACAGCCATCGGCCCGACGGCCAGTTCGCACGGAGTTCATCCCTTGTGTCTCACACAACCAAAGAAGATCGCACCGTAGCCCTCTGTCGCGCAAGTCGTCGCCGGGGCGACACATCGTGCTGTCAATGGTGTTGGTCACCACATCGTACCCCTGCCTGTGTGCACTTTATTCGTTATGTGCACAGTGGTGGGCGCTATTGTGTGTGGTTCGATCATTGTACGTATTCATATGAAGGGTCGCTCGTATTGCTCATACGTGCGACCTGATGCAGCTACACGGGCATGCGTTGTATCTCTCGTATTTGTATTGGTTGAGATGTGTCCTTTTAAGGGCATGCGTTATAGGTTTCATCTGATTGCGCGCCTGGTTGGTAATTCTGGGAATTAGTCGCAGGCTTGCGCAACCGCATAGTCTTTTGGATGGTTGTTCTGCTATATCAGATCGTTGGTTGGTGTTTTTACCAGATCGATGTGCAGATGTCCCATGCTTGCTTATGCCATGTAGTTTCATACCATTGCAACTACGTTGCGCTTGGTCTTCATGTCATGATTTCAGATATTTTAAGCATTTCTACTTTTGGGACGATGCCTGTTATTGCTGATACACTTTTGTATCAGCGGACATTGTGGTTATTAGACATGCTAATGCAGGTAAGTACACGCTTTATTGGCGCCGAAGGCTTATAAAAAAGGGATTACCTGGTGGTAGTTAGGCAGGTGAGTAGTGGCGTTCGCAAGAGCCGCCACGACACTCCCCCCCATTGACATAGTCACGATAAAAATAAACAAATAAAGAGTTCGGCGGTGTCTCTTTCGGCACCTCGGTAGTGTGAGAAGTGCACCCCTGGTTACTTTCTTCTGAAAAACAAGGTTTTAGCCGTTCCACGCTGATTGTGGCTGCTTTTCCATGCATGTCCAACTCGTAGACCCGTTCGCTGATTCTTTTAATCACTTTGAACGGGCCCTCATACGGAGGGTCGAGTGGTTTTTTTTACTTTGTGCACTCTAACGAAAACGTGCGTACAGTTGTTCAACGCTGGATGCACGAAAACTCCCTTTGCCCCGTGTCGGGCCACCGGTCTTGGTCGTATTTTCCGCATCACGTCACACAGGTAGCCCACGGTCTTCGTTAGCTCCGCTGGTGCCTCGCCGTCGACGAAAAGCTCGCCTGGCAAAACGAGGCTGGTGCCGTAAGTGAGCTCGGCTGCTGAGGCGCCTAGGTCGTCCTTCATGCTGGTCCTCAAACCGAGGAGGACAGTGGGCAGGGCGTCGAACCACTGTGTGTCATTATGGCACATTAAGGAGGCCTTCAATGATCTATGCCAACGCTCTATCATTCCGTTGGCAGCAGGATGATATGCTGTCGTAGGATCCCTTTGACAACCCAGCAACTCCGTGAGCTGTCTGAAGATCGTAGCCTCAAACTGTAGTCCCCTGTCCGAAGTAAGTGTTGTGGGAACGCCGAAACGCGTTACCCACGTTGAGTAGAAAGCCCGAGCCACGCTCTCTGCGGTTACCACACGTAATGGGGTAGCCTCGGGCCATCGCGTAAAGCGATCTATCTTCGTGAGCAGGTACGAGAATCCTCTGGAGGGAGTTAAGGGACCGACAATGTCGATGTGCACGTGGGCGAAACGCGCCTCGGGCAGCTTGAATTGTGCCGGTTCCAATACGTTGTGTCTGCTTATCTTTCAACGTTGACACTTGAGACACGCCCGCGCCCACTTCGTGAGGTCCTTACTCATATATGGCCAAACAAACTTACGTCGAATCGCTGCAGCCGTCGCGCGCCCGCTGGGATGAGCTGGGCTATGAAAAGTCTCATAAATGCCCCTACGCAACTCAGCAGGAATGTACGGCCTGACTGTACCCGTTGAGACGTCGCACCAAACAGAGCTGAATCGATATACCTTTGAAATGTTTGTGCGGCGTTTCTAAGACCAAAAGTCATTACCTTGAACTCTAATAGTCCAAAAGGGGTAATGACCGCGGTTTTTGGGATGTCTTCATGGGCCACTGGTATTTGGTGGTATGCCCTGGCGAGGTCCAGGGTCGTGAAGACTGTGCATCCGCGCAATTTGTATGAGTAATCATACAAGTGTGCGATGGGGTATCGGTCAGGGATTGTGACCGCGTTTAACAGTCGGTAGTCGCCACACGGGCGCCATTCGCCACTTCGTTTCTTAACCAGGTGGAGCGGGCTGGCCCATGGGCTGACTGAAGGTTGGCAGATTCCTTGCTCCAGCATGTAGTCGAATTCTTCGCGTGCTGCACGCAATTTGTCTGGTGCTAGTCGTCGCGGGCGTTGGCTTACCGGTGGACCCCGTGTCTCGATGTGATGGTAAACCCCGGACTCTATGTGCTCCTGGTTGGGAAGTGGTACTGTTGAGTGTCTATACTCTTCCAGTAGAGCCGGAATTTCATCACATGTGATGTCGGCCTCGTGTGGCGTCCGTGGCGCCTCCCCAGGCGGATGGCCGAGTGACCGTTGTTCCACTAGTCTATTGTTCGCGGTGTCGACCAGCAAGTTGTGGCGCGATCGTAAGTCCGAACCTATTAATGGCTCGGAGACGTCGGCCACTATGAAGTGCCAACCTATAGGGTGCCGCAAACCTAGATCCAGTCGTAGGTACTTACGTCCGTCAGTAGCTATGGATGGGTTGTACGCTGCTAGTAATTGGAGTCTGCTAGGCGTTCTATTTAGCGAAGCGTATGATTTAGGTAAAACTGATTAGTCGGCGCCAGTGTCGACCGTAAAACTTATATCCGATCTCGGGTCTTTGATTGTTAAGCGGCTTACTTGGAGTGTGCCGACCGTTTGCGCTGGGGTTGCGGTCGGCCGTCCTAGTTTAAATCCGCGTTTGGTGCCGGCTTCACGGGCTTCCACCCGCAGGGTTGTGTGCATTTGCGGGCCTTTGCCCCAAACCGCCGATGATATGAACACCAGGCGGGTGTTAATGCCCTTTGAGGGTTCGCCCTCGGCTGTGGTGTGGGTCTACCGCGCGTGCTAGTGGCACCTCTCAGAGGTTCGCGTTGCCCTGCTGTGATCTGGGTCTGGGGCCTCTTTCCATTTCCGGCAAGCGGGACCCTCGCGTTGTAAACTTAACTCGTAACGCGAGGGTCCCGCTTGCCGGAAATGGGATTGCCTTGCGTCTCGAGTATGCGCCAAAGCTTGTGCCGAGTCTGTGGCGATTGGTTGTAACGCGTTGGTGCCCCCACTTGAGTGCGGGATATTAAGGGCTGAAGAGTAGTATCGCGAAGACGATTCATCCTGTCGATTAATGGTCGCTACCTGGAAGGCGGGGGACTCCTCTCGTTGGTCAGCGCTTTCTACGATTGCGTCTGCAATCTTAGCCAGCCAACTCAGGCTTTGATTGGTTTGAGCGATTACGGTAGGACGCGCTTGTTGCGGAAGACCCCTAATGAAGTGGGGTCTGATGACATCACCAGAGATCCCCTTTCCCGCCATAGACCGCAAATGTGTGAGAAAATGCGATGGCTTCATCCCCGTGAAATTGGTCTCGTTGAACAAGCGTTGGTGCCTCTTGGCAATAGACTACTCGAGCGCGTTGAGGAGCGTTTCCCTCATATCTGTATACGGGCTGTTACCAGGAGTTCTTATAATGTGTGCCACATGTGTACGCTGGTTTCGGTTTAACACCCTCATAACCTCGAGCGCACGTGGTCTCTCCTCGCTCACGCCCGCCGCCTCGAATATGAGGTCCGCCATGGTGAACCAGAGCTCCGATTCCTCCTCGTCGAAAGGAGGCAAGCGCAAGTAGCGCGAGGCAGCGTGTGGTGACCGCTGTGTCGGTGTCGCACTAGCGAATACCGGGGACTCCGATCTGTGAGGGCGTGTGTCGCGGGCTTTCTCCTGCCGCGAGTCCATGGGCTGTTCCACACTGAGCGCGTCCACGAAGGCCGGGGAATCCGGGCGCGGTACTCCTAGCTCCCGCTGTAGCTCCGCCTGTGACACCGTCTGTAATTCGGTATGCGACTCCCGCAGTGATTCCGGTTGGGGCTCCTGTTGAGCCTTCTTTGACCTCGTAAACTGGGCCATTTTCTACAAAAGGGTGATGGGGCCGTTCCTCGAAACGCGAGAACCACGAGAAATGTAGGAAAAGGTTGGTGGGGAGAAGTTATAGCTCTGCGGAGTTGGCGAAAAGCTTGTCGCTTGCAGCTGTTGTTATGGGAACGAGTGAACGGTGTGTATGTGTGGATTGATTACTCTAATGTGAATGGTTTTCTGGTGCTAAATCCGTGTCAGTTCCGATTTTTCGATGCCCGGAAGGGGCTTACTACGCGAATTTGTTGCTGTGTACGTTTGTACAATGCAATTACAAAAAAAAAAATTTAATTCGCTTACTACTTAATGCTACTCCTTAAATAAAATAGAAGAAAAAGAAAAATACTGTGTTTTTGCTGGCTCTGAAGGAGCTCGGCGTATAAATAGATAAAGGAAAAAAAAATGTTGCGTCACCTGGAGTCCAAAGTTGGGGATCTGGTTTCGTCAGGTGTCGTTACTTGCACTATGTCGGGGATAGTGCTGCAATCTGACTCCAACTTGTGTGCTCAATGCGTAGAATCGTCTTTCCGCACGTTGACTTGTTCACCAATAGAGGATATATTGATGACTAAGCGGTAGGGTTGCGTGTTCCTCACGAGGTTACCAATTGTAGGTATTCTAAGTAGTTAGTACTATGAGGGGTCTCTTCCTTGTCTCGGTAGGGTGTCCGTCCGACACTGGTTCACCGAGACGTCCTCACTGCGTGTTCGATCGTGGTGTTTCGGTGCTCTAAATAAACAACGGCTGGATCCTTAAGGCCATTTTCTTTATTGAACAAAGTATTTACGGAATAATATTTAACGTATTCAACCTAAGCACAATAAGTATCTAATATATTGAAGGTTATGTATTGTGTCCATACACACAAGGTATTTAACGTATAATATTTAATATATGGAATCTAAGTACAATATGTATTTAATATATCGTATTTAAGCACTATATGTATTTAGTATGTACTTAATATATTGAATTTTAGGTATTGTATTCATACACACAAGGTATTTAACGTATAATATTTAATATATGGAATCTAAGTACAATATGTATTTAATATATCGAATTTAGGTATTGTATCCATACACACAAGGTATTTAACGTATAATATTTAATATATGAAATCTAAGTACAATATGTATTTAATATATTGAATTTAGGTATTGTGTTCATACACACAAGGTATTTAACGTATAATATTGAATATATGAAATCTAAGTACAATATGTATTTAATATATCGAATTTAGGTATTGTATCCATACACACAAGGTATTTAACGTATAATATTTAATATATGGAATCTAAGTACAATATGTATTTAATATATCGAATTTAGGTATTGTATCCATACACACAAGGTATTTAACGTATAATATTTAATATATGAAATCTAAGTACAATATGTATTTAAAATGTATAAAATTTTAAGTTCAATTAGCGCACGTTGTACTGTTATATCCACCGTACACAATCGTTTTCAAAACCACATGGTGCACTGCGTTAAAATGTATACAATTTTAAGTTCAATTAGCGCACGTTGTAACTGTTCGATCGACACTGGTCTATCTCCTTTTTCTGGATGTGCACTTATCCCTTTAGGGTTGACTCGTGCCACACACTAGCACATCAACAGCCATCGGCCCGACGGCCAGTTCGCACGGAGTTCATCCCTTGTGTCTCACACAACCAAAGAAGATCGCACCGTAGCCCTCTGTCGCGCAAGTCGTCGCCGGGGCGACACATCGTGCTGTCAATGGTGTTGGTCACCACATCGTACCCCTGCCTGTGTGCACTTTATTCGTTATGTGCACAGTGGTGGGCGCTATTGTGTGTGGTTCGATCATTGTACGTATTCATATGAAGGGTCGCTCGTATTGCTCATACGTGCGACCTGATGCAGCTACACGGGCATGCGTTGTATCTCTCGTATTTGTATTGGTTGAGATGTGTCCTTTTAAGGGCATGCGTTATAGGTTTCATCTGATTGCGCGCCTGGTTGGTAATTCTGGGAATTAGTCGCAGGCTTGCGCAACCGCATAATGTTTTGGATGGTTGTTCTGCTATATCAGATCGTTGGTTGGTGTTTTTACCAGATCGATGTGCAGATGTCCCATGCTTGCTTATGCCATGTAGTTTCATACCATTGCAACTACGTTGCGCTTGGTCTTCATGTCATGATTTCAGATATTTTAAGCATTTCTACTTTTGGGACGATGCCTGTTATTGCTGATACACTTTTGTATCAGCGGACATTGTGGTTATTAGACATGCTAATGCAGGTAAGTACACGATTTATTGGCGCGAAGGCTTATAAAAAGGGATTACCTGGTGGTAGTTAGGCAGGTGAGTAGTGGCGTTCGCAAGAGCCGCCACAGGCCCTTTTACCAATATTGGCGCACACCAACACCCATTTTCTGCAAACCGGCCCCTTAAGTAACAACAGCTACTACGTGTAGTATATAATTTATAGGACGCCCGGTTTTGTCTCGCGTGAAACACCCTCACCCTTTTCTGTCTCTTTTCTGAAGGTTGGCGCTCACGCTCACCAACCATAGCCTTCACGCAACCCCATGCATCCCTTCTCGACTTTCCTTGACCGCTAACAACTTGTTATGCCCCTTTTCAAATATTCGCGCCCATGCACGCCAAAGACAATTATCACGCGAAACCGTTCATCAATGCTCGACTTTTCTACCCGATTTCAGCAAGCCAGCTTCCCTCGTAACACAGCTACTACGCGTAGCAGCACCCAGTAGGACACCTGGTTTTGCCTCTTTATTTAAACTTCAGGACCTTCGTCCTTAGATCCCTTAACGTCTCCCAAATGTCTCAGCAACACCGGTCCACAAATCAAACCGATACCACCGGACTGAGACATTATACCTGGTTCCCCAATCTTTAGCCACCATGGTTCCCCTTTAGCGACAACTAAAGGCTATACGCGCCCCTCTACGCCGCCTCAAATACCTAGGTGCATAATACTTCGGAGCGCACATCTAATAACCCTAGGGCGCCCTGGGGTTGGACACAATCAACCACCCACCAGGAGCCCCCTAACTAAAATCTCCTTTTTTTTTAACAAGCGCGACGGCCGGCACCTCACAGCAAGTTTCCATTCGGTCGAGGTCGCACCTACCGCTACATTGGCACCAATGTACCGGTCCTCCTTCGATAGGTAAAACGTGCAATTGAGGGCCCGCCCTCCTCTACCAGTCCCAGTGGCAAACAATTCGCCATACCAACGTATGGACAAAAGACACCGGCTCTGGACTTGGTCCCTTTCCACCCTGCACACGGCAACCCGTCAATGCGGAAGGGAATTACCCTGGGATAAGCTCCCCTCCATCTCGCACACGCCATTTCGTCACTGCGGATGTGAGCGGATTTCCGATGGGTTCCGACCTATTCGGACGATAAACCTGTTGGTCCACGAGACCCATAACCGGCCTATGGACCACGCCGCACGCCCTTTCCCTTGATGGCATCAATCGGTAACATCTGTGTCCACCTTATTATCGACAAAGGGCCATACTATACCTGGAACTAGACTACCGAAGTGCGCAGGGCCACCTTGTTCGTCAAGTGGCCAGACCTCCGCCCAGCATAGCACCATTCATCTGAGCACCCCTTCAGCCCTGCCTCCTTTATTTCGTGACTACGTCACTGGGGGGGGGGGGGGGGGGGCTGTAGCGGTGCCGCCAAACCCTACGGTCTACTTACCTGAAAAACCCCCATAACTACTACCCAACTCCCTTTAGTTTGCTAATGCAACAGTATTAGTACCTAAAAATGCTGCACGCATTTAAGAGATCAAATCTATGATCTTTAAGTCCCTGTAAAGAAAACTTACCTTCATACATTCTCTTCGCATAACATTGCTCCTTAAGATTTCTTTATTAACTTACCAGGAATTTCCAATCAATTTCGGCATCTACGTCGCCAGTCAAATTCCCTTAGATGAATTCTTGTAAACAAAATAATTCGGATTGCATTCAATGTAACCGTCATGACAGGGACCATAAATATCGCGCCGTCTATTTTCCCAGCCGCGTCATGTACCCTTTCACACACATTGTCTGGCAACCTTTTTTGTTTGTCTTATCAATAAACAACCCAAGCAGCTGCATATAATTAGCGCAATAGACGCCGAAACCAAATTCTCCAGCATTTCCTAATGCAAATATGAACCCGGTTTCTATTGCAGCCAGAGATGCCATAAACATCCAATTTGCTTTTAGCACCTTTTTCTCCTAACGTCGAAAATAGCGACGAGGCATCGTGTAAACAATGACCCGCATTAACAGCGGCGCATGTGGTCATTTTTCCCTATTGTCCTTGCCGCCTGCCTGTTTTCGAACACATTCAACAACATTGAATCTGTTCGATCCCGCACATATACCACTGCGCCACTAGTTACACCCTTAAGAGAAACGTTTTTCTCTCTCTTCCTTTTTTTTTCCTTAGCGAAATCATCTCTGCATGAGATGATGATCACGGACTCTTCTTCCATCCTTCAGTGCGCGCACATCGAGTTTTTCTTTCTTATCATCTCCCGTAGGGTGTGCATCGGAGTCTGCACCCCTGCGGGACGTATCCCTTTTATTCAACTAATTATGTATTCCGCGAATGTTTGTGCCGGGTTTGAAGCAAATAGAAATAATTTAACATAAAGTGAACGTATTAACAGTCACCACAACTTTCAATAACTAACATTAAAAATAAAAAACGAACCTTTTATATAAATCAAAACAAGTGTCTTATTTTCCTCTTCTTGGTCGATAGTTGCAGGACTACGGTAATCAGATGTTGGCGGAAGTAGGGAACGGAGTACCCATGCAGGTACATACTTCTTCCCCACAGGTTATCCCAAAAGGCTGAGGACGTGGAGAGAAACAGCTCCAGGTTATGAATACTGGGGAATAAGTTCGTTTCGCTTGATGCGAATATGTCGATAGGCAGTTTTTTGGAATGGATTGGGCTTTTGAGCAGAGACCTCTTACGTTCTGATAGTAGTGGGTAAGGGAAGTTATACCGTTGGTTTTTGGGGAGGGTGGGAGTTCAGGAACGAAAAAACTTGTTGCGGTCGGCCTTACTACGTTGAAGACGTGTGGGGATAGATGGTCTGTCTGTCGGCATGAACGCTGATTCTACCATCCACCCACTACCTCCTCTATCATAAATTAGTAGTTCCGACGAGCACTAAGCGATTCCACCGAAGCAAAGAAACACCAACACAAGAAGTAAGACACACGTGGTTATTGTTTTATTTTTTTATTTTTGCACTATTTTACAGCGAGTTTGAATATTTATTTGGTGTACACTATTAGTTAACTAATTTGTAGTTACACAATACGATACGAAGCAGCTGAAGGAGGAAAGAGATAATTGTTTTTATACTTCACTTAAACTACGTTTCCAAAAGTACTTAATTTTGGTTTGATTTCCAAAGCGAAATTTCGCAAAACGATTTCAATTAACACGAATGAGGACTTTTGAAAATTGTTACGTGCGTCCGCCACCCCATCAATTAAGCATTTTGTAATTTTAATGTAATTTGTTTTAAGGTGGTATGATGGTAAGGTGGTGGAGGAGTTGCAGGATCCAGAAGTGAGTTTTCGAACACGCCCCGATTCGGGTGTGGATCGTGCAGTTCTTCGAGTTCGAATTCGGTTTTCGAAGTGGACGCGAATGGAGAGCGAAATGAGAGAGACAGGAGGATGTTAAAATGCGGTTTGTTATGGTTCCGTTGTTGACGGTTGTCGAGAATGATCAGAGAACGGTTGGTTAACGGCAGAAGCAAAAAAAAAAAAAAGAAATTCTTTGTCCCGTGTTAATTTTTGGTTTTGTCAGAAAACAAAATAAATGTAAAAGAAAAGGATATTAAAGACGGAAAAAAGTATAAAGTAATTTTTTTTCATCGAAGAGCAAATGCAGAAAGGCAAACGTTGACGTTAAAGTGATTTCCGTTTTTTTTTACTGTGAATTTGTGTGGCCTCTATCGTTGCTTTTCGGGTGTAATAAGCACAAATTCAATTAACAGCGGTTGTTCAACAAACTAAAAGTAACTAATCAGCGCTGAATGGGTAGAACATCCAGAGGAGCCGACACTGGATAATTTACGAACTACTTATTGCTGGAATCAGGGCAGGAATCATCAATTCAAGTGGTGATTATTGATTCTACATCAGGGTTCTTCCTTTTCCAAATTGAACTGGCGCCAAACGGAATACCGGCGGACAGGGACACCACAGACAGGATTGTGTCTGGGTACTTAACTGGGAGCGAGAACGCGACAAGGCACGGGAACGATGGCCCAACCACTGTATAATCCAAGGAATTGATGATTGAAGAATGAGAGGGCTGCTGCACTGACCTGAGCCGAGCACAACAAGATACATGAGCTAGTCACCACGAGGGAGCAATCAGGTAACCACTGTAACTTTATGTTAAATATCAAAATTTTTGTGGTTGTATACACTACAAAATAACGTCTCAAGACACTTTGTGATTCGACTGTGTATATCTACGCTCCTCCGCCGTGCGACGGAGGGCGCGAGCTCCCGCGACCAGCGTGGTCGGCAGATGGAAACGGACTCAGTGATTCAATTCGCTGGCTAAGGAAATTCTGCCAGTGAAACTGGCTCTCTTAGTTTAAAGGTGCATTTTCTCCTCCCAGAGAAACGTAAAGTCTCTCTTTGGAGGAAGGTAACCTGAACTCCTAGCGAAGATCTATAATGGTACACATGTGTGTGTGAATGAAGATCAAATGGGAACGTTCCTGAAAACAAGAAAAGGAATGATGTGCATCAATGAGATGTGAGTTCGGCTAAGTAAGCAAGCCGAATCTCATTGGGTGCTAATTGGGATTTCTGTTTGTTCAATGCCGCTAGTCATGAGAAACAGAACCAGAAATATGGGAAGGCACAGAGATCGGGTAGATCATTGTCTAAGCTATTCATTGCAGCTGTAACGATAGCCGCAATGCCTATGCACATGGTGTTAATTGATTCTAGGTTATTTACAGGGAAATGGTATTGAATTCCTATTTGCATTTGCTTATGCTGTAGGATTTAATTGGTGCCAAGAGACGCGAGATGCGTATATTTGTTTTTGTCCATGTTATGATGGTTACATTGTATGTAAACCAAATCATTTTGTTCTCGGGAATTCGTCTATGGGGATGAGATTGGGATTCTTGATAAATTAAGAAAGAATTCTTACAGGGAATTGTATGCGAAGAGATGCATGAAAGGTAAGAGTTCTTTTACAGGTACTTTTAGGTTATATAAATTAGATCTATTTGATGCGTAAAGCATTTAAGGTGCTAATGCGATTGTATTAGCGAAACTTATAAGGTTGGGTCGAAGTTATGGCGGTTCTTCAGGTAAGTAACAGTGGGGTTTGGCGGAACCGCCACAGACGTGATAGCCTTTTGGAGTGCACGAACTGGCGTAAAGCAGTAAGCTCATTCGACACTTTCTGAGGGGATAAATTGAAATGTTCATGGAATTTCACGAATAGTTTGTGGCGACTGGGAGCGTCAGTACGTAGTGGTCTGAAAAGCCCTTCCACCTTTTCCTCCCATTCATACATTCAAATCCCAATAATCCTACATAAAAACCTAAATTTAATCAAAATCCAAAAAATCGAAACTGAATCCAAAAATTCGCAATCACTTTGCATTTGCCCCACGGTATAATCTAAATTCATTATCCAGAAATACATTATCTCAATCTGGCAAAAGCCCTCATAAATTAAATAAACCACACAATGCAAAATCGAACCAGATGTTTCATTTGCCATAAACAACAAAACCCAAATTCGATTACATATCCTCATACGCACAATAGTTCCATGATAATTCATAAAACTGAATTCTTATCTTAAACAAACATGCATTACACCAAAAGTATCGAAAATCGAGATTTTCCACTTGAAACGTTCGTTTTCAAGATACAAATCTAGATTTGGTGCTGTTTAAAAGAAGGACGCATAGCGGTCTCGAGGAGGCAGTCAATTAACGTACATGGTCCCCGGCGGAAGTGCTACAGGACCACGATCAGAGCGAACAGCATCTAAGAACAACATAGAGCAAGGTCCTTGGAGGTGGTGTCCCCAGGAGAATACGCCTTTTTCCAATTAAATTAAATAAAATGTGAATTTAAGTAAACAAAAGTATTTTATATTATCTTGGAATTGTGCGTTCGTCACAAAACACGCCCACAAAACAGATCGTTGCAGCTTTCCTCGATTTCGGGCATCAGCACGGCGGCGACCGAAACGGGTCCCCTCAGAAGCGGTCTTAAAGAGATCCCTCATCCTTTTCAGGACAAGGAGACACGCTACCTGGGAACGAGGCCAGTAACAACTACTACAATTTTGGTGGCAGCGGTGGGATCGTACAAACATCCCCTACTAGGAGGAATTGGCAGCTCCAAGAACACTCGTGGGATACATACCAACATCCGCTACCAGAAAAGGAAATCGCCAACAGCTAACCCTGATGACAACAGTAACAGTGGTTTGGTGTTTCAAACGACAACGAGAGCAGCAGCACTACAACGTACCCTGAAGAAAAAGTGAACAGTGAAATAAATTTAAAAAAAAAATTCATATAATAAAAGCGTTCCCTGGCGCTATACATCGGGAATAGTGAAAAACTACCTACAAATAATAACAACGTTCCATGGGGCTATACACCGGGAATAAGTGAACAAATAATAGACAAAATATTTTGTAAAAACGTATGTGAACAGCGGAGACAGCCACATCCAGCGGCGACGACAGCAGCGGTGACACCGACAGGAAAAAGCTGGTATTTTTGTTAGGTGGACATTGCCAGCTACGTCAACATTACATGGACAACAGGATCCAGCTTTCGCAGAGTGAACCACACTTTACGTATTTCAGGTATAATATTTCACTATTTACATTAGATATACAGTGCAAAATTCAAGGAGACGAAGAGGGCTCCTCAACGTAAAATTAATGTATTTTTGTGAAGCTAATTTGTTTGCTAAATAAAGTGGAATTTTTAATGTCAATCTTGTCTCTGGTGATAGTAATCAACTCCCCAAATAAAGTAAACTCATTTTAATGTTTTTTTTTTCAATCAAAAGGGGATGCCAGGATCAAATAAAAATAAAAAAAATAAAGAAATTTGGGAGAACGGGACGAAACTAGAGAACACATATGTATAATATATAATAGAAATACACCGTAGTGCGTCGGGAGTGGCGGAATAATAACAACACAAATGTGCAAATCCACGAGAAAAAACGTAGTAGTTGTGTTATTACTTATTTCGTTCTAATACTTTTTTTTTTAACAAGCCTATGGCTGCACGTTTTACATTCAGATATTGGAAAAATAAATATTTTCTTGCTACTGAAACATTATTTAAAAAACAAACCAAAAATTGTTTCGGATAAACATTTGTTTAATTGAATGAAAAACGCGATTGAAAAACTTTAATTACGTTGAAAAAAACGAACAATAAATAAATATAAATATAAATAATAAATTAATAGAAAGGCAAGCGAAATAAACTCAATAATTTATAACAGCTTTTGTTAAATTTTTCGGTTAAAATTCGGTCGGAAATTAATTTTCTGCTTCACAAAACGGAAGCCCTGGTAAGTCGGATGTGTAGACGTTGTACAAGCAAAGGCCATGAACGGGTCCTTGTGGCAAACTATAGCTGTCATAATTTAAACTAGAAACACCACAGTTAACATGAACTTGAAAACTTCTACGAGACAAGAAGCCTTGACCTATTTTACACAAATACGTTGGAAAAATCAATTTTATCATTGCTCTCCAAGCAATTTTATAGCTACTACGGCAGTGTAAGTCTCACTTCTTTTTTAACAATCTTAAGCAAGTTTAGTTATTCTTCGAATGCTGATACCCAGCAGTTGCAGCAGCGGGGCCTAGTCGCTAGAAAAACGGTGACTACCATCACACCGAAGAGGAATTATTCGGCCGGCAACGGTCCCAACTGAAACATCATTTCACAGCCCTTTCCGTTGCCTGAGAGCACACTTCATGTTTCATCCAGCGGACGGTTGCCATGTAAAGCTCAGCCCAGACCGCAAACTTGACACAGCCCGCTCTCCATTGCATACTTTCAGGTGCTGAAAAATTAATACGTCTTCAGCAAGTATGATTGTTTTGCACTCCTACAAACCAAAGCCCTCCATAGTGCGGGACAGCAGGAGGGTTGAAATGCCTAGTGGTCCTATTTACCTGAAGTTGCGTCGTGATGTTGTTTGTCTATTTTTGTCTTGATATGATTTCTCGTGTCCCATGATCATTGCTACTCCTTGAAAATAAGTTCCGCGGTCGCTGTGAAGATCTGTGCAGATCCCACGAGGGTCCGTAAATCGCTTGAAGGCACCCAGAAAGCCACGTGTGCTGTAATCACTCACAAGCTTGCGGGGTACGAGGTCGCGACGCCAGCATGGGCGAGAGTTCTACCTCGTCTCCACCAGTTCTAAAAGCGTCTGCCGCAGACCGAAAGAAAAACACAAAACAAGAAAATCTCCGTCCACAAGGAGTGAAATAAAGAAAACACATGTGGTTCTTAATTAGTTTTTAATTTATTTCACCCTTATTAACTTGAACACGATTTCCAACACGTCTGCTAGTTATTATACGTTCACTTAACTTATTATTAAAATTAAATTGATTTCTTATTAATTTTAACACGTGAAACAGTCCCATTCACGACCCGACTTAAAGCATATTTGCGTCCTCGGCGCGCGACAAGGAGCTGGAGCGGCAACGACCATGGCGGTCAATGGATGGAAAACGACACAGATTCAATTCGCGAGAATGTGTGTTAGTTGAAACAAACAAATCGAATTTCGTGGGATGCTAATGGTTCGTGTTTGATTATGCGTCGAGGTCATGAGGGATGGATTCAGGGCAATTACAATACAAAGGGAAAAGCGACCTATGCATCGTTCGATAATGGGGGTCAGCTGGATAAATAGCGGCCACTTATTGAATGAAAACTGCGTTTAGGATACCATAAACGGTATGGATTGTTTATGGTATCGCCAATAAGCCTATGGAGAAACAGCGTTCTTTGTTTGCACTTGGTGTGCGTTACGGAAATTTGCTTCAGCGTCGATTGCGCTAATTGAATGCAGCTGCTTGGGTATTTTATTGCTCGAAGAAAAAGGTCGCCGGCCAATGTGTACGTTAAGAGTTATCATACACATGGCGAAGCTGAAAAATAGACAACGCAATGTTTATGGTCCCTGGGGGAGGGTACATAGTATGTAATCCAAATCCTTTGTTATTAGGAATTCGTCTAGCAGAATTTGCCTGACACCGAAGGTGGCAAATTGGTTTGGAGTTCCTGATAAGTTGAGCAAGAAATCTTACGGGGAATTGTATGCGAAGAGATGCATGAAAGGTAAGTTTTCTTTTACAGGGACTTTTAGGTTAAAGATTGATCTATTTAATGCGTGAAGCATTTAAGATGCTAATGCGATTGCATTAGTGAAGTTATGAGATTGGGTGGAAGTCAGGGGGGTTTTTAGGTTAGCGAACCGTGCGGTTCGGCGGAACCACCACAAGCTCTATGTGAACAGCCTTCGTGGAGAAACCAACAAAAGTCGCAATGTACGCTTTGGTCACCCTACTACAGCGACCCTTCCAGGCTTTTAGCTACACAGGATCCGCATAACCCACTCCCGCTGTTTGGAAGGAACGAGCTTTGTTTACTTTACCCGCTGGTAAGCTTCCCATCCTTTGTTGCATCTGAATCGCCCTATGTCTGTAGCACTTGAGGCAGTGGTTGTTTGAAGAACATGATTGATTTCACTCTGACTGAGTTGGAGTTTCCAGCCGCTTGGAGTTGTGCAAGCTGGAAAGAACGATGAGAATGCCTGCAACAGAAATTAAATCTGATGAGGGGTCAAAGGCGGGTAGAGGAATGTGGGAATAGGCGACAGAGGCAACGTTCAAAGATGATCAGGTAGGTTGTCGCCACGTCGGGGCCTCGAAGATATTTTCGGAATGAACTTTGTTGTGTTTAAAGTGCTGGCCAGCAACGAGTTGAGAAACATCGATTGTTCTCACCAAGTTCGATCCCCGAAAGGGCCAGTCGAGTCGCTGCTGTCGATACCTGACAGGGCACGAGGAAGGAGCTAGGTTGATTGTCCCACCGAGTTTGCAACCTGACAGGATCAGGAATGCACCTGAAATCGAACCTCCCAGGGTAATCAGAGAACGATTGCCGTAATTTGTATTCGACAGGTCACTGGCAACGGGCAATCCTTCATAGCGTCCCCGAAGATGAAACATGTCTGATATGGATTTGATCCTGAGGAAAATCTCTGCTACTAGAGGAGAACTGCTTCGTCACAGTTTCTCATTTCTGCTCCCGGATAGTGCCGTTCAGAGTGACAAACGGCGTGTCAGAACAACGCAAGCATTCGAAGAAATTCAACTGCACAATGAGAACATAAACTGTTATCCCCGCCGAAAGAAGAACTATATTCTACACAGATTCTGGATCAAGGCCGTGCCACAATGTCTTCAACGATCCGTATATTACAGTCATGCCGATCGGACGTACGCAAACACTGATTTGCACCTGTTTTAATGGACGTTGTGAAACCACTCACTCCCATGACTAATAACTGACTGATATTCATACAACACTAAACCGAACCGCAAAGTTCACCAAACAGTATTGAATTGAAACAGCTATGTCTAAGTTTCACACAAAACTAACACCGAACCGAACCACACCCTTCACCAAAACAGAATTCAACTCAACTCGACGATTGGATCGCGACCGAGAACTAGTCCTATGGGGTTTAAAAGTTTTGGTTGCCAACGTATGGCACAGGATTCACTTTTCTCCCCACACTTGTCCACGTACTTACTCGTCCGAAGAAAATCGTCCCTCAAAGCGATTGAATAAATACAGACGCACTGTTTTATTTGTTGTTTTTTTTTTATTAATTCTATAATCACTTAATAATTAGAATACACTGGTGGTTAACGGACAATAATAACTTCTTAGAAACTTTGCCGAGAGAGACGAAATTTTGCAGTTTTCGCTTTTGTTACGTAGGCGAGCGCGACGCGACTGACTGTTGCAATTATTCAATCGTGACTCATGTGAATTAGGGATGAAACTCATATTTCATTTCAGACACAGGACAACCAAAAGAGACCACGCCTCTGCTCTCTCAACCTCACGCCCGTCAAAGTGTGAGTAACGTTTGTTAATAGGGTAATTGACGGACATGCAGAATGAGAGAACAGAAAACATGATATGCTGTGATCTCGGGGTAGCTTTGGTTGTGTGTGTTGGTATCAGATGCATGCCAGTAGCTGCCTGGTGACCCAGTGGTACGGCTATGGTGTAGTCGGAGCTCATTGAACCGTGGAAAGAAATACGAATGAGAGGGAAGCCTAGCTAAGGTTATTCACCAGCAAAAAGAGATCATTGATTCCAAGCGAATGGGTGATCTGGGAAAAGTCAATAGGACGCCGCGTCGGCTGGGGATATAATACCATTCTGTGGAATGTTCGATAAATACCCAAGCATATGGACTATGACGCAACCGCGTCGCTTGGTTTGACTTGGTTGTTGCTAACCAATACGAATGGAATTTCCGGTGGAAATCCCATGGTTAGCGCAATAGTGTTGCCGCATGTCGTTGATTGTAGCTAAACTCAATTATGCATTATCTGCATAGAATAATGAGTTTAGCTATGCGTCCCTTTGACATGTTCTACAGGTAAATCACTTATCAAGGAAATGGGTAGGTATTGTGGTTGGAATTGTGCGCTGTTTCTCCTATAGGATAGAGAAACCCCTACAGTACTCCCCCGCCAGTGACAGAGTCACGAAATAATGGTAGGTCGGAAGGAGTAGTTTGATGGGTGTCGGAAGGAAGTTATATTGGTGGTGGATTGGGAGGATTTTTTGATTGCCTAAGGAGACGTGCTCGGCTTCGGGTGAGTGGAGGTTGAGGTGGTTGGCGAATGTTGGCAGAGTCGGTTGCTGACTGAGGATCTGGAGCTGACGCCTCGAAGAAACAAGGTTTGAGTCTCTCAACACTGACCGTGGATCGTTTTCATCGAGTATCGATCTCGAAGACACGGTCGCTGTTGCGGTTGGAGACTCTGAAGGGACCGTCATATGGAGAGTCCAAAGGTTTTTTAACCTTATCCACCCTGACAAAGACGTGCGTGCAGCTGTGCAGTTCAGGTTGAACGAAAAGTTTTTTAGAACCTTGCCTGGTCACGGGCGATGCTCTAACCTTACGAAGAAGGTCGCGGAGGTGGCCCACATCCTGCAACTGGTTGTGTGGCGTATCACCATCCACGAAAAGTTCGCCTGGTAGTAGGAGGATGGTGCCATAGGTGAGTTCCGCAGCGGAAGCACCTAGGTCCTCCTTAAAACTAGTCCTCAGACCGAGGAGTACGGTAGGTAGAGCGTCAAACCATTTAGTGTCGTTATGACACATGAGAGACCGATGCCAGCGTTCGATCATCCCGTTGGATTCGGGGTGATAGGCGGTCGTGCGACTTCGTTGGCAGCCGAGGAGATCCGCCAGCTGCCCGAAGATCGTTGCCTCGAATTGCGGCCCTCGGTCTGTAGTAATGGTGGCCGGTACGCCGAAACGTGTGATCCAGGTCGAATAGAAAGCTTTGGCGACTGTTTCAGCAATTACTGCCCTGAGAGGAGTCACCTCTGGCCATCGCGTGTAGCGATCCATCATAGTGAGGATGTACGAAAATCCTCTTGATGGAGTAAGCGGTCCCACTATGTCAATATGGACATGGGCGAAGCGTGCCGTGGGTAGCTTAAATTGTGCAGGTTCTAATATATTATGCCGCGCTACCTTGCAGCGCTGGCATTGGAGGCAAGCGCGGGCCCAGGTGGTGAGATCTTTGCTCATTCAGCGCCAAATGAATTTCTAACGGACGGCAGCAGCGGTCGCGCGGCCGCTTTGGTGGGCTGGGTCATGGTAGACATGAAACACGCCCCTACGAAGCTTCTCGGGAATGTAGGGCCTGGCGGTTCCAGTTGAAACATCGCACCAGATTTCGCCCAAAGGATCGCGGAGGGTGATTTTGCGTAGCTCGAGTGCTGTATCAGCAGTTAGAAGAGATTCGAGCTGGCTGTCCTCCTGTTGGGCCAGGGCTAGGTCGACGTTGTTCAGAGTGGCGCGCAAGTGAATCGTATCGATTCGAGAAAAAGCGTCCGCCGAGATGTTTTGTGGACCAGAGATATGTTTAATCTCGGTAGTATATTGGCCGATAAGGTCGAGTTGACGTTCTTGTCGGGGGGAAGCATTTCCCGACTTTTTCCGGAACGCAAAGACCCGTGGTTTGTGGTCTGTATACACGGAAAGCGAGCGACCCTCTACCAAATGACGGAAATATTTAATGGCGCTATAGATCGCCAGTAATTCCCGGTCATAGGCGCTGTATCGCCGCTCTGTGGGACTCAGTTTCCTGGAAAAGAAACCGAGCGGTCCCGGTTGGCCTTCGAAATCCTGTTGTAGAACTGCTCCGATTAAGGCCGAGTCGATGTATCTCTGGAATGTCTGCGCGGCATTCCTGAGACCGAAAGTCATTACTTTGAACTCGAAGAGTCCGAAAGGAGTAATGACTGCCGTTTTTGCGATGTCTTCAGGTGCCACCGGAATTTGGTGGTAAGCCAGATCCAGGGTGGTGAAGACTTTGCACCCTCGTAATTTATATATAAAATCGTATAGGTGTGCAATGGGGTATCTGTCGGGGACTGTTGCTGCATTCAGCAGTCTGTAATCCCCACATGGGCGCCACTCCCCGGAACGTTTCTTAACTAAATGGAGTGGGCTTGCCCCAGGACTGTCTGATGGTTCACAGATAACTTGTGCTATCATTTCGTCGAACTCGGCGCGTGCCGCGCGTAGTTTTTCTGGAGCCAGGCGACGTGCGCGTTGGCTTACTGGAGGGCCCCGTGCCTCGATGTGATGAAACACATTCGCCTTGTGTCGTCGCTGGTTAGGTAGAGGAATTGTCGTATTGACAAATTCCTGTACCATAGCTTGGATAGGGTCTGTACACGGTGTGTCCCTGGGTATTTCCGCTGGAGATGCCGACAAGGGCAAGGAAGGTGAGGTGTGGGCTACTAGCCTATTGTGTGTCGAATCGACCAACAGATTGTGTTTTCCTAATAAGTCGGAACCTATTAGGGGTTCGTTAACATCAGCAATCACAAACTGGTGTGTGATTGGATGTATGAGACCCAGATGGAGTGTCAGCTTTTTCCTTCCGTACGTGCGTATCGGAGAATTATTTGCTGCTGACAACTGTAAGGCGGTGGGCACGCGGTTGCGTGAGGCGAACGATCGCGGAAGGACCGAAATATCAGCGCCGGTATCGACAGTAAAATTGATATTCAGTCTCGAGTCCCTGATCGTAAGGCGTCTTATGGATGCAGTGCCGGCCGGTTGCGCAGGGGTGTCGGTCGGCAAAATTAGTTTAAAGACTGACGCCGGTTGTCGGTTGGTCGAGTCCAACCGCAGGGTGCCCTACAATTAGTTGTACGGTCTCCGTACCGTTGGTGGTTGGCGCACCAAGCGCGTGTGACGGCATTGTTGGGCGGATTTTACCTATTGGCAGGTTCGTCACGAGAAGGCCGTGGAGATGGGCGACGAAAAGAAGTCCGCTGGGATGTATTTTGTGGAGGTTGCCGCCGGTTCATTGGGCGGTTCTGCACGCTTCGTTGTGTGTTTTGGAACCTCGCACAAACTTGATCCAATTCACGGCGGAATGAGGCCTGAAGCGCGAGTAGGTCAGCCGTAGTGACCTGAGTAGGAGGGTTATCTGGCTGAGTATCGCCGATAATACGGTCAAGGGTTTGTTGGGTTGGGTTCGGATTAAAGTCAGTGTGCCTTCTAGAGGATGAGGAGGGTATCTGAGTCGAAGCTACCAGAGCGGTTCGAGGTGCAGTTTGAGACGACTGAGGGTGCCGTGTAGGCAGTGCGGCGTGTTGACTACCCGCCGCGACTTGATATGGTGGTAGCTCAGACTGTGGGTCCAAGGTTTCCATAATCGAATCAGCCACCTTTGATAAATAGCCCAAACTTTGATTAGGTTGGGCCAATAATGCCGAGCGGGCATGTTGAGGTAAATTCCTCAGAAAATGTGGCCTAATTAGATCATCCGAGATCCTGGTCCCCGCTATCGAGCGTAAATGGGTCAGGAAAAGGGATGGTCTTATACCTGAAAAATTGGTCGCGCTCGCCAATCGCTGTAGTCTGATGCTGGTGGGTTGGTCCAAAGCGTTAAGGAGACTCTCCCGCATGCTGCTGTAGGGATCAGGGCCCGGTGACCTGATCGCCTGCGCAACATGCATTCGCTGTGTCCCATCCAGCACCCGCAGCAATTATACAACACGATGTTCTTCATCGTGGATGTTAGCGAACCAGAAAAAACGGTCGGCTATGGCGAACCAAAGCTCTGGATCCTCCTCGTCGAACGGAGGGAGCTTTACGCTTTGTGTGTGGGATGGCAATTCGTCGCTGGAAGCCTCGTGGAAAGCGGGGGATTGCGGTCGCGCTTGCGCCTGCTGGGGTGTACCGGCTCGTGTGGTGGGCATTGTGGTGCCGAAGGTGAAAAGAGAAGCCGGTAATTTGGAGGTTCTAGAAGAGACAAGGTGTGTCAGTGAAGTAGAAAGAGGTCGCTAAGAATGCGAAAGAGGTCGTAAGTGAACGCGTGGAGTCGAGAGAAATCACAAGAGAGTCGCGTCGCGTCGAATAATGCCGTGAAAACAGGCAGGGCTGTATTATGTTTATGTTACTCAATGGAATTTTAAATTAATTGATATAAAATATTCGATTGAGAAGTTTCCTTCCTTCCAATGTAAATTTATCTATAATATCTATTAATAATTGAGTTATATTAATACTCAGTTCGTTCCCTTTGGGGTAAATTATGATTTAGTATAATGTTAGCTTATTTTTATTTAACTAGCTTGGTATTTTAATAAATTCCCGAACGTGTCTTTATATTTTAAAACAAAGAAATAAAGAGAAAAAATAAAGTAAGTCTAATTCAAAGAAAACTTAAAGGAATTAGGAATGTCTCTAAGGAAAATTACTAATTTATCCAGGTTACTGAGTTCTACTATTTTTTGTAATGCAAGGGATTGCTTGTTCAAAGGAACTGTTGCTGGACCACTGAATATTTTCTCTATTTGGATTGATTTAATTAGTTATCTAATTTTTAGTGCTAACCAAAATTTGATTTTTAATTGGAGGAATTAATAATAATTCATTACACTTGTTGCATATTTATGCATATATACAAATTTCTAGATAAATATCGTTTGTCCGTTTTTTTTTAAATAAACTATAAATTTTAGAATACTAATTAGTTTAAATGCTTTTAACTATTCTTTAAAATTTTATGTTTGGTGGCTCGGAAGAAGCTCACCGTAAAGGAAAAATAACCACTTTGAAAAAAATACAAGGAAAAGGAAAACCTGGTTTTCTGGAACTGTTGTGACGATGTCGGTGCGGCAGCTCCTGGTCCGTTGATGATGTTGTCCAAAGGTGGCGGTATTAGGTTGCGTCGCCGTGGAGATACAGATGAGATGTCCTCTGATGTTAAAGCTGGTAATGGTACAGTTGAGGTGGAGCTCTACTTGCCCTTTCAGCGTCTTTTAAGTTAATTTCGGTTTGTTTTTTGTTGGGAATTTTATTAAATTGTCTTTTGATTGGGATTTTATTTGGTTAAATTTAGTTTTTTTTTTTTTTTTTTGAATTTTTGAAGTATTTTTCTTTTAATCACCGTTTTTGATTTTTATTTATTAGAATGTTTTTGATTAACTTTTTAATTTTTCTGGAGAAATATTTTCTTCTTATTTGCTTTTGTATACACTCTTGCAATTTTGATTCACACAGAGGCACTTGTCTCCATGTGTCTTCTTGATTTTTATATTGTCTTTTGCTTTGCTTTTTAATGAATTAGTTTCGATGTACCTTTTTAGTCACGTTTTTTGGTTTTTTGAACTGAATAACATATGTTTAAATTTTCAATTTTTTTAAGTTTTGTCACGGTGTTCCTTTTAATGTAACTGATTTTGTTTTACAATTTTGAGTCTTTGAACTGTTTTTTTGAATTCTATTGTTGATGAAATTTTGTTTAAGGAATCAGAAGGTTTTTTGTTTAAGCACTTTTTTTTGAAATTTTCTTTTTTTTCAAACGCTATACTCTCTCTGTGTGATCGCTATGCGTCTCATGCGGGCTGATGACATCTCGTCCACCGCAACTGGTCCAGTAAAAGGCGACGATGTGCCTAATAAGCAATTGTTAATGAATCTAATCCAGTACACTGTCATTCTTGTTAGCCGCTGTAATGAAGAGTATCTATTCAATAGATCATCTTTTTTTTTTTTTTTTTTTTTTTTTTTTTTTATAATTAGACTTCTCTCGGGAGAGGCGAATTTATAGCGCCGAATGGGCGCCCCGAGATGACACCAAGTAACTGTTGCAGTTCTTTTTGAACAGTTGACAGTTGTAACGCTCCTGGAACACTCGCGTGGGAACGGAGTTCCACAGCTTCCCCGCTCTGTAACGGAACGAGTTCTGATGCAGGGATGTCCGCGCCGCCGGGAGATGAACCGCAAATCGATGTGATAGCGACTGTAGTCCCGGTGCCAGCGCCGAGTCTCCGATCAGGCGGATCGCTCGTCTCTATATGCTCTCAAGTAGGTCTTGGTTATGTTTAGGAGCCGAGCTGATAAGAAGTTGGGCCGGAGTAAAATATTTCTTGGCTCTAAAAAGACAGCTCAGTTTTCCTGAAGCTGACCTGTCGATACTCGACACGTGTTTATGCCATGATACATCCCCACTGACTGTGACGCCGAGCAATTTCAAGCTTTCCCCGGCCTCAAGGGTCCGGCCATTCATCATCAGCTGTGGAACCGATGATCCACTTTTCTTTGTAAATGTTGTATATTGTGTCTTCGTTGCATTGAAGTCGACGAGATTGGCCTTTCCTCAGTGCAGGACCCTATCTAGATCCTGATTCAGAGAGTCAGTCTGTCTACATCTCAGCTGATGCGATGCAGATGCACCAATCGGCCGAGCACTCGAAAAGGAGGAAACAAGCGTACTATCATCCACCAAACTGAACACTTTGTTTTCCGTTGTCTCCAACAAATCATTTATGTGAAGTAAAAACAAGGTTGGGGACAAAATAGGACCTTGGGGCACCCTCGAATTAACAGGATACAGATCCGAACACTCGCCATCCACAACAACCCGGATCGATCGATTCTCAAGGAAGAATGTCGCACCATGATGGCAAACGATGTCATTTTTTGACTTTGGGTCTTGAAAGGAACTACTTTCAGACTCAGTCGTAGGAATTCTCTTCAATGGATACGTGCCCTCATCAAACGTTTGCAAAATGGTCTGTGTCACCACTGGTGCTGCGCGGGGAGATTCCCTTAGAGGCCACATCTGTGGGATTGTCCCCGAAAGCAATGTAGTTCCAGCTGCTCAGATTCACTGACTCTCGGCAAGTCTGTTCGCCACAAAGGTAGTCTGTAATTTTCGTGCTGACTTGATCCATGCCAGCGTGATTTGAGAATCGCACCAGGCATATATCCTTGCCCCTTTAAGTTTTATAGTTTCCATCGTGCGCGCGAACAGTTTTGCCAGCAGAACTGTGGGCGTCTTTCGTTATCCCGTAGTTTTGTCTTTCTAGATATGTGCCACGAAGACACAGGTTCACTAAACTTCCTGTAATTGTTCGGGCCGAACGCCTACCCTGTCTATCGGCCTTCCCGCGACTAGTGCCACGGTGTTTATTAATGCAAATGACACGTCAGATTACAGTTGATTCACTTTATTTTTATTAACGAAAGTTCCAACACAATTCAGTGGTAAGTAAACTAAAGTCTAAACTCAATACACTAGTTAGTAAAACTTAAAATGTAACAACTCCAGGTTCGAAAAACACGTTCACTATATACAAATATAATGTCAGCTTAGTTCACTAGTGGATTACAATGGAAAGTTTAACAACTTCAGGTTCGAAGGTATTGATATTTTAACGTACCCTCCGATAACTTTACGCTTGCCCATCGTACTCCTTGAGGCGCAAACTCAATACTATGCACTATCGTTACACCCTATGTAACGACCGTACGAGGTGGAAGACAAATCTCAACTCTCGCCCTTGTACAGAGAAAACGAATTCATTTGCCTCCACCGTTCAGCGACCAATAGGAGAAGATATTCTACACACTGGTCCCAGCAAGGGCGCGAAACACACACGATGACTACTTCAATTGCTCATGCTGTGTGTTCATGAGTTTGCGAACCGTGGATCAACCAATTCAATCAACACCATAAGCATGATTTGCAGCTGGGCAAAATTCATGTCGACAGCGGTTTGGATGTTTATACGATCGGCAACTGCGTACAGCATCTACGCCGATCGTGCATACATCACTGGCGTCTCAAAGGGTTGATCTGTGGTGTGTGTATTTACATTATGCAGCACTCGTTTCCCCTTAGTAGCCAGTGGTGAGCTATGATGTGCCTGTCGTTCGAACGACCGGCCGGTGGGTTTGCGGATAAAACCAGGTGAACATGCCATGCACCTGTGTGGCGTAATTCTATGGTAGATAATAGCATTGATAACGTTCGATTTTATGTCGGTTGCTTGATGCTGCAACCGATTTGCTCTTCAAGCACATGATGCGACTTGGGGTATTTGCTGTTGGTATACCCTGGTGACGGTGCTTGTGCGTCGCATCGAAGTTGGTAGCCGATGTTGAATTCATTATTGCATGTTATAATGCTAAAACAATTGAATTCTCGGTAATGTGGCGCCGATTGCTTTCCCTGGTGTGCGTTGCATGTTAGGTAATCCGTTTCTCGAATTAATGTTATGCTACGCACTGGTGAACGATTCTTCGTTTAGGGTAAATGTTTTCTTTTGGGCTGGCGCCCCGTAGAGATGCCGCAAATGCCTACGCGAGGTTTCTAGCTTGTTGGTGAAGAAGGCCCTGTTGTACCTGGCAGCGGTAAGCAGTGGCGTTAAGTGGAAATGCCACAGAACCGCTTCACATAACTCCAAGGGCACCAATGATATACTTTTTAACGGTACGACTCTAGTTTTAGAAAGAACTAGATTTGTTCTTATGGAGTCTCTGCTGATGGCGCGAATATACGTTGCTGCAGCATATACTTCGAAAGCATGATAGAACTCATGCACCTCGAGCCCTGTGTCGCCGGTGAAGTTCAGCCATCGGGGAATCTCGAGCATATTGACAGCATCCAATTCAGCTTTGAGTGCATGCCATGACAATAATGTTCATTCCGGAAGCACACTGTCCCAGTCTTGTTTCTATTTCCTTATTTCCTGCATCAGTATCTTGCTGGTTATGACACAAGGAGGTATCCTATGGGGTCATACAAGCGAACGAATTCGGACAGGATTGTTCATTTCGTTGTCTTCCTTTGATCGGGAATATTTATTCTGAATAAAAAATCCTTTCCTGCGAGCCATTGTATTCCAAGATCCCGAGAAAGGTTGGCGCAAGGCTAATAACCTTGCCCGGAAAAACAAATTATAATGGACAATTTAACAAGTCTCGGATATCGACCGGATACCGGTGGAGAGAGTTGCTAAATAAGTTCAAGACCGGATCCCGGTTGTAGTGCCGATGATGATGATGAGTATTGTATTCCACGAGCCTTAAGAGTTTTTCTTACGTCAAATGAAAGGGGAAGTTGCATCTTTCTGTCTTCGTCTGGAATGGCCCCCAACAACGTTTCACTATTGCTTGCCCATTTCCTGAGAGGGAAGCCACCACAACTCAGCATTTTAGAAAGCTGATGTTGTATTTCCATGGCCTCCTCTATTGATTCGGTTGCATGGATCACGTTCACCACATAAAATTTGTTTAATGCGAGGTGCCGAGGTGGTGCCAAAGGTGATTGTGTTAAGAAACTGGGCCAAGACATCATCCTCAGCTTTCTCCCTCCACAAGATTAATTGGTATGCAGAGATATGGGAAACAATCCATATTTGACGATACATTTGATTAATATCTGCTACAAATCCTATCTTGTATTTTCCAAACCGAGCAATGTGTTCAACGTTATCATACTGCAACCCAGGGCCCACCAACAAATGATCGTTCAGAGACGTTCCGTCTGAGGTCTTGCATGAACCATCAAAAACGATGCGAAGCTTTATGGTAGACCTTGCTTCTTTTATCACAGAGTGATGTGGGCAGAAGTAGTGTGACCTTGGGAGGGGACTGAGGTTTATCTCTGTCGCATGCCCTAGCTCCCTGTATTCCCCCAACACTCCTTTACAGTTTTCATAAAATACTGAATTTGATTTGAGTTTTCTTTCCAATTGCAAACATTAATTAATGCTTCTGGAATAACACCAATGAAGGGCGTGTTTCGTCCTTGAATGGAAGATGGACCATATATCTTCCATCAGCCTGTCTCTGATGTGTGCGACAGAAGTGCATTTCACACCATTCCTCTTCTGGTGACAGCATTTTCCTTCCTTCTTTCTCTTCTATTTCCCTGAACTTTGTTAAGAGAAAGTCCAACTTAGAATACTCCGTCCTCATGTGAAGGGATGTTATCGACGATCGGTTATCAAGGATGCCACCGGAGAGTACCCATCCCAGTTCGGTTCGTAGCGCCATGGGGGTGCCGAGTGCTCCTTTGACCATTCCCTCCAGAAGAATTGCTGTATAGACATCGCTACCAAGGAGGATATCAAGTTTGCCTGGCCTGTAATATTGTGTTCTACCACATGAAATGTCCGATTTTATAGTAAAAATTTAAAAGCCAATATTATTTTTCCGTAAATTTGTATTCAATCAAAATGGGATCCGTTGGTATCTATGACATTCTTACAACGTGATACAAGGTCAAATATTCCTTTCTCGTAGAAGTGCTGACTTTTCGAGGTAATGAAATATTCAAAGGCTTTTGTAACCGCTGCTCGGTTCCGGAAAACCTTCTGCCGGCAAAATGAATCCATGGTAGATTGGGGAAAAGATGGTAGTCCATTGGGGAAATGTCAGGAGAATGCGGTGGATGCGTGCAAATTTCAAATCTCAAGAGCAACAGTTTTCGCACCGTTACTTATGAGGTATGGGGTCTAGCATTGTCAGGCAAACGGATCGCGCCGTGCTTATTGACCAACGCAGGTTGCTTTTCAGCCAATTTGGCATGCAATGTGTCGATTTCCTCATAATACTTGATAGCGTTTATCGTTTTTCCTGGTTGAAGATATGAAAACTGGATTGGTCCTATCGATGTCCACCAAATTGTCACCATAAACTTTTTTTGGGTGAAGGTGTTTTTGGGGGTGTGTTTTTCACTGCTATCCACTTGAATCCACTTTTCATCACAGGTGACTATCCGGTGCAACAACGGTTTAATTTGGTTTCTTAATCTAAGCGATTTGCGTGGGGATACCCACTTATGGAGTTCCTTTAACTTTCCTATGAGAGGAAGGTGTCGAGTTATTGTCATTGGGGATTCTCCCGTGCTTTGTGCAATATCCTGCATGGATTTCGTTGGGTCCACATCCAGCGTTGCTCTTTAAACATCGTCGTCAACTAACGTTTCCGGCTTCCCACGTGGCTCATTTTCGAAGCTGAAATCCCCCGAATGGAACTTTCCAAACCAACGTCGTATAGTCCGTTCGTTTACCGCTACATCCTCAAATGTGTGATTAATGTTTTTCATTGCCAATGACGCATTGTGTCCCATTTTAGATTCATAAAGGAAGAGGGTTCGAATTTGAACTGCCCACAGCATGGTAAACAGCTTCTCGAAACAAAAAAAAACGGTTCTTGTAACGAACCCTAAAATTCTCACACGTCAAGCACACGTACCACTTTACTTTATCAAAAAGAAAATTTAAGGTTCTGGCATAGATGTGCACTCAAGAGCTTCTTACTTCCGACCGAGCCAGATGGGTAACGTAAACAAAGCCCATGATAGGATCAAGAAAGCAGTGGCGGCACGCTTGATCCTTCGAAACAAGATTCCGATAAGAAATTGGAATCAAAAACCAAAATGGAAATTTTCTCTTGAAGATAACAATGTCAAACTGCTCATCTATCATCATCATCATCATCATCGGCGCTACAACCGGGAAACGGTCTTGGCCTTGTTTGGCAAGTCCTGGGGCTTGTTAAATTTTCTATAATGCTTTATTTTTTTCTGGGCAAGGTCATTAGTCTTGCGCCAGGGGCTCCCCGACGGGGAATCGAACCCCGGTCTCCCGGGTGACAGGCGGGTATACTAACCACTATACTATCGAGGAGCCAAAAAAAAAAAAAAAACTGCTCATCTATAGGCAAATAATCAAACCCACAGTCACATATGCGTGTACATTGTGGTATTATATAACACCAGCCCAAATGGAGAAGCTACGCACTTTTGAAAGGAAATGCTTCAGGCTGGTCACTGGCCTCAACCGACAACCTAAATCTTAGAAATATTACAAGAACAGCTTGCTATATAATTCCGCTGATATTGACCGTCTCGTTAGACGCTTCCTAGAGCTGTATATCAAATTTATTGAAAACCTCCCAAATAATCCCAACCCCATAATAACATCACTACTACCAACTCCTCTAGATAACAGGACTTGTGGGGAGGAGAAGTATTATGCTGGACATGGGCATACGGTTCACTTCTTCCCCATCAATCATGAAACGTAAGTTCTTCAAAGAAGAAACAAAAGCAAACTCCGCAACACACAGTCCACAACACAGTCCACAAGGAGTTCACCAGGAGGAAAGTAAATGAAACACTCAAGTTGTCTCTATAACTGACACGCATTTTTTATTAAAGGTTCTTACATTTCACAATCATTACTTTTGTTGTAAAACATTATTAAATATTTAGCGTTCTTATACTCCGCGTAAACTTATTGTTAATACGAAATTGGGTTTTTTATAATTTTAGTTGACTACCCACACGACCCCGGTTATTTTCGCGTCCTCGGCGCGCGACGAGGAGTGGGAGATCGCGTGACCATTGTGGTCAGCGGATGGAATGTGACTCCAAGATTCAATTCGCTGGCTAAGGAAATTCTGTTTGCATTCGCTTTCACTGTGGTGATAACCGGATCTCATAAAGGAGATAGTCATGGTACACATGTATATGTGTACGTCGGTTCTTTTCATGAGTCGAAGCCATGATAACGAATCTGAAACGCCAAGAAGGAGCGTAATGTGCACCCAGGAGATGTGTGTTCGTTTAAACAAACAAATCGAATTTTGTGGGAGGCTAATGGTTTGTGTTTGATTAAGCGTCGAGGTCATGAGGGATGGATTCAGGGCAATTACAATACAAAGGGAAAAGCGACCTATGCATCGTTCGATAATGAGGGTCAGCTGGATAAATAGCAGCCACTCATTAAATGAAAACTGTTTTGAATGTTTATGGTATCGCCAGAAAGCCTATGGAAGAACAGCGTTCTTTGTTTGCACTTGGTGTGAGTTAGGGAAATTGGCTTCAGCGTCGATTGCGCTAATTGAATGCAGGTGCTTGGGTATTTTATTGCTGGAAGAAAAAAGTCACCGTCCAATGTGTACGTTAAGAGATTTATCATACACATGGCGAAGCTGAAAAATAGACAGCGCCTTGTTTATGGTCCCTGGGGAAGGTTACACAGTATGTAATCCAAATCCTTTATTATTAGGAATTCGTCTAGGAGAATCTGCCTGGCACCGTAGGTGCCAAATTGGTTTGGAATTCCTGATAATTTGAGCAAGAAATCTTACATGCGAAGGGACGCATGAAAGGTAAGTTTTCTTTTACAGGGACTTTTACGTTAAAGACTGATCTATTTAATACGTGAAGCATTTAAGATGCTAATGCGATTGCATTAGCGAAAGCTTATGCAGACTGGGTTGTAGGGATGGACGTTCTTGAGGTAGTAGTCAGTTGGGTTTGGCAGAACCGCCACAGGCTCACTACCTGAATCGTCTCCACACCAGAATTCTCTTCACCTCTGGAAGATTGATTAATGACTCCAACGAGGTAGTGTACCATAACACCGAGCTGGCACCTAATCAGTTCAAATACTGTAACATACAACCATTCTCCAAGATTCTGCGTTTTAACGAACAACAGGAAAGTGTTACCCCACCGGAGACCACTAACTGACCATATCCCACGCCAACCTACCTCCTTAATCAATCGCTATATTCTAGAATTCACATTACATATTTAACTTATTATAATATTAATTAGGTTAAGCTAGATTAAGTTAGAGTTAAGTTATGTATTAGATTACAGGAAAACTGCTAATATTAAAACTTGTAATACTCAAATAGTTATTCATACATTCAACTATGTTTGAAAAATGTGTAACGTATACATGTACACAATTGTATCACTAGAATTATAAGTTAGCTGCAGAACTTAATGTAAAAATTGATTATTGGTCAAATAAAGACAGTATGTTTAAAAATATATATATATTTTCGAAGGTCAGTCTCTAGATTGTAGTCCGCGGTTGAGGACACCAAGCCTTTAAAATAACTTTATTAAATACATTAGAGTATAAAATACAACATCGGTCAGTCTCTAAATTGGTGTCAAAGCAGTGTACGTCAATCAATTTTCATGAATTAAAATAAAAATACATACAGTACAATACAACAATCATAAATAAATAAATTATAAACAAATAAAGTTAAATATATAAAATCTTTAAATCAATTGTTGTATTGGGTCCAGTGCATTATCAGACCCCATCCAAGCATCGGTCAATACTCTTATATACTATACTATATAAAACGACTTTTTATATAGAAAATGTACATTTTGATACTATGGGTTTAAAACTTAAAGCTGTCCGTGTGAAGGTGGTATAATTTGTTGCAATAAAACCAACTTAGTCACCATTCTTCAAGGCTGAGAGAATAAACAATACGGGCTGATTAACGTTTGTAGTATTTTATATACATTTCAAAAAGCTTTGTTTCTTATGGGAAACGAGACGTATTAGCAATATTATTTAACTCTCAAATGCCAATATTTGATTTGAATCATGGTATAATTAAGGAAAGCACACGTGGAGACCTTGGTTCCTGTTGACTTAGTTTTTAAGAGTTTGTTTAGTGTTTTTGCTCGATTTTATACATTGATATAAACGATGAATATTAATTTAAAAAAAATTATCCATGATTGTGTATTCACATCAACAAGGTGATTAGTTAGATAAGTCTCTGTAAAATTAGAAGAACAGTTTCAATTTCGATTCAGAAATGTTGATTAGCTTGTTATATTGCATGGTGTACTATTGTCGCAATTAGTACAGATGCCGCCATTGACGTAGATATGCATATTGTTCTGTTCTACATGCGGCAGCATCTGTTTATTAAAAAAAAAATTCAAATTGAACGATATTGAGCAAAGCTGTCAGAAAATATACAACCAAGCTACCAGACAAATTGTGTATCCTGTTTTATCAAATTCTCGCAATTCTCGAACAAATTTTAGAATATATTTTCGGAAGTATTGCTTTTTTGTTTATAAAACATGTCTCCCACCAATGGTACTATTTTATTCGATCTAAACAAAAATGAAGAGCTATCTGAATAAATAAAGTAGGCTAAGTCCACTGACAGTTTAGGTTGACCCTCGATAGCACTCTGTATTGTATTACATCCCCAAATGAATAAAAATATTTTATCATCAATAAAATATACACAACAAAACAAAAAAAAACCCTTTTAACTCCCCATGTAACAACGTTTATGGGTACATTTTTCATCTTCTAATATTCTACGTCAAAAACCATGCAACAACGTGGAATAGTCTATGAATATCCACGATAAAATCTATAAAATAATGATTTCCTCACCCATAACAACGAACTGATCGAATAATTCACAAATTGTCCTTAATAATTTGGACAGGAACAACAAAGTCTCGCACTGCGAGCGAAGTTTTTTTTTCACGCATTTATTTGCAAAAGAAAAAGAAGTACAGGTAAGGTTTGTTTTTTACAATATTAGACTATAAACTACACATATTTAACATATTACAGTTTGATGTAATTTACTGGCTCTGTATGAGTACTCTAAATTATTCAAGGTACATTTATTTTGCTTATATTGTTTATTATTATGATATTTAGGTTTTGTATTGCTTGTTTTTTTGTTTATATATATATATATATATATATTTTTTTTTTTAATGTTTTTGTCTCTTTTTGTATCTATGTATTATATACATATATATATTATATAGATATAATATATATACATTATGTGTTTATATATATCATCATCATCATCATCGGCGCTACAACCGGAATCCGGTCTTGGGCTTATTTAGCAAGTCTCGAGGATTGCTAAATTTTCCATTATAATTTATTTTTACGGGCAAGGTTATTGCCCTTGCGACGAAATGTATATATATATATATATATATATATATATATATATATATGTATATGTATATATATATGTATATATATATATATATATATATATTGTTATGCCCGGACCGGCTATACACCTTGTATAGGCACTGATGGGTCCTCAGGCCAGATGTAGGTTGTGGAAAAACCTTCCGTCGTTACCTTCGGACCAATTATTCGAAAGGCATATGGAGATTTTTTTTTTTTTTTTATACAAACCACTGTTTTAAGGGTCCGCACAGTAACTTTATTCTCATATATATATGGTTTGATATTTACGCTCTAGATATGGTTTTAATATTGTCTTTAATAACTTTTCTTTGATATACTATTCACAATTAATGTATATTTTAATATTGTTTTTAATAACTTTTCATTAATATACTATTTACACTGAATGATGTATATTGTAATATTGTCTTTAATAACTTTTCTTTAATATACTATTTACACTTAATGTATATTTGAATATTGTGTTTTATAACATTTCTTTAATACAATATTAATATTATCTTTAATACACTATTAATGTTGTCCTTAATAACTCCTTTTTAATATACTAGTTACACTTAATGTATATTTTAATATTGTCTTTGATATACTATTTACACTTAATGTATATTTTAATATTGTTTTTAATAACTTTTCTTCAATACACTATTAATGTTGTCTTTAATAACTCCTTTTTAATATACTAGTTACACTTAATGTATATTGTAATATTGTCTTTTATAACTTTTCTTTGATATACTATTTACGCTTAATGTATATTTTAATATTGCCTTTTATAACTTTTCTTTAATATACTATTTACACATAATGATGTATATTGTAATATTGTCTTTAATAACTTTTCTTTAATATACTATTTACACTTAATGTAAATTTTAATATTGTCTTTTATAACTTTTCTTTAATACACTATTAATATTGTTTTTAATAACTTTTCCTTAATATACAATTTACACATACTGATGTATATTTTAATATTGTCATTTATAACTTTTCTTTAATACACTATTAATATTGTCTTTAATAACTTTTCTTTAATATACTATTTACACTTAATGTATATTTTAATATTGTCTTTTATAACTTTTCTTTGATATACTATTTACACTTAATGTATATTTTAATATTGTCTTTTATAACTTTTCTTTAATACACTATTAATATTGCTTTTAATAACTTTTCTTTAATATACTATTTACACTTAATGTATATTTTAATATTGACTTTAATAACTTTTCTTTGATATACTATTTATTTTTATCTTTACACAATAACTTTTCTTTAATATACTATTTACTTTTGTCGTTACACAATAATTTTTCTTTAATATACTTTTTACACTTAATGTATATTTTAATATTGTCTTTAATAACTTTTCTTTGATATACTATTTATTTTTATCTTTACACAATGACTTTTCTTTAATATACTATTTACACTTAATGTATATTTTAATATTGTTTTTAATAACTTTTCATTAATATGCTATTTACACTGAATGTATATTTTAATATTGTCTTTTATAACTTTTCTTTAATACACTATTAATATTGTTTTTAATAACTTCTTATTAATATGCTATTTACACTTAATGTATATTTCAATTTTGTCTTTAATAACTTTTCTTTGATATACTATTTATTTTTATCTTTACACAATGACTTTTCTTTAATATACTATTTACACTTAATGTATATTTTTATATTATCTTTTATAACTTTTCTTTAATATCCTATTAATATTGTTTTTAATAACTTTTCATTAATATACTATTTACACTGAATGTATATTTTAATATTGTCTTTTATAACTTTTCTTTAATATACTATTTACACTTAATGTATATTTTAATATTGTCTTTTATAACTTTTCTTTGATATACTAGTTACACTTAATGTATATTTTAATATTGTCTTTAATAACTTTTCTTTGATATACTATTTATTTTTATCTTTACATAATAACTTTTCTTTAATATACTATTTACTTTTGTCTTTACACAATACGTTTTCTTTAATATACTATTTACACTTAATGTATATTTTAATATTGTCTTTAATAACTTTTCTTTGATATACTATTTATTTTTATCTTTACACAATGACTTTTCTTTAATATACTATTTACACTTAATTTTTTTTTTAACATTGTCTTTTAGAACTTTTCTTTAATACACTATTAATATTGTCATTAATAACTTTTCTTTAATATACTACTTACACTTAATGTATATTTTAATATTGTCTTTTATAACTTTTCTTTGATATACTATTTACACTTAATGTATATTTTAATATTTTCTTTTATAACTTTTCTTTGATATACTATTTACAGTTAATGTATATTTTAATATTGTCTTTTATAACTTTTCTTTAATACACTATTAATATTGTCTTTGATAACTTTTCTTTAATATACTATTTACACTTAATGTATATTTCAATATTGTCTTTTATAACTTTTCTTTGATATACTATTTACACTCAATGTATATTTTTCAATTGTCTCTTAGAACTTTTCCTTAATACACTATTAATATTGTTTTTAATAACTTTTCATTAATATACTATTTACACTTAGTGTATATTTTAATATTGTCTTTTATGAAGTTCTTTAATATACTATTAACATTGTTTTTAATAACTTTTCTTTAATATACTATTTACACTTAATGTATACTTCAATATTGTCTTTTATAACTTTTCTTTGATATACTATTTACACTTAATGTATATTTTTATAATTTCTTTTATAGCTTTTCTTTAATCCACTATTAATATTGTTTTTAATAACTTTTCATTAATATACTATATACACTTAACGTATATTTTAATATTGTCTTTTATAACTTTTCTTTAATATACTATTAACATTGTTGTTATTAACTTTTCTTTGATATACTATTTACACTTAATGTATATTTTTATATTATCTTTTATAACTTTTCTTTAATCCACTATTAATATTGTTTTTAATAACTTTTCATTAATATACTATTTACACTTAACGTATATTTTAATATTGTCTTTTATAACTTTTCCTTAATATACTAATAACATTGTTTTTAACAACTTTTCTTTAATATACTATTTACACTTAATGTATATTTTAATATTGTCTTTAATAACTTTTCTTTAATACACTATTAATATTGTCTTTAATAACTTTTCTTTAATATACTATTTACACTTAATGTATATTTTAATATTGTCTTTTATAACTTTTCTTTGATATACTATTTACACTTAATGTATATTTTAATATTGTCTTTTATAACTTTTCTTTAATACACTATTAATATTGTTTTTAATAACTTTTCTTTAATATACTATTTACACTTAATGTATATTTTAATATTGACTTTAATAACTTTTCTTTGATATACTATTTATTTTTATCTTTACACAATAACTTTTCTTTAATATACTATTTACTTTTGTCGTTACACAATAATTTTCCTTTAATATACTATTTACACTTAATGTATATTTTAATATTGTCTTTAATAACTTTTCTTTGATATACTATTTATTTTTATCTTTACACAATGACTTTTCTTTAATATACTATTTACACTTAATGTATATTTTAATATTGTTTTTAATAACTTTTCATTAATATGCTATTTACACTTAATGTATATTTTAATATTGTCTTTAATAACTTTTCTTTAATACACTATTAATATTGTCTTTAATAACTTTTCTTTAATATACTATTTACACTTAATGTATATTTTAATATTGTCATTAATAACTTTTCTTTAATACACTATTAATATTGTCTTTAATAACTTTTCTTTAATATACTATTTACACTTGATGTATATTTTAATATTGTCTTTTATAACTTTTCTTTGATATACTATTTACACTTAATGTATATTTTAATATTGTCTTTTATAACTTTTCTTTAATACACTATTAATATTGTTTTTAATAACTTTTCTTTAATATACTATTTACACTGAATGTATATTTTAATATTGACTTTAATAACTTTTCTTTGATATACTATTTATTTTTATCTTTACACAATAACTTTTCTTTAATATACTATTTACTTTTGTCGTTACACAATAATTTTCCTTTAATATACTATTTACACTTAATGTATATTTTAATATTGTCTTTAATAACTTTTCTTTGATATACTATTTATTTTTATCTTTACACAATGACTTTTCTTTAATATACTATTTACACTTAATGTATATTTTAATATTGTTTTTAATAACTTTTCATTAATATGCTATTTACACTTAATGTATATTTTAATATTGTCTTTAATAACTTTTCTTTAATACACTATTAATATTGTCTTTAATAACTTTTCTTTAATATACTATTTACACTTAATGTATATTTTAATATTGTCTTAAATAACTTTTCTTTAATACACTATTAATATTGTCTTTAATAACTTTTCTTTAATATACTATTTACACTTAATGTACATTTTAATATTGTCTTTTATAACTTTTCTTTGATATACTATTTACACTTAATGTATATTTTAATATTGTCTTTTATAACTTTTCTTTAATACACTATTAATATTGTTTTTAATAACTTTTCTTTAATATACTATTTACACTTAATGTATATTTTAATATTGACTTTAATAACTTTTCTTTGATATACTATTTATTTTTATCTTTACACAATAACTTTTCTTTAATATACTATTTACTTTTGTCGTTACACAATAATTTTCCTTTAATATACTATTTACACTTAATGTATATTTTAATATTGTCTTTAATAACTTTTCTTTGATATACTATTTATTTTTATCTTTACACAATGACTTTTCTTTAATATACTATTTACACTTAATGTATATTTTAATATTGTCTTTAATAACTTTTCTTTGATATACTATTTATTTTTATCTTTACACAATGACTTTTCTTTAATATACTATTTACACTTAATGTATATTTTAATATTGTTTTTAATAACTTTTCATTAATATGCTATTTACACTTAAGGTATATTTTAATATTGTCTTTAATAACTTTTCTTTAATACACTATTAATATTGTCTTTAATAACTTTTCTTTAATATACTATTTACACTTAATGTATATTTTAATATTGTCTTTAATAACTTTTCTTTAATACACTATTAATATTGTCTTTAATAACTTTTCTTTAATATACTATTTACACTTAATGTATATTTTAATATTGTCTTTTATAACTTTTCTTTGATATACTATTTACACTTAATGTATATTTTAATATTGTCTTTTATAACTTTTCTTTAATACACTATTAATATTGTTTTTAATAACTTTTCTTTAATATACTATTTACACTTAATGTATATTTTAATATTGACTTTAATAACTTTTCTTTGATATAATATTTATTTTTATCTTTACACAATAACTTTTCTTTAATATACTATTTACTTTTGTCGTTACACAATAATTTTCCTTTAATGGTCTATTTACACTTAATGTATATTTTAATATTGTCTTTAATAACTTTTCTTTGATATACTATTTATTTTTATCTTTACACAATGACTTTTCTTTAATATACTATTTACACTTAATGTATATTTTAATATTGTCTTTTAGAACTTTTTTTAATACACTATTAATATTGTTTTTAATAACTTTTCATTAATATGCTATTTACACTTAATGTATATTTTAATATTGTCTTTTATAACTTTTCTTTGATAAACTATTTACAGTTAATGTATATTTTAATATTGTCTTTTATAACTTTTTTTTAATACACTATTAATATTGTCTTTAATAACTTTTCTTTAATATACTATTTACACTTAATGTATATTTCAATATTGTCTTTTATAACTTTTCTTTGATATACTATTTACACTTAATGTATATTTTTAAATTGTCTTTTATAACTTTTCCTTAATACACTATTAATATTGTCTTTAATAACCTTTCTTTAATATACTATTTACACTTAGTGTATATTTTAATATTGTCTTTTATAAAGTTCTTTAATATACTATTAACATTATTTTTAATAACTTTTCTTTAATATACTATTTACACTTAATGTATACTTCAATATTGTCTTTTATAACTTTTCTTTGATATACTATTTACACTTAATGTATATTTTTATATTATCTTTTATAACTTTTCTTTAATCCACTATTAATATTGTTTTTAATAACTTTTCATTAATATACTATATACACTTAACGTATATTTTAATATTGTCTTTTATAACTTTTCTTTAATATACTATTAACATTGTTGTTATTAACTTTTCTTTGGTATACTATTTACACTTAATGTATATTTTTATATTATCTTTTATAACTTTTCTTTAATCCACTATTAATATTGTTTTTAATAACTTTTCATTAATATACTATTTACACTTAATGTATATTTTAATATTGTCTTTTATAACTTTTCTTTAATATACTAATAACATTGTTTTTAATAACTTTTCTTTAATATACTATTTGCACTTAATGTATATTTTAATATTGTCTTTTATAACTTTTTTTTAATACACTATTAATATTGTCTTTAATAACTTTTCTTTAATATACTATTTACACTTAATGTATATTTCAATATTGTCTTTTATAACTTTTCTTTGATATACTATTTACACTTAATGTATATTTTTAAATTGTCTTTTATAACTTTTCCTTAATACACTATTAATATTGTCTTTAATAACCTTTCTTTAATATACTATTTACACTTAGTGTATATTTTAATATTGTCTTTTATAAAGTTCTTTAATATACTATTAACATTATTTTTAATAACTTTTCTTTAATATACTATTTACACTTAATGTATACTTCAATATTGTCTTTTATAACTTTTCTTTGATATACTATTTACACTTAATGTATATTTTTATATTATCTTTTATAACTTTTCTTTAATCCACTATTAATATTGTTTTTAATAACTTTTCATTAATATACTATATACACTTAACGTATATTTTAATATTGTCTTTTATAACTTTTCTTTAATATACTATTAACATTGTTGTTATTAACTTTTCTTTGGTATACTATTTACACTTAATGTATATTTTTATATTATCTTTTATAACTTTTCTTTAATCCACTATTAATATTGTTTTTAATAACTTTTCATTAATATACTATTTACACTTAATGTATATTTTAATATTGTCTTTTATAACTTTTCTTTAATATACTAATAACATTGTTTTTAATAACTTTTCTTTAATATACTATTTACACTTAATGTATATTTTAATATTGTCTTTAATAACTTTTCTTTCATATACTATTTACACTTAATGTATATTTTAATATTGACTTTAATAACTTTTCTTTGATATACTATTTATTTTTATCTTTACATAATAACTTTTCTTTAATATACTATTTACTTTTGTCTTTACACAATACGTTTTCTTTAATATACTATTTACACTTAATGTATATTTTAATATTGTCTTTAATAACTTTTCTTTGATATACTATTTATCTTTATCTTTACACAATGACTTTTCTTTAATATACTATTTACACTTAATTTTTTTTTAATATTGTCTTTTAGAACTTTTCTTTAATACACTATTAATATTGTCATTAATAACTTTTCTTTAATATACTATTTACACTTAATGTATATTTTAATATTGTCCTTTATAACTTTTCTTTGATATACTATTTACAGTTAATGTATATTTTCATATTGTCTTTTAGAACTTTTCTTTAATACACTATTAATATTGTCTTTAATAACTTTTCTTTAATATACTATTTACACTTAGGGTATATTTTAATATTGTCTTTTATAACTTTTCTTTGATATACTATTTACACTTAATGTACATTTTAATATTGTCTTTCATAACTTTTCTTTAATATACTAATAACATTGTTTTTAATAACTTTTCTTTAATATACTATTTGCACTTAATGTATATTTTAATATTGTCTTTAATAACTTTTCTTTAATACACTATTAATATTGTCTTTAATAACTTTTCTTTAATATACTATTTACACTTAATGTATATTTTAATATTGTCTTTAATAACTTTTCTTTCATATACTATTTACACTTAATGTATATTTTAATATTGACTTTAATCACTTCTCTTTGATATACTATTTATTTTTATCTTTACATAATAACTTTTCTTTAATATACTATTTACTTTTGTCTTTACACAATACGTTTTCTTTAATATACTATTTACACTTAATGTATATTTTAATATTGTCTTTAATAACTTTTCTTTAATACACTATTAATATTGTCTTTAATAACTTTTCTTTAATATACTATTTACACTTAATGTATATTTTAATATTGTCTTTTATAACTTTTCTTTGATATACTATTTACACTTAATGTATATTTTAATATTGTCTTTTATAACTTTTCTTTAATACACTATTAATATTGTTTTTAATAACTTTTCTTTAATATACTATTTACACTTAATGTATATTTTAATATTGACTTTAATAACTTTTCTTTGATATAATATTTATTTTTATCTTTACACAATAACTTTTCTTTAATATACTATTTACTTTTGTCGTTACACAATAATTTTCCTTTAATATACTATTTACACTTAATGTATATTTTAATATTGTCTTTAATAACTTTTCTTTGATATACTATTTATTTTTATCTTTACACAATGACTTTTCTTTAATATACTATTTACACTTAATGTATATTTTAATATTGTCTTTTAGAAGTTTTTTTAATACACTATTAATATTGTTTTTAATAACTTTTCATTAATATGCTATTTACAGTTAATGTATATTTTAATATTGTCTTTTATAACTTTAAGATGGTTGTTTTCATTAAGAAAAAACAAAGGCGACCGCAATACGAATCACGAAGTTGATTTCTTCCGCACGCCGACTTGAACTCGGCTACCATCGGCTAAGAGTCAGTGAACTTGCACTCGCGCAAAATGATGCTTTGAAAACTTTTTGCTTAACTAGCAATATATTGTCTATTTTAATTTTCACTTTTACGACTGAGGTAATATAATTTAATTGTCTGACGTTGTTTTTGCACCTCACTGAAGTGATTTTGTGAGCACGCTTTTTTTCTCTTTTAGCATTTGTTTTGTTTGTTTGTTGTTGTTGCACTTTGTTTTAATTGTCACACACGTCACGTCACTGTTTTTCTATTTCGTGGCTTGGTTCTTGTTTATGAATGGATTAATTATTTGAATACAGTTTTGATTTGTGCAATTTTATGGTAATTTGATATGCATCTTCTGTGTCGGGTATTTGTATTGACGTCGTCGGCGGAGTGGGTTTCGTTTAATATGCAAACAAGCCGTACATAAATTAGAGAGTTACTATTTACACAATATCTCTTAGGGTCAATGCATTTTTATTCAGCTTTTAATTTAGTACTTATTTAGTACAGAGATACACGCATTGGAGGGACGTAAATAGACTTTATTAGTAGCCATGGATACACGATCGCGTCTCACTTAATACTCATTGCCGCAATCACTGTTTTCATATGACTGTGAAAAAGCAATGTACATATTAACACCCTATGTAATATAACAAAAGCACTAATTTTAAGCAAAATAGACTACGGTATTTATATTTATGGCAATTGCCCCAAGACAACTCTAAACATAATAAAACCCACGTACCGCTAGAAACAGCATATTCGCTTTCAAAACAACCCCAATAAAAAATGTATTGGCTGAAGCTGGACTTCCAACAATCGAGGAACGAGTAGAAATGATATCCGCAACTTGTAGCTAAACTAGCGTTTTCGAGAAACTCCATCATCGACAAAGATATTAAACTAACGCTAGGGTACAAAAACCGAAACCGAATTCCATCCGCAATTACCAGGATAATAGATAAAGTCGACCAATTAGAATTACAATTTAAACAAACTGTTAAGTTTTTGGGGGGATGGGTGCGAACATACAGGGCAAAGTCTCTGATTGCCTTCAACCCGGCGAAGGCCAGGACGATCCTTGTCCCTGTTCAATCCAAGTTGACATGCAGTCTCCACGTGACACCCCTGGATAGCTACTTTGACACCCGCCAAGTAGTGAACCAATGCATGCAGCGACATCCTGAGAAAGTTTGGCGCAAGGCTAATAACCAGGCCCGTAAAAATGAATTATTATGGCAAATTTAACAAGCCTCGGATATGGACCGGATACACGACGACGACCACGGAAACGAAAACGGCTAAACCATTTAAGGATTTTTTCATGGAACATACGCTCACTATACAGAGCTCGAGCTGCACAGCAACTAGCCGATGCCCTGTCCGAATATAAGGCTGACATAACAGCATTACACGAAATAAGATGGACGGGGAGTGGTGTTTTTCAAAGAAAAGAGTATGACATTTATTAGAGCTGTCACGCAAAACACCATGTGCTCGGGGTAGGCTTTCTAGTCAGCCAAAAACTAAAGCCTGCCATCATCGGCTTTAACGCAATAAATGAAAGGCTATGCACGCTTCGCGTGCGAGGCAAATTTAAAAACATAAGCCTCATAAACCGTCACGGACCTACAGAGGAGTCCCCTGACGACGAAAAAGAAGAATACTATGAGAACGTCGAACGGGCCCTCAATGCCTGCCCAAGATACGATGTGAAAATCGTTCTTGGGGATTTGAATGCGAAAATAGGTCGGGAGCCGGTTTTCAGGCACTACGCAGGTTCCCATAGTTTACATGAGAATACTAATGACAATGGACTACGAGTCATCGAACTGGCAGCATCGAAAAACTTGGTCGTTGCGAGTACCAGGTTTCCGCGTAAAGATATCCACAAAGCCACCTGGGTATCACCTGATGGAGCCACTCGCAACCAAATTGACCACGTGTTGATAGATCGCCGCCACTCTTCGAGCCTGATGACGGCTTGGCGGGTTATGTCAAATTCGGTCGTAAGTGTTCCGCCGAACACTGAACGCACACAAGGAAGAACACACTGAGCGGAAACAGCACAATGAAACACGGAAAAATCGTTTTCTTTTATTTTAACTTTTATTGTTCTTGTTTTGTTTTTAATACACTTAAACGTCTAGTGCACAATTTATACTTTGTTTTAAGTTTTCTAACTCCACAGGATCTTATTAGTCCGTGTCGATTTTTTAGCGATCGTTACTTTTGAAATTCACGAGAGAACATTCGTTACGGAGTTAACACGTAAATACCAATAGTTTATGCTTGTTGCAATTGCAGTTAAGAAACACGAAAGAAACACAAGTTACTGAGTTAATGTTTTAACACACGTACGACGCGACTTTCTCGATTAACTTTCCTATAACTCTTCTCCGAGGATCCTCTCCGTTCGACTATCTTGTTTTCACTCCTGTCCTTTTTTACGATACCGGTTCGACCTCCAATCCCAACTCCTTGTCTCCTCGACGACCAAAATCAGACTTTTTGTCCTGCTTCTCTAGCGAAGTATTGCGCAGCGCGGACCGCCCTCCTCGTAGGGTTTCTCTGTCACCACCTTTTCGTACCGATGCTCGATATAAAAACTCCTCCTCTTTCAACCTATCGGATACCGTTTTTTTCAGTATCTGTGTGTTTTGTATCTGCAGTGGTGCAGACACAATTTCCTGTAAGGAGAAAATTCTCACGCATACATATGGAAGCTTCACCGTCGTTGTTGACGGTGGATTCTATTCCCACGCTGCTTAGTTAGGTCGACCATCTGGTGTTGACGATCGCCTGGACGTCTAGTCCGCTGGTATCTATTGGATTTGAAATCCAAGAGAGTTTTTCACATGGTGTGAAAAACAAACATTCCGCTGATGCATTTCTGCTTGGCGGACAGTGGCAACGGCGCAATGCTGTGCCGTATTTATTTATTGCAGCTGGCCTTCGTGAAACTCCAAACAAAGTATTGTTTGGAGTTACGTGGTGCTTGGTTTTTCGCGCCATCTGGGTGTTAACGCGGCTAAGGAATGCGCTCCTTTGTTTGCGGTGACTATTTGGGTGATCTAATGTTTAGATCAACCGCACCACGTCCGTTGGTCGGTTAATTGTTTTGATTACAATTCCCTGCATCCCGTGCAGATGTTCAGGGTTGCCGACTTGTGGTGCTGGCCCTCACTCAGCTTGCGATTGCACACGTCGAAGGATGCATGGATGTTTCTCCTTGTTTCAGGTCGAAGGTTTTAGGTATGGAGCGTTTAGCTCGGTATTAGAGGCTTTGGGGCCGTTAAGTTCCTTGCCTTCTGGTGTCGACTCAACGTTGGGTTACTGGCGGCCCCCGCTGGGCTTGAGACCGCGTCTGTGGGCGTGATGTTGTCCAGGTAAGTGCGTTACCTCAAGTTGGTCTGGACTTTTTCCTGTGGGGAATTTGTACGTTCGCCACAACGGTACGAACGTACCGAGGTGCCAACGTCGACTCGGATCACTATCAGTTTTCCGAGCGCGGATTGCCTTACGGAGACGTATTGCATCCACGGATCAGGTTCGAATCAACACGGCTGCCTTACGCAATGAGAACACCAGCAACACCGTTGGTCATGCGTTAAGACTCGCCCTCGAAGAGCTCGACGGAGGGAGAGTAAGTCCTGGGGCCAGAATGCCGGGCGTAGAAGAGAAATGGACACGCCTTAAGAATACTGTCATTAGTACTGCCAACTCCATCTTAGGCAGTAGTCGTAGAGATCGGAACGACTGGTTTGATGATGAGTGCAAACTAGCGACTGAACGTAAGAATGCTGCATACCGGGCAATGCAGCAGTCTCATAGGACGCGGGTAAGCGAGGAGAAATACAAAGAGCTCAGAAGAACTGAAAAAAGACTTCACAGACAAAAGAAAAGTGCCTGGGAAAAAAAACTTGTCTGTGAAATAGAGAAAAGTAGAGAGCGAGGTCCAAAGCGCGGAAGTTCTACCAAATAATCCGCAGTATGACGCGGTACACACCACGCTGCACTTACTGCAAGGATAAAGAGGGTAATCTGATCTCCGATCCTGAAGGCATTCTGGAGCGATGGGAAGTGCACTTTAATGAATTGCTAAATGGTCAGCTCACAGAAGAATTGGAAGCTCCACCAATGCAAGACCAGGACCAAATGCTACCGCCACCAAGCATTGAGGAAACACTAAAAGCCATTAGACAGCTAAAATCAAATAAAGCCCCTGGAGCTGATGGCATAGCAGCTGAGCTGATCAAACAAGGAGGGACAACGTTACATCACGCAATTCACGAGATCGTGGTGCACATATGAGAGTAAGAGGAGATGCCGGAAGATTGGCGTCGTGGTATAATTTGTCCCATACATAAGAAGGGAGATATCACACTATGCAGCAACTATAGGGGTATAACATTGCTGAGTACCGCCTATAAGATACTCTCCACTATCCTACAAGACCGGATATCCCCATACGCTAAAGCCATCATTGGTCAATATCAGTGTGGCTTTATCCCAGGCAAATCAGCAATTGATCAGATATTCACCCTTAGGCAGGCGATGGAAAAATGTCTGGAATTTAAGATTCCACTATATCATCTATTTATAGACTTCAAGGCCGCCTACGACAGCATAGCCAGGGTAGAACTATATAATGCCATGAGAGAATTCGGCATTCCAAACAAATTGATACGACTTTGTAGGTTGACCATGACCAACGTAACTAGTCAAGTAAAAGTAGCGGGATTGCTGTCCAAACCAATAAACATCTATAATAGACTCCGACAAGGGGACGGTCTGGCCTGCCTCCTCTTCAACCTGGCGTTGGAGAAAGCAATCCGTGACTCTGGCGTTACAACTAGAGGGACTATTGTCACCAAGTCCAGCCAGATACTTGCCTACGCAGATGACATCGACATCATCGGTAGAACCGAATCGGCGGTACAGGAATCCTTCACCCAGATCGAGCAGGCGGCACAAAAACTGGGACTGCGCATTAATGAGGGAAAAACCAAGTACATGGTGGCAACTTCTGCGAAGAGAAGACCTAACGTTGGTCAAACTATCAGGGTAGTGGAGCACGAATTTGAAGTAGTGCAATCCTTTAACTACCTTGGGTCAATAGTATCAGCCGATAACAATATGGAAGAAGAAATACGCGAACGGCTGATTAAATCCAACAAAGCCTACTATGGTCTATCAAGGCTCTTTAAATCCCGAAATTTATCCAGAACATCCAAGCTACTACTGTACAAGACCATGGTCTTACCAGTACTCATGTATGGATCCGAGACCTGGGTGCTTAATAAAAAGCACTCTGAACTCTTGGCCGCGTTCGGGAGAAAGGACTTAAGGAGAATTGTTGGCCCCGTATGTGAGGGAGGACGATTCCGGAGACGCTACAACCATGAGTTGTACGCAATCTACCTTGAAGCTAATATTGTAAGAAAAATCAAGCTCGGTAGACTCCGGTGGGCGGGACACCTAGCTCGAATGAGCGAAGAGGAGCCTGCCCGGAAAGTCCTTTGTGGCAGGATGTATGGAAGGAGACAGCGCGGCAGACCTTGTCTGCGATGGAGGGATGGCGTAGACCAGGACGCCCAGAGCCTGGGAGTGCTAAACTGGATGACATCGGCTCGAAATCGGGGCCGGTGGAGAGATTTGTTAAATAAGGCCAAGACCGGATCCCGGTTGTAGTGCCGATGATGATGATGATGATGATGATGTTAAGTTTTCCTCAACTTATCCGCCATGGCTCCTAAATGAGAGTGCTATTATAACTACACTCACAACAGTTAAAAAAGCTAACACAAACAAGGAAATATACAGTGCACTATTTTGGTCAATCGCTTCGAAATATAAATCCGATGGATGGAGGTTTCTATATACAGATGAATCAAAAACAACCGAAAATACATCTTTCGCTGTTACATCTGAAGAAGGTGATGTAAAGGAAATCGGACTGTTACCTCAATTTTGCTCCACTTTTACGGCGGAAGCATTCGCCATCCTACAAGTCGTAATAATTGCCACCAAACACAGGGAAAAATATCTGATCTGCACAGACAGCTTGTCAGTACTCAATTCAATAAGAAACACCAACTATATTTCCAGTATTCGAAACAATGTCATCAAATGTTATAATAAAATAAAACTAATGTGGATTTCCAGCCATGTTTCCATCAGCGGTAATGAAAATGCAGACTGTGCAGCTAACTCAGCTAGAAGAGCTCCAGTTCGTAAATTTAACATATATACAAAAGCCGATCTACTAGCAACCATCCAAAACAAACTAAAAAATACAATTCGAATGAATTGGGATACTTATCACCACACCTATAAAAACGTAAACCCATTCAAATATCACCCCCTCTATCCAACGAATTTAAGTAAAACTAAAATCACAAACTTCGTGAGATTGCGATTAGGTCATACGTCCGCTACGCATCTTTACCTGCTCAACAAAGACACACCCCCAATGTGCCAAAAATGCAACACAACACTTACAGTCATTCATATACTAAAAGACTACCCTCACCTAAAACTTTTAAGAGACCGTCTATTTCCTAATATAGATATTTATAAAATTCTCGAAGATCCTACCCCCGACAACATAGAAAATATAGATAAGTTTATAAAAATTCTAAAAATCAAATTATAATTTAAAAGTACAGAGCCAATTGTCTCAGCTGCTAGGCTCATTATGTTAGCTTATTGATATGTAATTTTGAATTACTTGTTAATAATAAATAAATAAATAAATAAATATTTTACAAACACTAGTCCTTAGTTGAAGTTATATTAATATTATTTTGCAAACACTAGTAGTCCTTAGTTGAAGTATATTAATATTATTTTACAAACACTAGTCCTTAGTTGAAGTTATATTAATATTATTTTTACAAACACTAGTCCTTAGTTGAAGTTATATTAATATTATTCTGCAAACACTAGTAGTCCTTAGTTAAAGTATATTAATATTATTTTACAGTACCGCACACCAGGTATTTTACAGAATTAATTTGCTTTTTATATACGCTTGTTCTTCACGATCTCTTGGGACATCCCATGAGAGATTTTTTATCAATTTCTTCATTTAGCGCTGCCCGTCTAATAAGATCCACCACCATTGCCTAACTACTGAAGCGACTTAATCCCAAAACTACATCCATGTCCCGATGACCATATTTGGTGCTGATCGGTTCGCGCGTTGTTGGCGTTGCTTATATTAATTGCCATGCACGTGTATGGAAAAAATCCTTTTCTCTTGTGTGCTCGGACAACGCTTGGTGATTTTCGTCGGTTACGTAATATGTACCGAGTTGTATTTTAGGGGCATTACACTGGTACTTTTGGGCAGTGTTGATTGCAGCGTTTGCAACCGGATTTGCCTTTGTGGTACACGGTGCCCTTCGCCCTATTATGCTTGGTGTATGCAATGTCTGTTGTTGCTGATGTATGGTTTCGTATCAGCAGACATTGTGCTCCACAGATTTAGGTGGTTATTGGTATACCAATGCAGGTAAGTACCTGTTTGGCGGTTTTTATGTGAGATTATGGCAAGGTGTTCCGCCGAACACTAGTTGGTGGTGCTAAAGCAATATTCAAGTAGAACGACACTCACACACAAGTCAAATAAAAAGTCACTGTGAGCTTGTCCTTAGATGTTTATTTTTATTATTGAAACCGGTCTACTATTTACAATTTTAGTTTTGGTGTATCGCACTACAATCTTGATACACTATCATCAAAATATAGTTTTACGTAGAGGTTAATTCTTGCTTAATAATTAATATTTAGTTTTGGTGTACCGCACTAGCACTCTTGATACACAATCATCAAAATATAGTTTTACGTAAAGGTTAATTCTTGCTTAATAATTAATATTTAGTTTTGGTGTACCGCTCTAGCACTCTTGATACTCCATCATCAAAATATAGTTTTACGTAAAGGTTAATTCTTGCTTAATAATTAATATTTAGTTTTGGTGTACCGCACTAGCACTCTTGATACACAATCATCAAAATATAGTTTTACGTAAAGGTTAACACCGTACAAGTTTTCTCAACGACCAACACCGTACAATTTTTCTCAACGACCAACACCGTAAAATTTTTCTCAAAGACTAACACCGTACAATTTTTCTCAACGACCAACACCGTACAATTTTTCTCAACGACCAACACCGTACAATTTTTCGCAACGACCAACACCGTACAATTTTTCTCAAAGACTAACACCGTACAATTTTTCTCAACGACCAACACCGTACAATTTTTCTCAAAGACTAACTAGTTAATTCATCCTGACTCACTAGGGTTGCCTCATATGCAACCCCCTTTTTTTTTTTTTCTTTTTCTTGGTTTCATTCTTGCACACACAGCGCCAGGACCCAAAACAGACCACCGCCTCGACTACCATATACGGTGCGCTTTTGGCTTTTTGCCAGGCGAACAAGAAAAAAAGGAAAGGGTGAAACATACACACGATAATCGCGTCTGCCGCTTACGTGTGTATCCCCTAGCATGTAGACATGGGATCATCGCAATTCACATGATTTGCAGGTTTGCATAGGGGTTGAATTGTTTACACGATCACTACTGCTTGAAGCATTATTGTTGATCGTGCAAACTTCGCCAGTGTATCTTCCCTAGGCACGACGAATATTCATACGATCGCGACTACAACCAAGATCGCCGCCGATCGCATATCGATCGTCGTGCAAAAGGTGCAGGTGGCTATTCCCTGTGTTTGCTTCTCTTGTAGGCAAGCATGGTGTTGCTTGCCTGTAGGTTGGTTTTTTGCTACCGAATTGCCCGCCGTGTTCGCTGATGAAAAAGGGGCAGCTTGCCTGTGTGTGTCGGTGCTGGATCGCAGATATTCTTGTCCGAATATCTCGATTGCTCCGTTGGTTGAGGATGCGACCGTTTTTCTCCACTCGAGAAAGGGTGCATGTTGGCGGAAACCAATATTGGAATATTTTCCGTTGACCGTTGGCGCCGGTTGAAATTCCCCGGTGTGTGTCGCATGTTGAGCAAATTTTATCGGATATTCATGTTGTGCTACGCGCAAACAAACTATTCATCCTTGCAGGAAATTTTACTCTTTTTCCCCATAGAACTTGATGCTCTGCGGCGACCAGGTTTTTTGTTGTTTCCGTTGAAAATGTGAGGCGGGCAGTGGCGTTGGGGGAAACCGCCACACCTGCTCTATTGAAAACAGGATGCTCATGCAAAGGGTGTTACCTGGTGTATATTGACAGGTGAGTAGTGGCGTTCGCAAGATCCGCCACATGCCTTTCTTCATTGTGTCGCTAAGCCCCAATAGTAAAATTGATGGACTTAGATATATTAAATACATTAAACACCAAACAATAAGTTGGGAGAGAATAAAGAAGTGCGCCCGCGTATTGCAGTGTATGTGCTGTCAACGCTTCGACCATGTGGCAGCGAATTTCAATATGCATTTCAGATGCGTCAAGTGCCTAAATAAGCATATCATTGGAGAATGCCAATTGGGCAAAGAACAGCTCCCGTATAGAAATAAACTATCCTGTGTCCTAAGTAACAACTCAGGTCATCCTGCTAACTTTAGGGGTTGCCCTAACTACCAACAACTAAAATCAAAGTTGGAAGCCAGAAAGAAGCAAGTTGAAGAAGATAAACGGATGAAAACTCGCTCTTACAACAACTTCGTGGCACCAAGTGTGTCATACGCCGAATGGGGGGTGGAGTAAAAAATGCCCCAATCTTAGAACAATCACGCAATATCATTAAAACGCCTGCTCCAGAGGCACAAACTTATATAACAGCAATATGACAGTCCATACAAGGACAGTCTGTTGCGTTTGATAAAAAATTCGAAATGATCGAAAAAAAAACTGAAGTGAACAAGTGGCTCGAACGGAGATTATCTATTCGACCCTGTTTCCAGACGAACCCACACTCTAATCATAACGTTCACTGCGACTGAATTAACCCTAAAAATTATTGCTGTGAATGTTCATTCACTAATCCGCATGGAAAGAAGCGGTAATCTGAGCAATCTGCTGAAAGCTGAACGCCCAGACGTGCTTTTGGCTAGCGAAACTAAGCTAAATCAAAGGCGCAAATTGGGCTACCCAAATTATAAAGTAATTAGACGAGATCGTCCAAATTCCACTCAAGGGGTCGGGGTCGCTGTCTTAGTTAAAAATGGTCCACAACACAAAGTCGTCTAGAGTAGAGATGTATACAAGTTCCAGGTACTAAAAGCCTGCCTTATAGATATTCCTTGGAAAAGTCAAAGGCATCTATATGTGATCTCTGCTTATGCTCCCGAAGCTCCACACTGTATACAGTTTATCAATGAACTTGATACCCTTTTTCGAAGTCTCAAGTTAGACTCGAAAAATAATTATTTCTTTATGGCGAGAGATCTCAATTCCAAGCACCGGGCTTGGGGTAACCTTATCACAAACACAAGAGGCAATACGTTGTTCGACTGGTGGCAAACAAACGCTATCGAATATAAACTAGAATTGTGCGCTACAAGTACTCCGTCATATCCAAGAGGAAATTGCTTCTTGGATTTACCGTTGCTGGACGAGCGAATACAATTATTAGATACGCATCTAACTACTCGAAATTGTCTTCGTACAATCGAGTACGATAGCGATCATTGCAGACTTGGTGTTGTAGTACATGTCCCAAACGAACACTCACCACTTGAGCAGTACAAACAGATACATTCTTTTAATTTCGGAAAAGCATACTGGCAGCGTTTTGATCGGATAATAAAAGAAGAATTACGCTCCAATGGCATAGATCCACCAACTGACAGAAATCTTCATAATGACGAGATTGATCATTATCTTTCGACAACAATCGACGAGCTGTATAGGCAAAAGAGTATTCTGCTCTCTCAGTTAAAATTACTCCACAGACAGTTCAGTGATCCAAATAGCCAGGAAATAAAAACAATTAGGTCATTAATTAAAAATCTTCAAAAACTGATCCGTGACAACTATAGATCAGTAATTAATGAAGATTGGAACAAGAGAATTCAAGCCATTAAAGCTAGTGGACCGAATATGTTCCCTCAAATAAATAAAGTCTTTCGAAGGAAAGATTATAATGACATCCCATGTCTGCGAGTTCCGCGGACTCCCGAGAATTGTCAAACTCTGTTGAACGCAGGACTTACCCCGGACCACATCTACTCTAACGAAGAGTTCATAATAGTCGATAATCCGCACAAGAAGGCGAACTCAATTGGTGCTTGTTTCGAAGCAGTGTATAGATTGAACGAATCGGCTCATTCCAACCTTGACCTGGAAAATAGTGCTCTCCAAAAACACATTTCGATACGCAATGAACTTAACAATTGGCGTCTCTTAAGTCGAAGTTTCACTATCTTTAGTGAAAATAATTGAGGGGATTCCCCACTTAGAAATCTAAACACTTGCATATTTGTACACAAGGATGAACTGACGGACATTCGTAGATCGATTAAGAGCAAAAAATCATCTGGGATAGATAGTATTACAAACATTGTTCTAAAGCGTTTACCTCTGGAAGTAGTGAAGGTTTACACTACTTTGCTCAATACCGCTCTAAACAATGCATATTATCCACTTCAATGGAAATCTGCAGTAGTCCACCCCATCCCCAAAAAAGGCAAGGACAGGAGAAACCCTGTGGGGCTTTTCAGGGCCCGAAGAGCCATACATCACCCGATCCCCACTATTCCAGGCGAAGCGACTTACCTCGAAGTCGAACCTTCAGCAAGGTTACGTAACCTTGCTACGGCATTTACCGCCAGCCAAATTGCTGGAATTAATTCACTTACCCAATAAGATAACTGACATGAATATCTTTTAGGCAGCTTACCTTTCTTTGGGGGTTTTTCTCCAAACTCCTTTTTCTCCACCACCATACCTGAAAACATTAAGTCCACGGCAAAGATTATCACCTAGCCGTGGCATCGAAAATTTCATCCTCGGCATGCATTACCATACCTGAAAACATTAAGTCCACGGCAAAGATTATCACCTAGCCGTGGCATCGAAAATTTCATCCTCGGGCATGCATTGCACCCAGTGCATCTCGTTTCCATAGCCTTATGCCATGGAAACAAAATCAACACGGAGTTCATTGATTACTCGTTGTTTTTGTTTGTCCATGGCACCCCTAGCATGCGGCTATCAGGTCCCATCAGTTTGCCACCGCCGACAAGGTTTCGGCTGATGCAAAGCAAACATTTCCCTAATTACCAGCAATAGCTGGTTTCCTATTATCGGTCTCCAGCGATCAGGGACCGCAAACAAGCAACGAATTGGATGCAGCCATCAAGTGTTTACTTTTAACATCTGGCAATGGCTGCACCCTATATTCGTTGCAATACCTAAACATAGCATTTGCACCACAGATTGTTTATGGTATATACAATTCCCTATTAACGGCCGCCAACCGTCGGCGGACCTGGGAAAATTTCACAGCCATCAACCCAAATGTTGATTTATGGCCTCTCCTAGGGTGACCAGATCTCCGGCTCGTGTTGTTTTTTTTACCCCAGATGGTTCTGTTGCCGGCAAGTATAGCACAATCAATTGTGTACACAGCCGCAGGCCATGCATTGTTTGTGTTCGCAGGAGATGCAGTTGCGACGCTCGCAACCACCCTCGATCACCGGACGATTGTATGCGATGCATACACATACATACGAAATGTATGCCGTATTTCCCGGTCCAATCACGATTGACTGCCTCGAGTCGATCGTGCAGCTCCTCCTCTTTTTGCGGTTTTCTTTTCGATGTCTTTTTTTCCGTCGGCAGCGAATAACTAGTCAGATTTACGGATCGTAAGAGTGCGCACGAATCCACCACGGTCGAAGTCCTGATTAACGCAGTAAAAGGGTGAGCGCCTGATTCGCTTTCTTCTAAAGTAAATCGTTAAAATAAAGTTCGTTGAAATACAGTGGTTGCACTAATGCCGAGACAGTGATTCACTTTCTTCTAAAGTAAATCGTTAAAGTAAAGTCTGTTGAAATACATGTTACACTAACGCAGAGACAATAATTCGCCTTTCTACGAATGCAAAGTTATTAAAGTAATGTATTGTTTAAAATAAGTGTTTGTGGCTACATTAAGACTATATCAACATCTAAGTAAAGTCTGTTCGAAAATAAAGTGAGCATACATTGTCGATTAAACCTGGAAACCATCGAGGAGCTGAATAAAATAAAAGAACAACTTACCAACCTAATCATTCCTGTGTTTTTCTTTGTTGGATTAACTTTTCTGTGTCTCCGGTTGAATTCTCCTAGTGAAGCAGCGGTGGTGTTTTTGTTGAATCTGCGTCCGTGCTGACGCGCTACTAAAAATACCCACAATCCTGCCAATCTTCGCTCGATTAATTTGCTGCCGAACATCAGCAAGGTATTCGAGAAAATTATAAATAAAGCATTGACTAACTGGCGTGAGGAAAATGGTACGAGGGTTGCCTTTTATATTTCGGGATTAGAGAACAAAAACAAATATTGATCATCGAAAATCACTTTATTGTTTTTCAAAATATTCCCCATGAAGATCTATACACTTTTGCATGCGTTTGAACCAATTGTCGAAGCACTTTTACCACTCTGATTGAGGTATCTCCAACACATGCATTCTGAATGCAGCACCCGCTTCTTCAGGTGTCGAAAAACGTTGACCTCTCAGTTTGTTTTTTACGTACGGGAATAAAAAGAAGTCATTCGGTGCCAAGTCAGGACTATACGGTGGATGACCCATCAAATCGATGTTTTGGATGCTCAAAAATGAAGTTGTCGCAGCCGATGTGTGAGAGCTCGCATTGTCGTGGTGAAGAGTGATCCGTCTTCGGCGGTTGGTTTTCCTGATTTCTTGGAAGACAACTGGCAAACAAATGGTTGTGTACCACTCAGAATTGACTGTTCTGCGTTGTTCTAGTGGTACGGTTGCGACATGTCCAGTTTTTCCGAAAAAACAGGCGACCATTTGCTTGGAAGTGCTTCGTGCGCGAACAACTTTTGTTGGATTTGGCTCATCTTGAAACACCCAGACAGTCGACTGCTGTTTACTTCCGGGCTCATACGCGTAAATCCACGATTCATCACCCGTCACGATGTCATAGACGTGTTTCGAAGCATTGCGACCGTATTTTTTGAGCATTTCTTTCGACCAATTGACACGAGCCTTTTTTTGGGCGATTGACAAATTGTGTGGTATCCAACGCGAACAAATTTTTTTGACAGTCAAATGTTTATGCAATATTGAATGTATACTGGTCCCACTAACGCCTAAGGTTGTCTCAATCTCACGATAGGTCACATGACGATCTTCCAATATCAGTTCGCGCACAGCATCAATGGTTTTCGGAACAACAACTGATTTAGGACGACCTTCACGAAATTCATCTTGGAGTGAACTACGACCACGATTGAATTCACCATACCATCGATAAACACTGGTCCTTGATGGAGCTTCATCGCCAAAAATTGAATTAAGTTCATCCATGCACTGTTGCTGAGTTAATCCACGCCGAAAGTTGTAAAAAATAATCGCACGAAAATGTTGACGATTTAATTCCATTTTTGGGCCGAGATGAATCTTTTAAGTTACTGTAAACAACACAAATAGCGCTCGTATGTCAAAACGTTTTGAGTGCGTATAACCTCAAAAATGTCCAACTTTACGACAGAGCTCTCAATTGCTGGATTGCAACGCTAGGGTTGCCAAATCCCGAAACATAAGAGGCAACCCTCGTATTATTCGAAACAAAACTTGTTTCCGACATGCAGTGGAACAAGGCGAAGCGACAATGCACAGGGGCCTGTTTGGTTGACTTTGAAAAGACTTTCGACACCGTATGGTTAGAAGGGCTGGTATATAAGTTATCAAATCTAGGTATGCCCGAATATTTATTATACATTATCTACGATACGATAATGGGTAAACAATTTGTGGTGAAATGTGAAGATATAATCTCTAACAAGACCTTCCACTTCAATTTAACATTTACACTAGAGATCTAGTGGGTTCTCTCAACCATGCAATTGCGTGTGCCGACGACATTGTGGTGTATAGCTCTAGAGAAAAGATTGATGTCATCAACAGACTTCTGCAACATGATTTCAACAAAATCAAATGTTTTTGCGACGACGGGAAATTAAAAATAAATTTCCAAAAAACATAGATTATACTTTTCAGAACGCCACTGTCCAGTGCATCAAGGGATACAAAACGGAATTGGAAAACATTTTCTATTGCAGGAAGTAGTAATCTTCCTCTACAAGTAAAACCTGTAGTCAGATACCTTAGAATCTGGCTTGATCAGTATCTTTACTTTGATAAGCATACAGCATCTGCTCTTACAGCAGCTAAAAACGCATATGCAATGATACGAAGGCACTTTCGTAGTAGTCTGCTGGACCCTAAGATGAAAATAATTTCATACGAATTTTTTCATAATTTTTCATAATTTTTTCCGACCAATATTGGTGTATGGCTGCCCGATATTGTACAACATGTCCCCAACATATTTTACATGGAGAAGTTTTGGGTGTTCGAGAGGCAGTGTTTGCGTTCCTGGCTTGGAATGTATAGAATCCCAGAGTCGCAGTATAAGAAATACTATCCCAATAAAGTCCTGTATGACAAATCAGGACTAAACAGAATATATAACTTCATTATTAAGATTATTCGTGGTCATACAACAAGGGCAATGTGCAGTGAAAATGATCTCATTGCGGGAGCATTCTATCCCAATGATATGTATATGGAGAGTACTCTCCAGAATGGGTTCATTCCCCCAGAAGCGTTCCCTTTCTTGGATAAAAAAGGACTTATTCAAGACAAACGTGGAGTCCCTATTATTTACCATGCTTTCCGTGGTGCCAGGGATAAACGAATTCTCCACGATAACGAGATCTCTAATTTTCCAGAGCGCCTGCATTTTAGTATGGTGATCGGTGAAAGAGATAAATCAATAAAAGTTCGATCCCATCCCAACTGGTGGTGGATCAGTGATGAAGAAAGGACTACACGTCCCCAAACATAGTATGCCTCTCGGGCGCACCGCTTTCCTTCCCCCTATCACCAATTCCCAATTATTAATTTTTTTTTTATTTTCGTTTTTAATTTAATTTTAATTTTCAATTTTTTTTTTTATACGTATTCCTTGTTTATGTTTGTCCGTCTTGTTTCGTTTCTTTATTTTTTATTTTGCTTGTCAACCCCCTATATATGTAATTAAAAAAAAAAAAAATTAAATTATAAATAATCATGATATAAAAAGAAGAGAACAAATTTTAAAAAGAAAACATATCAATTATTGTGGCATGTTATAAAAACATTAGTTATTGTACGCCGAAAGGCATAAGAAAAATGATAATGTATAATTTAGAGTGCTTGCGAAGACCCAGTAAGTTAATGTAAGAGTGATATTTGTAAAATAAAAATTAACATTTAGTCTTAAGTAAAATATGTAATTGAATTCTTAAATAAACGTGGATATAAAACAAAAAACAAAAAAAAATAGTCAGCTTTTTTTTTTTACCTCATTTTTTTTTTCCTTTTCGCAACATTTTTTATTTTCTTTTTATATTTTTAGTTTCTAAATTATATGCTAGACAAAAAATGGTTAAATTCTGGCTTAATTATCTTATATTATAACTTACTACTCCTACGCAGACGCTCTAAGCTAAACATTACATTACTATTGTATAATTTGCCTTTCGGCGACAGAACTTTGTTTGTGGCTGTATTTATGACTATTTGTATGACAAAGAAAAATGAGGAAAACTTTGTGTAGAATTTTTTTTTCCTTCAAATTTAACTTACATTATACTTAAATTCAATTTAAAAGAACTTTACTTAAATATTACACTACCCTAATTTTAGAAAAGCTAAGTCTGTTTACGCTGGCTGATGATATAGTTATTTTACCGACATTGGTACCCAGGTCTTTATTTTACCAGAACTGTTTAATATTATCGTCCCGATCTCTTAGGGAGATATCCCTACTAAAGCGCAAGAGCGCTTCTTCGGTGCGTGTGACCTGCCGGCCGTAGGACAATCGCCCGTCTACGGATGATCTACGAACATGATAGATCATCGGAATTCCGGATCTATCTTGTATAAGACCTTTCGCGTTCAAATCAAGGAACGCCTCTGGTGAAGCAAGGCCGTTGTGACGCACGCCCTCAGAGTACAGAGTGTTTGGATAATAAGCCCCGTAAATTAGGTCATTGGACGACCTTATTGCTCTCGAAATATGTCCTCTGATTAATATATTATCATAAAATTATCCGCCCTATTTATGTAGGCTTCATAATATAAAGTCTCATTTGAATAACACTTTTTATAGTCCGATTCCGGTGTCCGATATAATCTGAGACAACTTCTTAAAACTTCCTTTCGGACACCCGAATCTTTTCCATCAAATTTGGGCCTATGTTAAGCCATACTGGACAACCATATATGAGCAATGGTCTGATTAGCGTCATATAGCCACTGTCAAGTTGGCTACTGTGAAAAATCCTCCTTGTCATAGCAAACGTTTTTCTCGCTTTGGCCAAATCAGCCCCTACATGTCTTTTGAAATATAGATATTGATCTAACCAGATGCCAAGGTCTCTTGGCTTCCAGTTTGCCTCCATGCGGCCCCATGATAACTAGTTTTCCCCAGTTTTTATTTGTGTCTTTCGTGGCTTTATATAATGGGGTTCCAAATAGGATGGCTTAACATTTCTGGATGTTTATCTTCAGTTTCCGGTCGTCACAATAGCGCTGCATGTTGTTGAGGTCCCGCTGTAGTAAGCTATTTATGATTTCAACTTTCGGGGCTGTTCTGTAAATTATGAGATCGTCTGCACACGCAACAGCATGGGAAGGTGCATCTAATAAGTCACTAATGTAAATGTTAAGAAGAATCGGAGGAAGTACCGCTGCCTGTTGCAAGCCATTCTTGATATCATACATTTTATTAGAGGTCATATTACCACTTTTGACCACGAACCTGCACTTTAACATATCGTAAAGTATATATAGTAAAGGCTTGTGTATACCATGTCTAACCAGTTTGTAATATAACCCTTCGATCCAGACGCTATCAAAGGCATTTTCCAAGTCCATCAAACAGGCACCTGGGCATTGGTTCCTACTTTTATTCCATTGTATGTCAGAGACCAGTTTAGCTGCGGCATGTTCGGCTTCATAATGGAATACATTTGGAATAATGTTGTTGCGTTTACCCATTTTAGCAGAGCTTTGTTAACGGTCTTTTCAAATACTTTACTGATGCTTGGGAGTAAGCTTGTCGAACGCATGTTCATTGGGTTTGTACAGTCTTTGCCCTTTTTTTGGATGGGCTGTATGATTGCCGATTTCCAACACACGGGATAGTGTGCATTATTCAACGCGTTGGTAAACAGGACCCGCCGTTGGGGGCAGGTTCTTGAGTACGATGTGAGGTACTCCATCTATTCCCACTGATTTTTGCTTCTTAGTGAGTCGAAGATTCATTCCTTCCCTCGTAATTAAAAGGTTATTACCCCCACTATTGTCATTAATGTCAATTGACAGATTATCGCCACTGAATTCGGGGTTCTCCGAATGCAAAAGTGAAATTTCATTTCGGAGGTGGAGGTGATAGAGTTCTGTCCTACAAATCGTGATTTTGGTGAATGCTTTGATTCGCCTTGTACATTCCCTGAAAGACAGCTCCCATAGGATTCACATTTTGCAATGGATGTTCGATCACGAAGAGCTCAGTATTGAGGATCGCTGTTGCAGTACAGCAACATGAGTAAACACCAATCAATTCAAATGTTGTAGGTTAAGATCCAATATCTAACCAACTCGTTTGCCGCCTGTAACAAGAAAAGATTCTTCAAATAAAATATATTCATGCACTAAGCACCTAAGCTTATGCTGTAAAAAGAAAACGGCCACTAGCAAAATTGCAATGGTAAGGTAGTCACGTCATTGGACCCCGAACTCTGTTCTTCGGCAGCGTGACGTGAGTGGTCTTGTGGCGTTTCTAATAGATACGCACACAATACACAAGCAAATAGCGAAGAACACCCAACGAAAATCGAATAAGAAAATGCATCAGAGCCGTATACCATACCGATAACATAACAATTCCACATCAGTTGAGTGTACTTGAGTTTAGAAATCGAATTCGTACACGCGCCAGTAGCCTGATGTGTTAAGGATTGGCTCAATTTTTGGTGATTCTAACTGTCATAGCATCAGTTCGAATCACACGTTCGTCACTATCATCGCAAACGCTATAGTCTCACAATTGGCACCGTTGCCAATCGAGTGACTGGAGGTCGAAAGAAACGGGCTCTGGCCATTGACTTCGAGGACGGTCCATCAAAAGAAACGGAGAACCTGTGGTTTGAATAGTGAACCGGTGATTTGCAAATTTCGAGAACATAGTTGCTGTTGCGGAGCAGTTGAAATTAAACCAAGAGTGCAGTAGTTGGTGTAAACTGGTCAAGGAAATTAAATATTAACATACATTGAATTTGAAGAGTGTTTGCTTTGCTTTTTTTCTGTTTTGATTCACAAACAGGATTCGAGTCGCGACGGTTTTTCTTTTAGTTTATCTTAAACAAAATTTTAAGTTTGCACTGTACCTCAAGCGTACAAAGTGGTCCTTCAAGCCGGATCCTTGCATTCGGATTTTCACATCTCTATCTAAGCTGAAGATATTATTTGCGAACTGTTGGCCTACGTCGGAGCGGATCTTGTTGGCGAGTTTTCAGTGGATTGTTGGCCTGCTTCGAGGACGATATTGTTGGCGTAATTCTGTTGGCAGATTTGGGTAAAGGTAGGTGGCATATTATAATTTATTATCAATTAATTTAATCCAAAGTGACCTTAAACTAGGAAAGTGTTGTGTGGTGTGACATAAGTCGGTAATTTTAACAAAAGTCCTTGATTCATGAATAGGTAATTTCGATATTAAACCTCAATCGGATGTAATAGTAATTTACAATAATTAAACACAACTGATTAGGACATTGCTTTTAGGTAACAGCTGGCTATTACATTCAGGCTGGTCATTTTTAAATTGAAAAATTATACTGAGTGCTGTATTGGAACTTCAAATACGTTCGTGACAAGTGGATCGTTTGGCTGCTGGATTCTTGGGGATGAAATGCTGATTGGGTCGTATACAGACGCAATAATTGTTCTTTGCCGGTGAATATTTGGCGTACAACAGATTCTTAACAATTCGCTGTGCATTGTTCACGTGAAATTATACACCAACACAAATAAATCCTGAAAATAAATCAAAAAAAAAAAAAAATTAAACAAAACAACGGGTCTTAATTATTAACTTTACTTACTGGGCGAGTTGGAAAATAAAACGGCCAACTACATCGTAATGTACCTAAAGTGATTCGACACTAGAATAAACGGCTAATGTGGTACAGATAGATTGTGAAGCGGATCGACTATTTTAGAGGCAGTTTTTAAACCAACATTCAGCTAACTGAACGTAGAATTTATAATTATTTCTCAAAAAATCAAAATATAATACATTTTTCAAATCCATAGTTGTTTATTTTGCTTTAATCTACTAGGTTCAGCGCAGGTATATCTTTAGGACTCTTCACATCCCACCGCGTTCATTTAAGAGGTTGCATCGTCAACAGGCTTCAAATCAGCATTCGGCTAAGTGAACGTGGAACTTATAATTATTTAGCAAAAAATCAAAATACAGTCCACTTTTTCAAAATCCAATGTTGTTTATTTGTCTTTAATCTGCAGAATTCAGCGCAGGTACACCTGCAGGAATCTTCACATCGGTCCCAGTATTTTCGGTTGTTGACATCACTCTGAATTATTTTTCAACTGTGTTGCAATTAATTACTCATCACATTCCACTTGGTTCATGTGTCGGGGTTGTCTCGTCATTAAGGTAATCAACGACAACATTCGGCGCGTTTCACCACTGCATTTCCGCACGCAGCAACAGCTACGTAGATCTTCTCGGTATGGGTTCTAGTCGCCACAAGATACCATGAGCAAGCAAGGGACGTCAAACTTGATATATGGCTTGCAGAACATTGCGACCGAATTAACCGCCGATCATAAAGCATACTTGGCCTTGGAGCATTCAGCCAAATCTATGGATATGAATGAAGCGCCGTTAAGAAACTTGGAACAATCGTTCGAAGACGCAAGGGGGCTTCATCAAAAAATAATCGCAGCTCCAAGTGATGAAGCCAAGGCGAAATATATGGAAGAATTAACTTTCCATCAGCTCAAGGAATTGTACTACAGCTATTCCTCTGAGCTTAAGACACAGTTGCACCACACCGAGTCCCAATCCCTATTGCACAATTCGTTGAACGGCTCAATGGGAGGAACAAGGGCGCTGTTGCATAATAAACCCCACAGCTGAACTCTAAAGGTATGGTATTAAAATGGAGATTTCAGATATAAGAATTAACATTCCATGGTGAACTTGCACTTTCTATTAGCAATGACACGCACCTGCATTGTTGGGTTGCAGATCGTCGAACGCACAATACTAACGAAGAAGGTTCGAAAGTTAACGAAAAACGGGGAATGGAGAGAGAGAGTGAACCTAAGGAAAGCAGTTGGAATTCAGATCGCTTCCAAGGAGGAGGTGCAGTTTTTTTTTAGTTTTTGTTGAATCGCACGAGGCCAGTTTTTATTTTGTTTTGTTTTTTGTTAAATTTCCTTTTATTGTATCGTGTCTAAAAAAGAAAAAGAAAAAATGTATTCAGTTCGAGATTAAGGAAATAAATGTGGTCTAATTGAATCCAATAATGGAAGGAAAATCCCGTAGTGTTTCTGATAAAACATTCGCTATTGATTTAGGCGCATTTACACTCCAGGCAGGAAGTAAAACCCTGGACAAAGTCCCCGGAATTTACTGGTAAGTGCGGTGTGTAAATTAACAGGTGTGCAAGGTGTTCCAGAGGCCCCAACGGAAGGTTTAACGGGGTCGCCCCGTTATCAAATCGGGTGACCACTAACTGTACGTAACGGACCGTTACGCTACCTCGAGTGGCCGAGTCAAGCACCGTTGCCCTAGCATGCTTGCCGCATAAAGGGTACAGCAATATATATCATGATTGGCGACCTTCCCCCAAATTACAACAACGGACGAAGTTTCAATATATGACAAATACCATCAAGCATCTTAGAGTAGTTGCTGGATCTCATGTGGATATCCTTCCATCATAATCATCGGCACTACAACCGGGAACTGGTCTTGGACTTATTTAGCAAGTCCTGAGGCTTGTTAAATTTTCCATAATGATTTATTTTTTCTGGGCAAGGTCATTAGTCTTGCGCCAGGGGCTCCCCGACGGCGAATCGAACCCCGGTCTCCCGGGTGACAGGCGGGTGTACTAACCACTATACTATCGAGGAGCCCGGATATCCTTCCAAATACTCAAAATCTTCCCATTTGAGCTCGGAATCTTGCTATTTGACTGGATTAACTGTATATAACAGAAAAGTTTGACTGTCGGATCGACTTAATTACTCCACTTTAAAACGAAGTTTTCATTATATGACAGCGCCAACGCCGGAATTAAAGCTCCCCCCCATCAAAATACCAACCTTCTCCGGCACGTATCTGACTTGGCCGGAGTTCACAAGCTTGTTTGAGAGCCTCATTATAAAGAATACCACTGTATCCGATGTTCACCGGCTGCACTACCTCAAGGCCAACTTGTGTGGAAAAGCAGAACGTCTGCTTAGGAATACCGCAGCTTTGTTGATGGAAATTTCGAGCCAGCGTGGGCAGCCCTGGTAAAACGTTACCGAAACCTGAGGTTGCTCAAAGAGAACCAGTTCAGCCTACTTTTCAATCAGTCTGCACTCACACATGAGTCGGCTGACGGAATCAAGGCACTGGTAGACACCACCAAACAGGCCAAGCAATCTCTGCAAAATCTTGCAGTCTCAGTTGTGTCATGGGAAGATGTTTTAATCTAGCACACGGTCTAGAAACTTCCCCCCAATACACGCGGTTTATGGGAATCGCATATTGCATCGTACGTGGACTATCCAGCTTATGACGTGCTGGAGGATTTCTTGCTTACAAGGGCAAGAACTTTACATGTCATGGGACAAACAAAGACCAGTGTTGCTCACGGGAAATCCAGGGGACACCTGTTGCAGTCCGTTTCCACAATACAACTGTCGACAAGTGTTCAATGTGCTCGGGTACACCCGATCCGCAAGTGTTACAGTTTCCAGGCTCCCAGTCCTTACAAGAGACGAGACATACTAGACAAGCGCCACTTGTGTGTAAACTGCCTGTCGAACACTCGTAGAACTTGTCGTTACCAACACGTCAAAGAGATAAGACGTATACCTGACAACAGGAGAAAGCAAAAGAAAAGAAAAAAAAAATAAATAAATTCGTCGCGCGAGTGTAAGTGAACAAGTGTGGATTACACAGTGTGGCCGCCACTGAGAGCGGTTATTTAAAAAATAAAAAAAAGAATAAAACAATAAAAAATTATGGAAACAAACAAAGTGCTAAAGAGCTCGTCGCCTTTCATGAAAAGGGGCCAGGCAGACCTGAAAGCGATGACACGGAGCCGACTCGAGCGACAGCCGAGTATTATAACAAATCGGCACAAGCCAAATTCAGACGGCGAAAAAAATGCAAAAGGAAAGAAAAACGAATACACAGGCGCAGGCAACCAATTCAACGAAGGAATTTCCGCTGCTTACGCTCCTGAATCTGTTCAAGGTACCCAATTTATCAGTGAAATCGATACGGTTTTCCGAAGTCTCAAGTTAGATTTGGAAAACAATTACTTTTTAATAGCAGGTGATCTTAACGCCAAGCACAGTGCCTGGGGCAATCTGACCTCGAACACCAGAGGCAATGCCTTGTTTGATTGGTGGAAAACAAATGCGATCGAGCATAAACTAGAATTGTACGCTACAAGTACGTCGTCTTATCCAAGAAGAAACTCTTTCCTGGATTTACTCATGACAGATGATCGAATTCAGTTACCAGATACCGAGGTAACTACTCGAAATTGTCTTCGCACAATTGAATACGATAGCGAGCATTACGGTCTTGGAGCCGTAATACACGTGCCAAACGAGTACCATCTACTTGAGTAGTACGACCAGGTACACTCTTTCGATTTCCGAAAAACACATTGGTCGCATTTCGAGCGCATAGTAAAAAGAGAAATACGCAACATTGGCATAGATCCACCGACTAATAGAAACCTTCGTAATGATGAAATCGATGAACGATATTGTTACTAACACAATGAATCGTTCCATCCCCAAAGTAGCTGATATGGATGGCTATACCCACCGATACAGAAATGCAACTATCGATGCTTTGTATAGGCAAAAGAGCACCCTACTCTCAAAGCTGAAATTGTGCTATAGGCAGTTCAGTGACCCAAATAGCAATGAGTTCAAAACAATTAAGTCCTTGATTAAAAACCTTCAAAAACTGATCCGGGATAATTACCGAGCAGTAATAAATGAGGAGTGGAACAACAGAATTCGAGCTGTCCAAGCAAACGGACCGAACATGTTTTCAAAAATCAAGAAAATATGTCGAAGAAAAGATCACAATGACATTCCCTGTCTCCGAATTCCACGGACTCCCGAGAATTGTCAGATAATGCTGAACGCAGAACTCACCTTAGAGCACATCAACTCCAATGATGAAGTAATACTAGTCGAAGATCCGCAAAAGAAAGCGAATTCAATTGGAGCCTGTTTCGAACCAGTGTACAGAGTTAACGAATCAGTTCATGCTAACATTGAAATTGAAAGCAATGCCCGTCAAAGACATTGCTCGCTGCGCAATCAACTTCACAACTGGCGATCCGAAACCCATAGTTTCATCACATTCGGCGAAAATAATAGGGCGGATTCTCCCGTCAGAAATGAAAATACAAATATGTTTGTGGGCAAGGATGAACTTAGAAACAGACTTAGCTCAATAAAAAATAAGAAATCATCTGGAATAGATAACATTCCAAATGTGGTTCTAAGGCATTTGCCTTGCGAAGCAGTGAACATATACACTACTTTGTTTAACAACGCTCTATACAATGCACACTATCCAACCCATTGGAAGACTGCAGTAGTCCACCCTATCCCCAAAAAGGGTAAGGAGAAGAGCAATCCAGCTAATCTGCGCTCGATCAGCCTGCTTCCCAACATCAGCAAGGTATTCGAAAAAATTATAAACAAAGTACTGATAGGTTGGTGTGATGAAAACGATATCATCCCCAACAACCAGTTTGGCTTTCGAGCGCGACATGATACAGTTCATGCAGCGACGAAACTTGTTTCCGATATACAGGGGAACAAGGCAAAGCGACAATGTACAGGCGCCTGCTTGGTTGACTTTGAAAAGGCTTTCAACACCGTATGGTTAGAAGGACTTGTCTATAAGTTAACACTCCTGGGTATGCCGCAATATCTGCTATACATCATTTATGATATGATAATGGACAAACATTTTGTGGTGAAATGCGGGGACATACTCTCCAACAAGACCTTCCAAATTAAAAATGGCTTACAGTAGGGAGCTGTGAATTCTTCCATTCTATTCAATATTTATACAAGTGATCTAGTGAGTTCTCTCGAAAACGCCATTGCGTACGCCGATGACATAGTGGTGTACAGAACAGGAGGAAAAATAGACGTCATCAATAGGCACCTTCAAGATGACTTCAAGAAAATAAAACAATTTTGCGACGACTGGAAATTAAAAATTAATTTCCAGAAAACCGAGACTATTCTTTTCAGAACGCCCCTATCCAGGGCCTCGAGGGATACAAAATACAACTGGAAACACTTCTCTATTGTAGGTAACAATAACCTTCCACTGCAAGTGAAAACTGTAGTTAGATTCCTTGGTATCTGGCTAGACCAGTATTTATATTTTGACAAGCACGTAGCAGCGTCCCTCTCCGCAGCTAAAAGCGCATATTCTATGACAAGAAGTCTATTCCGGAGTAGTCTTCTTGACCCCAGAGTCAAAATGATTTCGTACTCGGCATTCATCCGACCAGCTTTGATTTATGGCTGTCCAGTATGGTATAATATATCTCCACTTTATATGGAGAAGTTTCATGTGTTCGAACGGCAGTGTTTGCGTTCCTGCCTCGGACTTTATAGAACACCAGAGTCGCAATACAAAAAATTCTATCCCAACAAAATCCTGTATAACAAATCAGGGTTAAATAGGATAGACAATTTCATAATTAAAATTATTCGTGGTCACACAGCAAGGGCAATGTGCAGTGACAATAATCTTATCTCGGGAGCATTCTATCCCAACGATATGTATCTGGAGAATATGATCCAGAATGGGTTTATTCCCCCAGAAGCGTTCCCTTTCTTGAATCAAAAAGGCCTTATCCAAGACGTGCATGGAGTCCCGATTATTTACTACGCTCTCCGTGGTGCCAGGGACAAACGAATTATCCATGATAATGATATATCCAATGCCCCAGACCGCATGCGTTTTAGCACGGCGATCAGTGAAAGAGATAAATCAGCCAAAGATCGAACATCTCCCAAATGGTGGTGGCTTCTCAACGAGGAGAGGACTTCACTTCCTCAGATATAGTATGCCTCTCAAGAGCAACGCTCTCCTTCCTCTTGTCCCCCCTCCCCTGTCCTCCTTTCCCCATTGCTTTTATTTCTATTTTATTTTTTATTTCTTATTTTATGTTTTATTCGTTTCGTTTTGAAGTTTTTGTTTGTTATAATTATACAAAAAAAAAAAAAAAAAAAAAATTGTAATAATAATGTATACATATAGATGTAAATGAGGAGTCCCTCTAATATATGACTTATTTCATATATATATATATATATATATATGTAAAAGAAACAAAAAAAAAAAAAGATGTGCGCTGAAAGGCATATATAAAAATCAAGTTGTAATGTGTAATTTAGAGAGCTCACATAGAGCCAGTAAGTTAATTTAAGGACTGTGATTATAGAAAAGGGTTTAACGTTTATAATATTATACATGTAAATATTATACATGTAAAAAAAATTAGGAAAATAAATGTGGTTTAAAAACTAAAAAAAAAAAAAACTCGCAGAACTCAATAGTGCCCTGTACGCACTGTAAGCAGAAACATCATTCGTTGCTGCACTCAGACGATATACGCCCTTCCATCCCCAAAAACGACTCTGCTTCGATGACGACTCCAGCTGGCACATCTGCTGCCCAAGTTCATCAAGCACAATCTACGGAGGATTCAGCGGTCTCCACCAGAAGAACACCAACATTCAACGCCTGCATTGTCAAAAACAACAATGTTCAGACTGTTTTTTGGCTACAGCTCTCGTGAAGGTCTACTCAGCCACCGGACAGACTTTAATGCTGCGAGCCCTCCTGGACCCTGGATCGAAAGCATCATTCATTACTGAGTGAGCATCACGGATATTGAGGCTCAAAGAAGAGAGTAGCAGCATGTCCATCTATGGCATCGGAAACAAAAGGATGAGTGCATCAACGCACAAGGTATCACTCATCATTCAATCCAAAGTCAACGACACCTTCACATTACAGGCTCAAGTCTTTGTTTTGCCCAAAGTCACCGCGGTACGTCCCATGCGCAATCTCCAATGCAGGAACTGGGACCAGCTAAAAGGTATCGAGCTGGCTGATCCTACCTATTACAAACCAGGCAGTATTGACATCCTTCTTGGTGGCGATATTTATTCGGCGCTTCTTCTGGACGGGAGCGCCTGGCACGCCCAGAATAATTTTTATATATATTTACACGAGACGCTTTCGTTTACAATTCCTTAATACATTAACTATACAAAAATAAGCGTTTTAATAAAACTAACTTCTCACATCGTGTTTTTACTTCAACAGATCTTTACGTTGTTACTATCTCCACAAGTTCCAACAGACTGCCCATTCTTCCTCTCTCTCCACCTCTACGATCTACAATTTAACGAAAGAAAGAAAGATCGTGTATTCGTTTGTAACGAATGCCAATCCGAAAATGTGGATCACTGGCTCTCAAATCTTAAATTTATTTTTAAATTTTCTTTAATTTATTGACTACATATATTAATTCCCCTCATCTCAACGGCAGGGCAAGATCTAATTTACCCGCTCGGCGGGGCACTGGGGATGGAGGAGTTTACCACGTAACAAGACTTGTTTTAAGACAAAATAATTTGTATAAATAAACACATTAAAACATGTAAAGGTTGTGCTGATTCACTGCGCAGTCGTATACGCTGAGCAGTGATTAAACTAGTGTAGTTGCCAGCATACTTCTTTTACGCGACATCACAAAAATCCTTGGATCTCCAGCAGTGGTTTAACTAGTGTGGTTCCAAATATGTTTCCTGTACGCCGCATCACCAGAATTCTTCGCCCCAGCAGCCGCGACCCCTTCACGTATCACCAGTTGGGAAAATTCGTGTTTTGAGGTGCATTATATATGTACTAGCCATCGGTGGAGACAGAAAATAGTAGAAGATCAGCATTTCAGCAGCAACGATACTCCTGTGGGGGGTTTCTCTATTCTACATGAGAAACAACCCACAATTCCAACCAACATTTCCACCTAATTTCGACCGCTTTCAGCGCGTCATACCTACACATTTCCTTTATATGTATTCCCCTGTAAAACATTTCAAACGGACGTATAGCTAAACTCATCATCCTTTGCAGATAATGCATAATTGAGTTTAGCTACATAAATGTCATACGGCAACTCCATTCTTGCTAACCATGAGTTTCCAATCGGAAATCTCATAATGTCGGTTAGCACCAACAAGTCTAAAAGAACGACGCTGTTGCAACATAGCAAAATAGCTGGGGTAATTTCAGCGTCTTAGAGTCTGGTTCTCACGCGAATTATTTCCCAAACATCAGCGGCGTCCTATCGACTTTCCCTCAGATCACCCATTCGGTTGGGATCAATGATCTCTCTTTGCAGGGGAGTAACATCCGCTAGGTTCTCTCTCATTCGTATTTCTTTCCACGGTTCAATGCGCTTTAACTACACCATAGCCGTACCACGGGGTCAGTAGGTCGTGTCAGTAGCTGCATCTGATACCAACACACACAACCAAAGCTACCCCGAGATCACAGCATATCATGTTTTCTGTTCTCTCATTCTTCGTGTCCGTCAATTACCCTATTAACAAAAGTTACTCATACTTTGACGGGCGTGAGGTTGAGAGAGCAGAGGCGTGGTCTCTTTTGGTTGTCCTGTGTGTAGAAACAAATATGAATTTCAACCCTAATTCACACCAGTCACTATTCAATCACCATCACGTGTAGTCACGCTGCCGCAGGAGTCGCTATTTGTATCTGAACCTGGTTGTGTCTGCGGATGAGATAGTTCGTTTAGTTCACGGAACAAAAAGTCCAAGGAGTCGTTCGATAGAGTTGGTGTAAAAGTAAAGTTTTTTTTTAGTTCCCGAAGCCTATTATTGACGGTTCACCTATATTCGCGATTTGCGTACGACCGACCAGCTGAACAGTCTGGCATTCCCGTCGCGTACTGCATTCCCTGCTTGACAGAAGTGAAATAGTAAATCTCTGATTCATGTTGGCAAATACAATTAACACCAATTTTTAGCTGTGTAATTAAGTTCAATCGCTATTGTGCCATTCACCAGAAATAAAATCAAATAAATAAGAACGTGTTTTTTTTTCATTTCTTCCTTCGGAGTAACAAGTGTCGGGGGTTTTTAAGTCGATCCTGTGCCATACATTGATAACCTACTTTTACCCCCACATTGGTGACTGGACGAGGAACATCAACGCAACCTTCAACATTCAACATAATTCAACAAAAGACAGAGTGGAAAATAATTTAAAAAAGACATTAAAAAATAAAGTAAATTTACAAAATTTTCTTCAAAAAATTCCAATACAAAGTGTCAAAACATAAAATTGTTCCAAAAAAAAAAAAAAAAACCTGATTAATTTAAAAAAGACATTAGAAACTAAACAAATCGAAAACAGTTCAAAAATAAAATAAAAATAATTTAGTGAAACTAAACAAAATCAGTTATTTAAAAAAAAAAAAAGACAATCAAGAAATTTAATCAACAAAAAATTCAAAAATCCAAACGTTCAAAATTCAACAAAACAAAACTCAACAAAATTCAAAAACCATTAAACAAAATTCAACTAAAGTGAAAAGTTTAAACAATGCTTCAACAAAATAACAAAATTAATCAAAAACAATCAAAATTCCCCTTAAAAAAAAGTAGTTCAAAAATTTTTAAACCAAAAAAAATCAAAACCAACTAAAAAATTTCAAAAAAATTAAAGTGGAAAATAAATTTTAAAGACATTTTAAAGGGTGAGTAGAGCCCCAACACAGCTGTAACACGTCCAGTTGACCACCAGCTAAAACATCCTGAGCAAATCATCTCATCTGTACCACCTCGGCGACGCCAACCAATTACCGCCCAACTTTAAAACTCAGCTCTGGATCTCAGGTTTTTTTTTTTCATTTTAATTTATTATTCAAGTGCTTACTTCTCCTTTTGGTGAGCTCCTTCTGAGCCAGCAGACTTAACATTTTGAAAGTTATTTAAAAAAATTTTGATAAAACTAAGAATCTTGTAAACTAAAACCTGGAAATAAGTTGTAAATAAACAATTGAACTTTGCAAATCTGTATGCACCTCATAAGTGCACTGGAAATTCCTGATCGTAATAATAACTTAGTGGATTATATTTTAAAAGAGAATAATTTAAGAAGATATTCATACTAAATGCAAAAGAAAACAAATGATCATATGTAATTAAAATTATCATCATTACCATATTTTTAAAAAAAGCAACAAATTTCTAGGTGTTTTCCTAGATAGGTTAATATTAAGTGAGAGTTATAAGACAGAAATTCAAGTGTTTTTGAATTTGCTAAGTAAGAAAAAATAAATGTTACACTTGTTGCACAGACGATTCGCCAGTCGCGTCAAAAGTGTTTAAGTCTAAACTAAAAGCGACTCCTCAGTTCACTAATTGTGAGAATAACTCATTTATAATTTTGTACGACGTGCTGCGTCAACTTTTGCTTATATTATTACTCCTCAAAACGTATCGCTATTTCGGTTGGTTTTAAAAAAATTTAGTTTAAATTAAACGATTGTAAGCCCCTTCTGGGTATAATCAGTGTACAACACCACAATATTCACGTTTTCACCGCACTTTGAACGACTCCAATTAGCTTTACGCGACTCTCACTCGTCTTTTCTCGACTCCACGCGTTCACTAGCGAATCCTTTCGCCTCTATACGCGACTCTCACTCAATCCTTCCCCACTCTTTTGCGACCTTTTACTTCCTCCACAGACACAACTCGTCTCCTCTCGATCTCCAAGCTTCCGGCTTCTCTTTACACTTCGGCACTACAATGCCCACCACGCGAGCCGATACATCCCAGCAGGCGCAAGCCCGACCTCAATCCTCCGCTTTCCACGACGCTTCTAGTGACGAATTGCCATCCCACACACAAAGCGTAAAGCTCCCTCCGTTCGACGAGGAGTACCCAGAGCTTTGGTTCGCCACAGCCGAACGTTTTTTCCGGTTCGCCAATATCTACGATGAAGAACATCGTTCTGTAGAATTGTTGCGGGTGCTGGATGGGACACAGCGAATGCATGTTGCGCAGGCGATCAGGTCACCGGGCCCTGATCCCTACAGCAACATGCGGGAGAGTCTCCTTAACGCTTTGGACCAACCCGCCAGCATCAGACTACAGCGATTGGCGAGCGAGACCAATTTTGCAGGTATTAGACCATTCCTTTTCCTGACCCATTTACGCTCCATGGCGGGGACCAGGATCTCGGATGATCTAATTAGGCCACATTTTCTGAGGAGTTTACCTCAACATGCCCGCTCGGTATTAATGGCCCAACATAATCAAAGTTTGGACTATTTATCTAAGGTGGCTGACGCTATTATGGAAACCGTAGACCCACAGTCTGAGCTCCATTCATATCAAGACGCGGCGGGTAGCCAACACGCCACACTGCCTACACGGCATCAACGGCACACATCACCTTCGTTAGCAACACCGCGGACTGCTCCAGAGGCATCATCCTCACAGCTACCCTCCTCATCCTCCAAAAGGCACGCTCCTTTCTGCACAACCTGTCTCCACCAGCGAACCCACAACCGCGGGCCCAGCGAGTCTTCCGCAGACAGCTCCTCTGCGCCCGCCACTAGATCCGACCTTCAAGCGTTGCAGACCACACTCCGCCGCGAGTTAAATCAAATCCTCGCGAAAGTTCGAAGCGACCATCGAAATGCACATACCCAACGGGTAGGTCGACATTCGCCCCCTCAAAATACCACACCTGTGGACCAAACCACGAGGGACCACGGCGCTCGTCGCTTATATCAGGTGACTGCACGCATCACGTGCAGTTTTTGCCATAAATTAGGCCACCTATACGACGAGTGCCGGAAAAGGCGAAACACACCTTTGTGCCGGGAGTGCTGGCAGTATGGCCACGACATGGTAGAATGTCGTACTCGCTGCACCGTACTACCACAGAACAGGTCACCGTGCCAGCAGAGGGACTCCCAGAATAGAACACATCCGGGAACGCACCAACCCTCTGCCTCCAACAGTCCAGCAACATCAAACCCCCGAGTCTATAGCATTCGCAGTTGTTGCGAGTTGTGTGGCCGTACAGGTCACACACAGAACATATGCAAAGACAGGGTAAAAAGGGGTTGGCACGGATTCGATAGCAGGGGGTCACCAACAAGGTTAACGACGTACAAGTCTACAACTCCAACACAAACGCGCAAGGCTAAGACTGTACGTCAACGCCAGCCTCCACAAAACTGCACTTCTACCAAGGGCGGCAAACAACTCCCCATACCGACGTATGGACAAAAATGCCGACCCTAGACTCTGTTCTTCTCCATCCCGCACACGGCACCCCGTCGCTGGGGAGAAAAATTAACACTGGACGTGAAGCTCCTCCATCCCGCATACGCAACTTCGTCACTTCGGATGCGAGCGAGCTACCGATGGGTCACGACCTACTTGGATGTCATACCAGTTGGTCTATGCAAACAACAACAGGCCAATGGACCGCACCGCAATCCCTTTGTGCCCGTCGGCAACACACGCGGTACCAACCAGGTCCACTTCCATTACAGACCCAAGCCCAGCCACGACCCAGGAACACGTCTACACAACAGAGCCAAGCCTTACCACCGCAACTACTGGGTTAATCCAAACCAGCCAAACACACGACTCTCCTTCCGATACTTCACCTAGCGCTCCTTCAACCATTCTACTCCTTCCGCCCTACCATTATTTCGTGACTACGCCACTGGCGGGGGAGTACTGTGGGGGGTTTCTCTATTCTACATGAGAAACAACCCACAATTCCAACCAACATTTCCACCTAATTTCGACCGCTTTCAGCGCGTCATACTTACACATTTCCTTTATATGTATTCCCCTGTAAAACATTTCAAACGGACGTATAGCTAAACTCATCATCCTTTGCAGATAATGCATAATTGAGTTTAGCTACATAAATGTCATACGGCAACTCCATTCTTGCTAACCATGAGTTTCCAATCGGAAATCTCATAATGTCGGTTAGCAACAACAAGTCTAAAAGAACGACGTTGTTGCAACATAGCAAAATAGCTGGGGTAATTTCAGCGTCTTAGAGTCTGGTTCTCGCGCGAATTATTTCCCAAATGTCAGCGGCGTCCTATCGACTTTCCCTCAGATCACCCATTCGCTTGGGATCAATGATCTCTCTTTGCAGGGGAGTAACATCCGCTAGGGTTCTCTCTCATTCGTATTTCTTTCCACGGTTCAATGCACTTTAACTACACCATAGCCGTACCACTGGGTCAGTAGGTCGTGTCAGTAGCTGCATCTGATACCAACACACACAACCAAAGCTACCCCGAGATCACAGCATATCATGTTTTCTGTTCTCTCATTCTTCGTGTCCGTCAATTACCCTATTAACAAAAGTTACTCATACTTTGACGGGCGTGAGGTTGAGAGAGCAGAGGCGTGGTCTCTTTTGGTTGTCCTGTGTGTAGAAACAAATATGAATTTCAACCCTAATTCACACCAGTCACTATTCAATCACCATCACGTGTAGTCACGCTGCCGCAGGAGTCGCTATTTGTATCTGAACCTGGTTGTGTCTGCGGATGAGATAGTTCGTTTAGTTCACAGAACAAAAAGTCCAAGGAGTCGTTCGATAGAGTTGGTGTAAAAGTAAAGTTTTTTTTTAGTTCCCGAAGCCTATTATTGACGGTTCACCTATATTCGCGATTTGCGTACGACCGACCAGCTGAACAGTCTGGCATTCCCGTCGCGTACTGCATTCCCTGCTTGACAGAAGTGAAATAGTAAATCTCTGATTCATGTTGGCAAATACAATTAACACCAATTTTTAGCTGTGTAATTAAGTTCAATCGCTATTGTGCCATTCACCAGAAATAAAATCAAATAAATAAGAACGTGTTTTTTTTTCATTTCTTCCTTCGGAGTAACAAGTGTCGGGGGTTTTTAAGTCGATCCTGTGACTTACGTTGGCAACCTACTTTTACCCCCACACTCCCGTCGAGCCGAACGGGGCGGCATAAACTTTTTCCAAACCAATCTGCACCAGCGATCACCAGGACAACCCCGATAGAAAGGTAGACGAGATCCAACACGTGCCAGACCGTGAGTACCACCTTCTCAGTTATATATTTAAATTGTGTGCAAATTTAAATTGTAAGAGTGGTCAGCTCTACTCCTTCAATTTTCATAACGCACATTGGTCACGTTTCGAACGCGTTATCAAAAGAGAAGTCCACTCAAGTGAGAAAGTTCCACCTATCAATAGAAATTTTAAAAATGAAGATTTATCATTATCTCCTTACAATGGATGGCATTGTCAAGGAGTCTATGGAGCTCTCTATTCCTAAAATATATCGGTCTCAAGGTTACACAAGCCAACACGGAAACGCAGCTGTCGATGATCAGTGTAGACACAAAAGTTTTCTCCTATCTAGGTTGAAACTCTCTATCGGGAGTTCACCGACCGACAAAACCCGGAAATAAGGACACTCTAATCCTTGATCCGTAACCTCCAACAGCTGATTCATGAAAACTACAGACATAAACTCAAAATGGGAAAACAAAATTCGAGCCATAAACCCTAACTGTTCGAATATGTTCCCTCAGATACATAAGATATTCCGAAAGAGCAATCATAATGACATTTCCTGTTTAAAAATCGCGCGAACTACAGCGAATTGTCAAATACTGCTAAACTCAGGTATTACCGCCGACAATATTATTTCTGAGGGTGCATTCTTATTAATAGAAGATTCACAAGAAAAACCGAATGCTATGCGTGCCTATTTCAAGGTCGTCCACAGATTGAACGAATACTCTCGCCCCAATCAAGATATAGAACACAAAGCACTGCAAAACCACATTTCACTTCGCAATACAATTAATAGGTGGTGGTCCGAAAATCGATGTTTTACAATTTTTAGTGACATTAATAACGCACATTACCCTATTGCAAATCAAGCCACCATTGTGTTTGTAGCGAAGGACGAACACTCAACTATTTTTAAGTCACTTAAAAATAAGAAATCTTCTGGAATTGATGGAATTCCAACAATGCATATTATCCAACGCACTGGAAAACAGCAGTAGCCCACCCCACTCCAAAACGGGTAAAAGATAGTAGCAACCCAGATAATCGTCGACCTATTAGTTTACTCCCGAACACACCGCAGGGTGTTTAAAAAACTAATAAAAAAAACCATTATTAAATTGGTCCGAGGATAACAAAATTATCCCGGATAACCAATTTGGTTTTCAGACTCGGCATTACACCGTTTGGTTATAAGGTCTTATTTAGAAGCTAACCAGCCTGGGCATGCCTGCAAATATACTATATATTGTATATGACATGGTTATGGGAAAACAATTCGTCGTAACTACTGAGACTGAGGACGAAGAGGAAGAAATCAGCGACCCTGAAGCAAGGCTATCTCGAGCAAGAGCACAATTAGCTGAGAAGCGTCGCAAAAAGAAGGAATTGGCTGAAAAGGAACAGCTTATGGTGAAACAACAGCAACATTGTGCACAACAAAAAGGATGTCCATCGCAGCAAAAAGGAAAGCAAAGATGCCACCCATCAACGTTACAGATATGGACTGTAACGAACTGGTAAGTCTACGTAAGCTCTCTATTTGGGAGGATTTTTCAATTAAAAGACAGGAAACAGGTTTGCCATACAGACAAATTCGGTTGAAGACTTCGAAAAAATGGAAAACGTGCTAAAAAGGCAACCGCGGAACTTTACACGTACACCCCAAAAGCAATAAAGAATATAAGGGTACCAGTAAAGGGCGTCTACCCTGAAACTGGACCAGAAGTTCTACTACAAACGCTACGAGAGCTTAACTGTAATGATCTTGAGTTTATCGCGGTGAAACCTTTCAATGCAGCTAGGGCTAGACGGGAGAATTGTAAATTACCATTTTACCTGGTCAGGGGTCCCCCGGGAACAAAATTGGTGGACCAAGGAAAATCACTATCCTGAACCATCAAATTGTCACATGGGGCAAATTAAAAAAAAAGGCAGAGATATACCCCAATATCTCCGCTGCCAAAGGTTCGGGTACTCATCGGCAAACTGTGAAATGCAGTATAGATGCGTAAGATGCCGACAGGACCACAGCACAGAACAATGCACGTTAGGTAAAGAAAGGTTAGACGACAGATCTCTTCTGAAGTGTGCAGTTTGCAGGAGCTAGGGACACCCCGATAATTATCGAGGCTGTCCTAAATTCCGCGAAGGACAGGGACAAAAAGTGCTCACACAACGAAAAATAGAACACCGGATAGTTGAAGCTCGACCAGCACTAAACGTAACACCCTGTGCTTGCAATTTGTAAGGGCCGACAAAGTTAAACGAACAGCGTACCGACTACATCCTTATGATCTATTTGTGAAATAGTATTCTAAATGAAGCTGAACTACTAAATGTTACTAGTATTATTGTTGCGAACATTTTAACGTGTATGTCTTTAATAGCGCTTCTACAATTAACCTATAGCGTTTGAAATCATAGTGAAGAAGAACGTGTGATTCGAACTGACGCTATGACAGTTTGAATCACCAAAAATTGAACCTAAGCGTTACCCATCAGGCTACTGGCCGATTTTAGAATTTGATTTTTAAAATCGACTATACTCCACTGATGTGAATTGTTATGTTATCGCTAAGGTATACGGCTCTGATGTATTTTCTTATTCGATTTTTCGTTCGGTGCTCTTCACTATTTTGCTTGTGAATTGTGTGTGTATCTGTTAGAGTCGCCACAAACCTATATGCGTATTCTAAAAGAAATTGTAAATATATGTAAAGTTTAACAGAATAAGAAATGCGTGTTTCTATCTAGTGAAGTTGGCGGTTGGCTCAGACAACTACGGATCGGTGGAACCTTTTTGTGATGATGGGGCCAGGAGTGAACTAGCCTCCGTGTGACACACCTACTCCTTACCCCCACAAACCCAGTTCTCGTATGCTCAAGTAACAGCTGGTAGGAGAAACACGTCACATCTTCCCACACGGGTACCACCCCAACATACTGTGCCTCCAGAAACAGTAACACTAGCAGATGTGCTCACAACCTTGCTCGCTATTCAGACGCAGATGACACAAATGCAAAAACAAATAAAAGAACAGGACACTAGACTAGACTGGGTCTATTCGCAGTTGTCTAGCCAGCCGTCAATATAAACCCCCCAACAGAAAGCACAATTAAAGCTTTAGTCGTGAATGTAAATTCACTTATCAGAATCGAGAGAAGAGCCACTCTCTTTAAACTGTTGCAAGACGAAAGTCCTGACGTGTTTCTGGCTAGCGAAACTAAGCTGAATCAGAGGCATAAACTATGTCACACAAACTACGACATTATACGAAGAGACCGACCCAACTCCACACAAGGAGGAGGGGTGGCAATCTTTATTAAAAAACAACTTCAACATAAGGTAATATATAGTGGTGAGATGCGGAGATTTCAGGTGCTTGAAGTGTTCATCATCCGCATACCCCTTCGACAAGGAAGGGGGATGTATGTGATATCTGCCAACGCACCGGAGCACATCAACAAAATCTATTTGTAGTGGAGCTAGAGACTCTTTTCCGATGCTTACAACTTTACTCGGAAGGGAACTATTACATCGTAGGTGGTGATTTAAATGCTAAACACCCAGGTTGGGGAAATAGCATGTCCAGCACGGGAGGAAATCTCGCTGGTTGGCTAGATCAAGATCACATTGAATATAATGCTGACCTGCTAGCTACAGAATATCCTTCCTTTCCCAAAGGGGGACTATTCCTGGATATAATGCTTATTGACACACGACTTAAACATACACATACTAACAGACAAAATATAAACTGCTTACGCACAATTGAGTATGACAGCGACCATTGTGCATTATCAATCGTGATAAAAACACTACGCGAAGTTGTGGAACTCGGTGAATGTATGATACCGCAACACTATAACTAACACTATAATCCTACCACCAGAAATATATCTGTGGCGGTTCTTCTGAACGCCACTGCATACCGTACTATCAACTATCCGGCTAACAGCTCTCTAGAGCACCAAACACCTGAAAGAGAAAACTATTCAGGTACTTACCTGCCCAGTCGTCCACATAAAATGTTTTTAAAAATCTGAGCTAACGATTAGCGTTAGGGAATTAAGTATACGAGCTAGATAATAATTCCCCTTTAAGCAATTGGTCGCACTATCCGCAACCAACATTACCATGTCATATCGGTCGCCAAACACCCTACCAAGCGAGGCACGGGCACCAACACAGCATGTCCCTAAGAGCCAACTCGGTACAACATTACGTAACCAACAATCCCCCTGAACTTAACCATGCACATAAGAAGAAAGAAATTTTCCACGCACGTACATGACAAGTCACGTACACAGAGCCATCGGTCGATTGTATCGATCGGCATTGTCATATCCTTCGAAGGGACTCAATGAAACCAAATGAACGCAGCATCAAAGAGATGCTGATCAAGGATGTATAATTGTATAAACATCCAACGTTCCCCTATGCACCATATCGCTCTGTCGCAACCCTTTTCGGCAGTAATTGCTGTCTGTGGACATCTACAGCGAAACGGCGCAAATGCTGTACGCCGCTATACCCTAATGTAAACATGCTGTCGCCCTCGCAGAATGACTTGCCAGCTGCGGGTCGTTGCTCGTGGTGTTCCCCTAGTGGATGTGATCAAGCCACTGTTCGCATACTTGCGAACACACACACCATGAGCAACGGATGCAAACACCGTGTGTATTTCACCCCTTTTCTTGTTTTGCTGGACCAAAAAGCTAAAGAGAATCTTACCTTATATGGTCACCGAAGCGATGAAAAGAAGTTTTGGCATTCTGTCGGTTCGGAAAGAATATTCAATCGCGATATGGATTCCGTGAGGGCAGGTTGTGCCCTCACATTAATAAATACATACATCTCTCGTGGGGCGTCCCAAGGGATAACGGAGTCTTCGGTGGATCGTCTGGACGTATACAAGTATTCAGTAAGCCGCAAAGGAATAATCGTTTAGTATTCCTTTTGAACATTTATTGTGTAACGTTTAATTAAAATATAATTCAGAGATAGTGTCACTTGTACAGTGTTATATAGTAAGCCCACAAAGGAACAACCGTTTAGTATCCTTTTTGAACATTTATTGTGTAACGTTTAAATAAAATATAATTTAGCGACAGTGTCACTTATACAGTGTTATATAGTAAGCCGGCAAAGGAGTAACCTATTAGTATCCTTTTGCATATGTATGTTGTAATGTTTAAGATTAAGTTGAAAAAAGTATAATTAATCAACATTATTAGTATAAATACCTGTTTAACGTCCAAGAATGATAAGGACACTTTGTGTGAATTCTTTTTTTGTAATTTGTTTTCAATATATTAAATAATAATTTGTTTTCAATATATTAAATTGGCTACTGGAGCAAAGTGTGTTTGTATCATTATTTAGACCGAACCTTGGGGTGACTTCAGTAAATTCTGGTACGTTGGCCGTGGTGTGAGTGCTTACGAATTGAGGGTGGACCACATCGACGAGACGAAGAACCACATATCCAACGATGACATCGACAAATGCATACAAAAAATGGACGAAACCATAAAACTAACTATGGACAAAACAATACCAAAAACCACACCTACGGACAACACGAGCATGTACCGAAACGCCACAATCAACGCTCTCCACAGAAAAAAAGTAGACTTCTGTCTCAACTAAAACTACGGTACAGACGATTTATTGATAGGCACGACCAGGAAATAATATCACTGAAGTCCAGATTAAAAAATCTCCAACAGCTGATAAAAGCCTACTATAGGTTATCAGCAAATTTCTATTGGAACAACAAAGTTCGGGCGGTAAAATCCAACAACCCCGCAAATTAATAAAATATTTAGACGGAGTAATGAAAACGGGGATCAGTGTCTCCAAATACCACGAACTGACGAAAACCAACGAAAGCTAACAAATATAGGCATAGACACAAACAACGCCATCCTAAATGATGAACTTTTTGTGTTTGAAGATCCCTTGGAAAAAGTGAATGTTGTAAGAGCTGTACAAGGCAAATTAACTAATTCGCCCCAACCATTACTTGGAGAATAAAGTTCTACTGAATTATCGTCATCTTCGAAATGACGTTTAACAGTGGCGATCAGAAAACCATGGTTTTATCAAATGCAATCATGAAAATACGGCAAACTCCGTGATCATCGCCGAAAGCGTAACAGCCTTTTGATCACTAGTGAAGAAATCCATGGCGTCTTTGCATCACTAAGAAACAATAAATCAGTGGGTATCGATGGAGTACCCAATGTCGTACTCAAACATCTTCCTCTAATCGCAATGGACATATCTGCAGTTTTGTTTAACAACGCGCCGAACAACGCACACTATCCAGTACGTTGAAAAACAGTCATCAGCCAAACGTTACCGAAAGAAAAAAAAAGGTAAAGCCAGAACAAACCCAAAAAATCTGCGATCGATCACTTTGTTACCGAGTATCAGTAAAGTATTCGAGAAGGTTCTAAACAAGGCTGTACTTAAATGGGTTGAGGACAATAACATTATTACAAATAACCAGTTTGGTTATAAAGCTGGCCATGAAACCGCGCAAGCCGCAGCTAAACTGATTTCAGACATTCAGTGGAATAAAAGTCAGAAACAGTGCACACGTGCCTGCTTGATTGACTTGAAGAGGGCCCGTGGCGGTTCTTTCGAACGCCACTACTTACCTTCTCATTTACTACTTACCTTCTCATTTCCCACGCGCGTCCTACTACATAAAAAGCGTGTACTTACCTGCCTTAGTCATACCAAACCACCAGAAAAGCCTGTAAAACATTAATGCCCGCTGACATGAAATTTCATCAGCAAAAACGGACATTTACCACAACGGCATAGTGGCACGAGACGCACCACGTCCCTTAAAGGCAATACGGTTGCAAATAAAGCAAACCACGTTGCTCAAACTGTACCGAAGAAGTACCTCCTAATGTGTCTGCCACATATTTATTTAGATATTTCTTCCTTTTTGTTCGACCACCCGATCGACAAGCGAATTTCTTGGCACCCGTGAAATGCCCCAGAAATACACATCGGTACAACATTACATAGCCGACATAAACCCTCGACGTTGTGTTGTATATTATTTTTACAACAATTGTATATAATTATTTCTAGTTTTCCACTTTTAATTGACACTCCTCAGGACTTAGGTTTTTCCCTATGTGGAGTTCCTCATACTACTGAGTCAATCTCGAATCTTTTATGTGTTCTTTAGGCAACTCACCTCCCGAGAAGAGGTGTCTTATAAATTGGAGGTTTTCTACCTCCGAAGGATTTATCTCGGATCCGCGATGACTTGATTTATTGTTCAAGTTAACTTCCGCTGACGTATTGACTCGCTTACCGGTCTGTGTATTTTCCCGGTTTTCCAAACGAAAGAAGGCATAGTCCTTTGTTGGAAGCAACTCCACCAGTATCCGGTCAATGGTCTGGGGGTAATCTAAGATATTGAGTGCCTCTATTTGGGCACCTTTCGCCCTTTTCAAAATACAATTTGGGAGTAATATCCCCGATTGTACTTCTTTAGGTGTTAGAATTACCTCCTCCCGGATCTTTATGGGGAGCCCAATCATCTTCCTTGAGCGCCCTGGTAAAATGACCGGTCTGCTAATCAAGATTTCCACCTCCGAAGGGTTTATTGGTAGTCGTTCTACCGAAGTGTCCCCTTCCTTTCCACTTTTTGGCTTTTGGGCATTTGTCTGCTTGTTGGGGTAACTGGCACCTGACAGGTTTTCGCAGCCCTTCCCCTGCGTGGGTAAGGTCTGCGGGGTTTTTCCGACCGCAGTATCAACCTTGTTAAGTTCCTGTGATCCGGTTTCCCGTTCGGCTGCCTTTTGTCTAGGCTTTCCCGTGCTTACTTTCTTGCATTTATTTGCAAAGTCAACAGAGAAACTTTCAGGATTTGTGATTGTTTGGGGAAATTCCAAACAACATCCTGGTCCATTAACTTTGCAATAACGCGACAGAAAGTCGTTACCCAACAAGCCGTCTTCTGACATTCCTGGCAACGTGTCTACCACTTCGAAGCTACAGGGGATTTCATGATGTAGTTTGAACTTCCCCTGTATGCCTCCTCTAGACTTTCCCTTGCCAAAATGTGTATGGAGGATTATGGCCTTCTGGGCATCCACTTCATATTTTTTGTGGAGTGCTTTAGTCTTTAATAAACTGATCTCAGCGCCGGTGTCCACAATTAGGCTCGTATATTTTTTACGGCCAATGTCTAATTGAAGTTGGACAACTGGAGCTTCAGACGGCGAAAACTGAGAACAGCTCTGACTATCTTGCGAGTTTAATTCGGTCGGGTTAGGGATGTTCCACCCGACCGTTTGGCGTTTCCCGATTTCTTACCCATAGCTTTTCGTTTACCAGTTGCCGCCATTGGTTCTGGTCGATTGCTATTTTAGGTCTTAGAGGAGGGACTCTTTTTCTCGGCGCAGTTACTTCGGTCGGTGCTCTGTTCTGTGCTATCCGTACTAGAGCGGCTTCGACCTGACCTGCGCCTAGAGTTCCTCTGTCGGTGTCTCCTGCCTTTTAAGGTTTTTCCTTTTTTATTCGGTTGATTTTTCTTATTAGAGCCATTCGTTGGTGGTTCTGGCCATTCTAACATAGGTTAACCGTGCAGGTTGGTAGGTTTTTACGGCGACGTACAGGTCTAGCCGTTGCAGTGTGCGTACAAGCTGGATGCGTTTTTTCCCAGTTAATCTTGTATCGACACTGTTCCCACTTGTGACCGTTTCGGCCACAATACTCACAACAACATCGAACGCTGTACACTCTTCGGTTCGATGTTGGTTGTGGCTGTTTGGAGTTAGAGGGTTGGACTTGTCCCTGATTTGTTTGTCTCGGGGACTTCCTCTGTTCATTTTGTGGCCTTTGTGTAGGTTGTGGCCTTGGTGCTTGTGGTGCGGGATTTTGTCCCGATGGTGGTGCAACTCTTACCCGACAATTTCCTACTTCGTGTCCATACTTAAGACACGGGGTGCAAATTGGCATGTTACGCCGTGTAATGCACTTGTAGCGTTCTACGAACGCACAATTGCGCGCAGGTAAGGTTCCTACCTTCAAAGAACTTACTTACCTGAGAGCGTTGCACGCGCCCACAGACGCGTGCCCCCAAAGTCCCACCATAGGGCCTGCAACTCGCAGCCAACGTTGAGACCGACACCAAAAAGCAAGGAACTGAACGTCCCCAAAGCTTTTAATGCCAAGCTCAACATTCGTAAGTCATCATACCTGAAACAAAAAAGAAACATTCAATCTGCCTGCGCCCAGGAACGTTCCATTGAATCGGCAATTTCAAACGTCTATGCAATGCAAATTAGCCGACCAACGATGCACGTGTGGGTAGCTGCCATAAAGACCACCAAGTCTATCGGCAAACATAAAGAAACGGCAACCGTAATTATCTCAACGAGATAATTCAAATTGTATGAGGTTGAAAACCTACAAGGAAACTACTCCGATCCCACGGTGTCTGTTTGTATTTCACACCCATTAGAAAGATCTAATGGATTTCGGGTGTATTGACAAAAGTCAAACAAAACCCATGAACCATGCATCCATGCAAATTGCAGGATATCTTTCGGCGAGCGAGTTTCTTCTTTCAGGAATGAAAAATCACCCCTGGGACGTGATAACATGCTGCTAAAAGAAATTCGGAAGTTCTGTTAGCAGAGCAATTACGGAAATTTTTCCGTGTAGATACAGATACCAGTTTGGAATCTGGATATCTGTGTGGGCAGAGAGGCATTCAAAATTAGATCGTCAACGCGACAAGAGCCTAATTCGAATAGCCGAACAGCGAAAACCCCACCGAGGAGGTTGTTTGCGAGGCATCGAGAACCTAACGAGAAAGTCGGTCCGCGAAACGAATTGTAAAAGTTAAAAAAAAAATAACAGCGTCGAGTGTGTAGTCTAGTGGTCAAAAATTAGAAAATGTGCCTAGTGATTGGTTTTGCCACGAACACTAGCTAGTAAACTATATATTGTACTGTCGACCGATCGTGTTAAAGTATAAAACTATTATATTGTGAACATTAGAGCGGTTGGATCATATCACCGTAAATTAGTACATTGTGAACATTCAAACGGTGGTGTACCGGTTGTTAAAGAAAAGTTAAATCAAAAATAAAAGTTCGAAAAGTAGACCAAGGCCTTCTGAGTTTTATGTGTGACAATTCTCGGGGCTGTATTTGTGCTGTTTCCGCTCAGGTGTTCTTCCTTGTAGCAGCAGTGTTCGGCGGAGCACTGCACCAGTTATACCCCGGCTATTTAATTCGCCAAACACTCGTCACGTAGGCGCCCCCTTTTGTGGCAAAAACTGCATGCTACTTCTGCAGTTAGCCGGTGTGGTTGTGCGTCACGGACTTTATGATAATCATCCTCGTCCCGTTGGTACCTTCATACTCCGGGTCGATCGGGCCTTGTCCCGCTGTGTGGTTGATAGTCGTGTGGTGGTGCGCGTGCTGGTTCGTATGGAACATCCCTAACCCGACCGAATTAAACTCGCAAGATAGTCAGAGCTGTTCTCAGTTTTCGCCGTCTGAAGCTCCAGTTGTCCAACTTCAATTAGACATTGGCCGTAAAAAATATACGAGCCTAATTGTGGACACCGGCGCTGAGATCAGTTTATTAAAGACTAAAGCACTCCACAAAAAATATGAAGTGGATGCCCAGAAGGCCATAATCCTCCATACACATTTTGGCAAGGGAAAGTCTAGAGGAGGCATACAGGGGAAGTTCAAACTACATCATGAAATCCCCTGTAGCTTCGAAGTGGTAGACACGTTGCCAGGAATGTCAGAAGACGGCTTGTTGGGTAACGACTTTCTGTCGCGTTATTGCAAAGTTAATGGACCAGGATGTTGTTTGGAATTTCCCCAAACAATCACAAATCCTGAAAGTTTCTCTGTTGACTTTGCAAATAAATGCAAGAAAGTAAGCACGGGAAAGCCTAGACAAAAGGCAGCCGAACGGGAAACCGGATCACAGGAACTTAACAAGGTTGATACTGCGGTCGGAAAAACCCCGCAGACCTTACCCACGCAGGGGAAGGGCTGCGAAAACCTGTCAGGCGCCAGTTACCCCAACAAGCAGACAAATGCCCAAAAGCCAAAAAGTGGAAAGGAAGGGGACACTTCGGTAGAACGACTACCAATAAACCCTTCGGAGGTGGAAATCTTGATTAGCAGACCGGTCATTTTACCAGGGCGCTCAAGGAAGATGATTGGGCTCCCCATAAAGATCCGGGAGGAGGTAATTCTAACACCTAAAGAAGTACAATCGGGGATATTACTCCCAAATTGTATTTTGAAAAGGGCGAAAGGTGCCCAAATAGAGGCACTCAATATCTTAGATTACCCCCAGACCATTGACCGGATACTGGTGGAGTTGCTTCCAACAAAGGACTATGCCTTCTTTCGTTTGGAAAACCGGGAAAATACACAGACCGGTAAGCGAGTCAATACGTCAGCGGAAGTTAACTTGAACAATAAATCAAGTCATCGCGGATCCGAGATAAATCCTTCGGAGGTAGAAAACCTCCAATTTATAAGACACCTCTTCTCGGGAGGTGAGTTGCCTAAAGAACACATAAAAGATTCGAGATTGACTCAGTAGTATGAGGAACTCCACATAGGGAAAAACCTAAGTCCTGAGGAGTGTCAATTAAAAGTGGAAAACTAGAAATAATTATATACAATTGTTGTAAAAATAATATACAACACAACGTCGAGGGTTTATGTCGGCTATGTAATGTTGTACCGATGTGTATTTCTGGGGCATTTCACGGGTGCCAAGAAATTCGCTTGTCGATCGGGTGGTCGAACAAAAAGGAAGAAATATCTAAATAAATATGTGGCAGACACATTAGGAGGTACTTCTTCGGTACAGTTTGAGCAACGTGGTTTGCTTTATTTGCAACCGTATTGCCTTTAAGGGACGTGGTGCGTCTCGTGCCACTATGCCGTTGTGGTAAATGTCCGTTTTTGCTGATGAAATTTCATGTCAGCGGGCATTAATGTTTTACAGGCTTTTCTGGTGGTTTGGTATGACTAAGGCAGGTAAGTACACGCTTTTTATGTAGTAGGACGCGCGTGGGAAATGAGAAGGTAAGTAGTAAATGAGAAGGTAAGTAGTGGCGTTCGAAAGAACCGCCACGGGCCCTCTTCAAGTCAATCAAGCAGGCACGTGTGCACTGTTTCTGACTTTTATTCCACTGAATGTCTGAAACCAGTTTAGCTGCGGCTTGCGCGGTTTCATGGCCAGCTTTATAACCAAACTGGTTATTTGTAATAATGTTATTGTCCTCAACCCATTTAAGTACAGCCTTGTTTAGAACCTTCTCGAATACTTTACTGATACTCGGTAACAAAGTGATCGATCGCAGATTTTTTGGGTTTGTTCTGGCTTTACCTTTTTTTTTCTTTCGGTAACGTTTGGCTGATGACTGTTTTTCAACGTACTGGATAGTGTGCGTTGTTCGGCGCGTTGTTAAACAAAACTGCAGATATGTCCATTGCGATTAGAGGAAGATGTTTGAGTACGACATTGGGTACTCCATCGATACCCACTGATTTATTGTTTCTTAGTGATGCAAAGACGCCATGGATTTCTTCACTAGTGATCAAAAGGCTGTTACGCTTTCGGCGATGATCACGGAGTTTGCCGTATTTTCATGATTGCATTTGATAAAACCATGGTTTTCTGATCGCCACTGTTAAACGTCATTTCGAAGATGACGATAATTCAGTAGAACTTTATTCTCCAAGTAATGGTTGGGGCGAATTAGTTAATTTGCCTTGTACAGCTCTTACAACATTCACTTTTTCCAAGGGATCTTCAAACACAAAAAGTTCATCATTTAGGATGGCGTTGTTTGTGTCTATGCCTATATTTGTTAGCTTTCGTTGGTTTTCGTCAGTTCGTGGTATTTGGAGACACTGATCCCCGTTTTCATTACTCCGTCTAAATATTTTATTAATTTGCGGGGTTGTTGGATTTTACCGCCCGAACTTTGTTGTTCCAATAGAAATTTGCTGATAACCTATAGTAGGCTTTTATCAGCTGTTGGAGATTTTTTAATCTGGACTTCAGTGATATTATTTCCTGGTCGTGCCTATCAATAAATCGTCTGTACCGTAGTTTTAGTTGAGACAGAAGTCTACTTTTTTTCTGTGGAGAGCGTTGATTGTGGCGTTTCGGTACATGCTCGTGTTGTCCGTAGGTGTGGTTTTTGGTATTGTTTTGTCCATAGTTAGTTTTATGGTTTCGTCCATTTTTTGTATGCATTTGTCGATGTCATCGTTGGATATGTGGTTCTTCGTCTCGTCGATGTGGTCCACCCTCAATTCGTAAGCACTCACACCACGGCCAACGTACCAGAATTTACTGAAGTCACCCCAAGGTTCGGTCTAAATAATGATACAAACACACTTTGCTCCAGTAGCCAATTTAATATATTGAAAACAAATTATTATTTAATATATTGAAAACAAATTACAAAAAAAGAATTCACACAAAGTGTCCTTATCATTCTTGGACGTTAAACAGGTATTTATACTAATAATGTTGATTAATTATACTTTTTTCAACTTAATCTTAAACATTACAACATACATATGCAAAAGGATACTAATAGGTTACTCCTTTGCCGGCTTACTATATAACACTGTATAAGTGACACTGTCGCTAAATTATATTTTATTTAAACGTTACACAATAAATGTTCAAAAAGGATACTAAACGGTTGTTCCTTTGTGGGCTTACTATATAACACTGTACAAGTGACACTATCTCTGAATTATATTTTAATTAAACGTTACACAATAAATGTTCAAAAGGAATACTAAACGATTATTCCTTTGCGGCTTACTGAATACTTGTATACGTCCAGACGATCCACCGAAGACTCCGTTATCCCTTGGGACGCCCCACGAGAGATGTATGTATTTATTAATGTGAGGGCACAACCTGCCCTCACGGAATCCATATCGCGATTGAATATTCTTTCCGAACCGACAGAATGCCAAAACTTCTTTTCATCGCTTCGGTGACCATATAAGGTAAGATTCTCTTTAGCTTTTTGGTCCAGCAAAACAAGAAAAGGGGTGAAATACACACGGTGTTTGCATCCGTTGCTCATGGTGTGTGTGTTCGCAAGTATGCGAACAGTGGCTTGATCACATCCACTAGGGGAACACCACGAGCAACGACCCGCAGCTGGCAAGTCATTCTGCGAGGGCGACAGCATGTTTACATTAGGGTATAGCGGCGTACAGCATTTGCGCCGTTTCGCTGTAGATGTCCACAGACAGCAATTACTGCCGAAAAGGGTTGCGACAGAGCGATATGGTGCATAGGGGAACGTTGGATGTTTATACAATTATACATCCTTGATCAGCATCTCTTTGATGCTGCGTTCATTTGGTTTCATTGAGTCCCTTCGAAGGATATGACAATGCCGATCGATACAATCGACCGATGGCTCTGTGTACGTGACTTGTCATGTACGTGCGTGGAAAATTTCTTTCTTCTTATGTGCATGGTTAAGTTCAGGGGGATTGTTGGTTACGTAATGTTGTACCGAGTTGGCTCTTAGGGACATGCTGTGTTGGTGCCCGTGCCTCGCTTGGTAGGGTGTTTGGCGACCGATATGACATGGTAATGTTGGTTGCGGATAGTGCGACCAATTGCTTAAAGGGGAATTATTATCTAGCTCGTATACTTAATTCCCTAACGCTAATCGTTAGCTCAGATTTTTAAAAACATTTTATGTGGACGACTGGGCAGGTAAGTACCTGAATAGTTTTCTCTTTCAGGTGTTTGGTGCTCTAGAGAGCTGTTAGCCGGATAGTTGATAGTACGGTATGCAGTGGCGTTCAGAAGAACCGCCACAGATATATTTCTGGTGGTAGGATTATAGTGTTAGTTATAGTGTTGCGGTATCATACATTCACCGAGTTCCACAACTTCGCGTAGTGTTTTTATCACGATTGATAATGCACAATGGTCGCTGTCATACTCAATTGTGCGTAAGCAGTTTATATTTTGTCTGTTAGTATGTGTATGTTTAAGTCGTGTGTCAATAAGCATTATATCCAGGAATAGTCCCCCTTTGGGAAAGGAAGGATATTCTGTAGCTAGCAGGTCAGCATTATATTCAATGTGATCTTGATCTAGCCAACCAGCGAGATTTCCTCCCGTGCTGGACATGCTATTTCCCCAACCTGGGTGTTTAGCATTTAAATCACCACCTACGATGTAATAGTTCCCTTCCGAGTAAAGTTGTAAGCATCGGAAAAGAGTCTCTAGCTCCACTACAAATAGATTTTGTTGATGTGCTCCGGTGCGTTGGCAGATATCACATACATCCCCCTTCCTTGTCGAAGGGGTATGCGGATGATGAACACTTCAAGCACCTGAAATCTCCGCATCTCACCACTATATATTACCTTATGTTGAAGTTGTTTTTTAATAAAGATTGCCACCCCTCCTCCTTGTGTGGAGTTGGGTCGGTCTCTTCGTATAATGTCGTAGTTTGTGTGACATAGTTTATGCCTCTGATTCAGCTTAGTTTCGCTAGCCAGAAACACGTCAGGACTTTCGTCTTGCAACAGTTTAAAGAGAGTGGCTCTTCTCTCGATTCTGATAAGTGAATTTACATTCACGACTAAAGCTTTAATTGTGCTTTCTGTTGGGGGGTTTATATTGACGGCTGGCTAGACAACTGCGAATAGACCCAGTCTAGTCTAGTGTCCTGTTCTTTTATTTGTTTTTGCATTTGTGTCATCTGCGTCTGAATAGCGAGCAAGGTTGTGAGCACATCTGCTAGTGTTACTGTTTCTGGAGGCACAGTATGTTGGGGTGGTACCCGTGTGGGAAGATGTGACGTGTTTCTCCTACCAGCTGTTACTTGAGCATACGAGAACTGGGTTTGTGGGGGTAAGGAGTAGGTGTGTCACACGGAGGCTAGTTCACTCCTGGCCCCATCATCACAAAAAGGTTCCACCGATCCGTAGTTGTCTGAGCCAACCGCCAACTTCACTAGATAGAAACACGCATTTCTTATTCTGTTAAACTTTACATATATTTACAATTTCTTTTAGAATACGCATATAGGTTTGTGGCGACTCTAACAGATACACACACAATTCACAAGCAAAATAGTGAAGAGCACCGAACGAAAAATCGAATAAGAAAATACATCAGAGCCGTATACCTTAGCGATAACATAACAATTCACATCAGTGGAGTATAGTCGATTTTAAAAATCAAATTCTAAAATCGGCCAGTAGCCTGATGGGTAACGCTTAGGTTCAATTTTTGGTGATTCAAACTGTCATAGCGTCAGTTCGAATCACACGTTCTTCTTCACTATGATTTCAAACGCTATAGGTTAATTGTAGAAGCGCTATTAAAGACATACACGTTAAAATGTTCGCAACAATAATACTAGTAACATTTAGTAGTTCAGCTTCATTTAGAATACTATTTCACAAATAGATCATAAGGATGTAGTCGGTACGCTGTTCGTTTAACTTTGTCGGCCCTTACAAATTGCAAGCACAGGGTGTTACGTTTAGTGCTGGTCGAGCTTCAACTATCCGGTGTTCTATTTTTCGTTGTGTGAGCACTTTTTGTCCCTGTCCTTCGCGGAATTTAGGACAGCCTCGATAATTATCGGGGTGTCCCTAGCTCCTGCAAACTGCACACTTCAGAAGAGATCTGTCGTCTAACCTTTCTTTACCTAACGTGCATTGTTCTGTGCTGTGGTCCTGTCGGCATCTTACGCATCTATACTGCATTTCACAGTTTGCCGATGAGTACCCGAACCTTTGGCAGCGGAGATATTGGGGTATATCTCTGCCTTTTTTTTTAATTTGCCCCATGTGACAATTTGATGGTTCAGGATAGTGATTTTCCTTGGTCCACCAATTTTGTTCGCGGGGGACCCCTGACCAGGTAAAATGGTAATTTACAATTCTCCCGTCTAGCCCTAGCTGCATTGAAAGGTTTCACCGCGATAAACTCAAGATCATTACAGTTAAGCTCTCGTAGCGTTTGTAGTAGAACTTCTGGTCCAGTTTCAGGGTAGACGCCCTTTACTGGTACCCTTATATTCTTTATTGCTTTTGGGGTGTACGTGTAAAGTTCCGCGGTTGCCTTTTTAGCACGTTTTCCATTTTTTCGAAGTCTTCAACCGAATTTGTCTGTATGGCAAACCTGTTTCCTGTCTTTTAATTGAAAAATCCTCCCAAATAGAGAGCTTACGTAGACTTACCAGTTCGTTACAGTCCATATCTGTAACGTTGATGGGTGGCATCTTTGCTTTCCTTTTTGCTGCGATGGACATCCTTTTTGTTGTGCACAATGTTGCTGTTGTTTCACCATAAGCTGTTCCTTTTCAGCCAATTCCTTCTTTTTGCGACGCTTCTCAGCTAATTGTGCTCTTGCTCGAGATAGCCTTGCTTCAGGGTCGCTGATTTCTTCCTCTTCGTCCTCAGTCTCAGTAGTTACGACGAATTGTTTTCCCATAACCATGTCATATACAATATATAGTATATTTGCAGGCATGCCCAGGCTGGTTAGCTTCTAAATAAGACCTTATAACCAAACGGTGTAATGCCGAGTCTGAAAACCAAATTGGTTATCCGGGATAATTTTGTTATCCTCGGACCAATTTAATAATGGTTTTTTTTATTAGTTTTTTAAACACCCTGCGGTGTGTTCGGGAGTAAACTAATAGGTCGACGATTATCTGGGTTGCTACTATCTTTTACCCGTTTTGGAGTGGGGTGGGCTACTGCTGTTTTCCAGTGCGTTGGATAATATGCATTGTTGGAATTCCATCAATTCCAGAAGATTTCTTATTTTTAAGTGACTTAAAAATAGTTGAGTGTTCGTCCTTCGCTACAAACACAATGGTGGCTTGATTTGCAATAGGGTAATGTGCGTTATTAATGTCACTAAAAATTGTAAAACATCGATTTTCGGACCACCACCTATTAATTGTATTGCGAAGTGAAATGTGGTTTTGCAGTGCTTTGTGTTCTATATCTTGATTGGGGCGAGAGTATTCGTTCAATCTGTGGACGACCTTGAAATAGGCACGCATAGCATTCGGTTTTTCTTGTGAATCTTCTATTAATAAGAATGCACCCTCAGAAATAATATTGTCGGCGGTAATACCTGAGTTTAGCAGTATTTGACAATTCGCTGTAGTTCGCGCGATTTTTAAACAGGAAATGTCATTATGATTGCTCTTTCGGAATATCTTATGTATCTGAGGGAACATATTCGAACAGTTAGGGTTTATGGCTCGAATTTTGTTTTCCCATTTTGAGTTTATGTCTGTAGTTTTCATGAATCAGCTGTTGGAGGTTACGGATCAAGGATTAGAGTGTCCTTATTTCCGGGTTTTGTCGGTCGGTGAACTCCCGATAGAGAGTTTCAACCTAGATAGGAGAAAACTTTTGTGTCTACACTGATCATCGACAGCTGCGTTTCCGTGTTGGCTTGTGTAACCTTGAGACCGATATATTTTAGGAATAGAGAGCTCCATAGACTCCTTGACAATGCCATCCATTGTAAGGAGATAATGATAAATCTTCATTTTTAAAATTTCTATTGATAGGTGGAACTTTCTCACTTGAGTGGACTTCTCTTTTGATAACGCGTTCGAAACGTGACCAATGTGCGTTATGAAAATTGAAGGAGTAGAGCTGACCACTCTTACAATTTAAATTTGCACACAATTTAAATATATAACTGAGAAGGTGGTACTCACGGTCTGGCACGTGTTGGATCTCGTCTACCTTTCTATCGGGGTTGTCCTGGTGATCGCTGGTGCAGATTGGTTTGGAAAAAGTTTATGCCGCCCCGTTCGGCTCGACGGGAGTGTGGGGGTAAAAGTAGGTTGCCAACGTAAGTCACAGGATCGACTTAAAAACCCCCGACACTTGTTACTCCGAAGGAAGAAATGAAAAAAAAACACGTTCTTATTTATTTGATTTTATTTCTGGTGAATGGCACAATAGCGATTGAACTTAATTACACAGCTAAAAATTGGTGTTAATTGTATTTGCCAACATGAATCAGAGATTTACTATTTCACTTCTGTCAAGCAGGGAATGCAGTACGCGACGGGAATGCCAGACTGTTCAGCTGGTCGGTCGTACGCAAATCGCGAATATAGGTGAACCGTCAATAATAGGCTTCGGGAACTAAAAAAAAACTTTACTTTTACACCAACTCTATCGAACGACTCCTTGGACTTTTTGTTCTGTGAACTAAACGAACTATCTCATCCGCAGACACAACCAGGTTCAGATACAAATAGCGACTCCTGCGGCAGCGTGACTACACGTGATGGTGATTGAATAGTGACTGGTGTGAATTAGGGTTGAAATTCATATTTGTTTCTACACACAGGACAACCAAAAGAGACCACGCCTCTGCTCTCTCAACCTCACGCCCGTCAAAGTATGAGTAACTTTTGTTAATAGGGTAATTGACGGACACGAAGAATGAGAGAACAGAAAACATGATATGCTGTGATCTCGGGGTAGCTTTGGTTGTGTGTGTTGGTATCAGATGCAGCTACTGACACGACCTACTGACCCAGTGGTACGGCTATGGTGTAGTTAAAGTGCATTGAACCGTGGAAAGAAATACGAATGAGAGAGAACCCTAGCGGATGTTACTCCCCTGCAAAGAGAGATCATTGATCCCAAGCGAATGGGTGATCTGAGGGAAAGTCGATAGGACGCCGCTGACATTTGGGAAATAATTCGCGCGAGAACCAGACTCTAAGACGCTGAAATTACCCCAGCTATTTTGCTATGTTGCAACAACGTCGTTCTTTTAGACTTGTTGTTGCTAACCGACATTATGAGATTTCCGATTGGAAACTCATGGTTAGCAAGAATGGAGTTGCCGTATGACATTTATGTAGCTAAACTCAATTATGCATTATCTGCAAAGGATGATGAGTTTAGCTATACGTCCGTTTGAAATGTTTTACAGGGGAATACATATAAAGGAAATGTGTAAGTATGACGCGCTGAAAGCTGTCGAAATTAGGTGGAAATGTTGGTTGGAATTGTGGGTTGTTTCTCATGTAGAATAGAGAAACCCCCCACAGTACTCCCCCGCCAGTGGCGTAGTCACGAAATAATGGTAGGGCGGAAGGAGTAGAATGGTTGAAGGAGCGCTAGGTGAAGTATCGGAAGGAGAGTCGTGTGTTTGGCTGGTTTGGATTAACCCAGTAGTTGCGGTGGTAAGGCTTGGCTCTGTTGTGTAGACGTGTTCCTGGGTCGTGGCTGGGCTTGGGTCTGTAATGGAAGTGGACCTGGTTGGTACCGCGTGTGTTGCCGACGGGCACAAAGGGATTGCGGTGCGGTCCATTGGCCTGTTGTTGTTTGCATAGACCAACTGGTATGACATCCAAGTAGGTCGTGACCCATCGGTAGCTCGCTCGCATCCGAAGTGACGAAGTTGCGTATGCGGGATGGAGGAGCTTCACGTCCAGTGTTAATTTTTCTCCCCAGCGACGGGGTGCCGTGTGCGGGATGGAGAAGAACAGAGTCTAGGGTCGGCATTTTTGTCCATACGTCGGTATGGGGAGTTGTTTGCCGCCCTTGGTAGAAGTGCAGTTTTGTGGAGGCTGGCGTTGACGTACAGTCTTAGCCTTGCGCGTTTGTGTTGGAGTTGTAGACTTGTACGTCGTTAACCTTGTTGGTGACCCCCTGCTATCGAATCCGTGCCAACCCCTTTTTACCCTGTCTTTGCATATGTTCTGTGTGTGACCTGTACGGCCACACAACTCGCAACAACTGCGAATGCTATAGACTCGGGGGTTTGATGTTGCTGGACTGTTGGAGGCAGAGGGTTGGTGCGTTCCCGGATGTGTTCTATTCTGGGAGTCCCTCTGCTGGCACGGTGACCTGTTCTGTGGTAGTACGGTGCAGCGAGTACGACATTCTACCATGTCGTGGCCATACTGCCAGCACTCCCGGCACAAAGGTGTGTTTCGCCTTTTCCGGCACTCGTCGTATAGGTGGCCTAATTTATGGCAAAAACTGCACGTGATGCGTGCAGTCACCTGATATAAGCGACGAGCGCCGTGGTCCCTCGTGGTTTGGTCCACAGGTGTGGTATTTTGAGGGGGCGAATGTCGACCTACCCGTTGGGTATGTGCATTTCGATGGTCGCTTCGAACTTTCGCGAGGATTTGATTTAACTCGCGGCGGAGTGTGGTCTGCAACGCTTGAAGGTCGGATCTAGTGGCGGGCGCAGAGGAGCTGTCTGCGGAAGACTCGCTGGGCCCGCGGTTGTGGGTTCGCTGGTGGAGACAGGTTGTGCAGAAAGGAGCGTGCCTTTTGGAGGATGAGGAGGGTAGCTGTGAGGATGATGCCTCTGGAGCAGTCCGCGGTGTTGCTAACGAAGGTGATGTGTGCCGTTGATGCCGTGTAGGCAGTGTGGCGTGTTGGCTACCCGCCGCGTCTTGATATGAATGGAGCTCAGACTGTGGGTCTACGGTTTCCATAATAGCGTCAGCCACCTTAGATAAATAGTCCAAACTTTGATTATGTTGGGCCATTAATACCGAGCGGGCATGTTGAGGTAAACTCCTCAGAAAATGTGGCCTAATTAGATCATCCGAGATCCTGGTCCCCGCCATGGAGCGTAAATGGGTCAGGAAAAGGAATGGTCTAATACCTGCAAAATTGGTCTCGCTCGCCAATCGCTGTAGTCTGATGCTGGCGGGTTGGTCCAAAGCGTTAAGGAGACTCTCCCGCATGTTGCTGTAGGGATCAGGGCCCGGTGACCTGATCGCCTGCGCAACATGCATTCGCTGTGTCCCATCCAGCACCCGCAACAATTCTACAGAACGATGTTCTTCATCGTAGATATTGGCGAACCGGAAAAAACGTTCGGCTGTGGCGAACCAAAGCTCTGGGTACTCCTCGTCGAACGGAGGGAGCTTTACGCTTTGTGTGTGGGATGGCAATTCGTCACTAGAAGCGTCGTGGAAAGCGGAGGATTGAGGTCGGGCTTGCGCCTGCTGGGATGTATCGGCTCGCGTGGTGGGCATTGTAGTGCCGAAGTGTAAAGAGAAGCCGGAAGCTTGGAGATCGAGAGGAGACGAGTTGTGTCTGTGGAGGAAGTAAAAGGTCGCAAAAGAGTGGGGAAGGATTGAGTGAGAGTCGCGTATAGAGGCGAAAGGATTCGCTAGTGAACGCGTGGAGTCGAGAAAAGACGAGTGAGAGTCGCGTAAAGCTAATTGGAGTCGTTCAAAGTGCGGTGAAAACGTGAATATTGTGGTGTTGTACACTGATTATACCCAGAAGGGGCTTACAATCGTTTAATTTAAACTAAATTTTTTTAAAACCAACCGAAATAGCGATACGTTTTGAGGAGTAATAATATAAGCAAAAGTTGACGCAGCACGTCGTACAAAATTATAAATGAGTTATTCTCACAATTAGTGAACTGAGGAGTCGCTTTTAGTTTAGACTTAAACACTTTTGACGCGACTGGCGAATCGTCTGTGCAACAAGTGTAACATTTATTTTTTCTTACTTAGCAAATTCAAAAACACTTGAATTTCTGTCTTATAACTCTCACTTAATATTAACCTATCTAGGAAAACACCTAGAAATTTGTTGCTTTTTTTAAAAATATGGTAATGATGATAATTTTAATTACATATGATCATTTGTTTTCTTTTGCATTTAGTATGAATATCTTCTTAAATTATTCTCTTTTAAAATATAATCCACTAAGTTATTATTACGATCAGGAATTTCCAGTGCACTTATGAGGTGCATACAGATTTGCAAAGTTCAATTGTTTATTTACAACTTATTTCCAGGTTTTAGTTTACAAGATTCTTAGTTTTATCAAAATTTTTTTAAATAACTTTCAAAATGTTAAGTCTGCTGGCTCAGAAGGAGCTCACCAAAAGGAGAAGTAAGCACTTGAATAATAAATTAAAATGAAAAAAAAAAACCTGAGATCCAGAGCTGAGTTTTAAAGTTGGGCGGTAATTGGTTGGCGTCGCCGAGGTGGTACAGATGAGATGATTTGCTCAGGATGTTTTAGCTGGTGGTCAACTGGACGTGTTACAGCTGTGTTGGGGCTCTACTCACCCTTTAAAATGTCTTTAAAATTTATTTTCCACTTTAATTTTTTTGAAATTTTTTAGTTGGTTTTGATTTTTTTTGGTTTAAAAATTTTTGAACTACTTTTTTTTAAGGGGAATTTTGATTGTTTTTGATTAATTTTGTTATTTTGTTGAAGCATTGTTTAAACTTTTCACTTTAGTTGAATTTTGTTTAATGGTTTTTGAATTTTGTTGAGTTTTGTTTTGTTGAATTTTGAACGTTTGGATTTTTGAATTTTTTGTTGATTAAATTTCTTGATTGTCTTTTTTTTTTTTTAAATAACTGATTTTGTTTAGTTTCACTAAATTATTTTTATTTTATTTTTGAACTGTTTTCGATTTGTTTAGTTTCTAATGTCTTTTTTAAATTAATCAGGTTTTTTTTTTTTTTTTTGGAACAATTTTATGTTTTGACACTTTGTATTGGAATTTTTTGAAGAAAATTTTGTAAATTTACTTTATTTTTTAATGTCTTTTTTAAATTATTTTCCACTCTGTCTTTTGTTGAATTATGTTGAATGTTGAAGGTTGCGTTGATGTTCCTCGTCCAGTCACCAATGTGGGGGTAAAAGTAGGTTATCAATGTATGGCACAGGATCGACTTAAAAACCCCCGACACTTGTTACTCCGAAGGAAGAAATGAAAAAAAAACACGTTCTTATTTATTTGATTTTATTTCTGGTGAATGGCACAATAGCGATTGAACTTAATTACACAGCTAAAAATTGGTGTTAATTGTATTTGCCAACATGAATCAGAGATTTACTATTTCACTTCTGTCAAGCAGGGAATGCAGTACGCGACGGGAATGCCAGACTGTTCAGCTGGTCGGTCGTACGCAAATCGCGAATATAGGTGAACCGTCAATAATAGGCTTCGGGAACTAAAAAAAAACTTTACTTTTACACCAACTCTATCGAACGACTCCTTGGACTTTTTGTTCCGTGAACTAAACGAACTATCTCATCCGCAGACACAACCAGGTTCAGATACAAATAGCGACTCCTGCGGCAGCGTGACTACACGTGATGGTGATTGAATAGTGACTGGTGTGAATTAGGGTTGAAATTCATATTTGTTTCTACACACAGGACAACCAAAAGAGACCACGCCTCTGCTCTCTCAACCTCACGCCCGTCAAAGTATGAGTAACTTTTGTTAATAGGGTAATTGACGGACACGAAGAATGAGAGAACAGAAAACATGATATGCTGTGATCTCGGGGTAGCTTTGGTTGTGTGTGTTGGTATCAGATGCAGCTACTGACACGACCTACTGACCCCGTGGTACGGCTATGGTGTAGTTAAAGCGCATTGAACCGTGGAAAGAAATACGAATGAGAGAGAACCTAGCGGATGTTACTCCCCTGCAAAGAGAGATCATTGATCCCAACCGAATGGGTGATCTGAGGGAAAGTCGATAGGACGCCGCTGATGTTTGGGAAATAATTCGCGTGAGAACCAGACTCTAAGACGCTGAAATTACCCCAGCTATTTTGCTATGTTGCAACAGCGTCGTTCTTTTAGACTTGTTGGTGCTAACCGACATTATGAGATTTCCGATTGGAAACTCATGGTTAGCAAGAATGGAGTTGCCGTATGACATTTATGTAGCTAAACTCAATTATGCATTATCTGCAAAGGATGATGAGTTTAGCTATACGTCCGTTTGAAATGTTTTACAGGGGAATACATATAAAGGAAATGTGTAGGTATGACGCGCTGAAAGCGGTCGAAATTAGGTGGAAATGTTGGTTGGAATTGTGGGTTGTTTCTCATGTAGAATAGAGAAACCCCCCACAGGAGTATCGTTGCTGCTGAAATGCTGATCTTCTACTATTTTCTGTCTCCACCGATGGCTAGTACATATATAATGCACCTCAAAACACGAATTTTCCCAACTGGTGATACGTGAAGGGGTCGCGGCTGCTGGGGCGAAGAATTCTGGTGATGCGGCGTACAGGAAACATATTTGGAACCACACTAGTTAAACCACTGCTGGAGATCCAAGGATTTTTGTGATGTCGCGTAAAAGAAGTATGCTGGCAACTACACTAGTTTAATCACTGCTCAGCGTATACGACTGCGCAGTGAATCAGCACAACCTTTACATGTTTTAATGTGTTTATTTATACAAATTATTTTGTCTTAAAACAAGTCTTGTTACGTGGTAAACTCCTCCATCCCCAGTGCCCCGCCGAGCGGGTAAATTAGATCTTGCCCTGCCGTTGAGATGAGGGGAATTAATATATGTAGTCAATAAATTAAAGAAAATTTAAAAATAAATTTAAGATTTGAGAGCCAGTGATCCACATTTTCGGATTGGCATTCGTTACAAACGAATACACGATCTTTCTTTCTTTCGTTAAATTGTAGATCGTAGAGGTGGAGAGAGAGGAAGAATGGGCAGTCTGTTGGAACTTGTGGAGATAGTAACAACGTAAAGATCTGTTGAAGTAAAAACACGATGTGAGAAGTTAGTTTTATTAAAACGCTTATTTTTGTATAGTTAATGTATTAAGGAATTGTAAACGAAAGCGTCTCGTGTAAATATATATAAAAATTATTCTGGGCGTGCCAGGCGCTCCCGTCCAGAAGAAGCGCCGAATAAATATCGCCACCAAGAAGGATGTCAATACTGCCTGGTTTGTAATAGGTAGGATCAGCCAGCTCGATACCTTTTAGCTGGTCCCAGTTCCTGCATTGGAGATTGCGCATGGGACGTACCGCGGTGACTTTGGGCAAAACAAAGACTTGAGCCTGTAATGTGAAGGTGTCGTTGACTTTGGATTGAATGATGAGTGATACCTTGTGCGTTGATGCACTCATCCTTTTGTTTCCGATGCCATAGATGGACATGCTGCTACTCTCTTCTTTGAGCCTCAATATCCGTGATGCTCACTCAGTAATGAATGATGCTTTCGATCCAGGGTCCAGGAGGGCTCGCAGCATTAAAGTCTGTCCGGTGGCTGAGTAGACCTTCACGAGAGCTGTAGCCAAAAAACAGTCTGAACATTGTTGTTTTTGACAATGCAGGCGTTGAATGTTGGTGTTCTTCTGGTGGAGACCGCTGAATCCTCCGTAGATTGTGCTTGATGAACTTGGGCAGCAGATGTGCCAGCTGGAGTCGTCATCGAAGCAGAGTCGTTTTTGGGGATGGAAGGGCGTATATCGTCTGAGTGCAGCAACGAATGATGTTTCTGCTTACAGTGCGTACAGGGCACTATTGAGTTCTGCGAGTTTTTTTTTTTTTTAGTTTTTAAACCACATTTATTTTCCTAATTTTTTTTACATGTATAATATTTACATGTATAATATTATAAACGTTAAACCCTTTTCTATAATCACAGTCCTTAAATTAACTTACTGGCTCTATGTGAGCTCTCTAAATTACACATTACAACTTGATTTTTATATATGCCTTTCAGCGCACATCTTTTTTTTTTTTTGTTTCTTTTACATATATATATATATATATATATATGAAATAAGTCATATATTAGAGGGACTCCTCATTTACATCTATATGTATACATTATTATTACAATTTTTTTTTTTTTTTTTTTTTTGTATAATTATAACAAACAAAAACTTCAAAACGAAACGAATAAAACATAAAATAAGAAATAAAAAATAAAATAGAAATAAAAGCAATGGGGAAAGGAGGACAGGGGAGGGGGGACAAGAGGAAGGAGAGCGTTGCTCTTGAGAGGCATACTATATCTGAGGAAGTGAAGTCCTCTCCTCGTTGAGAAGCCACCACCATTTGGGAGATGTTCGATCTTTGGCTGATTTATCTCTTTCACTGATCGCCGTGCTAAAACGCATGCGGTCTGGGGCATTGGATATATCATTATCATGGATAATTCGTTTGTCCCTGGCACCACGGAGAGCGTAGTAAATAATCGGGACTCCATGCACGTCTTGGATAAGGCCTTTTTGATTCAAGAAAGGGAACGCTTCTGGGGGAATAAACCCATTCTGGATCATATTCTCCAGATACATATCGTTGGGATAGAATGCTCCCGAGATAAGATTATTGTCACTGCACATTGCCCTTGCTGTGTGACCACGAATAATTTTAATTATGAAATTGTCTATCCTATTTAACCCTGATTTGTTATACAGGATTTTGTTGGGATAGAATTTTTTGTATTGCGACTCTGGTGTTCTATAAAGTCCGAGGCAGGAACGCAAACACTGCCGTTCGAACACATGAAACTTCTCCATATAAAGTGGAGATATATTATACCATACTGGACAGCCATAAATCAAAGCTGGTCGGATGAATGCCGAGTACGAAATCATTTTGACTCTGGGGTCAAGAAGACTACTCCGGAATAGACTTCTTGTCATAGAATATGCGCTTTTAGCTGCGGAGAGGGACGCTGCTACGTGCTTGTCAAAATATAAATACTGGTCTAGCCAGATACCAAGGAATCTAACTACAGTTTTCACTTGCAGTGGAAGGTTATTGTTACCTACAATAGAGAAGTGTTTCCAGTTGTATTTTGTATCCCTCGAGGCCCTGGATAGGGGCGTTCTGAAAAGAATAGTCTCGGTTTTCTGGAAATTAATTTTTAATTTCCAGTCGTCGCAAAATTGTTTTATTTTCTTGAAGTCATCTTGAAGGTGCCTATTGATGACGTCTATTTTTCCTCCTGTTCTGTACACCACTATGTCATCGGCGTACGCAATGGCGTTTTCGAGAGAACTCACTAGATCACTTGTATAAATATTGAATAGAATGGAAGAATTCACAGCTCCCTACTGTAAGCCATTTTTAATTTGGAAGGTCTTGTTGGAGAGTATGTCCCCGCATTTCACCACAAAATGTTTGTCCATTATCATATCATAAATGATGTATAGCAGATATTGCGGCATACCCAGGAGTGTTAACTTATAGACAAGTCCTTCTAACCATACGGTGTCGAAAGCCTTTTCAAAGTCAACCAAGCAGGCGCCTGTACATTGTCGCTTTGCCTTGTTCCCCTGTATATCGGAAACAAGTTTCGTCGCTGCATGAACTGTATCATGTCGCGCTCGAAAGCCAAACTGGTTGTTGGGGATGATATCGTTTTCATCACACCAACCTATCAGTACTTTGTTTATAATTTTTTCGAATACCTTGCTGATGTTGGGAAGCAGGCTGATCGAGCGCAGATTAGCTGGATTGCTCTTCTCCTTACCCTTTTTGGGGATAGGGTGGACTACTGCAGTCTTCCAATGGGTTGGATAGTGTGCATTGTATAGAGCGTTGTTAAACAAAGTAGTGTATATGTTCACTGCTTCGCAAGGCAAATGCCTTAGAACCACATTTGGAATGTTATCTATTCCAGATGATTTCTTATTTTTTATTGAGCTAAGTCTGTTTCTAAGTTCATCCTTGCCCACAAACATATTTGTATTTTCATTTCTGACGGGAGAATCCGCCCTATTATTTTCGCCGAATGTGATGAAACTATGGGTTTCGGATCGCCAGTTGTGAAGTTGATTGCGCAGCGAGCAATGTCTTTGACGGGCATTGCTTTCAATTTCAATGTTAGCATGAACTGATTCGTTAACTCTGTACACTGGTTCGAAACAGGCTCCAATTGAATTCGCTTTCTTTTGCGGATCTTCGACTAGTATTACTTCATCATTGGAGTTGATGTGCTCTAAGGTGAGTTCTGCGTTCAGCATTATCTGACAATTCTCGGGAGTCCGTGGAATTCGGAGACAGGGAATGTCATTGTGATCTTTTCTTCGACATATTTTCTTGATTTTTGAAAACATGTTCGGTCCGTTTGCTTGGACAGCTCGAATTCTGTTGTTCCACTCCTCATTTATTACTGCTCGGTAATTATCCCGGATCAGTTTTTGAAGGTTTTTAATCAAGGACTTAATTGTTTTGAACTCATTGCTATTTGGGTCACTGAACTGCCTATAGCACAATTTCAGCTTTGAGAGTAGGGTGCTCTTTTGCCTATACAAAGCATCGATAGTTGCATTTCTGTATCGGTGGGTATAGCCATCCATATCAGCTACTTTGGGGATGGAACGATTCATTGTGTTAGTAACAATATCGTTCATCGATTTCATCATTACGAAGGTTTCTATTAGTCGGTGGATCTATGCCAATGTTGCGTATTTCTCTTTTTACTATGCGCTCGAAATGCGACCAATGTGTTTTTCGGAAATCGAAAGAGTGTACCTGGTCGTACTACTCAAGTAGATGGTACTCGTTTGGCACGTGTATTACGGCTCCAAGACCGTAATGCTCGCTATCGTATTCAATTGTGCGAAGACAATTTCGAGTAGTTACCTCGGTATCTGGTAACTGAATTCGATCATCTGTCATGAGTAAATCCAGGAAAGAGTTTCTTCTTGGATAAGACGACGTACTTGTAGCGTACAATTCTAGTTTATGCTCGATCGCATTTGTTTTCCACCAATCAAACAAGGCATTGCCTCTGGTGTTCGAGGTCAGATTGCCCCAGGCACTGTGCTTGGCGTTAAGATCACCTGCTATTAAAAAGTAATTGTTTTCCAAATCTAACTTGAGACTTCGGAAAACCGTATCGATTTCACTGATAAATTGGGTACCTTGAACAGATTCAGGAGCGTAAGCAGCGGAAATTCCTTCGTTGAATTGGTTGCCTGCGCCTGTGTATTCGTTTTTCTTTCCTTTTGCATTTTTTTCGCCGTCTGAATTTGGCTTGTGCCGATTTGTTATAATACTCGGCTGTCGCTCGAGTCGGCTCCGTGTCATCGCTTTCAGGTCTGCCTGGCCCCTTTTCATGAAAGGCGACGAGCTCTTTAGCACTTTGTTTGTTTCCATAATTTTTTATTGTTTTATTCTTTTTTTTATTTTTTAAATAACCGCTCTCAGTGGCGGCCACACTGTGTAATCCACACTTGTTCACTTACACTCGCGCGACGAATTTATTTATTTTTTTTTTCTTTTCTTTTGCTTTCTCCTGTTGTCAGGTATACGTCTTATCTCTTTGACGTGTTGGTAACGACAAGTTCTACGAGTGTTCGACAGGCAGTTTACACACAAGTGGCGCTTGTCTAGTATGTCTCGTCTCTTGTAAGGACTGGGAGCCTGGAAACTGTAACACTTGCGGATCGGGTGTACCCGAGCACATTGAACACTTGTCGACAGTTGTATTGTGGAAACGGACTGCAACAGGTGTCCCCTGGATTTCCCGTGAGCAACACTGGTCTTTGTTTGTCCCATGACATGTAAAGTTCTTGCCCTTGTAAGCAAGAAATCCTCCAGCACGTCATAAGCTGGATAGTCCACGTACGATGCAATATGCGATTCCCATAAACCGCGTGTATTGGGGGGAAGTTTCTAGACCGTGTGCTAGATTAAAACATCTTCCCATGACACAACTGAGACTGCAAGATTTTGCAGAGATTGCTTGGCCTGTTTGGTGGTGTCTACCAGTGCCTTGATTCCGTCAGCCGACTCATGTGTGAGTGCAGACTGATTGAAAAGTAGGCTGAACTGGTTCTCTTTGAGCAACCTCAGGTTTCGGTAACGTTTTACCAGGGCTGCCCACGCTGGCTCGAAATTTCCATCAACAAAGCTGCGGTATTCCTAAGCAGACGTTCTGCTTTTCCACACAAGTTGGCCTTGAGGTAGTGCAGCCGGTGAACATCGGATACAGTGGTATTCTTTATAATGAGGCTCTCAAACAAGCTTGTGAACTCCGGCCAAGTCAGATACGTGCCGGAGAAGGTTGGTATTTTGATGGGGGGGAGCTTTAATTCCGGCGTTGGCGCTGTCATATAATGAAAACTTCGTTTTAAAGTGGAGTAATTAAGTCGATCCGACAGTCAAACTTTTCTGTTATATACAGTTAATCCAGTCAAATAGCAAGATTCCGAGCTCAAATGGGAAGATTTTGAGTATTTGGAAGGATATCCGGGCTCCTCGATAGTATAGTGGTTAGTACACCCGCCTGTCACCCGGGAGACCGGGGTTCGATTCGCCGTCGGGGAGCCCCTGGCGCAAGACTAATGACCTTGCCCAGAAAAAATAAATCATTATGGAAAATTTAACAAGCCTCAGGACTTGCTAAATAAGTCCAAGACCAGTTCCCGGTTGTAGTGCCGATGATTATGATGGAAGGATATCCACATGAGATCCAGCAACTACTCTAAGATGCTTGATGGTATTTGTCATATATTGAAACTTCGTCCGTTGTTGTAATTTGGGGGAAGGTCGCCAATCATGATATATATTGCTGTACCCTTTATGCGGCAAGCATGCTAGGGCAACGGTGCTTGACTCGGCCACTCGAGGTAGCGTAACGGTCCGTTACGTACAGTTAGTGGTCACCCGATTTGATAACGGGGCGACCCCGTTAAACCTTCCGTTGGGGCCTCTGGAACACCTTGCACACCTGTTAATTTACACACCGCACTTACCAGTAAATTCCGGGGACTTTGTCCAGGGTTTTACTTCCTGCCTGGAGTGTAAATGCGCCTAAATCAATAGCGAATGTTTTATCAGAAACACTACGGGATTTTCCTTCCATTATTGGATTCAATTAGACCACATTTATTTCCTTAATCTCGAACTGAATACATTTTTTCTTTTTCTTTTTTAGACACGATACAATAAAAGGAAATTTAACAAAAAACAAAACAAAATAAAAACTGGCCTCGTGCGATTCAACAAAAACTAAAAAAAAACTGCACCTCCTCCTTGGAAGCGATCTGAATTCCAACTGCTTTCCTTAGGTTCACTCTCTCTCTCCATTCCCCGTTTTTCGTTAACTTTCGAACCTTCTTCGTTAGTATTGTGCGTTCGACGATCTGCAACCCAACAATGCAGGTGCGTGTCATTGCTAATAGAAAGTGCAAGTTCACCATGGAATGTTAATTCTTATATCTGAAATCTCCATTTTAATACCATACCTTTAGAGTTCAGCTGTGGGGTTTATTATGCAACAGCGCCCTTGTTCCTCCCATTGAGCCGTTCAACGAATTGTGCAATAGGGATTGGGACTCGGTGTGGTGCAACTGTGTCTTAAGCTCAGAGGAATAGCTGTAGTACAATTCCTTGAGCTGATGGAAAGTTAATTCTTCCATATATTTCGCCTTGGCTTCATCACTTGGAGCTGCGATTATTTTTTGATGAAGCCCCCTTGCGTCTTCGAACGATTGTTCCAAGTTTCTTAACGGCGCTTCATTCATATCCATAGATTTGGCTGAATGCTCCAAGGCCAAGTATGCTTTATGATCGGCGGTTAATTCGGTCGCAATGTTCTGCAAGCCATATATCAAGTTTGACGTCCCTTGCTTGCTCATGGTATCTTGTGGCGACTAGAACCCATACCGAGAAGATCTACGTAGCTGTTGCTGCGTGCGGAAATGCAGTGGTGAAACGCGCCGAATGTTGTCGTTGATTACCTTAATGACGAGACAACCCCGACACATGAACCAAGTGGAATGTGATGAGTAATTAATTGCAACACAGTTGAAAAATAATTCAGAGTGATGTCAACAACCGAAAATACTGGGACCGATGTGAAGATTCCTGCAGGTGTACCTGCGCTGAATTCTGCAGATTAAAGACAAATAAACAACATTGGATTTTGAAAAAGTGGACTGTATTTTGATTTTTTGCTAAATAATTATAAGTTCCACGTTCACTTAGCCGAATGCTGATTTGAAGCCTGTTGACGATGCAACCTCTTAAATGAACGCGGTGGGATGTGAAGAGTCCTAAAGATATACCTGCGCTGAACCTAGTAGATTAAAGCAAAATAAACAACTATGGATTTGAAAAATGTATTATATTTTGATTTTTTGAGAAATAATTATAAATTCTACGTTCAGTTAGCTGAATGTTGGTTTAAAAACTGCCTCTAAAATAGTCGATCCGCTTCACAATCTATCTGTACCACATTAGCCGTTTATTCTAGTGTCGAATCACTTTAGGTACATTACGATGTAGTTGGCCGTTTTATTTTCCAACTCGCCCAGTAAGTAAAGTTAATAATTAAGACCCGTTGTTTTGTTTAATTTTTTTTTTTTTTTGATTTATTTTCAGGATTTATTTGTGTTGGTGTATAATTTCACGTGAACAATGCACAGCGAATTGTTAAGAATCTGTTGTACGCCAAATATTCACCGGCAAAGAACAATTATTGCGTCTGTATACGACCCAATCAGCATTTCATCCCCAAGAATCCAGCAGCCAAACGATCCACTTGTCACGAACGTATTTGAAGTTCCAATACAGCACTCAGTATAATTTTTCAATTTAAAAATGACCAGCCTGAATGTAATAGCCAGCTGTTACCTAAAAGCAATGTCCTAATCAGTTGTGTTTAATTATTGTAAATTACTATTACATCCGATTGAGGTTTAATATCGAAATTACCTATTCATGAATCAAGGACTTTTGTTAAAATTACCGACTTATGTCACACCACACAACACTTTCCTAGTTTAAGGTCACTTTGGATTAAATTAATTGATAATAAATTATAATATGCCACCTACCTTTACCCAAATCTGCCAACAGAATTACGCCAACAATATCGTCCTCGAAGCAGGCCAACAATCCACTGAAAACTCGCCAACAAGATCCGCTCCGACGTAGGCCAACAGTTCGCAAATAATATCTTCAGCTTAGATAGAGATGTGAAAATCCGAATGCAAGGATCCGGCTTGAAGGACCACTTTGTACGCTTGAGGTACAGTGCAAACTTAAAATTTTGTTTAAGATAAACTAAAAGAAAAACCGTCGCGACTCGAATCCTGTTTGTGAATCAAAACAGAAAAAAAGCAAAGCAAACACTCTTCAAATTCAATGTATGTTAATATTTAATTTCCTTGACCAGTTTACACCAACTACTGCACTCTTGGTTTAATTTCAACTGCTCCGCAACAGCAACTATGTTCTCGAAATTTGCAAATCACCGGTTCACTATTCAAACCACAGGTTCTCCGTTTCTTTTGATGGACCGTCCTCGAAGTCAATGGCCAGAGCCCGTTTCTTTCGACCTCCAGTCACTCGATTGGCAACGGTGCCAATTGTGAGACTATAGCGTTTGCGATGATAGTGACGAACGTGTGATTCGAACTGATGCTATGACAGTTAGAATCACCAAAAATTGAGCCAATCCTTAACACATCAGGCTACTGGCGCGTGTACGAATTCGATTTCTAAACTCAAGTACACTCAACTGATGTGGAATTGTTATGTTATCGGTATGGTATACGGCTCTGATGCATTTTCTTATTCGATTTTCGTTGGGTGTTCTTCGCTATTTGCTTGTGTATTGTGTGCGTATCTATTAGAAACGCCACAAGACCACTCACGTCACGCTGCCGAAGAACAGAGTTCGGGGTCCAATGACGTGACTACCTTACCATTGCAATTTTGCTAGTGGCCGTTTTCTTTTTACAGCATAAGCTTAGGTGCTTAGTGCATGAATATATTTTATTTGAAGAATCTTTTCTTGTTACAGGCGGCAAACGAGTTGGTTAGATATTGGATCTTAACCTACAACATTTGAATTGATTGGTGTTTACTCATGTTGCTGTACTGCAACAGCGATCCTCAATACTGAGCTCTTCGTGATCGAACATCCATTGCAAAATGTGAATCCTATGGGAGCTGTCTTTCAGGGAATGTACAAGGCGAATCAAAGCATTCACCAAAATCACGATTTGTAGGACAGAACTCTATCACCTCCACCTCCGAAATGAAATTTCACTTTTGCATTCGGAGAACCCCGAATTCAGTGGCGATAATCTGTCAATTGACATTAATGACAATAGTGGGGGTAATAACCTTTTAATTACGAGGGAAGGAATGAATCTTCGACTCACTAAGAAGCAAAAATCAGTGGGAATAGATGGAGTACCTCACATCGTACTCAAGAACCTGCCCCCAACGGCGGGTCCTGTTTACCAACGCGTTGAATAATGCACACTATCCCGTGTGTTGGAAATCGGCAATCATACAGCCCATCCAAAAAAAGGGCAAAGACTGTACAAACCCAATGAACATGCGTTCGACAAGCTTACTCCCAAGCATCAGTAAAGTATTTGAAAAGACCGTTAACAAAGCTCTGCTAAAATGGGTAAACGCAACAACATTATTCCAAATGTATTCCATTATGAAGCCGAACATGCCGCAGCTAAACTGGTCTCTGACATACAATGGAATAAAAGTAGGAACCAATGCCCAGGTGCCTGTTTGATGGACTTGGAAAATGCCTTTGATAGCGTCTGGATCGAAGGGTTATATTACAAACTGGTTAGACATGGTATACACAAGCCTTTACTATATATACTTTACGATATGTTAAAGTGCAGGTTCGTGGTCAAAAGTGGTAATATGACCTCTAATAAAATGTATGATATCAAGAATGGCTTGCAACAGGCAGCGGTACTTCCTCCGATTCTTCTTAACATTTACATTAGTGACTTATTAGATGCACCTTCCCATGCTGTTGCGTGTGCAGACGATCTCATAATTTACAGAACAGCCCCGAAAGTTGAAATCATAAATAGCTTACTACAGCGGGACCTCAACAACATGCAGCGCTATTGTGACGACCGGAAACTGAAGATAAACATCCAGAAATGTTAAGCCATCCTATTTGGAACCCCATTATATAAAGCCACGAAAGACACAAATAAAAACTGGGGAAAACTAGTTATCATGGGGCCGCATGGAGGCAAACTGGAAGCCAAGAGACCTTGGCATCTGGTTAGATCAATATCTATATTTCAAAAGACATGTAGGGGCTGATTTGGCCAAAGCGAGAAAAACGTTTGCTATGACAAGGAGGATTTTTCACAGTAGCCAACTTGACAGTGGCTATATGACGCTAATCAGACCATTGCTCATATATGGTTGTCCAGTATGGCTTAACATAGGCCCAAATTTGATGGAAAAGATTCGGGTGTCCGAAAGGAAGTTTTAAGAAGTTGTCTCAGATTATATCGGACACCGGAATCGGACTATAAAAAGTGTTATTCAAATGAGACTTTATATTATGAAGCCTACATAAATAGGGCGGATAATTTTATGATAATATATTAATCAGAGGACATATTTCGAGAGCAATAAGGTCGTCCAATGACCTAATTTACGGGGCTTATTATCCAAACACTCTGTACTCTGAGGGCGTGCGTCACAACGGCCTTGCTTCACCAGAGGCGTTCCTTGATTTGAACGCGAAAGGTCTTATACAAGATAGATCCGGAATTCCGATGATCTATCATGTTCGTAGATCATCCGTAGACGGGCGATTGTCCTACGGCCGGCAGGTCACACGCACCGAAGAAGCGCTCTTGCGCTTTAGTAGGGATATCTCCCTAAGAGATCGGGACGATAATATTAAACAGTTCTGGTAAAATAAAGACCTGGGTACCAATGTCGGTAAAATAACTATATCATCAGCCAGCGTAAACAGACTTAGCTTTTCTAAAATTAGGGTAGTGTAATATTTAAGTAAAGTTCTTTTAAATTGAATTTAAGTATAATGTAAGTTAAATTTGAAGGAAAAAAAAATTCTACACAAAGTTTTCCTCATTTTTCTTTGTCATACAAATAGTCATAAATACAGCCACAAACAAAGTTCTGTCGCCGAAAGGCAAATTATACAATAGTAATGTAATGTTTAGCTTAGAGCGTCTGCGTAGGAGTAGTAAGTTATAATATAAGATAATTAAGCCAGAATTTAACCATTTTTTGTCTAGCATATAATTTAGAAACTAAAAATATAAAAAGAAAATAAAAAATGTTGCGAAAAGGAAAAAAAAAATGAGGTAAAAAAAAAAAGCTGACTATTTTTTTTTGTTTTTTGTTTTATATCCACGTTTATTTAAGAATTCAATTACATATTTTACTTAAGACTAAATGTTAATTTTTATTTTACAAATATCACTCTTACATTAACTTACTGGGTCTTCGCAAGCACTCTAAATTATACATTATCATTTTTCTTATGCCTTTCGGCGTACAATAACTAATGTTTTTATAACATGCCACAATAATTGATATGTTTTCTTTTTAAAATTTGTTCTCTTCTTTTTATATCATGATTATTTATAATTTAATTTTTTTTTTTTTTAATTACATATATAGGGGGTTGACAAGCAAAATAAAAAATAAAGAAACGAAACAAGACGGACAAACATAAACAAGGAATACGTATAAAAAAAAAAATTGAAAATTAAAATTAAATTAAAAACGAAAATAAAAAAAAAATTAATAATTGGGAATTGGTGATAGGGGGAAGGAAAGCGGTGCGCCCGAGAGGCATACTATGTTTGGGGACGTGTAGTCCTTTCTTCATCACTGATCCACCACCAGTTGGGATGGGATCGAACTTTTATTGATTTATCTCTTTCACCGATCACCATACTAAAATGCAGGCGCTCTGGAAAATTAGAGATCTCGTTATCGTGGAGAATTCGTTTATCCCTGGCACCACGGAAAGCATGGTAAATAATAGGGACTCCACGTTTGTCTTGAATAAGTCCTTTTTTATCCAAGAAAGGGAACGCTTCTGGGGGAATGAACCCATTCTGGAGAGTACTCTCCATATACATATCATTGGGATAGAATGCTCCCGCAATGAGATCATTTTCACTGCACATTGCCCTTGTTGTATGACCACGAATAATCTTAATAATGAAGTTATATATTCTGTTTAGTCCTGATTTGTCATACAGGACTTTATTGGGATAGTATTTCTTATACTGCGACTCTGGGATTCTATACATTCCAAGCCAGGAACGCAAACACTGCCTCTCGAACACCCAAAACTTCTCCATGTAAAATATGTTGGGGACATGTTGTACAATATCGGGCAGCCATACACCAATATTGGTCGGAAAAAATTATGAAAAATTATGAAAAAATTCGTATGAAATTATTTTCATCTTAGGGTCCAGCAGACTACTACGAAAGTGCCTTCGTATCATTGCATATGCGTTTTTAGCTGCTGTAAGAGCAGATGCTGTATGCTTATCAAAGTAAAGATACTGATCAAGCCAGATTCTAAGGTATCTGACTACAGGTTTTACTTGTAGAGGAAGATTACTACTTCCTGCAATAGAAAATGTTTTCCAATTCCGTTTTGTATCCCTTGATGCACTGGACAGTGGCGTTCTGAAAAGTATAATCTATGTTTTTTGGAAATTTATTTTTAATTTCCCGTCGTCGCAAAAACATTTGATTTTGTTGAAATCATGTTGCAGAAGTCTGTTGATGACATCAATCTTTTCTCTAGAGCTATACACCACAATGTCGTCGGCACACGCAATTGCATGGTTGAGAGAACCCACTAGATCTCTAGTGTAAATGTTAAATTGAAGTGGAAGGTCTTGTTAGAGATTATATCTTCACATTTCACCACAAATTGTTTACCCATTATCGTATCGTAGATAATGTATAATAAATATTCGGGCATACCTAGATTTGATAACTTATATACCAGCCCTTCTAACCATACGGTGTCGAAAGTCTTTTCAAAGTCAACCAAACAGGCCCCTGTGCATTGTCGCTTCGCCTTGTTCCACTGCATGTCGGAAACAAGTTTTGTTTCGAATAATACGAGGGTTGCCTCTTATGTTTCGGGATTTGGCAACCCTAGCGTTGCAATCCAGCAATTGAGAGCTCTGTCGTAAAGTTGGACATTTTTGAGGTTATACGCACTCAAAACGTTTTGACATACGAGCGCTATTTGTGTTGTTTACAGTAACTTAAAAGATTCATCTCGGCCCAAAAATGGAATTAAATCGTCAACATTTTCGTGCGATTATTTTTTACAACTTTCGGCGTGGATTAACTCAGCAACAGTGCATGGATGAACTTAATTCAATTTTTGGCGATGAAGCTCCATCAAGGACCAGTGTTTATCGATGGTATGGTGAATTCAATCGTGGTCGTAGTTCACTCCAAGATGAATTTCGTGAAGGTCGTCCTAAATCAGTTGTTGTTCCGAAAACCATTGATGCTGTGCGCGAACTGATATTGGAAGATCGTCATGTGACCTATCGTGAGATTGAGACAACCTTAGGCGTTAGTGGGACCAGTATACATTCAATATTGCATAAACATTTGACTGTCAAAAAAATTTGTTCGCGTTGGATACCACACAATTTGTCAATCGCCCAAAAAAAGGCTCGTGTCAATTGGTCGAAAGAAATGCTCAAAAAATACGGTCGCAATGCTTCGAAACACGTCTATGACATCGTGACGGGTGATGAATCGTGGATTTACGCGTATGAGCCCGGAAGTAAACAGCAGTCGACTGTCTGGGTGTTTCAAGATGAGCCAAATCCAACAAAAGTTGTTCGCGCACGAAGCACTTCCAAGCAAATGGTCGCCTGTTTTTTCGGAAAAACTGGACATGTCGCAACCGTACCACTAGAACAACGCAGAACAGTCAATTCTGAGTGGTACACAACCATTTGTTTGCCAGTTGTCTTCCAAGAAATCAGGAAAACCAACCGCCGAAGACGGATCACTCTTCACCACGACAATGCGAGCTCTCACACATCGGCTGCGACAACTTCATTTTTGAGCATCCAAAACATCGATTTGATGGGTCATCCACCGTATAGTCCTGACTTGGCACCGAATGACTTCTTTTTATTCCCGTACGTAAAAAACAAACTGAGAGGTCAACGTTTTTCGACACCTGAAGAAGCGGGTGCTGCATTCAGAATGCATGTGTTGGAGATACCTCAATCAGAGTGGTAAAAGTGCTTCGACAATTGGTTCAAACGCATGCAAAAGTGTATAGATCTTCATGGGGAATATTTTGAAAAACAATAAAGTGATTTTCGATGATCAATATTTGTTTTTGTTCTCTAATCCCGAAATATAAAAGGCAACCCTCGTACCATTTTCCTCACGCCAGTTAGTCAATGCTTTATTTATAATTTTCTCGAATACCTTGCTGATGTTCGGCAGCAAATTAATCGAGCGAAGATTGGCAGGATTGTGGGTATTTTTAGTAGCGCGTCAGCACGGACGCAGATTCAACAAAAACACCACCGCTGCTTCACTAGGAGAATTCAACCGGAGACACAGAAAAGTTAATCCAACAAAGAAAAACACAGGAATGATTAGGTTGGTAAGTTGTTCTTTTATTTTATTCAGCTCCTCGATGGTTTCCAGGTTTAATCGACAATGTATGCTCACTTTATTTTCGAACAGACTTTACTTAGATGTTGATATAGTCTTAATGTAGCCACAAACACTTATTTTAAACAATACATTACTTTAATAACTTTGCATTCGTAGAAAGGCGAATTATTGTCTCTGCGTTAGTGTAACATGTATTTCAACAGACTTTACTTTAACGATTTACTTTAGAAGAAAGTGAATCACTGTCTCGGCATTAGTGCAACCACTGTATTTCAACGAACTTTATTTTAACGATTTACTTTAGAAGAAAGCGAATCAGGCGCTCACCCTTTTACTGCGTTAATCAGGACTTCGACCGTGGTGGATTCGTGCGCACTCTTACGATCCGTAAATCTGACTAGTTATTCGCTGCCGACGGAAAAAAAGACATCGAAAAGAAAACCGCAAAAAGAGGAGGAGCTGCACGATCGACTCGAGGCAGTCAATCGTGATTGGACCGGGAAATACGGCATACATTTCGTATGTATGTGTATGCATCGCATACAATCGTCCGGTGATCGAGGGTGGTTGCGAGCGTCGCAACTGCATCTCCTGCGAACACAAACAATGCATGGCCTGCGGCTGTGTACACAATTGATTGTGCTATACTTGCCGGCAACAGAACCATCTGGGGTAAAAAAAACAACACGAGCCGGAGATCTGGTCACCCTAGGAGAGGCCATAAATCAACATTTGGGTTGATGGCTGTGAAATTTTCCCAGGTCCGCCGACGGTTGGCGGCCGTTAATAGGGAATTGTATATACCATAAACAATCTGTGGTGCAAATGCTATGTTTAGGTATTGCAACGAATATAGGGTGCAGCCATTGCCAGATGTTAAAAGTAAACACTTGATGGCTGCATCCAATTCGTTGCTTGTTTGCGGTCCCTGATCGCTGGAGACCGATAATAGGAAACCAGCTATTGCTGGTAATTAGGGAAATGTTTGCTTTGCATCAGCCGAAACCTTGTCGGCGGTGGCAAACTGATGGGACCTGATAGCCGCATGCTAGGGGTGCCATGGACAAACAAAAACAACGAGTAATCAATGAACTCCGTGTTGATTTTGTTTCCATGGCATAAGGCTATGGAAACGAGATGCACTGGGTGCAATGCATGCCCGAGGATGAAATTTTCGATGCCACGGCTAGGTGATAATCTTTGCCGTGGACTTAATGTTTTCAGGTATGGTAATGCATGCCGAGGATGAAATTTTCGATGCCACGGCTAGGTGATAATCTTTGCCGTGGACTTAATGTTTTCAGGTATGGTGGTGGAGAAAAAGGAGTTTGGAGAAAAACCCCCAAAGAAAGGTAAGCTGCCTAAAAGATATTCATGTCAGTTATCTTATTGGGTAAGTGAATTAATTCCAGCAATTTGGCTGGCGGTAAATGCCGTAGCAAGGTTACGTAACCTTGCTGAAGGTTCGACTTCGAGGTAAGTCGCTTCGCCTGGAATAGTGGGGATCGGGTGATGTATGGCTCTTCGGGCCCTGAAAAGCCCCACAGGGTTTCTCCTGTCCTTGCCTTTTTTGGGGATGGGGTGGACTACTGCAGATTTCCATTGAAGTGGATAATATGCATTGTTTAGAGCGGTATTGAGCAAAGTAGTGTAAACCTTCACTACTTCCAGAGGTAAACGCTTTAGAACAATGTTTGTAATACTATCTATCCCAGATGATTTTTTGCTCTTAATCGATCTACGAATGTCCGTCAGTTCATCCTTGTGTACAAATATGCAAGTGTTTAGATTTCTAAGTGGGGAATCCCCTCAATTATTTTCACTAAAGATAGTGAAACTTCGACTTAAGAGACGCCAATTGTTAAGTTCATTGCGTATCGAAATGTGTTTTTGGAGAGCACTATTTTCCAGGTCAAGGTTGGAATGAGCCGATTCGTTCAATCTATACACTGCTTCGAAACAAGCACCAATTGAGTTCGCCTTCTTGTGCGGATTATCGACTATTATGAACTCTTCGTTAGAGTAGATGTGGTCCGGGGTAAGTCCTGCGTTCAACAGAGTTTGACAATTCTCGGGAGTCCGCGGAACTCGCAGACATGGGATGTCATTATAATCTTTCCTTCGAAAGACTTTATTTATTTGAGGGAACATATTCGGTCCACTAGCTTTAATGGCTTGAATTCTCTTGTTCCAATCTTCATTAATTACTGATCTATAGTTGTCACGGATCAGTTTTTGAAGATTTTTAATTAATGACCTAATTGTTTTTATTTCCTGGCTATTTGGATCACTGAACTGTCTGTGGAGTAATTTTAACTGAGAGAGCAGAATACTCTTTTGCCTATACAGCTCGTCGATTGTTGTCGAAAGATAATGATCAATCTCGTCATTATGAAGATTTCTGTCAGTTGGTGGATCTATGCCATTGGAGCGTAATTCTTCTTTTATTATCCGATCAAAACGCTGCCAGTATGCTTTTCCGAAATTAAAAGAATGTATCTGTTTGTACTGCTCAAGTGGTGAGTGTTCGTTTGGGACATGTACTACAACACCAAGTCTGCAATGATCGCTATCGTACTCGATTGTACGAAGACAATTTCGAGTAGTTAGATGCGTATCTAATAATTGTATTCGCTCGTCCAGCAACGGTAAATCCAAGAAGCAATTTCCTCTTGGATATGACGGAGTACTTGTAGCGCACAATTCTAGTTTATATTCGATAGCGTTTGTTTGCCACCAGTCGAACAACGTATTGCCTCTTGTGTTTGTGATAAGGTTACCCCAAGCCCGGTGCTTGGAATTGAGATCTCTCGCCATAAAGAAATAATTATTTTTCGAGTCTAACTTGAGACTTCGAAAAAGGGTATCAAGTTCATTGATAAACTGTATACAGTGTGGAGCTTCGGGAGCATAAGCAGAGATCACATATAGATGCCTTTGACTTTTCCAAGGAATATCTATAAGGCAGGCTTTTAGTACCTGGAACTTGTATACATCTCTACTCTAGACGACTTTGTGTTGTGGACCATTTTTAACTAAGACAGCGACCCCGACCCCTTGAGTGGAATTTGGACGATCTCGTCTAATTACTTTATAATTTGGGTAGCCCAATTTGCGCCTTTGATTTAGCTTAGTTTCGCTAGCCAAAAGCACGTCTGGGCGTTCAGCTTTCAGCAGATTGCTCAGATTACCGCTTCTTTCCATGCGGATTAGTGAATGAACATTCACAGCAATAATTTTTAGGGTTAATTCAGTCGCAGTGAACGTTATGATTAGAGTGTGGGTTCGTCTGGAAACAGGGTCGAATAGATAATCTCCGTTCGAGCCACTTGTTCACTTCAGTTTTTTTTTCGATCATTTCGAATTTTTTATCAAACGCAACAGACTGTCCTTGTATGGACTGTCATATTGCTGTTATATAAGTTTGTGCCTCTGGAGCAGGCGTTTTAATGATATTGCGTGATTGTTCTAAGATTGGGGCATTTTTTACTCCACCCCCCATTCGGCGTATGACACACTTGGTGCCACGAAGTTGTTGTAAGAGCGAGTTTTCATCCGTTTATCTTCTTCAACTTGCTTCTTTCTGGCTTCCAACTTTGATTTTAGTTGTTGGTAGTTAGGGCAACCCCTAAAGTTAGCAGGATGACCTGAGTTGTTACTTAGGACACAGGATAGTTTATTTCTATACGGGAGCTGTTCTTTGCCCAATTGGCATTCTCCAATGATATGCTTATTTAGGCACTTGACGCATCTGAAATGCATATTGAAATTCGCTGCCACATGGTCGAAGCGTTGACAGCACATACACTGCAATACGCGGGCGCACTTCTTTATTCTCTCCCAACTTATTGTTTGGTGTTTAATGTATTTAATATATCTAAGTCCATCAATTTTACTATTGGGGCTTAGCGACACAATGAAGAAAGGCATGTGGCGGATCTTGCGAACGCCACTACTCACCTGTCAATATACACCAGGTAACACCCTTTGCATGAGCATCCTGTTTTCAATAGAGCAGGTGTGGCGGTTTCCCCCAACGCCACTGCCCGCCTCACATTTTCAACGGAAACAACAAAAAACCTGGTCGCCGCAGAGCATCAAGTTCTATGGGGAAAAAGAGTAAAATTTCCTGCAAGGATGAATAGTTTGTTTGCGCGTAGCACAACATGAATATCCGATAAAATTTGCTCAACATGCGACACACACCGGGGAATTTCAACCGGCGCCAACGGTCAACGGAAAATATTCCAATATTGGTTTCCGCCAACATGCACCCTTTCTCGAGTGGAGAAAAACGGTCGCATCCTCAACCAACGGAGCAATCGAGATATTCGGACAAGAATATCTGCGATCCAGCACCGACACACACAGGCAAGCTGCCCCTTTTTCATCAGCGAACACGGCGGGCAATTCGGTAGCAAAAAACCAACCTACAGGCAAGCAACACCATGCTTGCCTACAAGAGAAGCAAACACAGGGAATAGCCACCTGCACCTTTTGCACGACGATCGATATGCGATCGGCGGCGATCTTGGTTGTAGTCGCGATCGTATGAATATTCGTCGTGCCTAGGGAAGATACACTGGCGAAGTTTGCACGATCAACAATAATGCTTCAAGCAGTAGTGATCGTGTAAACAATTCAACCCCTATGCAAACCTGCAAATCATGTGAATTGCGATGATCCCATGTCTACATGCTAGGGGATACACACGTAAGCGGCAGACGCGATTATCGTGTGTATGTTTCACCCTTTCCTTTTTTTCTTGTTCGCCTGGCAAAAAGCCAAAAGCGCACCGTATATGGTAGTCGAGGCGGTGGTCTGTTTTGGGTCCTGGCGCTGTGTGTGCAAGAATGAAACCAAGAAAAAGAAAAAAAAAAAAAGGGGGTTGCATATGAGGCAACCCTAGTGAGTCAGGATGAATTAACTAGTTAGTCTTTGAGAAAAATTGTACGGTGTTGGTCGTTGAGAAAAATTGTACGGTGTTAGTCTTTGAGAAAAATTGTACGGTGTTGGTCGTTGCGAAAAATTGTACGGTGTTGGTCGTTGAGAAAAATTGTACGGTGTTGGTCGTTGAGAAAAATTGTACGGTGTTAGTCTTTGAGAAAAATTTTACGGTGTTGGTCGTTGAGAAAAATTGTACGGTGTTGGTCGTTGAGAAAACTTGTACGGTGTTAACCTTTACGTAAAACTATATTTTGATGATTGTGTATCAAGAGTGCTAGTGCGGTACACCAAAACTAAATATTAATTATTAAGCAAGAATTAACCTTTACGTAAAACTATATTTTGATGATGGAGTATCAAGAGTGCTAGAGCGGTACACCAAAACTAAATATTAATTATTAAGCAAGAATTAACCTTTACGTAAAACTATATTTTGATGATTGTGTATCAAGAGTGCTAGTGCGGTACACCAAAACTAAATATTAATTATTAAGCAAGAATTAACCTCTACGTAAAACTATATTTTGATGATAGTGTATCAAGATTGTAGTGCGATACACCAAAACTAAAATTGTAAATAGTAGACCGGTTTCAATAATAAAAATAAACATCTAAGGACAAGCTCACAGTGACTTTTTATTTGACTTGTGTGTGAGTGTCGTTCTACTTGAATATTGCTTTAGCACCACCAACTAGTGTTCGGCGGAACACCTTGCCATAATCTCACATAAAAACCGCCAAACAGGTACTTACCTGCATTGGTATACCAATAACCACCTAAATCTGTGGAGCACAATGTCTGCTGATACGAAACCATACATCAGCAACAACAGACATTGCATACACCAAGCATAATAGGGCGAAGGGCACCGTGTACCACAAAGGCAAATCCGGTTGCAAACGCTGCAATCAACACTGCCCAAAAGTACCAGTGTAATGCCCCTAAAATACAACTCGGTACATATTACGTAACCGACGAAAATCACCAAGCGTTGTCCGAGCACACAAGAGAAAAGGATTTTTTCCATACACGTGCATGGCAATTAATATAAGCAACGCCAACAACGCGCGAACCGATCAGCACCAAATATGGTCATCGGGACATGGATGTAGTTTTGGGATTAAGTCGCTTCAGTAGTTAGGCAATGGTGGTGGATCTTATTAGACGGGCAGCGCTAAATGAAGAAATTGATAAAAAATCTCTCATGGGATGTCCCAAGAGATCGTGAAGAACAAGCGTATATAAAAAGCAAATTAATTCTGTAAAATACCTGGTGTGCGGTACTGTAAAATAATATTAATATACTTTAACTAAGGACTACTAGTGTTTGCAGAATAATATTAATATAACTTCAACTAAGGACTAGTGTTTGTAAAAATAATATTAATATAACTTCAACTAAGGACTAGTGTTTGTAAAATAATATTAATATACTTCAACTAAGGACTACTAGTGTTTGCAAAATAATATTAATATAACTTCAACTAAGGACTAGTGTTTGTAAAATATTTATTTATTTATTTATTTATTATTAACAAGTAATTCAAAATTACATATCAATAAGCTAACATAATGAGCCTAGCAGCTGAGACAATTGGCTCTGTACTTTTAAATTATAATTTGATTTTTAGAATTTTTATAAACTTATCTATATTTTCTATGTTGTCGGGGGTAGGATCTTCGAGAATTTTATAAATATCTATATTAGGAAATAGACGGTCTCTTAAAAGTTTTAGGTGAGGGTAGTCTTTTAGTATATGAATGACTGTAAGTGTTGTGTTGCATTTTTGGCACATTGGGGGTGTGTCTTTGTTGAGCAGGTAAAGATGCGTAGCGGACGTATGACCTAATCGCAATCTCACGAAGTTTGTGATTTTAGTTTTACTTAAATTCGTTGGATAGAGGGGGTGATATTTGAATGGGTTTACGTTTTTATAGGTGTGGTGATAAGTATCCCAATTCATTCGAATTGTATTTTTTAGTTTGTTTTGGATGGTTGCTAGTAGATCGGCTTTTGTATATATGTTAAATTTACGAACTGGAGCTCTTCTAGCTGAGTTAGCTGCACAGTCTGCATTTTCATTACCGCTGATGGAAACATGGCTGGAAATCCACATTAGTTTTATTTTATTATAACATTTGATGACATTGTTTCGAATACTGGAAATATAGTTGGTGTTTCTTATTGAATTGAGTACTGACAAGCTGTCTGTGCAGATCAGATATTTTTCCCTGTGTTTGGTGGCAATTATTACGACTTGTAGGATGGCGAATGCTTCCGCCGTAAAAGTGGAGCAAAATTGAGGTAACAGTCCGATTTCCTTTACATCACCTTCTTCAGATGTAACAGCGAAAGATGTATTTTCGGTTGTTTTTGATTCATCTGTATATAGAAACCTCCATCCATCGGATTTATATTTCGAAGCGATTGACCAAAATAGTGCACTGTATATTTCCTTGTTTGTGTTAGCTTTTTTAACTGTTGTGAGTGTAGTTATAATAGCACTCTCATTTAGGAGCCATGGCGGATAAGTTGAGGAAAACTTAACATCATCATCATCATCATCATCATCGGCACTACAACCGGGATCCGGTCTTGGCCTTATTTAACAAATCTCTCCACCGGCCCCGATTTCGAGCCGATGTCATCCAGTTTAGCACTCCCAGGCTCTGGGCGTCCTGGTCTACGCCATCCCTCCATCGCAGACAAGGTCTGCCGCGCTGTCTCCTTCCATACATCCTGCCACAAAGGACTTTCCGGGCAGGCTCCTCTTCGCTCATTCGAGCTAGGTGTCCCGCCCACCGGAGTCTACCGAGCTTGATTTTTCTTACAATATTAGCTTCAAGGTAGATTGCGTACAACTCATGGTTGTAGCGTCTCCGGAATCGTCCTCCCTCACATACGGGGCCAACAATTCTCCTTAAGTCCTTTCTCCCGAACGCGGCCAAGAGTTCAGAGTGCTTTTTATTAAGCACCCAGGTCTCGGATCCATACATGAGTACTGGTAAGACCATGGTCTTGTACAGTAGTAGCTTGGATGTTCTGGATAAATTTCGGGATTTAAAGAGCCTTGATAGACCATAGTAGGCTTTGTTGGATTTAATCAGCCGTTCGCGTATTTCTTCTTCCATATTGTTATCGGCTGATACTATTGACCCAAGGTAGTTAAAGGATTGCACTACTTCAAATTCGTGCTCCACTACCCTGATAGTTTGACCAACGTTAGGTCTTCTCTTCGCAGAAGTTGCCACCATGTACTTGGTTTTTCCCTCATTAATGCGCAGTCCCAGTTTTTGTGCCGCCTGCTCGATCTGGGTGAAGGATTCCTGTACCGCCGATTCGGTTCTACCGATGATGTCGATGTCATCTGCGTAGGCAAGTATCTGGCTGGACTTGGTGACAATAGTCCCTCTAGTTGTAACGCCAGAGTCACGGATTGCTTTCTCCAACGCCAGGTTGAAGAGGAGGCAGGCCAGACCGTCCCCTTGTCGGAGTCTATTATAGATGTTTATTGGTTTGGACAGCAATCCCGCTACTTTTACTTGACTAGTTACGTTGGTCATGGTCAACCTACAAAGTCGTATCAATTTGTTTGGAATGCCGAATTCTCTCATGGCATTATATAGTTCTACCCTGGCTATGCTGTCGTAGGCGGCCTTGAAGTCTATAAATAGATGATATAGTGGAATCTTAAATTCCAGACATTTTTCCATCGCCTGCCTAAGGGTGAATATCTGATCAATTGCTGATTTGCCTGGGATAAAGCCACACTGATATTGACCAATGATGGCTTTAGCGTATGGGGATATCCGGTCTTGTAGGATAGTGGAGAGTATCTTATAGGCGGTACTCAGCAATGTTATACCCCTATAGTTGCTGCATAGTGTGATATCTCCCTTCTTATGTATGGGACAAATTATACCACGACGCCAATCTTCCGGCATCTCCTCTTACTCTCATATGTGCACCACGATCTCGTGAATTGCGTGATGTAACGTTGTCCCTCCTTGTTTGATCAGCTCAGCTGCTATGCCATCAGCTCCAGGGGCTTTATTTGATTTTAGCTGTCTAATGGCTTTTAGTGTTTCCTCAATGCTTGGTGGCGGTAGCATTTGGTCCTGGTCTTGCATTGGTGGAGCTTCCAATTCTTCTGTGAGCTGACCATTTAGCAATTCATTAAAGTGCACTTCCCATCGCTCCAGAATGCCTTCAGGATCGGAGATCAGATTACCCTCTTTATCCTTGCAGTAAGTGCAGCGTGGTGTGTACCGCGTCATACTGCGGATTATTTGGTAGAACTTCCGCGCTTTGGACCTCGCTCTCTACTTTTCTCTATTTCACAGACAAGTTTTTTTTCCCAGGCACTTTTCTTTTGTCTGTGAAGTCTTTTTTCAGTTCTTCTGAGCTCTTTGTATTTCTCCTCGCTTACCCGCGTCCTATGAGACTGCTGCATTGCCCGGTATGCAGCATTCTTACGTTCAGTCGCTAGTTTGCACTCATCATCAAACCAGTCGTTCCGATCTCTACGACTACTGCCTAAGATGGAGTTGGCAGTACTAATGACAGTATTCTTAAGGCGTGTCCATTTCTCTTCTACGCCCGGCATTCTGGCCCCAGGACTTACTCTCCCTCCGTCGAGCTCTTCGAGGGCGAGTCTTAACGCATGACCAACGGTGTTGCTGGTGTTCTCATTGCGTAAGGCAGCCGTGTTGATTCGAACCTGATCCGTGGATGCAATACGTCTCCGTAAGGCAATCCGCGCTCGGAAAACTGATAGTGATCCGAGTCGACGTTGGCACCTCGGTACGTTCGTACCGTTGTGGCGAACGTACAAATTCCCCACAGGAAAAAGTCCAGACCAACTTGAGGTAACGCACTTACCTGGACAACATCACGCCCACAGACGCGGTCTCAAGCCCAGCGGGGGCCGCCAGTAACCCAACGTTGAGTCGACACCAGAAGGCAAGGAACTTAACGGCCCCAAAGCCTCTAATACCGAGCTAAACGCTCCATACCTAAAACCTTCGACCTGAAACAAGGAGAAACATCCATGCATCCTTCGACGTGTGCAATCGCAAGCTGAGTGAGGGCCAGCACCACAAGTCGGCAACCCTGAACATCTGCACGGGATGCAGGGAATTGTAATCAAAACAATTAACCGACCAACGGACGTGGTGCGGTTGATCTAAACATTAGATCACCCAAATAGTCACCGCAAACAAAGGAGCGCATTCCTTAGCCGCGTTAACACCCAGATGGCGCGAAAAACCAAGCACCACGTAACTCCAAACAATACTTTGTTTGGAGTTTCACGAAGGCCAGCTGCAATAAATAAATACGGCACAGCATTGCGCCGTTGCCACTGTCCGCCAAGCAGAAATGCATCAGCGGAATGTTTGTTTTTCACACCATGTGAAAAACTCTCTTGGATTTCAAATCCAATAGATACCAGCGGACTAGACGTCCAGGCGATCGTCAACACCAGATGGTCGACCTAACTAAGCAGCGTGGGAATAGAATCCACCGTCAACAACGACGGTGAAGCTTCCATATGTATGCGTGAGAATTTTCTCCTTACAGGAAATTGTGTCTGCACCACTGCAGATACAAAACACACAGATACTGAAAAAAACGGTATCCGATAGGTTGAAAGAGGAGGAGTTTTTATATCGAGCATCGGTACGAAAAGGTGGTGACAGAGAAACCCTACGAGGAGGGCGGTCCGCGCTGCGCAATACTTCGCTAGAGAAGCAGGACAAAAAGTCTGATTTTGGTCGTCGAGGAGACAAGGAGTTGGGATTGGAGGTCGAACCGGTATCGTAAAAAAGGACAGGAGTGAAAACAAGATAGTCGAACGGAGAGGATCCTCGGAGAAGAGTTATAGGAAAGTTAATCGAGAAAGTCGCGTCGTACGTGTGTTAAAACATTAACTCAGTAACTTGTGTTTCTTTCGTGTTTCTTAACTGCAATTGCAACAAGCATAAACTATTGGTATTTACGTGTTAACTCCGTAACGAATGTTCTCTCGTGAATTTCAAAAGTAACGATCGCTAAAAAATCGACACGGACTAATAAGATCCTGTGGAGTTAGAAAACTTAAAACAAAGTATAAATTGTGCACTAGACGTTTAAGTGTATTAAAAACAAAACAAGAACAATAAAAGTTAAAATAAAAGAAAACGATTTTTCCGTGTTTCATTGTGCTGTTTCCGCTCAGTGTGTTCTTCCTTGTGTGCGTTCAGTGTTCGGCGGAACACTTACGACCGAATTTGACATAACCCGCCAAGCCGTCATCAGGCTCGAAGAGTGGCGGCGATCTATCAACACGTGGTCAATTTGGTTGCGAGTGGCTCCATCAGGTGATACCCAGGTGGCTTTGTGGATATCTTTACGCGGAAACCTGGTACTCGCAACGACCAAGTTTTTCGATGCTGCCAGTTCGATGACTCGTAGTCCATTGTCATTAGTATTCTCATGTAAACTATGGGAACCTGCGTAGTGCCTGAAAACCGGCTCCCGACCTATTTTCGCATTCAAATCCCCAAGAACGATTTTCACATCGTATCTTGGGCAGGCATTGAGGGCCCGTTCGACGTTCTCATAGTATTCTTCTTTTTCGTCGTCAGGGGACTCCTCTGTAGGTCCGTGACGGTTTATGAGGCTTATGTTTTTAAATTTGCCTCGCACGCGAAGCGTGCATAGCCTTTCATTTATTGCGTTAAAGCCGATGATGGCAGGCTTTAGTTTTTGGCTGACTAGAAAGCCTACCCCGAGCACATGGTGTTTTGCGTGACAGCTCTAATAAATGTCATACTCTTTTCTTTGAAAAACACCACTCCCCGTCCATCTTATTTCGTGTAATGCTGTTATGTCAGCCTTATATTCGGACAGGGCATCGGCTAGTTGCTGTGCAGCTCGAGCTCTGTATAGTGAGCGTATGTTCCATGAAAAAATCCTTAAATGGTTTAGCCGTTTTCGTTTCCGTGGTCGTCGTCGTGTATCCGGTCCATATCCGAGGCTTGTTAAATTTGCCATAATAATTCATTTTTACGGGCCTGGTTATTAGCCTTGCGCCAAACTTTCTCAGGATGTCGCTGCATGCATTGGTTCACTACTTGGCGGGTGTCAAAGTAGCTATCCAGGGGTGTCACGTGGAGACTGCATGTCAACTTGGATTGAACAGGGACAAGGATCGTCCTGGCCTTCGCCGGGTTGAAGGCAATCAGAGACTTTGCCCTGTATGTTCGCACCCATCCCCCCAAAAACTTAACAGTTTGTTTAAATTGTAATTCTAATTGGTCGACTTTATCTATTATCCTGGTAATTGCGGATGGAATTCGGTTTCGGTTTTTGTACCCCAGCGTTAGTTTAATATCTTTGTCGATGATGGAGTTTCTCGAAAACGCTAGTTTAGCTACAAGTTGCGGATATCATTTCTACTCGTTCCTCGATTGTTGGAAGTCCAGCTTCAGCCAATACATTTTTTATTGGGGTTGTTTTGAAAGCGAATATGCTGTTTCTAGCGGTACGTGGGTTTTATTATGTTTAGAGTTGTCTTGGGGCAATTGCCATAAATATAAATACCGTAGTCTATTTTGCTTAAAATTAGTGCTTTTGTTATATTACATAGGGTGTTAATATGTACATTGCTTTTTCACAGTCATATGAAAACAGTGATTGCGGCAATGAGTATTAAGTGAGACGCGATCGTGTATCCATGGCTACTAATAAAGTCTATTTACGTCCCTCCAATGCGTGTATCTCTGTACTAAATAAGTACTAAATTAAAAGCTGAATAAAAATGCATTGACCCTAAGAGATATTGTGTAAATAGTAACTCTCTAATTTATGTACGGCTTGTTTGCATATTAAACGAAACCCACTCCGCCGACGACGTCAATACAAATACCCGACACAGAAGATGCATATCAAATTACCATAAAATTGCACAAATCAAAACTGTATTCAAATAATTAATCCATTCATAAACAAGAACCAAGCCACGAAATAGAAAAACAGTGACGTGACGTGTGTGACAATTAAAACAAAGTGCAACAACAACAAACAAACAAAACAAATGCTAAAAGAGAAAAAAAGCGTGCTCACAAAATCACTTCAGTGAGGTGCAAAAACAACGTCAGACAATTAAATTATATTACCTCAGTCGTAAAAGTGAAAATTAAAATAGACAATATATTGCTAGTTAAGCAAAAAGTTTTCAAAGCATCATTTTGCGCGAGTGCAAGTTCACTGACTCTTAGCCGATGGTAGCCGAGTTCAAGTCGGCGTGCGGAAGAAATCAACTTCGTGATTCGTATTGCGGTCGCCTTTGTTTTTTCTTAATGAAAACGAACTGGAAAGAACCAGCATGAACACGGAGGAAGACAAAAACGTGACAAACAAACGAAAAGGTACACCGAAAATCTCCATTGTGACGAGAAGTAAAACCGCGAAATTAACAATGGAGAAAAAAGGTCAGCAAATGGAGGAGGACAGAGAGCGCCCCTCCCCCTACAATTTTAATATGTATGGGGCAAACAATTCGTTCGCTTCTCTTGCATCCTCAGAGTCTGAGGATGAGGAAGAAGAAATTGGAGGCGAATTGGAGGCGAAACTTGCGATGGCAAGAGCCCGTCTAGAAGAGAGACGCCGAAAGAAAAAAATTGCGGCACTCGAAAAAGAAAAAGACTCCGAACAACAACAAAAGCCGAAGCCAAAAGTCGGCCAACAGCAACAGCAACAGCAACATCAACATCAACAGCAACAATCAACACAAAATCGACCACAGCAAGCAACACAACAGCGGCAAAGCAAGAATAACAACCAAAAAATAAAGATGCCACCAATCAACACTATAGATATTGAGTGTAAGGAATTGGTAAGTCTTTGTAAGCTAGCTATAGGAAACAATTTTGTAGTTAAAAGACTGGCTGGTAATAGGCATGCCATTCAAACCTATGCGGCGGCAGACCACGATCAAATTAAAGAGGTCTTAAAAAGGGCCACCGCGGAACTCTACTCGTTCACGCCGAAGCAAACAAAGGGGGTAACGGTTCTATTAAAGGGCGTCGACCCTGAGGTGGAACCGGAGGCCCTGCTCGAGATGCTTCAAAAGTTGAGGCACGACGATCTCGAGTTTATCTCCGTAAAACCGTTCACCACAACCAAGGCAAGAAGGGAAAACCGCAAGCTACCCTTCTTTTTGGTTCAACTAACGCCCAGCAGCAGAATTGGTGGTCTAAGAAAGATTACAGTCTTGAATCATCAAAGTGTCACATGGGACAAGTTAAAAAAAGGCAGAGACATCCTGCAATGTGTCCGCTGCCAAAGGTTTGGTCACGCGGCGGCGAACTGTGGAATGCAGCACCGTTGCGTAAAATGCGGAAAAGACCATAAGGCAGAAGAATGCCCTCTGGGAAAAGAAAGGGTAGAAGACATAGCCCTTCTAAAGTGCGCAGTGTGCCGGAATGAGGGACACCCCGCTAATTATCGAGGATGTCCTAAATTCCGAGAAATAATGGCAAGAAGTGTGACCCGGCAAAAAAACACAGAGCCAGCTCGTACTACAACAATGCCCGTAACATCGCAGCGGTCGTACGCACAAGTTGCGTCGGGTGGGAGACCATCAAACCAGGCTACAACATTGGTAGCCACAAATACTCCCACACAGACTGAAACAACATCGCAAGCAGACGTGGTCACGGTTCTGCTTAATCTGCAGAGACAGATGACACAGCTGCAAAATCAAATAAACGAGATCTACTCGTACTTGCCCAATCTAAACAAAAAGTCAATATAAACCCTCTAACCACAACATCAATAAAAGCTCTTGTCGTGAATGTAAATCCACTAATAAGAACTGAGAGAAGAGCCAATCTTTTCAACCTGTTGCAAGTTGAACAGCCTGATGTACTTCTGGCGGGGGAAACAAAGTTAAACCAGAGACACAAGATATGGTATAAAAACTACGATATTATACGAAGAGACCGACCTAACTCCTCTCAAGGGGGGGGGGGGGGGGGGGGGGGGTATCGTAATCTCTATTAGAAAAGGGATCCCTCATAAAGTTATATATAGTGGAGAAGTGCGCAGGTTCCGGGTGCTGGAAGCCTGTATCGTACGCATACCCCTTCAGCAAGGAAGGGGTTTGTATGCGATTGCGGTCTACGCACCTGAGGAGCACCAACATAACCTATGTATAGCAGAGCTCGAGACTCTCTTCCGATGCTTACAATTGCACCTGGACAAAAATTACTTTATTCTAGGGGGAGATATGAACGCCAAGCATAGAAATTGGGGAAATTATATATCTAATGCCAGAGGAAATCAGTTGGCTGGTTGGTTAGATCAGTTTCGTATTGAATATAGAACTGACCTGCTAGCTACCAGATATCCATCGTTCCCTAGAGGTAGATCGTTCTTAGATATCTTGCTAATCGACTCACGACTGAGATTACTTAACACCAATAGACGAAACACAAACTGTTTACGGACAATTGAATACGATAGTGACCACTGTGCATTCACGGCAGTAATAGAGCTTCCGAACGAGCTCGCAGATCTGGAGGAATTCGTGATCCCGCAACCCTATAACTACAGGGCAATGCGATGGCCGCGGTTCACCAGTTCATTAACAAGAGAACTTCGTTCGAATGACTTTAATCTGCCAGTAAACAGAAACCTGACTAATGTCGAAATCGACAAATACATTCAACAAATGGACGAAACCGTAAAACGAACAATGGACGAAACAATTCCCAAAACAACTGTTACAGATCACACTAACATGTACAGAAACGCAACAATAAACGCACTCCACAGGCAAAAGAGCAGACTGCTATCGAAATTAAAACAATTACACAGACAGTTTACAGACAGACAAGACCAGGAGATAATATCACTGAAATCCCGATTAAAAAACCTCCAACAACTACTTAAAGATAATTATAGATTAGCAACAAATTTGTATTGGAACAACAGAATTCGAGCTATAAAAACTAATAACCCGAATATGTTCCCACAAATAAATAAACTATTCAGGAGAAATTATCAAAATGAGATTCAGTGTCTCCAAATCCCACGTACTCAGGTAAACAAGCAGCTGCTAACCAACATTGGCATAGATACAGAGAACGCTATCCTCAATAGTGAGCTCTTCGTGATCGAAGATCCTTTGGAAAAGGTGAACGCTGTGGGAGCTGTCTTTCAGGAAATGTACAAGGTGAATGAAAGCATTCACCGAAATCATGACCTGGAGGACAAAATTCGACTGAATCACCTGCACCTCCGGAATGAAATTTCACTTTGGGAATCGGAGAATCCGGGTTTTACCGAATTCAGTGAAGATAATCTGTCAATTGACATTAATGCCAATGGTGTAGTGGCTAATGGCCTTCTAATAACAAGGGAAGGAATCCAGAGTATCTTCGACTCATTAAGAAGCAAAAAGGCAGTGGGAATAGATGGAGTACCTAACATCGTACTCAAGAACCTGCCCCCAATGGCAATAGATATATACACGGTCCTGTTTAACAACGCGTTGAATAATGCATATTATCCCGCGCGTTGGAAAACGGCTATCATTCAGCCCATCGCAAAAACGGGCAAAGACTCCACAAACCCAATGAACATGCGTTCGATAAGTTTACTCCCAAGCATCAGTAAAGTATTTGAAAAAACCATTAACAAAGCTCTGGTAAAATGGGTAGACGACAACAGCATTATTCCAAATAACCAGTTTGGCTTTAAGGCGGGTCATGAAACCACACATGTCGCAGCTAAACTGGTCTCTGACATACAATGGAATAAATGTAGGAACCAATGCACAGGGGCCTGTCTGATCGACTTGGAGAAAGCCTTTGATACCGTCTGGATCGAAGGGTTGTATTACAAACTGGTCAGACATGGCATACATAAGCCTTTACTATATGTACTTTACGATATGTTAAAGGACAGGAGGTTCGTGGTCAAAAGTGGTAATATGACCTCTAATAAAACGTATAATATCAAGAATGCCTTGCAACAGGGCGCGGTACTCTCTCCGATTCTTTTTAATATTTACATTAGCGACTTATTAGAAGCACTTCCGCAGGCTATTGCGTAGGCAGACGATCTCATAATTTACAGAACAGCTCCGAAAGTTGAGATCATAAATAGGTTAATACAGCGAGACTTCAACAAAGTGCAGCGCTATTGCAATGACTGGAAACTTAAGATCAACTTCCAGAAATGTGAAGCCATCCTATTTAGAACTCCATTATATAAAGCAAGGAAAAACTGGCGAAAGCTAGTTATCGTGGGACCGCATGGAGATAAACTGGAAACCAAGAGTTTAGTTAAATACCTGGGCATCTGGCTAGACCAATATCTGTATTTCAACAGACATGTAGAGGCTGCTTTGCTCAAAGCGAGGAAAACTTTTGCTATGACAAGGAGGCTATTTCACAGTAGCCAACTTGACAGCAAGGTAAAAGTCATATGCTACATGACGCTAATCAGGCCAATGCTCATATATGGTTGCCCAGTATGGTTCAACATAGGTCCAAATTTGATGGAAAAGATTCGGGTGTTCGAAAGGAAGTGTCTTAGAAGTTGTCTCAGATTATATCGGACACCGGAATCGGACTATAAAAAGTATTATTCAAATGAGACTTTATATAATGAAGCGTACATAAATAGGGTGGATAATTTTATGATTAAATTAATCAGAGGACATATTGCGAGAGCAATAGGCTCGTCCAATGATCTAATTTTCGGGGCCTATTATCCAAACACCTTGTACTATGAGAGCGTGCGTTGTTCCACCAGAGGCGTTCCTTGACTTGGATATGAAAGGGCTTATACAGGATAGATCCGGAATTCCGCTGATCTATCATGTAAGTAGATCATCTGTAGACGGGCGATTGTGCTACGACCGGGATGTAACGCGCACCGAAGAAGAGCTCCTGCGCTTCAGTAGGGCTATCTCCCACAGAGACCGGGACGATAGTATTAGACAGCGGCAACAGTTCTGGTGGTTGAATGGCATATTAAAGCCTGGATACCAAAGTCGGTATAGAATCACACTATCATCAGCTAGCTTACATAGACTTAGCTTTTCTAGAATTAGGGTAGTATAAGATTTAAGTTAAGTTAGGTTAAGTGCTTTTACATAAAAAAAAAAACAAAAAAACAAAAAAACAAAAAAAAAAAAAAAAAATAGGTAAGTTAAGTAAGTTAAATTTTAAGAAAAAAAAAACAAAAAAAATTGACAAAGTTTTTCAAATTTGTCTTTGTCTTTCAAATAATTATAAGTATTGCCACAAAGTTCTGTCGCCGAAAGGCAAATTATACAAATATTAAGTAATGTTTAGCTTAGAGCGTCTGCGAAGGACCAGTAAGTTATTATATATGATATTTAAGCTAGAATTTAAGCATTTTTTGTCTAGCCTTTAATTTAGAAACTAAGAATATAGAAAGAAAATAAAAAAATGTTTACAAATGCAAAAAAAAAAATGTACATTGCTTTTCTTGCTACTTAAGTATTTAATAATATTCAGTCTCGCTGCTAGTGATTTCTTAAGATCTAAACAGTGTTGTTTCCAGTAATACTTATTATTAAATGTTATACCTAGGATTTTGAGGTTGGGGATATTTTGGATAGTTTTATTATTTATGTTGAGGTGTATTTGGGGGCAGAGTCGTCGTCGGCACACATGAAGTAATTTACATTTTTCTATTGACAGTTTGGCACCTGAATAATTCGACCATTCTACAATATCTTTCAAAGTGTCAGTTAACATGCTTTTGCAGGAGATTAAATCACTGACTTTGCTTAAGATGTATATATCATCGGCGTAAATACAATGATCTAGATGTTTCTGTTTATATATTATCGTGCTTATGTAGTCAAAGGCGATAATAAATAATATGACTGACAATGGGGATCCTTGAGGGATTCCGTTGTGTAGCGGGAGTGTATTGGAGTATATGTGGTTGGATCTACACTGAAAATTTCTATTACTTAGAAATGATTTGACGTACCCATATATGTTGTTACCAACTCCCCATTTTAACAATTTGTTAAGTATGACGTGAATGCCGATTCTGTCGAAGGCTTTCTCGAAGTCTAGAGAGAGGATTGTGACGTGGTTTTTGGTGGATAGACTCCTTGAGATATAGTGGTCAATGTGATTGTTTGTTTGCAGACGCATTTATTCACAAAGTCTTTTTTATATTTTACAATTTTAGTCTAAATGCTAAACCTATCTTAATAATTTTACTACATAATGTAATTTACTGGCTCTTCACAAGCACTCTAAATTATACAATATTATATGCTTAATTTATGCCTTTCAGCTTACATTTTCTTTTATTTATTCTTAATATAATACACCTACATTATAAAAAAAAATAAACTGTTATCTTAGAGGTCTACCTCTTCTTCTTTTCGAAGCATTATGACAAAAAAAAATAAGTGTTTTTTTTTTTTTTTTTTTTTTTTTTTTTTTTTTTTTTTTGAGGATGCAAAAATTTTAAAAACAAAACAATAAGTGCTTAAAACAAAAAAGATAAAATAACAAAAATTAACGGGAAGGAGGGCAAAGGAAAAGGAAGGGAGGAAGCTGCGCCAGAGCTGAATATTATATCTGAGGACGTGAAGTCCTTTCTTCGTTTTGGAGCCACCACCGGTTGGGGTTGGTTCGGTTTTATTGATTTATCTCTTTCACTGATCACCATACTGAATCGAAGTCGGTCTGGCCTATTAGAGATATCGCTATTGTGGACAATTCGTTTATCCCTAGCACCACGGAAAGCGTGGTATATAATAGGTATTCCACCCTCATCTTGGATTAGACCTTTTCCGTCCAAGAAGAGGAACGCCTCTGGGGGAATGAACCCGTTCTGGAGGGTACTCTCCAGATACATATCGTTCGGATAATATGCTCCCGCGATAAGATTATTTACACTGCACATTGCCCTTGCAATGTGGCCACGAATAATTTTTATAATGAAGTTGTCTATCCTAGTTAGTCCTGATTTATCATACAGGGTTTTATTAGGGTAAAATTTCTGGTATCGTGACTCTGGTGTTCTATTAAGTCCGAGGCAGGAACGCAAACACTGTCTCTCGAACACGCGAATCTTTTCCATGTAGAATGGGGATATATTGTACCATATTGGACAGCCATAGACCAACACTGGTCGGATGAATGCCGAATATGAAATTATTTTAACTTTTGGATTGAGAATGCTGCTTCGGAATAGACTTTTTGTGGCAACAAATACGTTTCTTGCTGCAGAGAGAGTGACTGCTATATGCTTGTCAAAGTATAAATACTGATCAAGCCAAATACCGAGATATCTGACTACAGTTTTCACTTGTAGTGGGAGATTATTATTCCCTACGATAGAGAAGTTTTTCCAATTGTACTTTGTATCCTGAGAGGCCCTGGAGAGAGGTGTTCTGAAAAGGATAGTCTCGGTTTTGTGGAAATTAATTTTTAGTTTCCAGTCATTACAAAAACGTTTTATTTTATTGAAGTCGTCCTGGAGAAGTCTATTGATGACATCTATTTTCTCTCCTGTTCTGTATACCACAATGTCGTCTGCGTATGCAATGGCATTGTTAAGCGTACCCACTAGATCACTGGTGTAAATATTAAACAGAATGGGAGAATTCACCGCCCCTTGTTGTAAACCGTTTGTAATTTTGAAGGTCTTGCTTGAGAATATATCTCCGCATTTTACCACAAATTGCTTGTCCGTTATCATTTCGTAAATGTTGTACAATAGATAATGAGGCATTCTCAGGTTTTCTAACTTATGAAGAAGTCCTTCTAACCACACGGTGTCGAAAGCCTTTTCAAAGTCAACTAAGCAGGCACCTGTGCATTGGCGCTTTGTCTTGTTCCATTGTATGTCGGAAACAAGCTTTGACGCGGCATGCACCGTACTATGTCCCGCTTTAAAGCCAAACTGGTTGTTGGGGATGATTTCATTTTCATCACACCAGTTCATCAGTGCTTTGTTTATGATCTTCTCGTAAACCTTGCTGATATTTGGCAGCAAGCTAATCGCACGAAGGTTGGTTGGATTGGTCCTGTCTTTACCCTTTTTAGGGATGGGGTGGACTATTGCAGTTTTCCAGTGGGTTGGATAGTATGCCTTATTTGAGACGTTGTTGAATAGCGTAGTGTAGATTTTTACTGCTTCAGGAGGCAAATGTTTTAAAACTACATTTGGGATGCTATCTATCCCAGAAGACTTTTTGCTTTTGATCGACTTAAGGATGTTCGTAAGTTCATCCTTACTCACAAACATATTCATATTCTGATTACCGCTGGGGGAGTCCGCTCTGTTATTTTCACTGAATGTGGTAAAACTACGGTTTTGGTTCCTCCAGATACTAAGTTGATTTCTCAGTGAGCTGTAGGTCTGGAATGCGTTGTTTTCGAGGATCGTATTGGAGTGAGTGGATTCGTTCACTCTGTATACTGCTTCGAAACATGCACCAATTGAGTTCACTTTGTCTTGCGGGTCTTCGACTAATATTACTTCTTCGTTGGAGTTGATATGCTCCAGATTGAGTCCTGAGTTCAGCATTGCTTGACAATTCTCAGGAGTCCGTGGGACCCGCAAATATGGAATGTCATTGTGATCTTTCTTTCGAAAAGTTTTATTGATTTGTGAGAACATATTCGATCCACTAGCTTGAATGGCTTGTATTTTGTTCTTCCACTCTTCATTTATTCTTGAACGGTAATTGTCACGGATCAATTTTTGGAGATTTTTGATTAGGGACTTAAGTGTTCTTATTTCCTGACTATTTGGGTCGCTGAACTGTCTATAAAGTCTTTTCAGCTTTGAGAGCATAATGCTCTTTTGCTTATACAAAGCGTCAATTGCTGATGTCCTGTACTTATTAGTATAACCGTCGGTATGGGGAACTTTAGGTATGGAACGATTCATTGCATTGGTAATAATATCGTCCAATGTTGTTAAGTAATGATCGATTTCGTCGTTATGGAGGTTTCTAATAGTCGGTGGGTCTATGGCACTGTTACGAAGTTCTTTTTTTATTAATCGATCAAAGCGTGACCAGTGAGCTTTTCGAAAATTGAAAGAGTGGATCTGGTCGAACTGCTCTAGTGAATATTGTTCATTTGGGACTTCAATTATGGCTCCAAATCCGTAGTGATCGCTATCGTAATCGATTGTGCGAAGACAGTTTCGCGTAGTTAGATCTGTGCCTGGCAAGTTTATTCGATCGTCTATCATAAGTAAATCCAGAAATGAATTTCCTTTAGGATAAGACGGTGTACTTGTGGCGTACAGTTCTAGTCTGCGCTCGATAGCATTCATTTGCCACCAATCATATAAAGCATTCCCTCTTGTGTTCGTGGTTAAGTTACCCCAAGCACTATGCTTGGCGTTGAAATCACCCGCTATTAGGAAATAGTTGTTTTCCGAGTCTAATTTCAGGTGTCGAAATAGCATATCAATTTCATTGATAAATTGCTTACACTGGGTAGCTTGAGGGGCATAAATGGAGACCACATACAGGTGCTTTTGACTTCTCAACGGAATATCTATTATGCAGGCTTCCAGCACCTGAAATTTGTGTACTTCTGTACTATAAATTACCTTATGATAAAGACCTTTTTTAATTAAAACTTAAACCCCACCCCCTTGAGTAGAATGTGGCCTGTCACGTCTGATTATCTTATAGTTTTTATAGACAATTTTGTGCCTTTGGTTTAGCTTAGTTTCACTAGCCAAAAGTACATCAGGGGATTCGACTTCAAGCATGTTGCCTAGATTATCTCTTCTGTCTATGTGTATTAGTGAATTTACGTTCACCGAAATAATTTTTAGTTTTAGTTCAGTTAGAGGGTTGAAGATTTGGATAGAAGGAGTTATTTGAAAACACAGCCGAACAGAGCATATCTATTCGGGCCATTTGTTCCGTCAGTATTTTTTGAAAATTAGCAAATTGTGTTTGCATGGCCGATATCATATTTAATATCTCAGGTTGCGCATCTACTGCCGGTATTTGCCCATTGGTATGTGAGGATTCCACGGGGACTCGTTGCATAGAATTGCCCGTGATTTGTGCATATGATACACGCGGGGCAACGAAATTATTATAAGAACGAGTTTTAATTTTTTTCTCTTCTGCCACTTGCTTTTGTTTTGATTCCCACTTTAACTTCATATGTTGAAATTTGGGACAGCCTCTAAAATTTGCCGTGTGTCCTGTATTTTTACATAGGACACATGACAGTGTTTCCCTATCCGGAAGCTGTTCCTTTCCCAGCGGACATTCACCCATGTTATGGTCGGCGAGGCATTTTACGCATCTGAATTTCATATTGCAGTTTGATGCAACGTGTCCAAGTCTTTGACAGCGCATACATTGCAGTACGCGCTCAGATTTTCTAATTTTTTCCCAACTTATAATTTGGTGGCTTAGACATTTTATATGTCTAAGCGCATCAACTTTACTATTAGGACTTAGAGATACAATGTAGAAAGGCAATTTGCGGTTGCACTTTCTAGAATTCGCAGTTGAAAACGGTTTCACACCTGTAAATTTTAAACTAGCTGTTTCAACCGTTTTTAATTCCTCGAGTATCTCCTCTGGGGAGAACGAAGGATCAACTCCTTTTAAGAGTATGGAAATTGATTTTTCTGATTTTGGGGTGTACGTGTAGTACTCGGTTTTTGCCCTTCCCAAAGCAGACTTTACTTTATTGTAACCTTCTAGATCTTCGCACAAAATTTTTGTTTTTTCAGCACTAATTCTTTTTGTTTTAAAATATTTACAAGTCAACTCACCCAACTTCATTAAATCTTTCGCTTCTATGTAACTGATGACAATTGGAGGTATTTTTTCCTTTTTTGGTTGCTGTTGTTGCTCGTCCTTGGCTGTCTTTGTCTGCTGCAGTTGTTTGTGATGCTGGTGTTGAGCGTCCATTGTTTCGCTTATTTGTAGCGAATGTTGATGCTGCCGCTGGTGATTTGGTTTTTGCTCTCTTTTTGCTTCGGTTTCATTCCGTCTTTTGTTTCGCTCTTCCAGGGCTGCTCGTACTTGTTTGGAAAGTTCTTCTCGTTTTTTGATGAGATCAGCAATTAAGCTGTTTAGGTCATCGTCTCCTTCGGGAATGTTTGACTCTAGTATCTCCAATTCCTTAAATTTGTTCCCTGCTCCTGAGTAACAAGTATCCTTGGCAGGTATATTTTCTTCTGTGACGGTTTTTTTCGTCACATTTGATTTTTGTGTTTCCATTGACAGGTTTGAGCGGACTTTATTTGCCACTGGGCTGTCATCTATAATTGACACTTCGTTTTTCCTTTTCGTAATTTTTTTGATTGTTTTTGAATTAGCGACTACACATGAGTGTGCCATTTTTAATTCGTCGCTCTTCGTCTTGCCCATTTGGGTTTCGAAACACACACACACTTGTTTTTTTTTTTTTTTTTTTTTTCTTTTTTCGCCGTGCAACGCCGGTCGAACTGCGAAAAACACAGTTTATTCACGAATTCACGCACACACGCACTCGATATTCTTTGTTTTAAAACTGCTCACCGTCTTACGATGTTTGTTGCTTGACGAACGACGAGCGACTGAGTGGTCAATGTGAAGTAAGGCATCTGTGCAACCTCTGTTGGATTTGAACGCGACTTGGTTGATAGATGTCAATTTCTTTGTTTCTATAAACCATAGCAAACGTTTGGCTACTATTTTTTCTAAAACCTTTGCAATACAGGGGATTAAGGATATAGGACGGTAACCCTCTATAGTATCTTTATCTTTCTTCGGTTTAGGAATAGGGATTAGGACTGCGGTTTTCCAAATTTGTGGGATATGTGAAGTTTCAAATATTTTATTGTATAATTTAATGATTCTCAATTTTGTATTTTTCGAAAGGTGTTTCAACATTGGGTAGGATATTCGATCTCTCCCTGGGGTTTTTCCTTTGGTTATACTAAGTAGTGATTCAAATTCAGTAAATGAGATGGGTTCTTCGATGCGGTGGGCCGCAGGGTTGGAGGCTTGCAAATGTACTAAATTGTTAAGAGATTCAAGTCTTTTCCGATTGAATTCGGGATGGAAGTTGTGGTTGTCTGAGGATTGCGACCAGGTTTTGGCGAAGAGTTGGCATATTTGCATTGTGTCTGTGATTGTAGTATTTAGGGAATTAAGACAGGATATATTTACCGGATTGCAATTTCCGCTTAAGCTTCGTATTTTATGCCATATTATGGCAGTGGAGGATTTTGGGTTGATTGTCGAAGTGAATTGAAGGAGGCTTTTTGCTTTACTATCTTTCATCCTTCTACGAAATAAAGCGTTCGCTTTTTTATATGCTACAAGATTAGCAGTTATGGTTTTGAGCCAACGATCTTTCGTTAGCAACAAACTTTATATAAAAGAAAACGAACGCGATCTTTCCGTTTATTTATCTTTACGAGTATTATAGAGGATCTTCCTATATAATTGTGTTTTTACTTAAAATCTAACATTGCAATCTTAATAGATTGTATCTCAAGTAGTTACAAAAATGTCTACCTGTTAATAGCTAATTTAGGTATTTTAAAATATAATTGCATTCAAACGACATTATAGAGATATATTCGTTTTGTTATGTTTATTTTATATTCATGTCATGCTTCTGTCATGGATATGTAACAATTAGCATCAGTGGGTCTTTTTTCAAATTGGGAGAGGGCTGCCATTTGGCATTTGCGGAGAGACGTTAGTTCGGAGTTCCACCAAGGTACATGTTGCCTGGTTACCGGTTTAGCTTTAGTATTCGTTTGTGGTATTGAAACGTTGGCAGCAGATCTAATTGCTTTATTGATTATTGCAGCTTCATGATTTGTATTCGGTGTATGGGCGTAGCTTGAAAGAAATTCATCAACTTTTTTTTCAAAAAGTGGCCAGTTGGCAGAGTCAGTTTTATATTTTGGAGATTGATTATGATTGGTTTTCGGTTGTTGGATATTTATCATAGTTAACACCGGAAAATGGTCACTATTGTAAAGATCGTCTAGAACTTGTCATGAAGTTCTCGGAACCAATTCAGGAGAGCAACAAGTGATGTCAATGTGAGTGAGAGTGTTGTGGGTAGAGAGGTGTGTAGGCGATCCTTCATTCAGTAGGATAAGGTTGGAGTCGAGGAGGATGTTTTCTATTATTCCACCTCTTTTGTTTGTGGACGATGAGCCCCAGAGTATACCTCCAAGTATTCTGGGCTCGTTTGTTTGATTGAGTATTGACTGAAAATCATCTTTATTTATCGGCTGATTTGCAGGAAGATATAAATCTATGTAAGTGAAATTTATGGGGTATTGTATTTCTACAACGAGTGCTTGCATATTTGTAATAATGGGGAGAATTTTGTGGGGAGTACCTTTTTTAATGAGTAACCCTATACCTTCTTTATGTGATGTATTTGCAGAGGAGTTATGGAAGTATCCTGTATGTGATTTAGGAATGATTGGTGTCGTGTTAACTGGGCAATGTGTTTCTTGTAATGATATTACACTTGGGTTATATTCTTTAATTAGAATGTTTAATTCGTCAAAATTATTTGTATAACCATTCATGTTCCATTGCAAAATGGTGAATGGTTTATGTTGTGAATGGGTTGTGGGCGTTCAGCCCTAATAGTGTGCTTGGGATTTGATTGTTTTGCGGGATGGGATAGTGTATTCTTAAATTTATTTTCGTGTAGGAATGTTGCGTGGATAGGCTGTATGTTGTTAGGAACTTGACTCTGCTGTTCCTGATACGGGGCACTTGTACTCTGAGCAGAGTTCAAGTGTCCAGTTTCCGAAACAGCAGAGTCAGGGGCTTGGATGTTAATATTATTCTTACATTTTGAATTCATCATCTTCTAGGATGTGTACATTTTTATTTATTTTTGTCTTAGTAAGGGACGATTTGTTTTTTACCTTTAGTGCAGGTGACGATGTGCATTGCGAGAGGCTGTCGGCGGAAAAGCTTGTTGTAACTTGTGGGACCGTTTGGTTGTAGTTTTGGATTGAAGAAGTTGTTTGTAGTTGTGGGGGGTTGGTTGGAGTTAGTTGAGCTGTTGATGTTATATGAGTTGATGGTCTTTGTTGAGCTGGTGGTGTTGTTGATGAGTCCGATTTGGTGAAATTATATTTTACTGGTTTTGATGGCTGGTGAGGCGATGGATTTTTAATGTTGTTTGCTGTATTAGATGTAGAGGGGCCAGTTGGAAGGGGTTCTTTGAATGTTGGGGCTGGTATTATGTTTGGTTTGTTTTGTTCTTTTATGAGTCCATGCGATGGGTTAAACTTCAGCGTTTCTGCGAAACTTCCCGAAAGTTGATCGGGTTTGGAGACATTTTTTTCTTTGTAAATGCGTTTGGCTTCGTCCATTGAGCATTTGGTCGTGGTTTTTATCGCCAGTACTTCCTTGGCTTGAATATATGAGGGGCAGGTTTTGTCTGCAGCAGAATGAGGGAGTGAGCAGTTGGCGCACATAGTACGGCAGCAACCGGTAGGCATATGAGGTGGGAGGTTACATTTCTCACACATTGTGGTGTTAGTGCAGCGTTTTGTTGTATGGCCGAGTCGTTGGCAGTTACGACATCTCATGGGGTTGGGGATGTATTCGTTGACCTTTGCTTTGTAGAAACCTATATCCACAGATTTTGGTGGTTGGTAGAGGTCGAAAGTAAATAGCATTAGGCCTGATGGTCGTTGGATTTTATTTTCATCCCTTTTTAAAAATTTGTAAACTTGTGTTACATTTTGCGATTGCATTTCCGAAATTATTTCTGATTCGGGAACATTTATTAGACAGGGAGCGTAAACTATACCCTTAGACTCGTTTAATTTCTCGTGAAGCTTCACAGTGACGGGGCACACATTGCCTAAATTAGTTGTTTTTAGGAACCGGTCCGCGATTTTTGGTGAGTTAACTTTCACTAATAAGTTTCCGTCGCGTAAGATCGTAATTTGTTCGTATTCTCGACTTATATCATCTATCACTTTTTTAATTACAAATGGATTGAGCGACGAGATGGGTTTATCACTTTGTTTGGCCGTGATAATTAAAAATTTCGGATTTTTTACTGATGTCATCGGTAAATTTGGAAAATGCTCTTCGATTCTAGGAAGTGTTCTTTTAAAGTTTTTTTTACGTATTTCGAAATCTACGTCCTCGACGAGATCCCGAAATCGGTTACCACTCATATTTGGCCCGCAGGCCATTGTATCACAATTATTGTTCACTGGTCTTTGTCTATTCACTGTCACTGGTACTGTTCACAAAACAAAACCCGGCGCGGGAAGGAAGGTGTATTATATTGTCCAGGTATATCTGCCTGTATGCGTACTGCGAAAAGATAATTGCGATGTAAGCGGACGAGCGAACGATCTGCGTCGTTTAAAGGTTCGTAATATTAATATAACTTCAACTAAGGACCACTAGTGTTTGTAAAATAATATTAATATACTTCAACTAAGGACTACTAGTGTTTGTAAAATAATATTAATATAACTTCAACTAAGGACTAGTGTTTGTAAAATAATATTAATATACTTCAACTAAGGACTACTAGTGTTTGTAAAATAATATTAATATAACTTCAACTAAGGACTAGTGTTTGTAAAATAATATTAATATACTTCAACTAAGGACTACTAGTGTTTGTAAAATAATATTAATATAATTCAACTAAGGACTAGTGTTTGTAAAATAATATAAATATACTTCAACTAAGGACCACTAGTGTTTGTAAAATAATATTAATATACTTCAACTAAGGACCACTAGTGTTTGTAAAATAATATTAATATAACTTCAACTAAGGACTAGTGTTTGTAAAATAATATTAATATACTTCAACTAAGGACCACTAGTGTTTGTAAAATAATATTAATATACTTCAACTAAGGACTACTAGTGTTTGTAAAATAATATTAATATAACTTCAACTAAGGACTAGTGTTTGTAAAATAATATTAATATACTTCAACTAAGGACCACTAGTGTTTGTAAAATAATATTAATATAACTTCAACTAAGGACTAGTGTTTGTAAAATAATATAACTTCAACTAAGGACTAGTGATCATTAAAACTACAGATTAAGAACTAAGCTATGTGATAAAAAATTGAATTAACTTGGTGGAGTCGGATTAGCAAGTATTGTTTCGTCGTAATATATGAAATAAAGAACCTCTTGTTTTGCGTTACCAGAGTAACCAAGTGTTTTCCTACAACGGCGAAAATTTACTGACTGTGGCCGGACTGGGTTGGCGTTCCGCTAAGGCCACTAAAAACGTTAATGCACCATCACTAAAACAACAATAAACCCCACAGGCAACTTACGGCTGCGATTTCTAGAATTTGCTGTAGAAAATGATTTCACACCTGTAAATTTCAAAGTATCGTTTTCGAAGCTTTTTAGTTCTTCGAGCACTTCTTCGGAAGTAAAGGAAGGGTCAACTCCTTTGAGGAGCATGGAGACAGTTTTCTCCGATTTAGGGGTGTACGTGTAGTACTCGCTTTTCGATTTCCCCAATGCCGATTTAATTTTGTTATACCCGTCTAAATCACATCATGTTAAACTTATCTTAAAATTATTTATCCGTATTGTTTTAAAAGTTTTGCATGTCAACTCACCCATTTTTTTGAAATCCTTTGTCTCCATGTAGCTGATGTAGAAAGGAGGTACTTTCTCCCGTTTTTCGACTGGCACCTGCTGAGTAGTTTCCTGCTGTTGGTGTGGTTCCTGTTGTTGTTGTTGATGTGATTCCTGCTGTTGAGTTTCCTTATCTTGTCGTGTTTTCTATGCCTTCGTGGGTTGCTGTTGTCTTTGTTCTTGCTGTTGTTGTTGTACCATTTTCGTTTTTCGCTCGTTCTGGCTCAGGTTGTTTTTTAGTTTAACAACTTCCTCCATTTGTTTATCCAGTTATTGTATTTTAAGACTAATCTCATGGATGAGTCTGTTGAGGACCTTGATCTGATTGCTAGAGTCTGCATTTGTTTCACTGACAGCTAGTTTTGGAATTGGTTTCCAGCCCCTGAGTACTGGGCATCATGTGTTTTCTCCGTCGTCGCTGTTCACAATGAACGCATCTGTATCCTTGTTTTTATTGGTTTTAAGGCGTTTAGCCTTTAGATTTAGGTCTGTATTTTGCCTTCTCCGGACCACCATTTTGGCATCCATTTGATTTACGTCCATATTATGAATCACGTGTTCTCACTTTTTTATTGTTTTTTTTTTTTTAATGCGCGAGTGACAGATAGACAATCACGTTCAGAAGTTTGTTTATTATATTGTGCACATACACAAACAGGAACACTTCGTACGTCGCGTATCGGCACTAATTGTTTTTTTATGTGGCCTTTGTATGCACACTGCATTTGTCACTTTTCACAAAACAAAACACGGCGCGAAAATCGGTATGTATTGTCTTGTTCAGGTAATTGGTCTATCTGACTTCACTTTTAAGGCCTTTCCGTTGAAAGATTCGTTAACTGTCGTTTGTACATTGTCGATACGCCTACACCAGATGCCCGAATACGTCTGCACGGCTCGATATCACATTGATTATTGACAATCAGGTAACTATATAGTACTCCTGGTGCACCAATGCAGAATCGGTGAGACAAAACAACAGTCGGTTGGTAAAAGAAGCCAAGCCTTAAACATTTATATGGCCCGTAGCGTTTCGAAGAGATAGTCACCAATACCTGAACCATAGTCGAGAATCAACGTCAAAGAAAGGAAGAAAGGGAGTAAATTATCAATGCTAATTATGTAACAATAAGTTACGGGAAAAGGTTTGACTCCCCACGCGTATAATGATTCACCTCACGAAATATGTCACGAGTTTAAATACTCATTACATATGCATCCTAATGATGTGTACATATGCCGTAATAATTACAAAAAGGCACCACGTTACACGGCGTTTGGTATGATTTTTGCGCATGCGTAATTATTGTGGCATGTGCGGAAATTCGTTGTTAAAAAGTCGAATCTCATATACAATAGGTAGAAGCCTGAAATAGGAAGAAGTGAACATGGTGTGCTCATCGGCTGCCGAACAAACTCCGACATATCATAGTCGAGTGTTGGGAACCTTCCGCAAAGCCTCTTTCGGACTGAGGTTTCACTGCAGGAATTGATCCTTCGAAATTATTACACGATTGCGTTATTGAGGATGACTATTTCTTTGGTTAGCATATTACAGTAGTTGTCACACATTGCCAGCTGGTAGGAGTTTTTTCAATGCTGCTTCCGTATATGACAAGTTGTTTTGTTATGCAATAGAGTTTTTTATTTAAATCTCAATAGTCATTTGAATATAATCTTATACTTTAAAGTTATAGACGAAGATATACTACGAGCGTGTGAGTAAAATGTTTGTTTAACAATTATGTTTTGATGTTCACCTTAAAAGTAATGACACACTCAAGAGTGATAACAATATAGACTTCATTTATTTAACATGTTTATTGCTGAATACATTTTAGATGTATTTTCCGTTAATGTTACAGATTGCCTGTTTGTTTAATCAGATTTCCCTTCGCTTGTTTATTTAATCATCAAATTTGGGTTCCATCCATCTGAATAAACGATGTGGCATTAGTGGAAAATATATTTAAGTTATTCATTATTACCTGTAAAATTATCTTCAAGATATATTTAGCGGTATGGTGCAGGTCCAGGTGCAGGTGCAGGTCCAGGTGCAGGTGCAGGTCCAGGTGCAGGTGCAGGTCCAGGTGCAGGTGCAGGTCTAGGTGCAGGTGCAGGTCCAGGTGCAGGTGCAGGTCCACGTCCGGGTGCCGGTGCAGGTGCAGGTGCAGGTCCACTGGATATTGCGGGTGATAATAAAGGATAACGTTTTATCCAAGGAAATGATTGGAATGGAATATACAGTGGATGTGACGAATAAGGCGGATACGGCGGATATGCCGGATATGGCGGATATGGCGGATATGGCGGATAAGGAGGAAAAGGAGGGTAGGGAGGATTCGGAAAATGTTCCTGAAGAATATAGTTTGGAGAACTATCTTCTACACTATGGGCGGCTATTAATGTAACCACAAATGACACGAACGTCACTACAAATTTCACCATGTTAACTGCAAGGCGATAGAATTCAAACAAGTACTTACGAAATTCATCGGCTCTTTATATACGCAGCACATGCTTCCATATATTATTACTAACAATTAGCTAATTAAGATTATAAAGAATATATTCGGCACATGTTTCTAAGTAAACCGTTAACAATTGAAAAAAACGCAAATTCGACTACTAATTGATGATTTTATTATAATGAAGCTCATCCATATGTGATGAAGCGAGGCTAATTAGGCATATTTATTTAATCTTTATCTTTAGCAAAGTTCCAAATAACAAAAAAAGTTAAACAACTGAGGTTCGAAAAGTATATACTTAATAATTTATAATTTGGAAGTTAACTTCGTTTGATACATATATAGATATATTATTCATTAGCTTTCTTTTGTAGTCTCTAGATATGGATTCGAATACATTTATAGAGAGTTTTTCAAGAAATATTTAAGAAAAAACAGAATACATAAAAATCGTGATGTGACTATGATATTCATTTTATAAAAAAAGATAATTATATGTCGAAAAATTTGGCATACCGTATGCCACGGCATCTGTAAATCTTGGAACACAATTTTCAAGCAGTTTTTCGAACAGGTTAGGCCGTATATGGTAGCTAATGTTGGCCTCCAGGTGTTCGAAAAATATAACTGAAAAAGGGTTGTGGTTTATAGTTTTTTTTTTTTTAGTTTAGTGGGGCTACCACTCCATTTATTTGGCTTAATGGAAGCAATATAAGAACTTGCAAACTGAAGTATATATAATCTTACAAATCAAAGATCCAAAGTCTCGAATAGATTTGGCAATGATCAGGGGTTACTTATGAAGAGAATAGGGGCACAGAGATGAGCGGATACGCTTACGAGAATAGGTTATAGATTAGCAATTGGCGATAAAAAGTACATGTAGTTTTTACCACACCAAGTTGAGAAGTTGCCAAGGTCTGATTGTAGCAGTGCAGAATAAAGTGGTGACTCGATGATTATATATATATTTATATATATATATATATATATATATATATATATATATATATATATATTAGGTTGTGCAAGCAGGAATGCTTAATAATCTTATCAATGTCATTAGTCATCATCATCATCATCATCATCACTACAACCGGGAACTGGTCTTGACCTTATTTAGCAAGTCCTGAGGCATGTTAAATTTTCCATAATGATTTTTTTTTTTCGGGCAAGGTCATTAGTCTTTCGCCAGAGGCTCCCCGACGGGGAATCGAACCCCGGTCTCCCGAGTGATAGGCGGGTATACTAACCACTATACTATCTTGTCATTAGTGGCAAGTACAAAAGGGAGAGGTACCAGGTGGCTTTCTTGAGGGGCCCCAAAGGCAGCAAGAATGGAGTAGGAAATCATGGATCTTAACCGAACGGAATAAAGTTATCCTCAAGATAGGCAGAAATCCATTTCAGCAGTCCAAGTTCGAAGCCGAGGGTGGATATTTAACAAATATTTTGAGGAGAATGGGAACATCAGTAGGTAAACTCTCCTGTTGAACAGAAAGTTTGACACCGGTATTAGTTTTGCCTTCGTAGCAGACTGAATCAGATTTGTTGTAGAGATACGCTAGAAAGAGACGAAAGTTGGACAGTGACAGCAATTAGATGATTCGGAGGGGGCGTTATAGGGGATTGGAGGACCGGCTGCTATCCTGGAAAAAGGCTATGTTGATGACCATTTTTGGGTGAAGATCTTGTTGAATTACCCCCTTACTGTACTGTAGGGTCGTTAGCCGGTGGGACTGTTCTTATAAATTAGGGAAGTGTTGGTGTCAACATCGTTTTTGAAGACCAACAATTTATCCAGATTAAAAGCGTGACCTGCCGGATGAAGGAAAAGCCATTACAAAAAGAGGGGATATGAAAACGAAGTGAATTGGAGGCCAAGTTCGGCGTCTTCAAGACGTTAATGATGATAATTGCGTAATTTTGTAGGAAGAAGTTCGTTACCCAGGAATCATCAGCATTTGTGGCATTTATGAATCCTCTCCTTACACTCTTCAAGGGTTCACATTGATACAAGGAGATGAACAGTGGTGGCGGCGGTGGTTGCCGGCTCAGTGTTCGGAGGTATTGCCTTGATCGAGGCGGGAACCACCCGAGCAGGGAGAGGAAAGTTGGGGATCGGTGCATCTGTAGTTAAATAACGATCAAACTCATTATCGGCCTATAATAAGACGTTTCTTAGGCGGCGGGGACTTTAGCCTAAACTTCGACTGTACGGAAACGGCTTTAATATCATCAGATTGGTCGCTAATTAGGATCCTCATAAGACTGAGGTCATTTCCCTTATCAATCATTTTGTCGATCAGTATGGATAGTGTAGGTTCTACTTTACCGGGGAGAGAGGGGGGTAGAAGAAGATCATTGGAGGGAGAGATCAATATTTTTTGACAAGACACTAATGCTTCCTGTTATGTATTTTGAATGATCTGAGGCCCTGATTTGCGTTCTTAGGTCTGCCCTAAGGTCACGAATCGCCTTGTTAATTTATTCTTCCAGGTAAATTTTTAACGAATTAGCGCTGGAGGCAATTCGACTCTCGATCCGTTTCAGATGGGTTTTTTATGAATTGGCATGAAGTTCGGAAGCAGAGGTATCCTCCTCAGCTGATTGTGACCTAATCCAGTCTAGTGAGCTCTTGTAGATCTTTTTTTTTTTTTTTTGTATGAATTAAGATTTTCGGAAGTTTCGCGAGTATTCATAAATGTAGGAGGAAACTCGTTTCGCGAAGCCCATACAAGAGAGGTGGAAGGATTTACAGCATAAACCTTCGCATGAGATTAAGTTTGTGGGAGTCTCTGAAGTGGTACAATCAGGTTTAGCACAGCTCTCCATCTTAATGCGGAAAAAAGGAAAACAGAAATGAGAAGAATTTTATAGGAGAAGAAGAAAAAAAAAACAATAAAGAGAGGGGAAGAAACGGAAAAAGAGAGAAAAAGGAAAAGAAACTAATTAATAGAAGGTAAAAAGGATGAAATGAAATGAATAGAATAGAAACGAAAACCTGTTAATTCGAACGATTGAAAAATTTGAGGACCAATGACCTCGCAGGTGGGCTGCTCGATATATAGTGGACAGTAGACCTGCCTGTCACGCGGGAGACCGGGGTTCGATTCCCCGTCGGGGAGCCTCTGGTGCAAGACCAATGACCTTGCCCGGAAAAAACAAACATTATGGAAAATTTAACAAGCCTCAGGACATGCTAAATAAGGTCAAGACCGGCTCCCGGTTGTAGTGCCGATGATGATGATGGACTCCTAGGTGATTCCAATCCTCTAACAGATAAATGAGTGTCAATGGCCTTTCATCTGTTGCAATCCTATCATATATATAAGCATGCACTGTAAATAAAAGAATGAATTAAAAAAATAGAGCAAATTAAAAAAGACAAATAAGTAAAGATAATGACTCTGTGGGAATTAACCAACAGCCCTCGGCCGTATGGATCCAGTAGCCACCGTCCCTGCTAGTCCTTTCTTCGAAGTTACATTGATGGAGTGAAAATAATTTATCATATCACTGCAGTGATTTGTTATGCAGCCTGAACGTAAAAACCGAAATCGTGTGAAATTTAGGAATCTAAAACAAAGGCAACCGTCAGAGATGACAACATCGTTTCGAATTAAACAACAGGTAAGATGTGTTGATTTAATTTTCCCTTGATACGAAAATTTCACATTTGGTTAACTTTCAAAATATCAATTATATATGTTATGAAATAAATTCAGTACTAATGAACTTGATGATGGGAATATTAGTAAATTGGTTGGCAGATTAAACTCTTGATGTCGGATATTATTATAACACTTTTCACGTAACACGAACTTGGGAGAACGGGACGAAACTAGAGAACACATATGTATAATATATGATAGAAATACACCGTAGGGCGTCTAAAGTGGCGGAATAATAACAACACAAATGTGGAAATACACGAGCAAAAACGTAGTAGTAGTGTCATTACTTATTTCGTTCTAATATTTTTTTAACAAGCCTATGGCTGTGTAGTACTCCACAGTCCTACTGTCTTCCAATAATCCAAACATCAACATTAACATATCCATTTCAACACAATTTCCCATAATATATACATATATACAGTTATAATAATAAATATATCCTTTATTCTCAAACAGATTACTCAATTATACATTATCACATTTCATATATTCATTTGCATATCAATCAATTCCATAGTATCAATATTGTAGCGTGCTTAGGGTTCGCTGGATTAATTATTTTGGATAAATAAGAGCCGTTAAATCGATTTTGAATTGATATAACACTTTATTAGTCCATTAATCACAACCGTTACTTTTACCGTACACAACGATTTCTTGACTTATCGCTTGGTTCTCACTCGAGACTTATTACTTTCTACTACTTCTTACTTATAACCCATTACTCAATTTTTTTTTTTTTTTTTTTATAAAACGCTGTCTTTATTGACCATTAAAAGTTTAGTTACATAAGTTTACAGCTAACTTAACTAAGTTGTGACAAATTTACTTACAATGTCTAGAACATTTTTCCAAGTAATATTTAATTTGAGGTCTTACGTCTAAGGAGATCTATAAGATACAATTTATTAGTAGGACTCCTGGAAAGGTCATGAAAACCAGGATGGATTGTCAATGTTTACAATAAATATTCTTAAAACTACTTATCTCTATTTAAATCTAGCTTATATCTAAGGTAGTTAAATAAATTCACATATAGTCATTTAGAACAAATTAGCCTTGTCTTAAGCTTAGGTTGAGATTTCGTACTGTACATACCCTAAGGAGGGAAGGGAGCGGCAGAGGGAGGTCTCTCCACCGACTGCTCGTTAAAGGAAAGAACCCGAGAAAAGGGTTGAATGTTTGAGTATTTGAAGTGGTTAAGATCGGTTACCCTGTTATGGTAGATGATTTCGTTCGCATCATTTACTAATCTTCCTGCGTAGAAGAGAGCCTTTAAATGGAGTGCATGAAGATAGGGATTTGATGCATTGTGGCTGGGGAGGCTAAGGGAATTGATGAGAGGGTTTGGATTGGCTGACAGGTTTTCAATGAATCTTATCGACAATTCCAGGAACCTTCTATCCAATCTCTCTAGGCCGACGGAGTGGTATAGCGTAAGGCTTCCTATATATTTGTGGGAGTCGCGCTGTCGACGTAGCCCTGTGATTAGTCTGAAACACTTCCTTTCGAAGATACGAAGTTTTTCCATTTGAGAGGGAGAGATATGGAACCAGATGGGACAAGCGTAAGTAAGTGTGGGCCTGATGATCTGTTTATAAAGTAGAAGTTTGACTTGTTGAGAGAGACCATCTGCCTTCCACATTACTTTCCGACAAAGGTTCAGCTGTATCCCCGCTTTGCGGATGACATTGTTTATGTGAGTCGTGAAAGAGAGATTATTTTCGAAAGTAATGCCCAAGTATTTTAGTGATTTAGATGGTTTTATGAGGGTGTTGCAGAGGTTGAGTTGGATTTTTGAATGGTTACGTACCGTGTTATTGGTACAGTGAACGTTTCTACCTTTAAATACAACCAGTTGAGTTTTGTTGGGGTTTAGGCGGATCTTCCATTTAAGGAAGTAGGAGGAAAGAATTTGGAGGAATTCATTTACGCGGTTTCTGGCAGATAATACGAGCCTGCTGCTGGAGTAGACAAGGGTATCGTCTGCGTAGTTGAGGATTCGAGTATTCGGTGAGAGGGGTTGAGGAATATCAGATGTGTATAGTAAGTATAAGAGGGGGCCCAGAATGGATCCTTGGGGGACTCCTGCTGTTATTGAGTACGTCTGGTAAAGGGTGGAATTTATCTTGACCATGAATTTCCTATTTGATAGGTACGAGTAGAGAAACTTGGAAGTGTGATTGTTGAGACGATACGTGGAATGTAATTTGTACAGAAGACCCGCAGTCCACACGCAGTCGAAAGCCTTGGATATGTCAAGGGAGATACACACAGTGGGGCACTGGTCGTTAAGAGCCATAGTGATGTCGTGAGTAAACTTGAGGAGAGCGTGACATGTTGAGTGCTGTGCACGAAAACCGAATTGAAAATCAGGGAGTAATGAGTTAGTTTCCGCGAAGGAGAGTAGGTAATGGTGAATTTTTAATTCAAGTAATTTGCTTAAATTATTAAGTAGTGAGATGGGTCGAAAATTGGCCGCCATCAGGGATGCGCCTGATTTTTTAATGGGGATGACTATGGCAGTTTTCCAAGACTCCGGTATGTGACCAGCATTTATTATGTGGTTTAGCAGGGTCATGATGTATAGTCGATTTGAAGGGTTGAGGTTTTTGAAAAGCACATGTGGAATTTTGTCCAAGCCGGTTGAGTTTTTATTGCCACGAGAAGATATCATTTGGTTAAATTCCTGCGGTTGCAAAAAGAAGTTTGTATCGGTGGGTTGAGATGCTCTATTGTCATTATTAAATTCAGTTATGAATGGAGTGAATGAGGAGATTAGTTCATGGGATGTATAACGGTTGGCCACTTCCTCAAACTCGGATTTGCCTAGGCTATCATTTTGCCTATGCACTTGGGAGAAGTGTTCCGCTAAATAGTTTGCTATTTCACAATCAGAGTACAGAATATTATTTCTGGGACCAATTAGTCTGTCTATTGAGGTGTGTATTTTTCGTCCTGTAAGGCGATCGATGTTTTTGTAAAGATTACGGTCGGGTCTGATACTATTTAAAGTGGAGATGTAGTTCTGCTCTACGAAAGCATTTAACTGCTGGTTAATGAGGGTAGACAATAATTGAACCTGTACTTTCAGGAGGGGACAAAATCTTCGAAATAGTTTTCGGCGGAGCTTTTTTTTTAATGAGATGAGTTTGAGGGTGAGATATGGAAGTGGTTTACCTACGAAGGAGTGTGGCATCCTTGAAGGGGTATTAGAATACAGGGCTTGCTGTAAGATCCCTTCCATCTTACAAGCTGCTTCTTCAATTTCGTTAGGATCCAAGTTATTCGTATCTGTGATGGGAAGCGTTTGAAACATATCGCCAACGGATTTGTTGACCTTTCTCCAGTTAGTTCTGGAGAAATTATGGACTGGGTTGAGAGTCCATTACTCAATCTGCGTGCGACGTATTTATACCAGTTCCCCACATGTTGCTTCGGTATTTCGTTTCCGTCTGTTCCATAATCTTGAATGTTCTATCATCCATAGTCCCCAGTTTTCCAGTACTCTGTTTTGGACTTTCCCGAATATTCCAGTACTGACTGTCATATGCGTCACACTACCCTCCGCCTAGATTAGTTCGTCCCGAACTAAGTTCACTGATCCCCTGGGTTAACAAAAGTCGCCAGTCGGTCACGATGTACCACTTTCATCTTGGCGTTCGGTCTTCGCTGAATCCTATAGACAACGTCGTTAATTCTTGTGAGAATCTTATACGGTCCTTCCCAATGTTGCTGCAACTTTGGAGACCTTCCTTTTTGCCGATGAGGATTATAAAGCCATACGTTATCGCCTGCATTAAATACGGATGCGTTGGCTCGAACTTGTTTTCATCCTGTCACTGGATACCTTGATTTGCTTTCGAACCAAATGATGAATCTCATCGAGGCGATTTCTCCATTCGGCTACGTAGTCTTCGGTCTTATCTATGGCGTCTGGACGTATTTCGAATCGCAGATCGGCTGGTAATCGTATCTCCCGTCCAAATATAATTCTTGCTGGATAATGGCCCGTCGTATCGTGATTAGCCGATCTATAGCTCATGAGAAAGGTTTGTATATATTTGTCCCAATCTCGTTGGTGATCACTAACGACCTTCGATAAATACTCTTTCATTGTTCGGTTGAACCTTTCGACCACTCCGCCTGACTGTGGATGTAAGGGTGTGGTCCTGGTTTTCCTTACGCCTAGTGCCGCACAGATGCCTTGAGTGATTCGAAGTTTCGGCCCTGATCGGAATGAAGCTCACAGGGGACTCCATATCTGCTGATCCAATTATTGATAAGCTGCTCAATGACGGTTGTTGCTTCTTGGTTTGGAATTGGAAGGACTTCTACCCACTTGCTGAAGTAATCCATGATAACTAACATGTATTTGTTGTTGTCGTTTGTTTTTGGGAATGGTCCTGAGATATCAATCGCAATTCGCTCGAAAGGGGCACCCACGTTGTACTGCTTCATAGCGCTCCTTGGTTTTGCCGTTGGTCCTTTGGTCGCAGTGCAAGTTGTGCACTTCCTACACCAAGACTCGACATCATCTCTCATGTGAAGCCAGTAAAAACGAGATCGTAATTTTGAAAGTGTCTTATTAACTCCCAAATGTCCACCGGAGGCCCCGTCGTGCATTTCTGTTAGAACATCTTTCACTTTTGATGGTGGGACTAGAATCTGCATTCGATAGGATTTTCCGTCCGCGGCTTCCCATTTACGCTCTAGAATTCCATCTTCCACCAGCAAGGAATTCCATTGTGCCCAATATGCCTTAAATGTTCCACTCTTGTCGGAAATATTGTTCCAAGCTGGCCGCTCGTTCTTTTCTTTGTAATCCAGAATTAGCGACATATCTTCATTCTGAACTTGAGCTGCACGTATAGCATCACTTGTCCACCCATCTAGTACTTCTACTTGTACATTTCGCAGGTCGTACGCCTCTTCTTTCTCTTCCGCTCTATGACAATGTTTACAATCTGGCTTACATGGACTTCTTGATAGAGCATCAGCGTTATTATGCACCTTCCCTTGACGGTGGGAAATTTGGAAATCGTACGTTTGAAGTCGTTCGATCCATCGAGCTATTTGTCCTTCCGGATTCTTAAAATTTAGCAACCATTTCAGGGCGGCATGATCCGTCCGAAGGTGGAATCGACGTCCGTGGAGGTATTTATGGAAATTCTTAACGGCTTCTACGACAGCCAGCAGTTCTTTTCTTGTTGCGCAGTAATTTCTCGCTGGCTTAGATAGAACTCGGCTATACTATGCGACAACTCTCTCTTCACCATCGACTTCCTGCGACAACACTGCTCCAATTCCTGTGTTACTTCCATCAGTATCCAATATAAACGGGCGATCCGATCTTGGGAATGCCAATGTTGGAGTGTTACATAACTCGGCCTTCAATGCGTTGAATGCTGCCTCACACTTGTCTGTCCAATTGAATTTCTTGTCTTTACCCGTTAGTTCGTGAAGGGTTTTAGCCACGTTGGCAAAACCTTTAACAAACCGTCGGTAATATGGGGCTAGTCCCATAAAACTTCTTAACTGTTGCTTATCTTCTGGAGTAGGCCACTCTTGGACAGCTGCTATCTTATCAGGATCCGTTTGGACTCTTGCAGATGAAACGATGTGTCCCAGGAATTTTACTCTCCTTTGAAAGAGTTCACATTTCTTCGAATTGAGCTTTAAGTTGGCCTGTCTTAGTCGTTCGAAGACGGAGCGCAGATTATTGATGTGTTCTGGTAAATTTTTTCCGGCAACGATAATATCGTCCAAGTACACAAGACACGTCTTCCATGTAAGTCCCCGTAGAACACTTTCCATTAATCGTTCAAACGTCGCTGGAGCATTACACAATCCAAAAGGCATCACGTTGAATTGATAAAGTCCGTTTCTGGTAGTAAACGCTGTCTTCTCCTTGTCCTCTTCCTTCACTTCCACTTGCCGGTAACCGCTTTTTAGGTCCAATGTTGAAAACCACTGACCTCCAGAAAGGGTATCTAGTGTGTCGTCGATTCGAGGAAGTGGGTAACTGTCTTTCTTCGTAACGTCGTTTAACCGGCGGTAGTCGACACAAAATCTAGTTGTCCCATTCTTCTTCTTGACGAGCACTACCGGCGAAGCCCATGGGCTCGATGATTTCTCAATGACTCCTTGCTCTTCCATATCTCGAATCATGTTGCCTACTTCTGATTGTTTGGCCAACGGTAGTCGACGAGGTGGCTGTCTTATAGGTCTTGACTCACCCGTGTCAATGTGATGTTTAACTATACCGGTACGTCCGAATTTATCATTTCCTGTCACAAAAATATCAGAAAAATCATTCAGCAGTGATTCAACACCTGTCTTTTCTCCGTCTGTTAATCCGATTTTCTGGGGCATCAGCCTATTAACCACAGGGGGTGCACTAGAGGGCTGTTGAATTGAATGGTCCTCTCCCCTTGTCTGAATTGAGCTTATCATTGACACGGGTGCACATTCTGCGATTACCTCTCCTTTTCTTATTACGATCGGCTCCTTGGACGCATTTAGTACTCTGACGGGTACGATGCGCTTCTTCGCGTCGATAAGGGCTTTCCCAACAAGGATGTTCCCCTTACGCTGATTTTGTACAGCTTCGGTGATGTAAAATCGATTGTCACCTGAATCACTCTCGAGACTGGTCCAAATTACCGAGTCCGAACGAGCTGGGATCTCATCTCCTCACGCGCATAACATTTCAGTGTTCGCAATTGTTCGTCCTGCAATGTAATAGCAACCTCCAAGTTACCAATTCGCAATGTTCTTTGCCCGATATCTAGAACAACTTGGTGCTCCTTCATGAAATCCATTCCAAGAATGCATTCGTCCGTAATATTGGCACCCAAAAATTTGTGGGAGATGGAAAAATTGCCTAGCACTATTATGTATTATGCTCTCGACTTCTCCGTAGACTGTAGAACATTCTCCTGTGGCAGTCCTCAAAGCATATCTTCTATTTTTATTAAGGGCAATTTGGCCCACGACATCCGGCCGAATTATGGATCTCGTTGCTCCAGTGTCGATTGTCACTGTTGTCGTCCTTGCATTAACAATCGTAGTTTTAACTAAACTTTGGTTATCCCGTTGGAGTCGTGATACAGTTACGATGCTGGCGCTGCACATTCCACCAGGCGACTTTCGCCCCTTACAGTCTGCCCTTACAAGTTTCCCGAGCTATTGGCCTCAGGTTGTTCCGTTGATAGTCTCCTCTTATGATTAGCGCATGAACAATAATTCTCACTTGATGTTTCATTCATTCGTCGACGTTTCCTACGGTCAACAGAGATGTGGCCGACTTCGCCGCATGTCCAACACTTCATATCAGGTCTCGGGGTTCTCCGTTGTACATGCCCGATTCTTTGGCAGGAACATTCCTGGACGGACGTTTCTCGGACTCTATATGTACTCCTGGTAGCCAGTTTAGCAGTTTCATAAGCCAATGCGAACGCCAGTATTTCATTAGTCGTCTTCTTTCCCGCCAAACGAACGGCCTGTTGCAAGTCCCGATCTTGGAGTGCGTTTATAAATGCATCCATTGCTACCTCGTTTAGGAATTCCTTAGTCATATTTGAATAAGACAAGTTTGCCAATCGCTCAATGTCTGCCTGCAACTGTTGAAGATTTTCTCCAGGTTTCTGCGTTCTGCTCCGCAGTTGCATGCGGTAGACCTGCTGCAAGTGGTTGTCTCCATACCTAGCTTCAAGGCCGTCTCTTACCGCTTGGAAATCTGTTTGCTTCTCTGCTGGTATGGTTTGTAGCAATTCTGCAGCCGCCCCGCGGAGTGACAAGATTAGTGATGTTGACTTTTGCTCATCCAACCACCTATTATAATTGGCCGCGGCGTCAAACTGACGTATAAATACAGAGAAGGGTCCCGTTCCATCGAAGGTTGGCGGTTGCATCCTTGTATCTTTGTAGTCATGTTGATTGCTAGGCGATGTCTTATTTCTCTCAACACACTCAAGTCTCTTTTCGATTCGTGTTATTTCATCGGTGACTTTCTTGAATTCAGCTTCGTTTTTTAGATCTAGGTTTTCTACTTCGTTTCGAATTTCTTCCTTAAAGTGTTGAAAATTACATTTCATCCACTGCGTTTGGGCATCCAACTTTGCATTAACATCTCTAGCTTGCGCGTCCAGTTTTTTATTAATATCTGTAGCTTGTGCGTCCAATTTTATCATCATTACCCTGAGCATCTCCGAAATGTCCAACTGTGGCGAGCTCTTCTCCGTTACATCATTGGCACCACCTTGACTCGGTGTTTCTTCTCCATCCGGACAGTCTGGCGCAATCGCAAAAACATATGTGTCAACATCAATACCCTCTTCCTCCATTGCTGCTTGTAGGCGCTGTCGGCGAATTTGCTTCTGTCCTCTGCTATCCAGATTCCGGTCCTCTAGTTCCTTCTTTAACTCAGGAACGCGAAGATCCTCCAAATGTCGATCTGACATAGTCACAACACACTTTCACAGACTTATTCACTTAAACAATAATTAATCCCACTTCTGACACCAATTGTAGCGAGCTTAGGGTTCGCTGGATTAATTATTTTGAATAAATAAGAGCCGTTACATCGATTTTGAATTGATATAACACTTTATTAGTCCGTTAATCACAACCGTTACTTTTACCGTACACAACGATTTCTTGACTTATCGCTTGGTTCTCACTCGAGACTTATTACTTTCTACTACTTCTTACTTATAACCCATTACTCAATCTGCGTGCGACGTATTTATACCAGTTCCCCACATGCTGCTTCGGTATTTCGTTTCCGTCCGTTCCATAATCTTGAATGTTCTATCATCCATAGTCCCCAGTTTTCCAGTACTTTGTTTTGGACTTTCCCGAATATTCCAGTACTGACTGTCATATGCGTCACAATATATTTGCATATTGAGAAAATCCCTTTTCATTTTAATACATTTCTTAATAAGTAATAAATAACAATTAAATTCAATCAATATCCATAATTCAATATCCATATATCCATTACATTAGAAATACATTTTAAACCCTTAACTTCAAATATCTACACAATATGCACATACAAAATCAATTTGAAACTATCCTTTACATAACAACATTTCACACAATTTCCGTTAGCCAAAATACATAAGCAGTTGCGATAGTTTGGAATAGTTTTCTGTTAACAAGACGTAACTAGGGGTAACAGATTGATTTCGTTCATACGAAATTAAAAATGTAAGAACAGAAAGAATTCGACTTCCAACGAGGAAGGTCGCGTATTATTGTATTGAAAGTTTTGTTTTGAAAAGAGAAATAAAGAAAAAATAAAATAAACACAGACGTGTGCGGACATCTAATGTAATAGAAATAAAATAAAAGTTTTTGATTCAAAAAGTTAAAATTTAGAAAAAAGACTTTCCACGCTCTTCCCTCGGTCGCGTCGAGGAAGCACGGCGTTTGGAACGTAACAGCTGCACGTTTTACAGTCAGATATTGGAAAGAAAAAATATTTTCTTGCTACTGAAACATTATTTAAAAAACAAAACAAAAATTGTTTAGGATAAACATTTGTTTAATTGAATGAAAGACGCGATTGAAAAACTTTAATTACATTGAAAAAAAAGAACAATAAATAAATATAAATAATAAATCATAAATTTAATAGAAAGGCAAGCTAAATAAACTCAATGTTTGTTATCGCAAAAGCGTTATATAATTGATGGATTAGAGGATTAACCGATTTATAAAGCTTTTGTTAAATTTAATTGAAAGCTTACGAATTCGGTCGGAAATTAATTTTCTGATTCACAAAACGGAACCCCTGGTAAGTCGGATGTGTAGACCTTGTACAAGCAAAGGCTATGAACGGATTCCTGTGGCAACCTATAGCTGTAATAACTTAAACTAAAGACACCAGTTAATATGAACTTGAAAACTTCTACCAGACAAGAAGCCTTGAACTATTTTACACAAATACGTTGGAGAATTAAATTTTATCATTGTTTCGTAGCGATATTAGCCAAAAAAAAAAAAAACAAGTTAATGTTATTAGTTAATTTTCTTCTGAAATAAATTATATAATAGAACAATGTGTATCACCTGCCAATTTTGAAAAATTTTTAACACGGGCACTCTCCAAGCAATTTTATAGCTACTATGACAGTGTAAGTCTCACTTCTTTCTTAACTCAAGCAAGTTTAGATGTTCTTCGAATGCTGATACCCAGCGGTTGCAGCAGCGGAGCCTAGTCGCTAGAAAAACGGTGACTACCATGGCTTCGAAGAGGAATTATTCAGCCGGCAAATGTCCCAATTGAAACACCATTTCACTGCTCTTTCCGTTGCCTGAGGGCACACTTCGTGTTTCATCCAGCGGACGGTTGGCACGTAAAGCTCAGCCCAGACTGCAATCCTGACACAGCCCGCTCTCCATTGCATACTATCAGGTGCTGATATATGAATACGTCTTCAGCAAGTATGAATTGTGTTGATTGTGTTTCACTCCTACCAATCAAAGCCCGCTGAAGTGCGGGCCAGCAGGAGGGTTGAAATGCCTAGTGAACTTATTCACCTGAAGTTGCGTCGTGATGTTGTCTGTCAATTTTTGTCTTAATGTAATTGCTCGTGTCCCATGATCCTTGCTGCTCCTTGAAAATAAGTTCCGCATTCGCTGTAAAGATCTGTGCACATCCCACGACGGGCCGTAAATCGCTTGAAGGCAGCCAGAAAACCACCTGTGCTGTAATCACTCACAAACTCTATGTGAACAGCCTTCGTGCAGAAACAAACAAAAGTCGCAATGTACGCTTTGGTCACCCTACTACAACGACCCTTCCAGGCTTTTTGCTGCACAGGACCCGCGTAACCCACTCCAGCTCTTTGGAGGGGCGACCTTGGTTTACTTTACCCGCCGGTAAGTTTCCCATCCTTTGTTGCATCTGAGTCGCTCTATGTCTGTAGCACTTGAGGCAGTGGTTGTTTGAAGAACGTGATTGATTTCACTCTGACTGAGTTCGAGTTTCCAGCCGCTTGGAGTTGTGCAAGCTGGAAAGAACGATTAGACTGCCTGCAACTGAAATTAAATTTGATGAGCGGTCAAAGGCGGGTAGAGAAATGTGGGAATAGGTGACAGCGGCAACGTTCAAAGATGATCAGGTAGGTTGTCCCCACGTCGCGGCCTCGAAGATATTTTCGGAATGCACTGTGTTGAGTGTAAATTGCTGGCCACCAACGAGTTGAGGAACATCGATTGTTCTCACCATGTTCGATCCCTGAAAGGGCCAGTCGAGTCGCTGTTGTCGATACCTGACAGGGCACGAGGAAGGAGCGAGGTCGAATGTCCCACCGAGTTTGCAACCTGGCAGGGTCAGGAATGCACTTGAGATCGAACTTCCCAGGGTAATCGGAGAAGGTATTCACACTCGAGACTGTGACGGGAAGCGTCCACCCACTCGCGGTGGGGGGGCTGGGAGTTACTTGAATTACAGACGAAAGGAAAGGAATCGCGAGAGGATGGGCAACCTATGACACCACGAAAACAGGAACCAAGAGCCTCACAGGCTTCTGCTTCTGTCACTTCTATTCCTAGTGCTGGCTTACCTTATTTGTTCACGTGAAGACAATAGACGACACGAAGAGATCACGTATAGTTGCAGTGTAGTGCATGACCAATTACCCACGGCTCGGGAAGACAAGTCCAATATGGGGAGAACTCGATCGATGGTAGATTGGTCCCGACAATTGACCAATGGTGCATTGTTAAAATGATGACGTTAGTGATGCCGATGAAGGAGCAACCACTCCATGTGGTTGTTGCAGATGTTGTCCTATTGTGACAACACGATGATCGCACAATATCTTTTGGGCTAACGAGGGGTGGGTGGTGTAGGGAGGGTACTTCACTGGAACGATTGCCGCAATTTGTATTCGATGGGTCACTGGCAACGAGCAATCCTTCATAGCGTCCCCGAAGACGAAACATGTCGGATATGGATTTGATCCTGAGGAAAATCTCTGCTACTAGAGGAGAACTGCTTCGTCACAATTTCTCATTTCTGTTCCCGGATAGTGCCGTTCAGAGTGACAAACGGCGTGTTACAACAATCCAAGCATTCCAAAGAATTCAACTGCACAATGAGAACATAAACTGTTATCCCCGCCGAAAGAAGAACTATATTCTGCACAGATTCTGGATCAAGGCCGTGCACAATGTCTTCAACGATCCGTATATTAGTCATGCAGGTCGGACGTACGCAAACACTGATTTGCACTTATTTTAATGGAAGTTGTGAAACCACTCGCTCCCATGACTAATAACTGACTGATATTCATACAAGACTAAACTGAACGGTAAAGTTCACCAAACAGTTTCACACAAAACTAACACCGAACCGAACCGCACCCTTCACCAAAACAGAATTCAACTCAACTCGAGGATTGGATCGCGCCCGAGAACTAGTCACACAGGCGAAGACACAACAAAACACACAGCTCAATGAAGCAACCCCCATGCGACAAGCAAATCATAATGGCCTGGCCGCAAGGAGCTACGCACAACTCATACACACGATCCTCCATCAGATCCTCAGAGAAACAACCCCGACACCTGCGACGAGTGTTTTTTTTTTTTATTATTTTTTTTTTTTATAGATATCATTTTTTATTTCTTCCTATTATTATAATTTACTTACTTGCTAGACAAAAATGATTAAACTCTAGCTTATGTTATCTTCTTTTTTAACTTACTGGTCCCTTGCGGAGTCTCTAAGTTACATTCATACGTTTAAAGCATGAAAATTTGTCTTTCGACATTATGGTTATTTTGTTTACATGAATTTTTAGGGAACTTAATTGGATACAAAGAAATTGAAGAAAAAAAAAAACTTTGTTTTTGTTATTGTTTTTACCTTATATCTAACTTAAATACTAAACTATCTATAGATTTTTTTTTTTTTACACTTAACTCTATTCTAAACCTAACATCTAATTTTCGAAATGCTAAATCTATGTAACTTTTCCGTTGTTTGTCGGGTTTTCTTTTTTTTTTTTAATTATTATTATTACTATTGCTTTAGTTTTATAAGGAAACAGGTTTTTAATTGCCACTCAGCCACCAAAATCTCTGGTGTTGCTTATTCGTGTCTTTTCGGTTTTTCTGTGCTACTGCCGTACTGAACTACAGGCTCTCTTCATTAGTGTGCGCAACCTCTCGATTATAACATATTCGTTTATCTATACCCGACCGACGCACGTGGTAAATCAACGGTATAGCGGATTCATTTTGTATGAGGTCGTTCATGTCAAGACTAAGGAATGCTTCTGGTGGAATAAAGCCATTCCGACGTACCCCCTCATAATACACATTGTTTGGGTAATATGCACCAAAAATCAAATCGTTCTGTGAGCTCCTTGATCGCGCAATATGCCCTCGGATCAGCTTGATCATAAAGTTATCCACTCTGTTTATATTGGCCCCACTGTACAACGCTTCATTGGGATAATATTTTTTGTGATCGGATTCAGGAGTCCGATGTAAGTTAAGACACGTCCTGAGGCATTTCCTCTTAAAAATCCGAATCTTTTCCATTAAGCTAGGTCCCACATTAAACCACACTGGGCATCCATATATGACCATCGGTCTGATGAGAGCCATGTAGCATATAACTTTAACTCTGCTGTCAAGTTGACTACTATGAAACAGTCTTCTTGTCATAGCGTAAGCTTTCTTTGCCCTGACCAGGGCAGCTTCCACATGTTTGTTAAAATATAGATACTGATCCAACCAGATGCCTAAGCATTTGACTACAGTTTTCGTTTCCAGTGTTTGTTGGTGTGGTCGCATAATAGCTAGCTTTCGCCAGTTTTTCCTGGTGTCTCTGGTAGCTTCAGCCAGTGGTGTTCTAAAGAGGATGGTTTCACACTTCTGGATATTGATTTTGAGTTTCCAGTTGTCGCAGTATCGGTGAACATCATTGAAATCCCCTTGTAATAATCCGTTAAGGGTTTTCAATTCTTGGAGCTGTTCTATATATTTCCAGATCGTCTGCATACGCAATAGCCTGATGAAGATACCTTACCAGGTCGCTAGTGTAAATATTAAAAAGGATCGGAGATAACACCGCTCCCTGTTGCAGACCGTTTTCTATATTGTAAGTAATGTTGGAGGTCACATTGCCACTTTTGACGACGAATTTCCTTTCATTCAACATGTCGTATAGTATATACAGTAGTGGTTTATAAATGCCTAGTCTCATTAGCTTGTAGTATAACCCTTCTAGCCAAACGGTGTCGAAGACCCTCTCCAAGTCAATCAAACAGGCACCTGTGCACTGTTTCAGATTTTGATTCCACTGAATGTCTGAAACCAGTTTAGCTGCGGCATGTGTGGTTTCATGACCAGCTCTAAATCCAAACTGGTTATTTGGAATAATATTATTGTCCTCAACCCATTTAAGTTTAGAACCTTTTCGAATACTTTACTGATACTCGGTAACAAACCGACCGATCGCAGATTTTTTGGGTTTGTTCTGTCTTTCCCTCTTTTTGGTAACGGTTGGATGATGGCCGTTTTCCAACGTACTGGATAGTGTGCGTTGTTCAGAGCGTTGTTAAACAATACTGCATATATGTCCATTGCGATTGGAGGAAGATGTTTTAGTACGATATTGGGTACTCCATCGATTCCAACTGATTTTTTGTTTCTTAATGATGCAAATACGCCATGGATGTCTTCACTAGTGATCAAAAGGCTGTTGGCACTTTCGACAGTGATCTCGGCGTTTGCCGTATTTTCATTACTGAATTCGATAAAACCATGGTTTTCTGATCGGCACTGTGAAATGTCATTTCGAAGATGATGAAAATTTAGTAAAACTCTATCTTCCAAGCCATGGTTGGGGCGAATTACTTCATTTGTCTTGTACAGTTCTTGAAAGACGGCCCCTACAACATTCACTTTTTCCAAGGGATCTTCAAACACAAAAACTTCGTCATTTAGGATGGCGTTGTTTGTGTCTATGCCTATATTTGTCAGCATTCGTTGGTTTTCGTCAGTTCGTGGTATTTGCAGACACTGAATCTCGTTTTCATTACTCCGTCTAAATATTTTATTAATTTGCGGAAACATACTAGGTTTGTTGGATTTTACCGCCCGAACTTTGTTGTTCCAATACAAATTTGCTGATAGCCTATAGTTGGCTTTTGTCAGCTGTTGGAGATTTTTTAATCTGGACTTCAGTGATATTATCTCCTGGTCGTGCCTATCAATAAATCGTCTATACCGTAGTTTTAGTTGAGACAGAAGTCGATTTTTTTTTTTCTGTGGAGTGCATTGATTGTGGCGTTTCGGTACATGTTCATGTTGTCCGTAGGTGTGGTTTTTGGTATTGTTTTGTCCATAGTTTGTTTTATGGTTTCGTCCATTTTTTGTATGTATTTGTCGATATCATCGTTGGATATGTTTCTGTTGGTAGGAGGGTTAATATCTTTTAAGCGAATTTCTCACGAGGTTCTCGTGAAACGCGTCCATCGCATACCCCCATAGTTATAGGGTTGCGGTATCATACATTCACCGAGTTCCACAACTTCGCTTGGTCCTTTTATCACGATTGATAATGCACAATGATCGCTGTCATAGTCAATTGTGCGTAGGCAGTTTATATTTTGTCTGTTAGTATGTGTATGTTTAAGTCGTGTGTCAATAAGCATAATATCTAGGAACGAGCCGCCTCTGGGGAAAGAAGGATATTCTGTAGCTAGCAGGTCAACTTTATATTCAATGTGATGTTGATCTAGCCAACTAGCTAGTTGATTTCCTCTCGTGTTGGATATGCTATTTCCCCAATTTGGGTGTTTAGCATTCAAATCGCCACCCACGATGTAATAGTTCCCTTCCGAGTAAAGTTGTAAGCATTGGAAAAGAGTCTCTAGCTCCACTATAAATTGATTTTGTTGATGTGCTTCTGGTGCGTAGGCAGATATCACATACATCCCCCTACCTTGTCGGAGGGGTATGCGGATAATGCACGCTTCAAGCACCTGAAATCTGCGAATCTCACCACTATATATTACCTTATGTTGAAGTTGTTTTTTAATAAAGATTGCCACCCCTCCTCCTTGTGTGGAGTTGGGTCGGTCTCTTCGTATAATGTCGTAGTTTGTGTGACATAGTTTATGCCTCTGATTCAGCTTAGTTTCGCTAGCCAGAAACACGTCAGGACTTTCGTCTTGCAACAGTTTAAAGAGAGTGGCTCTTCTCTCGATTCTGATAAGTGAATTTACACTCACGACTAAAGCTTTAATTGTGCTTTCTGTTGGGGGGTTTATATTGACGGCTGGCTAGACAACTGCGAATAGACCCAGTCTAGTCTAGTGTCCTGGTCCTTTATTTGTTTTTGCATTTGTGTCACCTGCGTCTGTATAGCGAGCAAGGTTGTGAGCACATCTGCTAGTGTTACTGTTTCTGGAGGCACAGTATGTTGCGGCGGTACTCGTGTGGTGGGTTGTGGCGTGTTTCTCCTGCCAGCTGTTACTTGAGCATACGAGAACTGGGGTGTTACATTTAGTGCTGGTCGGCCTTGAACTATCGGGCGTTCTGATTTTCGTTGCTGTGAAAACTTTTTTTCCTGTAGTTCGCGGAACTTAGGACAGCCTCGATAATTAGCGGGGTGTCCCTCACTCTTACAAACTGCACACTTTAGAAGAGATCTGTTGTCTACCCCTTCTTTACCTAACGTGCATTGTTCTGCGCTGTGGTCCTGTCCGCATCTTACGCATCGATACTGCATTTCGCAGTTTGCTGCTGAGTGCCCGAACCTTTGGCAGCGAAGATTGGATTATATCTCTGCTTTTTTTCAATTTGTCCCATGTGACAATTTGATGGTTCAGGATAGCGATTTTCCTAAGTCCACCAATTTCGCTCCCAGGGCCCAGCTGCACCAGGAAGAATGGTAATTTTCTATTCTCCCGTCTAGCCCTAGCTGTATTGAAAGGTTTTACTGCGATAAACTCAATATCATTACAGTTAAGCTCTCGCAGCGTTTGTAATAGAACTTCTGGTTCTGTTTCAGGGTCAACGCCTTTTAGTAGAACCGTTATATTCTTTATTTCTTTCGGGGTGTACGTGTAAAATTCCGCGGTGGCCCGTTTTAGCACATTTTTCATTTTTTCGAAATCCTTAACCGAATTTGTCTGTATGGCCAACCTGTTCCCTGTCAGTCTTTTAATTGAAAAATCTTCCCCAATAGAAAGCTTACATAGACTTACCAGTTCGTTACAGTCCATATCTGTAATGTTGATGGGTGGCATCTTCGTTTTCCTTTTTGCTGCATGTTGCTCTTGTTGTGGTTGTTGTTGCGTCATCTGTTGTGGTGGACATTCTTTTTGTTGGCTTGGCTTCTGTTGTGCACATTGTTGCTGATTCTGCTGTTGTTTCGCTATTAGCTGCTCCTTTTCAGCAAATTCCTTTTTCCTGCGACGCTTCTCTGCTAATTGCGCCCTTGCTCGGGCTAGCCTTGTTTCAAGATCGCTGATTTCATCTTCTTCGTCCTCAGTGTCGGTAGTCGCTAAACATGCAAACATGTTATTGGTGAGATGGCCGTCATTATATGGAACCGGGGGGAATAGATTGTCCTCTTCCATTTTGTGCGCCTTTTCGAGCAAGTCTGCTATTGCCTCGTTTGACTTGTTTATTTTTGTTGCAGCTCGTGTTAGTGGGGAGCTCGCCGGGCGTTTTATTAACGCGGACTTCGGTTTTAATTTTTTAATATTTTGTTTTTTGTCTGCCATTCTGCATGCTGAGGGTCAGTACACCGAGCTTGTTGCATCCAAGATAGCAGGCCAGTCTCTGTTGTAAACCAGTTATTAGGTTGGCTTCACTTTGTAATTTCACTATATATTTTAGTTCCTTTTGTTTCTTTTTTATTTATATTTATTGTTTTTATTTTGTTTTTCTCTTACTTCAATTTTTTTTTTCGCTAAACATGTGCTCACATACACTCTCACAGTTGATTAGTATTAAACGGTGTTTGTTTTGACTGTCAAACCACGTGGCTTCGTTCTCTTTTATTTGTTTATATTTATGTATAATAACTTTGTTTTGACTGTTCTTGTCACTAGAATTGATTTATTTATAAATAGTCTCATTATTTCAAATTTCACTCGCGACTCATAAAAGTAACTTTTACATTTATCTCGATCGGCGAATTGAAAACACGTCCGCACTCGGTCAGTGTGTATCGTTGTGTCTGCGACGAGTGTTGCTGGATCCTGATTCCAAATTATGAGACGTACAATGTACAACAAAGCCAAATGAAACCAAATAAACTAGCACATGGCAAGAATAAAGCAGCCAGATAAACAACGAAAGGCATTTTATTATATTGCCGATCAAAGGGGCTGGTGAGCCGCAAGAGCGCTCTGGATGTACATCGGTCGCTTTATTCTGCATATATGAGGTCCCTTTTGGCCGTACATTCAACAGTGGTAAATCCAGCTCTTAAACGTCGATTTCACGTTGATGATCCAAAATTCTCCTCGAAGCACCGCCATTATTAACTGCTGGACGCCAAGAAGCGTTTTTATGTGAACGTCATGAATTATTAGTTTGGTTAAGGCACTGCGCGCTGGCAATATAATAATCCTGGTTTTCTGACCTTTTCCAGGAAGCTCTACCCATAACCAATATATAACTTTTATCATATTGTTTGAAAAATGTACTAGTAAGTATATGTAAACAATTATAGCTAAGGTATCATAAGTTATCTGTATTGCTTATTGTAAAAAATTATTTATGGTCAATAAATACAGAAATGTAAAAAAAAAAAAAAAAAAAAAAGGCAATATAATAGGATGACGCTGTGAAAATGGCAGATCCGCATTTTCCAATCGACCTCCAACACGCATCATCCCTTGTTCGTCAATGATGGGAGACAGCCTTGCCAAATTACGGCCCTTCGAGACAGTGTTCCCATTCGATATCCTTTTGATGTCCTCGGCAAAGAACTCTTTCTGTGTGATCGCTATGCGTCTCATGCGGGCTGATGAGATCTCGTCCACCGCAATTGGTCCAGTAAAAGGCGACGATCTGCCTAATAAGTATTTGTTAATGAATCTAATGCAGAGTATTTATTCAATAGATCATCGTTTTGGATGTCGCAACATGATGGCAAACGATGTAATTTTTTGACTTTGGGTCTTGAAAGGAATTACTTTCAAAGTCAGTCATACGAATTGTCTTCAATGGATACGTGCCCTCATCGAACGTTTGCAACATCTCTGGTCTGTGTCACCACTGGTGCTGCACGGGTAAATTCTTTGGGGAGATTCCCCTAGAGGCCACATCTGTGGGATTGTCCCCGGAAGCAATGTAGTTCCAGTGGCTCGAATTCATCAGCTCCTGAATCTCGGCAACTCTATTCGACACACAGGTAGTCTGTGATTATAGTGCTGACTTGATCCATGCCAGCGTGATTTGAGAATCGCACCAGGGATATATCCTTGCCCCTTTAAGGTTCATAGTTTCCATCGTGCGCGCCAACAGTTTTGCCAGCAGAACTGCGAGTCTCTTTCGTTATCCCGTAGTTTTGTCTTTCTAGTTATGTGCCACGAGGACACAGGTTCACTAAACTTCCTGTAATTGTTCGGGCCGAACGCCAACCCTGTCTATCGGCCGTCCCGCGACTAGTGCCACGGTGTTTATTATTGCAAATGAAACGCGAGATTACAGTTGATTCACTTTATTTTTATTAACGAAAGTTCCAACACAATTCAAAGGTAAGTAAACTAAAGTCTAAACTCAATACACTAGTTAGTAAAACTTAAAATGTAACAACTCCAGGTTCGAAAAACACTTTTACTATATACAAATATAATGACAGCTTAGTTCACTAGTGGATTACAATGGGAAGTTTAACAACTCCAGGTTCGAAACGCTATTGATATTTTAACGTCCCCCCGAGAACTTTACGCTTGCTCACCGTACTCCTTGAGGCGGAAACTCAATACTATGCACTATCGTTATACCCCGTGTAACGACCGTACGCGGCGGAAGGCAAATCTCGACTCTCGTGCTTGTACAGAGAAAACGAATTAATTTACCTCCACCGTTCAGCGACCAATAGAAGATATTCTACACACTGGTCCCAGTAAGGGGGTGAAACACACACGATGACTACTTCAATTGCTCATGCTGTGTGTTCATGAGTCTGCGAACTGTGGATCAACCAATTCAATAGGGGGAAACACCATAAGCATGATTTACAGCTGGGCAAAATTCATGTCGACAGCGGTTTGGATGTTTATACGATCGGCAACTGCGTACAGCATCTACGCCGATCGTGCACACATCGCTGGCGTCTCAAAGCGTCGATCTGTCGTGTGTGTATTTACATTATGCAGCACTCGATTCCCTTTGGTAGCCAATGGTGAGCTACGCTGTGCCTGTCGTTAAAACGGGATAAAACAAGGTGAACATGCCATGTACGTGTGCGGCGTAATTCGATGGTAGATAATAGCATTGATAACGTTCGAGTTTTATGTCGGTTGCTTGGTGCTGCAACCGATTTGCTCTTCAAGCACATGATGCGACTTGGGGTATTTGCTGTTGGTATACCCTGGTGACGGTGCTTGTGCGTTGCACCGAAGTTGGTAGCCGATGTTGAATTTATTATTGCATGTTATAATGCTTAAACAATTGAATTCTCGGCAATGTGCGCCGACTGCGTTCCCTGGTGTGCGTTGCATGTTAGGTAATCCGTTTCTCGAATTAATGTTATGCTACGCACTGGTGAACGATTCTTCGTTTAGGGTAAATGTTTTCTTTTGGGCTGGCGCCCCGTAGAGATGCCGCAAATGCCTACGCGAGGTTTCTAGGTTGTTGGTGAAGAAGGCCCTGTTGTACCTGCCAGCGGTAAGCAGTGGCGTTAAGTGGAAATGCCACAGAACCGCATCACATAACTCCAAGTGCACCAATGATATACTTTTTAACGGTGCGACTCTAGTTTTAGAAAGAACTAGATTTGTTCTTATGGAGTCTCTGTTGATGGCGCGAACATACATTGCTGCACCATATGGTCTTTCGGAAGCATGACAGAACCCATGCAGTTCGAGGCCCGTGTCGCGAATGACGTTAAGCCATCGGGGAATCTCGAGCATATCGACAGCATCCAATCCACCCTTGAGTGCATGCCATGCCAATAATGTTCATTCCGGAAGTACACTGGCCCAGTCTTGTTTCAATTTCCATATTTCCTGCATCAGTATCTTGCTGGCTATGACACAAGGAGATATCCATCCTATGGGATCATACAAGCGAACGATTTCGGATAGGATTGTTCGTTTCGTTGTCTTCCTTTCATCGGGAGTATTTATTCTGAATAAAAAATCCTTTACTGGGAGCCATTGTATGCCCAGATCCCGAGAAAGGTTGGCACAAGGCTAATAACCTTGCCCGGAAAAACAAATTATTATGGACAATTTAACAAGTCTCGGATATGGACCGGATACCGGTGGAGAGAGTTGCTAAATAAGTTCAAGACCGGATCCCGGTTGTAGTGCCGACGATGATGATGAGGATTGTTCCAAGGGCCTAAAACAATGTTTCTTTCGTCAAACAAATGGGGGAGTTGCATCTTTCTGTCTTCGCCTGGAATGGCCGCCAACAACGTTTCGCTATTGCTTGCCCATTTCCTGAGAGGGAAGCCACCACAACTCAACATTTAAAAAAGCTGATGTTGCATTTCCAAGGCCTCCTCTATTGAGTTGGCTTCATGGATCACGTTCACCACATAAAAGTTCTTTAACGCGATGTTTGATGCAATGGGATAGTCCTCTCGACCGTCCATTGCCAGCTGCTGAAGGGTACGAACCGCCAGATATGGAGCCGAGCCAGTGCCAAAGGTGATTGCGTTAAGAACCGGGCCATGACATCATCCTCAGCTTTCTCCCTCTACAAGATTAATTGGTATTCAGAGTCCTGGGGAACGATCCATATTTGACGATACATTTGATTAATATCTGCTACAAATCCTATCATGTACTTTCGAAACCGAGCGATGTGTTCAACGGTATCATCCTGCAACCGCGGACCCACCAACAAATGATCGTTCAGAGACGTTCCGTCTGAAGTCTTGCATGAAGCACCAAAAACGATGCGAAGCTTTATGGTAGAACTTGTGGGACTTTTCAGGGCCCGAAGAGCCATGCATCGCTCGATCCCCACCATTTCCAGCAATGCGACTTACCTTGAAGTCGAATCTTCAGTAAGATTATACAACCTTGCTACGGCCTTAACCGCCAACCAATTCGCTGGAATTAATTCGGTTATCCCAAAGGATAACCGACATAAATACCTTATAGGCAGCTTACCTTTCTTTGGGGGTTTTTCCAAACCCCTTCTCCACGATCATTCCTGAAAACATTAAGTCCACGGCAAGGATTATCACCTAGCCGTGGCATCAAAAATTTCACCCTCGGACATGCATTGCACCCAGTGCATCACGTCCCTATTACCTTATGCTACCCACGTCATGCCATGAAAACAAAATCAACACAGAGTTCCTAATGTGCTCGTTTTGTTTGTCCATGTCACCTATAAGCGTGCGGCTACCAAGTCTCACCAGTTTGCCACCGTCGACAAGGTTTCGGCCGACGCAAAGCAAACATTTCCCGCATTTTCAGCAATAGTTGGTTTTCCATTATCGGTTTCCACCGATCATGGACCGCAAACAAGCAACGAATTGGATGTGGCCATCAAGTGTTTACTTTTAACAACTGGCAACGGCCGCACCCTATATTCGTTTGCAATACCTAAACGTCGCATCCATATCTTCCAGATTGTTTATGGTACATCGGAATTTTCTATTAACGGCCGCCAACCGTCCGCGAACCTGGAAAATTGCATGACCATCAACCGAATGTTGATTTATGGCCTCTCCTCGGGCGAGCAGATCTTCGGTATGTTTTTCACACCAGAAGGGTCTGTTGCCGGCAAGCATTACACGATCGATTGTGTACACAGCCGCAGACCCATGCAACGTTGGCGAACGCAAACAATGCATTCCCATTACCCGATCATGGAAATAGCGTCTCTGTTGACATAAGATCGTAGAGACCTATCCCTTCGCTTAATGATCATTACGATGAGATGCAATAACGACGCCCGCATCTATCTATGTTCACCGGACGATCGTACGTGACGCATACACATACATGCAAAACGTACGCCATATTTTCCAATCCAATCACGATTGACTGCCTCGAGTTCATCGTGTAGCTCCTCCCCTTATCGAGGCGATCCTTGCGATATCATTCTGATGGTGGCGAACGGAAACCAGTCAGATTTTACTACCAAGCAGTACGGAGTCTAAGTGAGTCGTGAGGTCATCAATTCGTTCGAAAACTTTTCCTGCGCACTGTTAATATGATCTTTAGTGATTCAAGTGTCTAATAACCGATCGTTAGCTGTTCGTGTTCAAAGACGATATACATACGTCACATGATCTTACCTGATTCAAGTGTCTAATAACCTATCGTTAGCTGTTCGTGTTCAAAGACGATATATATACGTCACTCATACTCGTTTCGTGTATTGTAAAAGATATATGTAAAATCAAAACAAAAGGAAACTGTGAGATAGTTTAATTAAATAAAGTGAACTTTAAACAACAAGATATCACCAGCGAGATTTTATTCCTATTGCTTTCTCTTGTGTTTGGTGTTTCGACAGCAGTGACAATGACCAGTGTTTTCTTTATCCGTCGGGGTTTAGGTAATCAGCGCCGTACGTCGGTGCACTATACTTAAAACCCACAAACTTGCTTCTTTTATCACAGAGTGATGTGGGCCGAAGTAGTGTGACCTTGGGAGGGTCCTGAGGTTTATCTCTGTGGTATGCCCTAGCTCCCTGTATTCCCCCAACACTCCTTTATAGTTTTCATAAAATACTGAATTTGATTTGAGCTTTCTTTCCAATTGCAAACATTAATTAATGCTTCTGGAATAACACCAATGAAGGGCGTGTTTCGTCCTTGAATGGAAGATGGACCATATATCTTCCATCAGCCTGTCTCTGATGTGTGCGACAGAAGTGCATTTCACACCTTTCCTCTTCTGGTGACAGCATTTTCCTTCCTTCTTTCTCTTCTAGTTCCCAGAACCTTGTTAAGAGAAAGTCCAGCTTAGAATACTCCGTCCTCATGTGAAGGGATGTTATCGACGATCGGTTATCAAGGATGCCACCGGAGAGTACCCACCCCCATTCGATTCGTAGCGCCAAGGAGGATGTCAAGTTTGCCTGGGCTGTAATATTGTGTTCTACCACATGAAATGTCCGATTTTATAGTAAAAATTTAAAAGCCAATATTATTTTTCCGTAAATTTTTATTCAACAAGCATGGGATCCGTTGGTATCTATGACATTCTTGCATCGTGATACAAGGTCAAATATTCCATTTTCGTAGAAGTGCTGCCTTTTCGAGGTAATGAAATCTTCAAAGGCTTTTGTGACCGTTACTCGGTTGCGGAAAACCTTCTGCCGGCAAAATTAATCCATGGTAGATTGGGGAAAAGATGGTAGTCCATTGGGGAAATGTCAGGAGAGTACGGTGAATGCGGGCAAATTTTAAATCCCAACTGCAACCGTTTTCGCACCGTTACTTGTGAGGTATGCGGTCTAGCATCGTCAGGCAAACGGATCGCGCCGTGCCTATTGACCAACACAGGTTGCTAATCAGCCAATTTGGCATGCAATATGTCGATTTCCTCATAATAATTGATAGCGTTTATCGTTTCTCCTGGTTGAAGATATGAAAAGTGGTCCCTGCGATGCCCACCAAATTGTCACCATAACTTTTTTGGGTGAAGAATCGGCTTGGGGGTGTGTTTTTCACTGCCATCCACTTGAATCCACTTTTCATCACAGGAGACTATCCGGTGCAAAAACCGTTCAATTTTGTTACTTAATCTAAGCGATGCGCGTGGGGGTACCCACTTATGGAGTTTCTTTAACTTTCCTATGAGAGAAAGGTGTCGAGTTATTGTCATTGGGGATTCTCCCGTGCTTTGTGCAATATCCTGCATGGATTTCGTTGGGTCCACATCCAGCGTTGCTCTTTAAACATCGTCGTCAACTAACGTTTCCGGCTTCCCACGTGGCTCATTTTCGAAGCTGAAATCCCCCGAATGGAACTTTCCAAACCAACGTCGTATAGTCCGTTCGTTTACCGCTACATCCTCAAATGTGTGATTAATGTTTTTCATTCCCAATGACGCATTGTGTCCCATTTTAGATTCATAAAGGAAGAGGGTTCGAATTTGAACTGCCGACAGCATGGTAAACAGCTTCTCGAAACAAAAAAAAAACGGTACTTGTAACGAACCCTAAAATTCTCACACGTCAAGCACACGTACCACTTTACTTTATCAAAAAGAAAATTTAAGGTTCTGGCATAGATGTGCACTCAAGAGCTTCTTACTTCCGACTGAGCGAAAATCGGACATTTCATGTGGTGCAACCCAATACGTTGGATCAGCCAGCTCCACATGTTTTAGGTGATTCCAGTTAGAGCAGAAGAGATTCCGCATGGGAAGTACAGCGGCATTTGGGTGAGACGAAGGCATGAACCTGCAATTGAAAGGTTTCGTTGATGTTGCAGAACATCCAAGCTACTACTGTGCAAGACCATGGTCTTAACAGTACTCATGTATGGATCCGAGACGTTGGTGCTCAATAGAGGGCACTCTGAACTCTTAGCCGCGTTCGAGAGGTAGGTCCTAAGGAGAATTGTTGGCCCCGTATGTGAGAGAGGACGATTCCGGTGATGGTTCAATCATGAGTTGTACGCGTTCTGCCTTGAAACTAATATTGTAGGCAAAATCAAGCTCGGTAGGCTCTGGTGGGCGGGACACCTAGCTCGAATGAGCGAAGAGGAGCCTGTGGCGGTTCTACGAACCACACAACCCACTATAGGTTGAGATATCGTCGTTCCACCAACGGAACATACTCACCTATATCCATTACACGTGCCCACAGACACGTTTCCCAAAAGTCCTTACTTCCGCCTGAAACAAAAGTTCACATTCCAAATTCCCTAATATTGAATTCAATTCATCCATCCAATGCATCTATGTTACGACCACAACCACCCATCCCATAAAAATTACCCTTTTGGAGCTAGTCTCCACCACTAACGGCGATACACGCCAAAAACATCCACTTAAAGGATGTGACATAATGCTAAATCAAAGCATTACCCCATACACCTCGTCCCGCATAAATTGATAGCAAGCAAATCGAACTAAACGTTCGATTTGCGCTAATCAATTAAACTCCAAGCAAATTGAACTAAACGTTCAATTTGCTCACATAAAAAGCTGAAAGATAATCATTGAACCAAGGATTCACCCAACAAAAACTCCTAAAAGGCAAATGTGCGGACCAGGTGCCGTCGTCCAGTTTTCGTTCTAACCAAATTAAGTTAGAACAAACGAAAAGGCAATAAAGCAAAATAAACATGCGCCTCGGCACCATTGATCCTCCTTCATGAGTTTCCCACGGGAAAATTTCATTAGGCAAAAGAAAAACAATAGGCGAAATAAACGCGCTATTGATTTTTCTTTGAGTTTAACACACAAAAAAAGGAAAACGAACAACGATAGTGGGATGAGAGTTGTTGTTCGGGCCATTGTTGAAGACGAGGCTGGTTTTGGGATGAAGTCCAAAAAAGGACAGAGAGTTGGTTCGAGTCCCTTGTTCAAGGTGGTCACGGGGTTTTGATTTAAAATAGAGAGTGTTGGTCAAAAGTGAAATAAGCTACTAAACCGTTTAATAATATACAGTTTTGCCAATAAGTATAGTGGAATAATTCTTCAATGTAATATACTAAAACGTCTTAAGAAAATAAAGTTTCACATCGAATAGAGTGTAATGAACGGTAGTGTATGAAACTAAAAAACCTTTTAATAATATAAAGTTTGAAAATAAGTATATTGTAAGGAGGAAAAGATTTTAACAAAATATAATTTTTGAGGATAACTTTAATTAAGTGAAGGACCCTAGCACTAATAAGTACGCTTTAAATAAAAGTTAATTAAATAGAGAAAGAGTGTTTCATTTAAAGTGAGTGATAAAAACATCATTACAAATGGCGCAGCCGGTGAGCGCAAGGAAGCCCGAGACTACCGTCTCATAAGAGCTTGAAAAGCCTTGTGTCGACAAGAACGACAAAGCTCCCACAAAAATAAACATAAATAAATAAAAAGTGACAAAACAAAAGTTCACCCTAAAAAAAAAAAAAATTAACTAGAACTAGGAACAATAAACACACAAGTGAAGTAAAATTAAACACAATTAAAGCACCATAATAAAAAACACAAACGAACCAAATTAAAACAAATATAAATAAAAATAAAAAATTTTATAAAAATACGCGGCAGTTAGAACAGCAGCTGAGAAACAAAGGATCGCATCAACCAACACCAAACGACATAAACAGTTTCAACTGGAGCAACAGATAACATCAACTCCACAAAAAGATAAGTAATGTAAATTTTCCTTTTTCAAAATTTTTTCCTTACCTCAAGAAGTGTAAAAACAAAATTAGACGGAATTAAAACCGTGCCTCTTTATATTAAATAATAAACCTAAAAAGGGAAAAGACCATAGAGTCAAAGCTATAGTTTACTTTTTTTGTCTCTTATAATTAATCACTGGAATACAACATATCTTTATCTTATCATTAAGCTACTTATAATTTACCAAAATTTAACAGCCAAGATTACTCTAAGCTAAATTAATTATAACCTTTACACAAGAGAATTCCATATCATTCTACTATTGTTTCTAAAATCCGTCACTTCTATAATTGTTCATATTGTGTGATCGTATTCTTTGGGAAGTACTTTCACTTCAAGAAATAAGATATATAAAAAGGAATAAAAACCTACAAGTGCTTTTAAAGTCTGTGTCTATATTTGTCCATATATTTCTGGTGTATTAAATAAAGTCATTGTACTATTTGGGAAGTATTTCCACTTCTATAATATTATATATATTTAACAAAACCAATTGTCACCATCTTTGCATCAGTCCTTATATTTGTCCATATTCGCGGTCGTTTAAACTAAAATTGAATCGAATAATTGGGAAGTTATTTTTATTTTAAAGCAACTCCAAAAGAACCTCCAAAAAGAACACCCTTAACCCCTTTTTCCTGCTATATACCCAACCACCCCTACTGTTTATGGAAGGCAAAGAAAATTCAAATTCTAAATACGTCTCACCTAATTCGCCAAGGCGACTCCGAAGCGGAACCGAACGGTTAGGGAAAATAGACAAGGTAAGTAGGAGGAAATTGGACTTCAACGACCCTGACTTAACTCTTACCCCTCTCACGGGACAAACTCCCACATCTCTCAATACATTTATACAATGCCACTCGATTTTAAATATTAAACATTGCAAACACCGACGGAGCAGTGATAGTCCTCGTCACTATAGTATTCCCTATTTTCTTTTTCAGCGGCATTACGGATTTAATTTGTGAATCTTCAGACAGTGATCCTCCCCTTTTCTCTTTTACCCAAATTAAGTCCAGTTATATCTAAAATATGGCTGTAGATTATACAAAGGTAGCGAAGCTGTCAACACAGCTAATTCCCATCTTCTCAGGGGAACATAATCCACATTTAGGTGCCGAACTCCATACATTTTTAGATTGCAGTAGGAGGGCCCTAAATTGTCTTCGAGTAGAAGAACACAATGTGTTCTTGCAGATCTTTCCTACCAGGTTGCGAGGAGAAGCATCTGCATTGTTCGCGTCCATCCCGTTTTCATCCTTTCAGGAAGCCGAAGACTTACTAAGAAAAGTTTATCTGCCAGTATAAAGTTACCAAGATTTGGTCAACAAATTGTTAGCTACTCGACAGAATCCTGCAGAATCGGTCATATTGTTCCAGCTACGGCTGAAGAAAACACTATCGGAGTGTAAGAAAGCGGCGGAACAGAAATATAGTAGCGAGCACGCTGAGGGTGTAAAAGTACAACTGAACGACTTTGCTAGGAATGTATATAAACAAGGGCTGGTAAATCCATACCATCGACAATTTTTATTGTTGATGGGTGAGGTACCTCTTGACATTCTGATGCAAAGGACGTTGGAGTTGGAACAAATTCAGCAGCCTCAGCTGCCATCTAACTTTCCGCAGGATTCGGTAAATCCTCCTTTCCCCATTACATCGGCACCACTCCCACAAACAATACCGAACACTCCAAATGTAGAAAGGTTACCACACATTCAACCTATCAGGCAGGGAACTCCGCAACAGCAAGAATCAATACTACAGGCCGGGCGAGCAATAGCACAAAATGCCTCCATCATCAAAGTAACTTGCAGTTACTGCCACCAAAGGGGGCATACCTACGAGGATTGTGTGAAAAGGAAAAACACACCCTTTTGCGCACACTGTCAGCAAGTAAATCACGATATCCGTGATTGCTGACGATTAAGGGAGGGAAAAAGGATTTTGCATATAAGGCAGATTTGCGACTTCTGTGGTCAACACGGCCACAGTCTAGGATCCTGTCAACGAAAATTGACAAGGAAAGCGCGAGTTCAATGCCAGGCTCCAACAAACTCCCCTCCTTCACGACCAACAAGAAAGAGTAAGTCAAAACACTCCGTGGCAAAAAGAAGCTACCACATTAGAACTCCAGGCTCGCAAATAACCAGCGTTCCAACTGTCCAACTACCATTAGATGTAGGTGTAAATAAAAACACGACTCTAGTAGTGGACACTGGCGCTGAGATCAGTCTGATTACCAAAAGTAGTCTCAAGGAATCAGACGTTAAGATTAATCGGCGAGAAGCTTGCACCTTACAGATGCCGTTTGGAAGTATCCGAACCTTGGGAAGCTGCAAGGTGAACTTCCAACTGAATAATAGGTCCAAACTCCCACGCAAGTTTCAAGTAGTGAGCAGTATGCCCGATCTACCAGAAGACGGACTACTTGGAAACGACTTTCTGTCGAAGAATTGCAATGTGGAAGGCCCCAAACAGTGCATCACATTTCCTCGAACGGAAATGAATCCAACAGTATTTAGTGTGCCGATCAAATTCTCAACGGTTGAGAAAAGGGTACCTGAAAATAAATACTATAAAGGAAAACAAGAGCAAGCCCAAGATAAGTGGCAATCTTTCAGGTTAAATTGTAATTATAAAAAGAGGAACACCAAAGAGTCAAGTGGTAATAACAAATATATTAACCAAATAACTGACACTTCGTCAGCAAATCCATCAAACTCGCTCCCCCGCTCGCAAAATAAGCAAAACAAAAAGTTATTGCAGGAGCCCGAAACACCCGAAAAAATTACGAACCCCAATGAGATTGCAACTTTACTCAGGGTTTATCACAATTCCCCTTCCGGTGGACATCAGAGCATAACCAAATCGTATAATAAAATACGACAAAGGTACTGGTGGCCAGCTATGCTATCCGATATTAGGAGACATAAAAAGCAGTGTGAGGAATGTCGTTCATTAAAGGCGAGCACCTGCTCCGGAAGTGAAACGAAACCACAATCGTTTCATGTGGGAAACAAGGTGTTAATGAAAAACGAAAATTGTAAGGGCAAAATGACATCTATTTGGAAGGGACCCTTCCCAGTCATAGCAATAAAGGGCCCAAGCAATACGGCCATCAAAATAGGCCGAAGATCAGTGGTAGTTCACAATAATAGGTTAAAACCATACTTTTAAAACTCCATCCTTAACAACTCCAACTTCCTGCCCTCTATCAATCCGAAACAATTCCTACCCCCAAGAGGTATTGCAAATTTAAAATATTCGAATTACTTACTCCAAATCAAAAACAATAAATACACACAATAAAATGAAAGAACGATATGGACAAAAATAGACGACGGTAACAAATGTCAAAAAATAAAACATATCATATAAAGATCAAAAAATCATTAATATAATAAATAAATACATATACAGTAAAATAAACAATAACTAAATGTAACCACACTTCAAAAACCATTCATAACATATAAATAAATATACAATATGGTAAGATACAGAGATACATGCAAAAAAATTATATAATATATATGCCAACTATTACGGTTAGAACTAATAAGCAAATAATGTCTGTTATTACAAAACTGCTATTGACACTAATGCTAAATCAAAGCATTACCCCATACACCTCGTCCCGCATAAATTGATAGCAAGCAAATCGAACTAAACGTTCGATTTGCGCTAATCAATTAAACTCCAAGCAAATTGAACTAAACGTTCAATTTGCTCACATAAAAAGCTGAAAGATAATCATTGAACCAAGAATTCACCCAACAAAAACTCCTAAAAGGCAAATGTGCGGACCAGATGCCGTCGTCCAGTTTTCGTTCTAACCAAATTAAGTTAGAACAAACGAAAAGGCAATAAAGCAAAATAAACATGCGCCTCGGCACCATTGATCCTCCTTCATGAGTTTCCCACGGGAAAATTTCATTAGGCAAAAGAAAAACAATAGGCGAAATAAACGCGCTATTGATTTTTCTTTGAGTTTAACACACAAAAAAAGGAAAACGAACAACGATAGTGGGATGAGAGTTGTTGTTCGGGCCATTGTTGAAGACGAGGCTGGTTTTGGGATGAAGTCCAAAAAAGGACAGAGAGTTGGTTCGAGTCCCTTGTTCAAGGTGGTCACGGGGTTTTGATTTAAAATAGAGAGTGTTGGTCAAAAGTGAAATAAGCTACTAAACCGTTTAATAATATACAGTTTTGCCAATAAGTATAGTGGAATAATTCGTCAATGTAATATACTAAAACGTCTTAAGGGAATAAAGTTTCCCATCGAATAGAGTGTAATGAACGATAGTGTATGAAACTACTAAACCGTTTAATAATATAAAGTTTTGCCGATAAGTATAGTGGAATAATTCTTCAATGTAATATACTAAAACGTCTTAAGAAAATAAAGTTTCACATCGAATAGAGTGTAATGAACGGTAGTGTATGAAACTAAAAAACCTTTTAATAATATAAAGTTTGAAAATAAGTATATTGTAAGGAGGAAAAGATTTTAATAAAATATAATTTTTGAGGATGACTTTAATTAAGTGAAGGACCCTAGCACTAATAAGTACGCTTTAAATAAAAGTTAATTAAATAGAGAAAGAGTGTTTCATTTAAAGTGAGTGATAAAAACATCATTACATCTATTCGATTCATCTATTAAACGCATTTTTCTGAAAACAAACTGAATAATCTCCTCATGTAGCTAATAGCAATTAGCATCATAAATTCCTCGCAAGATCGCAAACCGACAAGCGCATGTCCGCAAACAAAGGCCTAGCGATTCACCCGCCGACCAACAATTCTTGCGATCATAAACATCGTAAACGCTTATCCCACACTAGATGTTTATGATTAGGAAATGCGATCTACAAACCAAATCCCACGGTTCGTAAGCCAGATGGGTAACGTAAACAAAGTCCATGATAGGATCAAGAAAGAAGTGGCGGCACGCTTGATCCTTCGAAACAAGATTCCGATAAGAAGTTGGAATCGAAAACCAAAATGGAAATTTTCTCTTGAAGATAAGAGACAGATAGGATGGATAGGAAAATTAAGATAGGGGAGTCGTCTTAGGGAAAATTAAGTCGTCACAGAGAACCCTAATCGAGGAGTTCGGCAAGACCCGGTGATAAAAAAAGAAGTTAACAAGTATACGCGTTGCGAGAAGTCCTTAGTTTTCGTGTCGATCGAGTGTCCGCTTTGTAATTCAGTGTGCAAATTTTTAACGAGAACAGTTCAACGGAACATTAATTCGAAATTTATTTCTGTTAATACGTGCAATTGACTAATAAACAAAATAAGGGCAACAATAGATAAAATTATTCTCCGATCAGTGTAATTGACAAAAAAACAAAAGGAAAACAATAAATAAAAGTTTAAAGCAAGTGCTCCGTGTTTTATTTGTGGCAGTGTCTCTTCGCTTTGTAGTGTTTACCTGTGAACCGTGTTCGGCGGAACACTCTAACTTAAGTCGTCATTGACATTCGAACAGGACAACAACTCCGCCAAAATACCACCTTTCACCCCCTTCATCGTGGAATTCAACGAAAGAAACAAAGCGTCACACCCACTGGATAATACGTCATTCCTAAAAGCAGGCGAATTATCAGAATCTAATAACATCACGCAACAATAACAAGTCGACAGGCTTAGATGGAATTCCAAGCCTTTTTTACAAAAGACTTCTCTCGTCAAATCTAGTCCCCATTCTCATTCCTCTCAATCACATAATTAACGCATCACATTTCCCAGACAACTGGAAAACCACGGTTTTATTTCCTATCAATAAGTCCAGTCCTTCCAACAACCCCAGCAACGATCGTCCGATATCGTTATTGTAACAGCACTATTATCCCAAATTCCTAGTTTGACTTTCGCTCACAACACTTCACCTGTCATGCTCTGTTAAAACTAAGACACGATGTCACAACTAATCTTCAAAACCAAAGACTGACCGTTAGTATTTCTCTCGACATATCTCAGAGCATTCGACTGTGTTCGGATCCCACAACCGCTTTACAAACTGCACTAAATATTTGGATTAAACACCCACACCACCAAACTTCTTGTTTCCTGCATCTCTGATAGAAAATTCATTGTCAAAATAAATTCTTCTCTCTCCAAGTCGTATAATATAACTGCATGGGGTTCCGCAAGGCTCAATTCTTGGATCACTATTATACCTACTTTATACTTCAGACATACCGCAGCCTCAATCACCCAATACCTTAATGTTGAATTAGGCTGATGACACCATAGTCTATGGTCAGTATATAATGAGCACTGTATAAACAACACCAGGCGAATCCACAACAAAATTAGACTCAAACTAAAGAACACCCAGATAAAACCCTCCAAAACTTAGAAATATCTGGGAATAACCTTTTCCAATGACCTTTCATTCTCCACCCGCATTACAAATATTTACGTAAAGCCAAAATACTACTGAATATCTATAGAAGGGTGATGTGGAAACCTAACGGTCTCTCCCACAAAGTCAAACTGCTCATCTATAGACAAATAATCAGACCCACAGTCAAATATGTGTGTTCATTGTGGTATTATATAACACCAGCCCAAATGGAGAAGCTACGCACTTTTGAAAGGAAACGGTTCAGGCTGGTCACTGGCCTAAACCGACAACCCAACTCTAACAAATATTACAATAACAGCTTGCTATATAATTCCGCTGATATTGACCGTCTCGTTAGACGCTTCCTAGAGCCGTCTATCAAATTTATTGAAAACCTCCCAAATAATCCCAACCCCATAATAACATCACTACTACCAACTCCTCTAGATTACAAGACTTGTAGGGAGGAGAAGTATTATGCCGGACATGGGCACACGGTTCACTTCTTCCCCATCAATCACGAAACGTAAGTTCCACCGCAGCAACTGTTCATCAAAGAAGTGATATGTGTTATTTTAACAATTTGACTATAGTTAATTAATATATTTAATATTTTTCACTGAGGTAATTCTAGTACCTAAACCAATGCAATCAGGGATTTTCATATCCAATTGTATTGTAGGGAAAGCGAAGAGTGCCCAAGTAGAGGTACTCAATATCGCAAGCTACCTCCAACCCATAGACCGAATCATGGTGGAGTTACATCCAATGAAGGAATTTTCCACCTTTCCGCTGGAAAATGAGGACAACCGTTCTACGGAATATAATGCGGATAAAAAACCTTCGGAGGGAGAAAACCTCCAGTATATTCGACATCTATTCCCAAAAGAGGAATTACGAACAGATCCAAGATTGACACAATTACACGAGGAACTCCACTTAGGTAAAAACCTAAGTCCTCAAGAGTGTCAATCCATAGTGGAAATATGTGAGGAGTTCAAGGATATTTTCTACCTTAAAGGTGACCTCCTAACATATACCAGTGCAATAACGCATGAGATACCGGTGATACAGGATCAAGCACCGATAAATCAACGAATGTACCGACTGCCTGACCGGTTTTATTATTTTCTCTGCCAAGTAGAATTTGCATAAAGTAGTTTATGCAAATTAACTACTTGGCGAATTGTTCTCCGTTTAGAGGTAAAGAAGGGAAACTAACGAAAGGGGATTAGTGGTTGTTGGGGGGGGCCTGGACTCAAGGTCGGTCCGTAACAGAAGAAACAAAAACAAACTCCGCAACACACCGTCCACAAGGAGTTCAACAGGAGGAAAGTAAATGAAACACTGAAGTTTGTCTCTATAATTGACACGCCCTTTTTATTAAAGGTTCTTACATTTCACAATCATTACTTTTGTTCTAAAACATTATTAAATATTTAGCGTTCTTATACTCCGCGTAAACTTATTGTTAATACGAAATTGGGGTTTTTATAATTTTAGTTGACTACCCACACGACTCCGGGTATTTTAGCTTCCTCGGCGTGCGACGAGGAGCGGGAGATCGCGTGACTATTGTGGTCAGCGGATGAAATTTGACTCCAAGATTCAATTCGCTGGGTAAGGAAATTCTGGGTGCATTCGTTTTCACTGTGGTGATAACCGGATCTCATAAAGGAGATAGTCGTGGTACACATGTATATGTGTACGTCGGTCCATTTCATGAGTCGAAGCCATGCTAACGAATCTGAAACACCAAGAAGGGGCATACTGTACACCCAGGAGATGTGTGTTCGTTTAAACAAACAAATCGAATTTCGTGGGTTGCTAATGGTTTGTGTTTGATTATGCGTCGAGGTCATGGGGGATGGATTCAGGGCAATTACAATACAAAGGGAAAAGCGACCTATGCATCGTTCGACAATGACGGTCAGCTGGATAAATAGCAGCCACTCATTAAATGAAAACTGCGTTTAGGATACCACAAACCGTATGGATTGTATATGGTATCGCCAGGAAGCCTATGGAGGAACAGCGTTCTTTGTTTGCACTTGGTGCGAGTTAGGGAAACTTGCTTCAGCGTCGGTTGTGCTAATTGAATGCTGCTGCTTGGGTATCTTATTGCTGGAAGAAAAAGGTCGCCGGCCAATGTGTAGTTAAGAGATTTATCATACACATGGCGAAGATGAAAAATAGACAGCGCAATGTTTATGGTCCTTGGGGAAGGTTACATAGTATGTAATCCAAATCCTTTGTTATTAGGAATTCGTCTAAGAGAATCTGCCTTGCAACGAAGCTGCCAAATTGGTTTGGAATTCCTGATACGTTGAGCGAGAATCCTTAAGGGGAATTGTATGCGAAGGGATGCATGAAAGGTAAGTTTTCTTTTACAGGAACTTTTAGGTTAAAGACTGATCTATTTAATGCGTGAAGCATTTAAGATGCTAATGCGATTGCATTAGCGAAAGCTTATGCAGACTGGGTTGTAGGGATGGGGGTTCTTCAGGTAGTAGTCAGTTGGGTTTGGCAGAACCGCCACAGGGTCACTACCTGAATTGTCTCCACACCAGAACTCTCTTCACCTCTGGAAGATTGATTAATGACTCCAACGAGGTAGTGTACCATACCACCGATCTGGCACCTAATCTGTTCAAATACTGTAACATACAACTATTCTCCAAGATTCTGCGTTTTAACGAACAACAGGAAAGTCTTACCCCACCGGAGACCACCAACTGACCATATCCCACACCAACCTACCTCCTTAATCATCAATCGCTATATTCTACAATTCACATTACATATTTAACTTATTATAATATTAATTAGGTTAAGCTAGATGAAGTTAGAGGTAAGTTATGTATTCGATTACAGTAAACCTGTTAATATTAAAACTTATAATACTCAAATAGTTATTCATACATTCAGTTATGTTTGAAAAATGTGTAATATATACATGTAAACAATTGCATTCTAGAATTATAAGTTAGCTGCAGAACTTAATGTAAAAATTGATTATTGGTCAAATAAACACAGTATGTTTAAAAAAATATATATATTTTCGACGGTCAGTCTCTAGATTGCCGTCCGTGGTTGAGGACACCAAGCCTTTAAAATAACTTTATTAAATACATTAGAGTGTAAATTACAACATCGGTCAGTCTCTAAATTGGTGTCAAAGCAGTGGACGTCATTCAATTTTCATGAATTAAAATAAAAATACATACAGTACAATACAACAATCATAAATAAATTAATTATAAACAAATAAACTTAAATATATAAAATCTTTAAATCAATTGTTGTATTGGGTCCAGTACATTATCAGACCCCATCCAAACACTTATATACTATACTATATAAAACGACTTTCCATATAGAAAATGTACATTTTGATACTATGGGTTTAAAACTTAAAGGTGTCCGTGTGAAGGTGGTACTGTAGCGTCCTACGAACGCACAATTCCGCCCAGGTAAGGTTCCAAACCTTCAAGGAACTTACTTACCTTATCCATTACACGTGCCCACAGACACGTGTCCCCAAAGCTCTTAATCAGACCTGTAACAAGGGCATAGGAAGCTGAAACAATGTTGAACGCGACATCAAAAAAACAAGGAACTTAACGTTCAAAAACTTTCAGCATCGAGTCAACGCATCCATTCATAGTATGCAAAAACAATTCCAGATTACAGGCCATAAATCTTCCATCCAAAGCATCTGCACGATGTTTACCAGGAATTACATTTTCGGTAGATAAATAACAACGGATGCATACGCTGGCAGCTAAACGCAAGAAAACATATCGCCTATCCGCGACCAAAATTGTAAACAACCGTAATTATCGCAACAAGATAATTCGGAAGATTTACAAGTCCAACGCCAACAAAGGAAATACTCCGGTCCCACGATTCCTTTGTAAAAATTTCACACCCATTAGAAGAATCTAATGGATTTGGGTTGTGTTTACAAAAGGCAAACAACCACGGCCTGTACGCCCGAAAAATCATCTCCGTCTTGCGCGCCAGATGTTCTGTGCAAACAGAAGGCCGTGGAAAAGGAAATGCTATCACCGGCGAATAATGTATGCAAGATGACTTTCCCTTTCTCAGGAAACTATGAAATATCACCGGGGACGCGATAACATGCTGCTAACAGGAATTCGGAAATTCTGTTAGCAGGGGGAATAAGAAAATTTTTCGATACAGATACAGATACGATCTGTATCAGGGTATTTTTGAGGAAGATACCGGCAGTTAGATTTCGATCGGCAGAAGACGAGGAGGATAATTTCGAGTGTTTAAAGATCAGAGTAGGCATTTTCGAAGTTAAAAAAGTAAAGTAACGTCGAGTGTGATCGCACGTGCGGTGTAGTGAAGCGTTGTAAAATAAAAATAGAAACAAATATAAAACAAAACAAAAACATGCTCGGAGTATTATTTGACATTGTTTTCGCTCCGTTCGTTTGTTTCGTTGTTTTGTGAGTAGTGTTCGGCGGAACACCCCAGCATCAACTAGAATACGCAATAAACTTCCGCCAAAGTATAATTTGTTGCAATAAAACCAACTTAGTCACCATTCTTCAAGGCTGAGAGAATAAACAATACGGGCTGATTAACGTTTGTAGTATTTTATATACATTTCAAAAAGCTTTGTTTCTTATGGGAAACGAGACGTATTAGCAATATTATTTAACTCTCAAATGCCAATATTTGATTTGAATCATGGTATAATTAAGGAAAGCACACGTGGAGACCTTGGTTCCTGTTGACTTAGTTTTTAAGAGTTTGTTTTGTGTTTTTGCTCGATTTTATACATTGATATAAACGATGAATATTAATTTAAAAAAAATTATCCATGATTGTGTATTCACATTAACAAGGTGATTAGTTAGATAAGTCTCTGCAAAATTTGAAAAACAGTTTCAATTTCGATTCAGAAATGTTGATTAGCTTGTTATATTGCATGGTGTACTATTGTCGCAATTAGTACAGATGACGCCATTGACGTAGATATGCATATTGTTCTGTTTTACATGACGCAGCATCTGTTTATTAAAAAAAAAATTCAAATTGAACGATATTGAGCAAAGCTGTCAGAAAATATACAATCTAGCTACCAGACAAATTGTGTATCCTGTTTTATCAAATTCTCGCAATTCTCGAACAAATTTCAGAATATATTTTCTGAAGTATTGCTTTTTTGTTTATAATACATGTCTCCCACCAATGGTACTATTTTATTCGATCTAAACAAAAATGAAGAGCTATCTGAATAAATAAAGTGAGCTAAGTCCACTGACAATTTAGGTTGACCCTCGATAGCACTCTGTATTGTGTTACATCTGTGGGGAAGAAGTATGTACCTAACAAGGGCACGAGATTCCCTTCTTCCTCAATCATAGTTGTTCCACCGATACAATTTCGCGATTGTTAGGAAGTCCGCCGAAAATAACAATCACAATCACCAAACACACGGACAACAATAGACGCCCAGAAACGAAAAGTACAATGCAAATATATTGAGGGGAAAACAGGCGCACTGAGAGGGAAACACAAAGTGAAACTCCGCGACATCAACACAGGAAAAGTTAAACACACTAATTTATTGTCACTAAGGTTCCGCGGGAAAGAAAGTCAAATGCACTGTCCACCAAAAGAAACAAAACAAGTACATCGTCTCAGCATCCCGTCCACCAGAGGTAAAACCAAATGAAAACACTTGCGGCTAGTCGTTTGTAATTTATAACTTTTATTTTATCGGTAATTAAAGCACGCATGGTGCGGACTTAGTTTTAATTAATTTTAATATGGATTAAGCACTTCGACACGACTCTTAGATACCACACCGTACCGGCGCCGGTCCGGTGGGTGGCGGTGACCCGACCGCCTTGAAGGTTGGAATACGACTCCACCGATATCCTCTCCAATAAGGATATCGTTTTTACCTAACACCAGAGACACGTAAAGTCTCTCTTGGTGGTATAGGAAACCAGATCTTGTGATAAAGGTCATGGTAGTATGTGTGGTGATCGTTCAGATCGATGCTATTCACACGTGCTTGACAGCAGTGGAACAATGAAACAGGCAGGCGGCAAAGACAAAAGGAAAAAATGACCAAATGCGCCGTTGGTAATGCGGGTCATTGTTTACACGATGCCTCCTCGCTATTTTCGACGTTGGGAGAAAAAGGTGCTAAAAGCAAATTGGATGTTTATGGCATCTCTGGCTGCAGTAGAAACCGTGTTCATATTTGCATTAGGAAATGCTGGAGAATTTGGTTTCAGCGTCTATTGCGCTAATTATATGCAGCTGCTTGGGTTGTTTATTGATAAGAGAAACAAAAAAGGTTGCCAGGCAATGTGTATGAAAAGGTACATGACGCGGCTGGGAAAATAGACGGCGCAATATTTATGGTCCCTGGCATGACGATTACATTGAATGCAATCCGAATTATTTTGTTTACAGGAATTCATCTAAGGAAATTTGACTGGCGACGTAGATGCCGAAATTGATTGGAAATTCCTGGTAAGCTAATAAAGAAATCTTAAGGAGCAGTGGTATGCGAAGAGAATGCATGAAGGTAAGTTTTCTTTACAGGGATTTAAAGATCATAGATTTGATCTCTTAAATGCGTGCAGCATTTTTAGGTACTAATACTGTTGCATTAGCAAACTAAAGGGAGTTGGGTAGTAGTTATGGGGGTTTTTCAGGTAAGTAGACCGTAGGGTTTGGCGGAACCGCTACACATCCCCAAACGAATAAAAATATTTTATCATCAATCAAATGTACATTTTTCATCTTCTAAGAATATATGGAATAGTCTAAGAATATCCACGATAAAATCTATATAATAATGATTTCCTCACCCATAACGACGCACTGATCGAAAAATTCACAAATTGTCCTTAATAATTTGGACAGGAACAACAAAGTCTCGCACTGCGAGCGAAGTTTTTTTTTGTTTAACGCATTTATTTGCAAAAGAAAAAGAAGTGCATGTAAGGTTTTTTACAATATTAGACTAAATACCACGCATATTTAACATATTAGAGTTTGATGTAATTTACTGGCTCTGTATGAGTACTCTAAATTATTCAAGGTACATTTATTTTGTTTTCTATACAAATATGTTACCTTTCGGTGTACAGTAATTTTAATTTTTATTGTTTTTACTTTAAATAAAATTTAAAAACTATATCAGAGAAAAAAAATCTGGTAACATTATTATGATGTTTAGGTTTTGTATTGCTTTTTTTTGTTTATATATATATATATATTTTTTTTTTTTAAATTATGTACACGTTTTCTTCAATGTTTTTGTCTCTTGTCGTATGTATGTATTATATACATATATATATTATATAGATATATTATATATACATTATATGTTTATATATATCATCATCATCATCATCGGCACTACAACAGGGATCCGGTCATGGCCTTATTGAGAAATAATTATAAATTTCACGTCACAGCCGAATATTGGTTTGAAAAACTGCCTCTAAAATAGTTGATCCGCTTCACAACCTATCTGTACCACATCAGCCGTTTATTATAGTGTCGAATCACTTTAGGTACATTACATGTAGTTGGCCGTTTTATTTTCCATCTCGCCCAGTGGGTAAAGTTAATAATTAAGAGCCGTTGTTTTGTTTAATTTTTTTTTTAATTTATTTTCATGAGTTATTTGTGTTGCTGTATATTTCACCGGAACAATGCACAGCGAATTGTTAAGAATCTGTTGTACGGCAAATATTCACCGGCAAAGAACAATTATGGCGTCTGTATATGACCCAATCAGCATTTCATTCCCAAGAATCCAGCAGACAAACGATCCACTTGTCACAAACGTATTTGAAGTTCCAGTACAGCACTCAGTATAATTTTCAATTTAAAAAATATGTTAAGATAAGTTTTAATTCATCATTTACTTGAAAACACTGTATGGTTGTATAAAACCAGCAGTCAAGATCCTAGTTCTGCAAATTTATGATGCGAATCGAAGTAGAACACTCCACTGACCAGCCTGAATGTAATAGCCAGGTGGTACCTAAAAGCAATGTCCTATTCAATTGTGTTTAATTATTGTAAATTACTATTACATCCGATTGAGGTTTAATATCGAAATTACCAATTCATGAATCAAGGACTTATGTTAAATTACCGACTTATGTCTCACCACACAACACTTTCTTACTTTAAGGTCATTTTGGATTGAAATTAATTGATAATAAATTATAACATGACATCTACCTTTACCCAAACCTGCCAACAGAATTACGCCAACAATATCGTCCTCGAAGCAGGCCAACAATCCACAAAAAACTAGCCAACAAGATCCACTCCGACGTAGGCCAACAGTTCGCAAACAATATCTTCAGCTTAGAGAGAGATGTGAAAATCCGGATGCAAGCATCCGGTACGAAGGACCACTTTGTACGCTTGAGGTACAGCGCAATCTTAAAATTTTGTTTAAGATAAACTAAAAGAAAAACCGTCGCGACTCGAATCCTGTTTGTGAATCAAAAACTCTTCAAATTCAACTTATGTTAATATTTAATTTCCTTGATCAAGTGTTAATATTTAACTTCCTTGATCAACTGCTCCGCAACAGCAACTATGTTCTCGAAATTTACAAATCACCGGTTCACCATTCAAACCACAGGTTCTCCGTTTTTCTTGATGAACCGTCCTCAAAGTCAATGGCCAGAGTCCGTTTCTTTCGACCTTCAGTCACTCGATTGGCAACGGTGCCAATTGTGAGACTATAGCGTTTGCGATGATAGTGACGAACGTGTGATTCGAACTGACGCTATGATAGTTACAATCACCAAAAATTTAACCTAGGCTACTGGCAGCGTGTACGAATTCAATTTCTAAACTCAAGTACACTCAACTGATGTGGAATTGTTATGTTATCGCTATGGTATACGGCTCTGATGCATTTTCTTGTTCGATTTTTGTTCGTTGTTCTTCGCTATTTGCTTGCGTATTGTGTGTGTATCTGTTAGAAACGCCACAAGACCACTCAGGTCACGTTGCCTGAGAACAGACTTCGAAGTCCAGTGACGTCAATTTTTGCTAGTGGCCGTTTTCTTTTTACAGGATAAGCTTAGGAGCTTGGTACATGAATATATTTTATTTGAAGAATCTTTTCTTGCTACAGGCCGCACACGAGTTGGTTAGATATTGGATCTTAACCTACAACATTTGAATTGATTGGTGTTTACCCATGTTGCTGTACTGCAACAGCGATCCTCAATACTGAGCTCTTCGTGATCGAACATCCCTTGGAAATGGTGAACGCTGTGGGAGCTGTCTTTTAAGGAATGTACAAGGCGAATCAAAGCATTCACCAAAATAACGATTTGTAGGACAGAACTCCACCGAATCACCTGCACCTCCGAAATGATATTTCATTTTGGCATTCGGAGAATCCCGGTTTTGCCGAATTCAGTGACGATGATTTGTCAATTGACATTAATGCCAGTGGTGGGGCTAATAACCTTTTAATTACGCGGGAAGGAATCCAGAGTATCTTCGACTCATTAAGAAGCAAAAAGTCAGTGGGAATAGATGGAGTACCTAACATCGTACTCAAGAATCTGCCCCCAATAGCAATACATATATACGCGTTGAATAATGCACACTATTCCGCGCGTTGGAAATCGGCAATCATACAGCCCACAAAAAAAAGGGCAAAGACTGTACAAACCCAATGAGCATACGTTCGATAAGTTTACTCCCAAGCATCAGTAAAGTATTTGAAAAGACTATTAACAAAGCTCTGCTAAAATCGGTAGACGACAACAATATTATTTCAAATAACCAGTTAGGCTTTAAGGCCAGTCATGAAACCACACATGCCGCAACTAAACTGGTCTCTGACATTCAATGGAATAAATGTAGAAACCCATGCACAGATGCCAGTTTGATCGACTGGGAAAAAGGATTTGATACCGTCTGGATCGAAGGGTTATATTACAAACTGGTCAGACATGGAATACATAAGTCTTTACTATATATACTTTACGATATGTTAAAGGACAGGATGTTCGCGGTCAAAAGTGGTAATGTGACCTCTAATAAAACGTATGATATCAAGAATGGTTTGCAACAGGGAGCAATACTTTCTCCGATTCTTCTTAACATTTACATTAGCGACTTATAAGATGCACTTGCGTATGCTGTTGCGTGCGCAGACGATCTCATAATTTACCGAACAGCCTCGAAAGTTGAGATCATAAATAGTTTAGTACAGCGAGACTTCAACAACGTGCAGTGCTATTGTGACGACTGGAAACTTAAGATCAACTTCCAGAAATATTAATCCTATAAAGCCAAGAACAAACTGATTCGGGTGTCCGAAAGGAAGTTTTAAGAAGTTGTCTCAGATTATATCGGACACCGGAATCGGACTATAAAAAGTGTTATTCAAATGAGACTTTATATAATGAAGCCTACATAAATAGGGCGGATAATTTTATGATTAAATTAATCAGAGGACATATTTCGAGAGCAATACGGTCGTCCAATGACCTAATTTATGGCGCTTATTATCCAAATACTCTGCACTCTGAGAACGTGTGTCACAACAGCTTTGCTGCATCAGAGGCGTTCCTTGATTTCAACGCGAAAGGGCTTATACAGGATGGATCCGGAATTCCGATGATGTATCATGTTAGTAGATTATCCGGTGACGGGCGATTGTGCTACGACCGGGAAGTCACACGCACCAAAGAAAAGTTCTTGCGTTTCAGTAGGGCTATCTCCCAAAGAGAACCATTTTTTGTCTAGTATATAATTTAGAAACTAAAAATATAAGAAGTGAATAAAAAATATTGCGAAAAAAAAGGTGAAAATAAAATTGCAGACTATGTCCTATTTGAAACAGCTGTATTTTTTTTTTTTTGTTTTTTTTTTTATATCCACATTTATTTAACAATTCAATTATCAATTTTTTCGGGATTCCCAGCTCTACTACAATATGGTAGGGTCTTTGCCTTGCAACTGAGTCGTAGGCTTGTGTGGTACGGGTTGATGTGCCAACGTATGGCACGCTGTTCGTTCGTATCCCCATCGAGTTCTGCTGCAAGTATTGTTCATCCGAGACGATGGAATAAATCAACGCACTGAATGTTATTTTGAGATTTATCCTTTTTTTTATTTCACTTATTAATATTTTGCTTTTATATATATAATCCACGAATACGGTAGAGATGAAGCAGCAGAATGTAAGGCACGCCAACACACTAAGTGAGTACTCCACGGTGGCATTTCCACGAGTTAAAACTGTGTGCATTATAAAATCGAACAATAAAAACTTGCTGACCGAACGGAATTGGAATGGATCTAATTTAAAATCAAACTCTTTTTAACTCTTGAATTGGAATGGTTGTGATACTCCAATTGCCGACAGACACGTCTTTCCTTTTGCTTGGTGGTCGTAGCGTGTGCACCAGTGTGCACACGCTGCGGTTGTTTAATAACGATTCGTGGCGGTGTGACCATCCACGATGATGTTTGAGTAAAGACTGATTCGAAAAGGGATGAAGTTGGGTAATTTAATTTTTGCACTTAACAACTAAAAGAGAACATACTTCTGCTCTCTCATTACCACGTTCGTCGATGTGTGGTGGATTACATCGGTAAATTGATGATCGAAGAAAGCGCGAGAATGAGAGAACAGAAACACGATGTATGATTATCTTGGGGTGGATTTTGTTGTATGTGCATGAATCAATGTAGTTCTGAGCGAAACCCATTTACCTAATTCGGTAATATGGTGAACCCAGAGTACATTGATCTGTACGAAGACAGAACTGTGAAGGAGGGGAAAATAAAGCCGATGCTATTCACCTGCGAGAAGAGAGCACTGATCACAGCCAATGAAGTGTCTGGAGAAAGTGTAAAGGACGCTGACTTGGCTAGGGAAATCTGATCATGGGAACTAACTTAAATGCTTTAATAATCTCCCCAGCGGTCGCAAGATTAAGCAAACCGCCGTTTGATCAGACTATGCGGTTGCTAATCGACATGATACGAGTTCCTGTGAAAATCTCATGGGTTAGCGAAATGGGGCTGCCGTATGGCAAAAATTTAGCTAAACTCATTTATGCATTATCTGCATAGGATAATGAGTTTAACTATGCGTCCTTGGGGAATACATGTTATTTCGGATGGGAATGTGGAGAAATGACGCTCTGAAAGCGGTCGAAATAAGGTATGGAATTGTGGGTTGGTTCTCCATGTGTCAAAGAACAGTTGCTGAACCGTCTCTCCGTATTCCCGCTTCTTTTCCAGCAGTTATCTTATTGTGAACATTTGGTCGTTTGCTGACCGGTTCCTACGGAATCCACATTCGTAGTGTGGGGGTCGTTGCTTATACGCCTTCATGGGAGTGGGTCGAGTAACACACCCACAAAACGTCGCGAGAGAAATCGTTCATCAAGAAAACAGAAATAAAATAAAAGGCACCGTTCTGTTCGTAGATGATTTTTTTTTTATTTTTAAATTAATATCGGCGTCACAATCTCGTTCCTTGATTTGAACAAACAAAACTTAATCTGACTGAGTTTATTGTTTACAATTTACTTAATTTGTATTGGCACAAGTTGCTACGAAATTGTTCGTTGTACATTAACTTCAAAAGATTTATTATCACTTCTAACTCAGCGCACAACTAGAATAATCGGACAGACAAAAATATCTACGATGAACTTACACGCGGTGCATAACTATGACCATCAAAATGACGCGACTGGACTCTGGCTGTCCGGTTTGGTGGCTAAAATCTGACCACGAGCTAGGCGACGTTGACCCAGCCTCTGGTGATTGCGATGAGTTTCCACGCATGCCATCGCAGGGGAAAACGCTCTTTCCAGATAGGGTGAATGTCATTTCCTCTGCAAAAAAGACACACGAAACACTCGCTGGGCGCAGGAAAGGAAAAACAAACATGCAGCTGGTCAAATATGATGATCGGGATACGGGCCATCGTACGATAGGGGATCGATTTTTGATTGACGTTAGGTCAACCTAGCTTCGCTGCGACGGCAAAGGCTACTAGATTTGGGTGCATGTTTATTGTAGGCATTGGATAATGTACAGGAATTACTGGCATGCAGGCAAAAATGATATCTTCTGTTTACGTACATTTCGTTTAGAATAGCCAGCGTGAGAATAGTGGCTGGTCGTTGTCTAGACAGCGAATCATTAGACATGATCATGGGTATAATTGTCTAACGTCAATCATATTCGTGCCCAAATCCCATGATGGGTAGATAACCGATAAAGGAAATTGGTCGCAACTGTAGCGAACCTTGCGATTGGGCAATATTCACTCATGAACCGTAGCAAGAATACCGGCTACAGCTGTGTCAACAATTACGCTGGCCAGCGAGTATTTATCTTTTATAATTGCTGACAAGCCGATCCGATTGTCTGGCATGGTTCATGTAATATGAATGAAATAACTTGTTTGATGTGCATGCCTGCTGGGGTTTTATTTTCAGGTATGAAAAATGCCGCTGAGAGCTTACGCTGCCCAAAATTGCAGGTAAGTGGGATGACTTGAGGTGAGTGTGAGACAGGGTAATTTAAAAGGAATGGGTGGTTCTTTGGAAATGGCTTAAAGATCCGCCACAGTAGCCTCTCAGTATTTTTTCTGCATACGGTGTGATTCTCGCCAGAATGACGTTTGTTAATATTTTATATTCGGTTGGGAGCAATGATATTCCTCTGTACTTTTCGCAGTCAGATCTGTCGCCTTTTTTGAAAATGGGAACGACTATTGAGGTTTTCCGTTCTTCCGGAGTCCATCCCATATTGTTTGGATGAGCTGGTGGATCTTTCGAGTGGCTGCCTCTCCTCCATGCTTCACAAGCTCTGCCGATATGCAGTCGACTCTGGGAGCCTCGTTGTTTTTCAATCAATTTGTCGTGTCTACAACTTCGTTGAGAGAGGGCTCTGGATTCTGAGGCTCGGCTGTATGTACGTCTGGTGTGTTTATTTGTGGTTGATGGGTGTGTACATTGAGCAGGTTTTCAAAGTACTTCTTCCATCTTGTCACGATATTGTTTGTTTCTGTGACCAGACAGCCGTTGCGTTTCGAATTATTTTGACTCTCCCTCGGTAGCCATTTCCAATTGAATTTATGCCGACATACATACCTCTAATGTTCTTTGCTCTAGAATTTACTAGGATTTTTTCGATCCGAGTCTTCTGCCATTCATGTTTTTTGCGTTTGAAGAGTCTCATTGTCTCTCTCCGAATCGTCGGGTATCTTTCTGCGTTGACTTCATCATATCTTTCTAAGTGGATCACGCTGAGGCGTTTATGTTCTTCGATCTTCGCCCTGCACCCATCGTCAAACCAAGGTTTGGACTTAATTGTTTTCTTAAATCTTAATACCTTTTGGGCTGTTGGTTTGATTGTGTCTCTGATCGATGTCAAATTAGTGTCCACACTATTAGCTTCCTCTTCCTCACTGCTCCCATTCTTTAGAATGCTAAATCTATTCGTCAATTCGTCTTGATATTCAGCCCTTTTGCGCAAGTCTTTCAGTTTATCGGTGTCGAACTTTTTGCTCGCCTCCCGTGACTACCCATGTGGGATTGCTGCGAGAGGACTCCAGATTTTGCCCATCACTAGAACATAATCGGAGTCGCAATCTGCTCCTCTATACGAGGGTTGCCTTTTATATTTCGGGATTAGAGAACAAAAACAAATATTCGTCATCGAAAATCACTTTATTGTTTTTCAAAATATTCCCCTTGAAGATCTATAAACTTTTGCATGCGTTTGAACCAATTGTCGAAGCAGTTTTGCCACTCTGATTGAGGTATCTCCAACACATGCATTCTGAATGCAGCAACCGCTTCTTCAGGTGTCGAAAAACGTTGACCTCTCAGTTTGTTTTTTACGTACGGGAATAAAAAGAAGTCATTCGGTGCCAAGTCGCAGGCGATGTGTGAGAGCTCGCATTGTGGTGGTGAAGAGTGATCCGTCTTCGGCGGTTGGTTTTCCTGATTTCTTGGAAGACAACTGGCAAACAAATGGTTGTGTACCACTCAGAATTGACTGTTCTGCGTTGTTCTAGTGGTACGGTTGCGACATGTCCAGTTTTTCCGAAAAAACAGGCGACCATTTGCTTGGTGCTTCGTGCGCGAACAACTTTTGTTGGATTTGGCTCATCTTGAAACACCCAGACAGTCGACTGCTGTTTACTTCCTGCTCATACGCGTAAATCCACGATTCATCACCTGTCACGATGTAATAGACGTGTTTCGAAGCACCGCGACCGTATTTTTTGAGCATTTCTTTTGACCAATTGACACGAGCCTTTTTTTGGGCGATTGACAAATTGTGTGGGATCCAACGCGAACAAATTTTTTTGACAGTCAATATTGAATGTATGCTGGTCCCACTAACGCCTAAGGTTGTCTCAATCTCACGATAGGTCACATGACGATCTTCCAATATCAGTTCGCGCACAGCATCAATGGTTTTCGGAACAACAACTGATTTTGGACGACCTTCACGAAATTCATCTTGGAGTGAACTACGACCACGATTGAATTCACCATACCATCGATAAAAGACTGGTCCTTGATGGAGTTTCATCGCCAAAAATTGAATTAAGTTCATCCATACACTGTTGCTGAGTTAATCCACGCCGAAAGTTGTAAACAATAATCGCACGAAAATGTTGACGATTTAATTCCATTTTTGGGCTGAGGTGCATCTTTTAAGTTACTGTAAACAACACAAATAGCGCTCGTATGTCAAAACGTTCTGAGTGCGTATAACCTCAAAAATGTCCAACTTTACGACGGAGCTGTCAATTGCCGGATTGCAACACTAGGGTTGCCAAATCCCGAAACATAAGAGGCAACCCTCGTATGATCTTACGTCAAGGATATTCGGGTGGTGTCTTCTGTCTATGAGGAAATGATGTGGGGGGTAAGATGGTATGATGCCTAACATGGGCACGGTTTCCTTTCTTCTTCCCCACGATGTTGCTCCGGTAAATATCCACAAAAATCCTGGTAAATGCAATCAGAGAAAACATTCAGGGGTCGTTCCGCTGTACTATCATTGTTTTATTGTTCTCGTTTCATATACAATTTACATATTTGAGTTTATTCTCTACTTATCATTCAAGGATTCCACGTGCACAACTAACGTGATCAAATTTAACTATTTTCGGAAGGACAATTAAACCGACTTTTCGTGGCAAACATAAAACTTTACGCGAAAGAGAAATTTTTCTGGATTGAGTCTTGACTGTAATTTTACGAATGATTAAATTAAAGTTTAGAGTGGCGGATTGACTTATCACTGTGACGGTTGGATAGCGACTGGAATAAAATCCACGAAATTGATTTTTTGGTGGCGAGCGGCGGCGTGACCTGCCGCTGTGATGATTCAGTAGTGACTGACTCTACTTAGGGGTGAAATTCTGTATTTCATTTTGCACACAGGATAACCAAAAGAGACCACGCCTCTGCTGTCTCATCGACACGCTCGTCGAAGTGTGGTAAGTTCGGTTAATTGATAGTTGACGGACGTGGAGAGTGAGAGAACAGAAACACGATGTACTGTGATCTCGAGGTGGGTAGGTTGTGTGTGCTGGTATCAAATGCTGCTACTGAGCCTGACCTACTGACACAGTGTTACGGCTGTGGTGAACTCAGAGAGCATTGAACCATGTGGAAAAAGAATTATCGGGGAGAGGAAAATTTAGATGGTGCTATTCACCTGCAAAAAAAAAGATTATTGATCCCAAGCAAATGGATGATCTGCAGAAAATCGATAGGACGCTACATCGGCTAGGGAAATAATACCGTGGGAAAAACGCCAAGGAATGCTGTAATTACCCAAGCCAATGAATGATGATGCAACCGCGTCGTTTGATTCGACTTGGTTGTTGCTAACCAACACTAATGGAATGTCCGGTGGAAATCTCATGGTTAGAGTAATGGAGTTGCCGTATGGCGAAAATGGTAGCTAAACTCAATTATGCATTATCTGCATAGGATAAAAAGTTTAGCCTCGTTGAAAAAAAAAAATTAAGTTAATACGAAAGTGTTTAATAGTTTTGGTGAAAACAAATCAATCCACATCTGACGATCATTCAGATATACATGTAACACGATATTTGCATCGGTCATAATGCTCTGTTTCGGTTAAATCCGGTACTAGTTAATAATAATCGCATACCTCCGAGATTTCCTCTTTTTTCTTTCACTTGATTAAGCATAATCAAGCAAAAACGATAAATTGTTTTCAGTGACATATTAAAGTGCGCTGCTTCACAGCAATAACAACAGTCAAACCAAATTAATAGAACGAAAAGTGAATCAAAAATAATCGAAAATAAACAAAAATAAAAACAAACAAACAAATTGAAGAATAAAAAAAAGGTGCATAACAAAATCCCCTCAGTGAGGTGCGACAAAGAAACTACCAATTAAAATATATCACCTCGAAAGCGTGAAAATTGAAACAGACAATATATTGCTCATTTAGCAAGTGGTTTTTAAGGCAGCGTTTGGCGCGAGTGCAAGTTCACTGACTCTTAGCCGATGGTAGCCGAGTTCAAGTCGGCGTGCGGAAGAAATCGACTTCGTGATTCGTATTGCGGTCGCCTTTGTTTTTTTTTAATGAAAACGAACTGGAAAGAACCAGCATGAACACGGAGGAAGACAAAAGCGTGACAAACAAACGAAAAGGTACACCGAAAATCCCCATTGTGACGCGAAGTAAAACCGCGAAATTAACAATGGAGAAAAAAGGTCACCAAATGGAGGAGGACAGTGAGCGTCCCTCTCCCTACAATTTTAATATGTATGGGGCAAACAATTCGTTCGCTTCTCTTGCATCCTCAGAGTCTGAGGATGAAGAGGAGGAAATAACTGAATTGGAGGCGAAACTTGCGATGGCAAGAGCCCGTCTAGAAGAGAGACGCCGAAAGAAAAAAATAGCGGCACTCGAAAAAGAAAAAGACACCGAACAACAACAAAAGCCGAAGCCAAAAGTCGGCCAACAGCAACAGCAACAGCAACAATCAACACAAAATCGACCACAGCAAGCAACACAACAGCGGCAAAGCAACAATAACAACCAAAAAATAAAGATGCCACCAATCAATACCATAGATATTGAGTGTAAGGAGTTGGTAAGTCTTTGTAAGCTAGCTATAGGAAACAATTTTGTAGTTAAAAGACTGGCTGGTAATAGGCATGCCATTCAAACCTATGCGGTGGCAGACCACGAAAAAATTAAAGAGGTCTTAAAAAGGGCCACCGCGGAATTGTACTCGTTCACGCCGAAGCAAACAAAGAGGGTAACGGTTCTATTAAAGGGTGTCGACCCTGAGGCTCTGCTCGAGATGCTTCAAAAGTTGAGGCACGGCGATCTCGAGTTTATCTCCGTAAAACCGTTCACCACAACCAAGGCAAGAAGGGAAAACCGCAAGCTACCCTTCTTTTTGGTTCAACTAACACCCAGCAGCAGAATTGGTGGTCTAAGAAAGATTACAGTCTTGGATCATCAAAGTGTCACATGGGACAAGTTAAAAGAAGGCAGAGACATCCTGCAATGTCTCCGCTGCCAAAGGTTTGGTCACGCGGCGGCGAACTGTGGAATGCAGCACCGTTGCGTAAAATGCGGAAAAGACCATAAGGCAGAAGAATGCCCTCTGGGAAAAGAAAGGGTAGAAGACAAAGCCATTCTAAAGTGCACAGTGTGCCGGAATGAGGGACACCCGCTAATTATCGAGGATGTCCTAAATTCCGAGAAATAATGGCAAGAAGTGTGACCCGGTCGCAATCTTTATTAGAAAAGGGATCCCTCATAAAGTTATATATAGTGGAGAAGTGCGCAGGTTCCAGGTGCTGGAAGCCTGTATCGTACGCATACCCCTTCAGCAAGGAAGGGGTTTGTATGCGACTGCGGTCTACGCACCTGAGGAGCACCAACATAACCTATGTATAGCAGAGCTCGAGACTCTCTTCCGATGCTTACAATTGCACCTGGGCAAAAATTACTTTATTCTAGGGGGAGATATGAACGCCAAGCATAGAAATTGGGGAAATTATATATCTAATGCCAGAGGAAATCAGTTGGCTGGCTGGTTAGATCAGTTTCATATTGAATATAGAACTGACCTGCTAGCTACCGAATATCCATCGTTCCCTAGAGGTAGATCGTTCTTAGATATCTTGCTAATCGACTCACGACTGAGATTACTTAACACCAATAGACGAAACACAAACTGTTTACGGACAATTGAATACGATAGTGACCACTGTGCATTCACGGCAGTAATAGAGCTTCCGAACGAGCTCGCAGATCTGGAGGAATTCGTGATCCCGCAACCCTATAACTACAGGGCAATGCGATGGCCGCGGTTCACCAGTTCATTAACAAGAGAACTTCGTTCGAATGACTTTAATCTGCCAGTAAACAGAAACCTGACTAATGTCGAAATCGACAAATACATTCAACAAATGGACGAAACCGTAAAACGAACAATGGACGAAACAATTCCCAAAACAACTGTTACAGATCACACTAACATGTACAGAAACGCAACAATAAACGCACTCCACAGGCAAAAGAGCAGACTGCTATCGAAATTAAAACAATTACACAGACAGTTTACAGACAGACAAGACCAGGAGATAATATCACTGAAATCCCGATTAAAAAACCTCCAACAACTACTTAAAGCTAATTATAGATTAGCAACAAATTTGTATTGGAACAACAGAATTCGAGCTATAAAAACTAATAACCCGAATATGTTCCCACAAATAAATAAACTATTCAGGAGAAATAATCAAAATGAGATTCAGTGTCTCCAAATCCCACGTACTCAGGTAAACAAGCAGCTGCTAACCAACACTGGCATAGATACAGAGAACGCTATCCTCAATAGTGAGCTCTTCGTGATCGAAGATCCTTTGGAAAAGGTGAACGCTGTGGGAGCTTATAGCGTTTGAAATAATAGTGAAGAAAATCGTGTGATTCGAACTGACGCTATGACAGCTCGAATCACGAAAAAAATTTTACCTTAAGCGTTACACACCAGGCTACTGACCGAGTTTAGAATTTTATTTCCAAACTCGGGTATATTCCACTGGTGTGAATAATTTTTATTTTATCGCTTGGTATACGGTTCTGATGTATTTTTCTTATTCGATTTTTTTCGTTCGGTGTTCTTCACTATTTTTGCTTGCTTGTGAATTGTGTGTATCTGTTAGAATCGCTACACACTCCCGCCGCAGTAACTTCGTTACGATCAGATTCGTATGCGGACGACGGACGAACGAGAGAGAAACGAGAAAACGTCGGAGGCTGGGCTCTATGCGGAAGTCGTGACCGTGTGTGAAGTTCTGCTTTACTATGGGAAGTGAATGCTGCGTGTACAAGATCACGTCGGGGTCACCACTTTAGCGGAGTTTATTTTAACGGATAGGACTTTGACGAATGTTGGCCTATTAGTATGGAATGTCAATAGCTACTTACGTTAGAGTGCTCCGCCGAACACTGTTCACAGCGACACACGAAAACTTAGTTCAGTACACAAATGAAACTCCGAGAAGTGTTTTGTTTTGCTTTATATTTGATATTAAAATCAAAATAGAAGATTTTAAAGCGCTTCACTACACCGCACGTACGTTCAACACTCGACGTTACTTTACTTTTCTCTAACTTCGAAAATGCACACTCTGCTCCTTATACTCTCAAAATTATCCTCCTCTTCGTCTCTCGATCGAAATCACTCTTGCCCTATCGGATACTCTTTTTCCAGTCGCTGGTGTTTTGTATCTGCCCAAAAACAATATTCCCTATTTGCTCTGCTAACAGAACTTCCGAATTTCTGTTAGCAGCATGTTATCACCTCCCACGGGATATTTTTTTGTTTCCTGGGAGGGGAAGGTCATCTTGCATACATCATCATTATCGCTGAGAGAGTTTCATTTCCACAGCCTTCTGTTTGCACAGAACATCTGGCGCCCAGACCAGAGATATTCGGCGATTGTTTTGACGTGCAGTCGGTGGGTGTTATTTGAACTTGTACCCGGAATCGAAATCCATTAGATCTTTATAATGGTGCGAAATTCTAGCGTGGCCGTGGGACCGGAGTATTGCCTTTGTTGGCTTAACTCCTCATAAATCATCGGATATCTCGTTGAGATATATTCGATTGCGATAGGTCGTGGCTGCCTTCTGTTGTTCAACGGATTTGGGTGGTCCTCGCGTTAGATTACCCGCACGTGCATCCGTTGATCGGCTCATTCTTTGATGTAGCAATTCTTTTGTATCGAATTTCGGAATTGCCGGTTCGATGAGATGTTCCTGGGCGCAGGCAGCATGTATGGCATTTTGGGAATTGGTTTTTTTTCTTAGGATTAGAACGCATGGATGTTTATGCCTTTGTTTCAGGCATGAAGAGTTATAATTTGTTGAGCTTGACCTAAAAAGCTTTGGGAACGTTCAGTTCCTTGCTTTTTTGGTGTCGGTCTCAACGTTGGCTGCGAGTTGCAGGCCCTATCGCGGGCTTTGGGGCACGCGTCTGTGGGCGCGTGCAACGCTCTCAGGTAAGTACGTTCTTTGAAGATAGGAACCTTACCTGAGTAGACTTGTGCGTTCGTAGAACGCTACAAGCTGTCTTTCAGGAAATGTACAAGGTGAATGAAAGCATTCACCGAAATCATGACCTGGAGGACAAAATTCGACTGAATCACCTGCACCTCCGGAATGAAATTTCACTTTGGGAATCGGAGAATCCGGGTTTTACCGAATTCAGTGAAGATAATCTGTCAATTGACATTAATGCCAATGATGTAGTGGCTAATGGCCTTCTAATAACAAGGGAAGGAATCCAGAGTATCTTCGACTCATTAAGAAGCAAAAAGTCAGTGGGAATAGATGGAGTACCTAACATCGTACTCAAGAACCTGCCCCCAATGGCAATAGATATATACACGGTCCTGTTTAACAACGCGTTGAATAATGCATATTATCCCGCCCGTTGGAAAACGGCTATCATTCAGCCCATCGCAAAAAAGGGCAAATACTGTACAAATCCAATGAACATGCGTTCGATAAGTTTACTCCCAAGCATCAGTAAAGCATTTGAAAATACTATTAACAAAGCTCTGCTAAAATGAGTAGACGACAACAACGTTATTCCAAATAACCAGTTTGGCTTTAGGGCGGGTCATGAAACCACACATGCCGCAGCTAAACTGGTCTCTGACATACAATGGAATAAATGTAGGAACCAATGCACAGGTGCCTGTCTGATCGACTTGGAAAAAGCCTTTGATACCGTCTGGATCGAAGGGTTGTATTACAAACTGGTCAGACATGGCATACATAAGCCTTTACTATATGTACTTTACGATATGTTAAAGGACAGGAGGTTCGTGGTCAAAAGTGGTAATGTGACCTCTAATAAAACGTATAATATCAAGAATGGCTTGCAACAGGGCGCGGTACTCTCTCCGATTCTTTTTAACATTTACATTAGCGACTTATTAGATGCACTTCCGCAGGCTATTGCGTACGCAGACGATCTCATAATTTACAGAACAGCTCCGAAAGTTGCGATCATAAATAGGTTAATACAGCGAGACTTCAACAAAGTGCAGCGCTATTGCAATGACTGGAAACTTAAGATCAACTTCCAGAAATGTGAAGCCATCCTATTTAGAACTCCATTATATAAAGCAAGGAAAAACTGGCGAAAGCTAGTTATCGTGGGACCGCATGGAGATAAACTGGAAACCAAGAGTTTAGTTAAATACCTGGGCATCTGGCTAGACCAATATCTGTACTTCAACAGACATGTAGAGGCTGCTTTGCTCAAAGCGAGGAAAACTTTTGCTATGACAAGGAGGCTATTTCACAGTAGCCAACTTGACAGCAAGGTAAAAGTCATATGCTACATGACGCTAATCAGGCCAATGCTCATATATGGTTGCCCAGTATGGTTCAACATAGGTCCAAATCTGATGGAAAAGATTCGGGTGTTCGAAAGAAAGTGTCTCGGAAGTTGTCTCAGATTATATCGAACTATAAAAAGTATTACTCAAATGAGACTTTATATAATGAAGCGTACATAAATAGGGTGGATAATTTTATGATTAAATTAATCAGAGGACATATTGCGAGAGCAATAAGGTCGTCCAATGACCTAATTTTCGGGGCCTATTACCCAACACCTTGTACTATGAGAGCGTACATCGCAACGGCTTTGTTCCACCAGAGGCGTTCCTTGACTTGGATATGAAAGGGCTTATACAGGATAGATCCGGAATTCCGCTGATCTATCATGTAAGTAGATCATCTGTAGACGGGCGATTGTGCTACGACCGGGATGTAACGCGCACCGAAGAAGAGCTCCTGCGCTTCAGTAGGGCTATCTCCCACAGAGACCGGGACGATAGTATTAGACAGCGTCAACAGTTCTGGTGGTTGAATGGCATATAAAAACCTGGATACCAAAGTCGGTATAGAATCATAGTATCATCAGCTAGCTTACATAGACTTAGCTTTTCTAGAATTAGGGTAGTATAAGATTTAAGTTAAGTTAGATTAAGTGCTTTTACATAAAAAAAAAAAAACACAAAGTAGGTAAGTTAAGTAAGTTAAATTTTAAGAAAAAAAAAAAATTGACAAAGTTTTTCAAATTTTTCTTTGTGTTCCAACTAATTATCAGTACTGCCACAAAGTTCTGTCGCCGAAAGGCAAATTATACAAATGTTAAGTAATGTTTAGCTTAGAGCGTCTGCGAAGGACCAGTAAGTTATTATACAAGATAATTAAGCTAGAATTTAAGCATTTTTGTCTAGCCTTTAATTTAGAAATTAAGAATATAAAAAGAAAAATAAAAAATGTTTTAAAAATGAAAAATGAAATAATGAGTTTAACTATGCGTCCTTGGGGAAAACATGTTATTTCAGGTGAATAGGATGGACAGTGGAATAGGGGATAATATGACACGCTGAAAGCGGTCGAAATAAATCGGACATTGTGGTTGGAATTGTGGGTTGGTTCTCCATGTAATATAGAGAAACCCCACAGTGGTCTATTTGGTTACGCGTTACGCCGTCGGGTGATATCCATGTGGGTTTATGAATCTGCTTGTGCTTGAACATCGACGCTGCGAACGTGATAATTCGAATTCCGTCATCATTTGAAACGTCGTGTAGACTTTCTTTGGAAGATATCTTCCTTTCCAATTTTCGCATTGAGGTCCCCGAGGAGGATAAAATCCCATAGAATACCTCTTCTAGGGTCTCGTAGAACGTGTCCTTCGTTTCTTCGTCCGTAGATTCTGAAGGGGCGTGTACGTTTATAAATACATAATTGTACCATGGTCCCTGTAGTTTTAGCACCGACATTCGACCATTAATAAATTGCACATCTTTTACATGGGGCGTAATCTTCTTGCTTATGATGAAGCCAGTCCCGAGGTTATGTGTATCAGTACCTCCACACACCAGTGCAAACCCGTTGGTGTCGATTACTTGATGTGTGGGTCGGACTTCCTGAAGCGCGTCGATGTCCATTTTATATTGTTTCGTGTTTTATACGACGGTCTGTATCGCGCCTGGTTTATATAACGTTCGAACATTCCACGAGCCGACGCGTATATCCCGCTGTTTCCGTTTTTCCCTACGTCTTCTTTTTGCCGAGTCGTTTCTTGATGATTTGTTCCCTTGGCTCATCACACCTACGCCTATCGGGTGTTTTGTGAGATTGTTTTTTGTGTATTGATCATTCATTTCATTGGATCACTCTGGGGTTTCAAATGGTCCGCCATATCAGAGTAGCTCTTTGATATGGTAAGGTCTGCTTACTGCTCTGATTCGACCCGGTGTCGCAGCCGGTATACCCCTGGCTGCAAACCATCCAATGGGCACGGTGACGCGAGATAAACGTGTGTTTTATAAATGATGCCACAAAAACATACTTTTAGTTTTTCTTATATTAATATAAGTACTATTAAGTACTTTATTTTAAAATGACTTAATTTTCTTAAAACTAATTGTATTCTATTTTAAATTGTTCGGAGGCTAATGTACGGCTGATCTTCATTTTTCACTTCAAAACTATTCTAACTCGAAAACACAACTAGTGTTTACATATTCGAGATAACGATTCATAAAACGAATCGGATTGGGTATTGTATACATTTTCGGAATAGCGTAGGATGAAAGGAATTGGGTATAGGTTTTGTTTGTATATTCAAGATAACATAGGATCGAGGGATTGAGTTGGAGTATTCGTTACATTTGAGATAACATAAGATAGAAGAATAGAACTGAAATATTGCTTACAATGTGTGAATGCAATGTAAATAGGATTTAAGATAATGTTACCATTCCTTTGGAGGAAATTATTTCTATTTTTATTTTCGGCTTGTTTTGCGGTTAGGCTTTTGATGTTCTTATCTTGAGCCGCAATTAGGAGGCACTTGGGTGGTAGGTATGGTTGACATAACCCGCGTAACACCCTGGATTAGGAGCGGTAGATCTCTGTGTGTTACTCCTCGCTAGCCTGTCTGGCATGGATGGCCCTACCGGAAGCGTATGCTTCCGTCAGCATAGCCTGAGTGATTTATTGTAGTTTAAGCCCCCGCACTACGTCAAGGTTTCTACCAAGCGGGGGAAATGCTGTATGATTATCAAAGTAAAAATACTGATCAAGCCAGATTCCAAGGTATGTGACTACAGTTTTTACTTGTAGAGGAAGATTATTACTTCCTGCAATAGAAAATGTTTTCCAATTCTGTTTTGTATCCCTTGATGCACTGGACAGGGGCGTTCTGAAAAGGATAGTGTCTGTTTTTCGGAAATTTATTTTTAATTTCCAGTCGTCGCAAAAACGTTTGATTTTGTTGAAATCATTTTGCAGAAGTCTGTTGGTGACATTAATCTCTTCTCCAGATCTATACACCACAATGTCGTCGGCATACGCAACTGCATGGTTGAGAGAACCCACTAGACCACTAGTGTAAATGTTAAATAAAATGGGAGAATTCACTGATCCCTGTTGTAGGCCGTTTTTGATGTGGAAAGTCTTGTTAGAGATTATTTCTCCACATTTCACCACAAATTGTTTACCCATTATCATATCGTAGATAATGTATAATAAATATTCGGGCATACCTAGATTTGATGGTGTCGAAAGCCTTTTCAAAGTCAACCAAACAGGTCCCTGTGCATTGTCGCTTCGCCTTGTTCCACTGCATGTCGGAAACAAGTTTTGTCGCAGCATGAACTGTGTCAAGTTGCGATCGAAAACCAAATTGGTTGTTCCGGATAATACCATCACCAGTTAGTCAATGCTTTATTTATAATTTTCTCAAATACCTTGCTGATGCTCGGAAGCAAACTAATCGTGCGACGATTGGCTGGATTGCGCCTGTCCTAGCCATTTTTGGGGATGGGATGGACTACTGCGGATTTCCATTGGATTGGTTAATATGCGTTGTTAAGAGCGTTATTGAACAAAATAGTGTAAACCTTCACCACTTCAAGAGGTAAGTGCTTTAGAACAATGTTTGGAATACTATCTATTCCAGGAGATTTTTTGCTCTTAATCGATCTACGTATGTCCGTTTTTTTTTTTTAAATATATAATTTTTGATTTCCCCCTATTATTATAATTTACTTACTTGCTAGACAAAAATGATTAAACTCTAGCTTATGTTATCTTATTTCTTAACTTACTGGTCCTTTGCGGACTCTCTAAGTTACATGCATACGCTTAAAGCATGAAAATTTGTCTTTCGACATTTGTTTACATGCATTTTTAGGGAACTTAATTGGATACAAAGAAAATGAAGAAAAGAAAAAACTTTGTTTTTGTTATTGTTTTTACCTTATATCTAACTTAAATACTAAACTATCTATAGATTTTTTTTTTTTTTTTTAAACTTAACTCTATTCTAAACCTAACATCTAATTTTCGAAATGTAAATCTATGTAAGCTTTCCGTTGTTTGTCGGGTTTTTTTTTTAATTATTATTATTAGTATTGCTTTAGTTTTATAAGGAAACAGGTTTTTAGTTGCCACTTAGCCACCAAAATCTCTGGTGTTGCTTATTCGTGTCTTTTCGGTTTTTCTGTGCTACTGAACCGTACTGAACTGCAGGCTCTCTTCATTAGTGTGCGCAACATCTCTATTATAACATATTCGTATACCCGACCGACGCACGTGATAAATCAACGGTATAGCGGATTCATTTTGTATGAGGTCGTTCATGTCAAGACTAAGGAATGCTTCTGGGGGAATGAAGCCATTGCGACGTACCCCCTCATAATACATATTGTTTGGGTAATATGCACCAAAAATCAAATCGTTCTGTGAGCTCATTGATCGCGCAATATGCCCTCGGATCAGCTTGATCATAAAGTTATCCACTCTGTTTATATTGGCCCCACTGTACAACGCTTCATTGGGATAATATTTTTTGTGATCGGATTCAGGAGTCCGATGTAAGTTAAGACACGTCCTGAGGCGTTTCCTCTCAAAAATCCGAACCTTTTCCATTAAGCTAGGTCCCACATTAAACCACACTGGGCACCCATATATGACCATCGGTCTGATGAGAGCCATGTAGCATATAACTTAAACTCTGCTGTCAAGTTGACTACTATGAAACAGTCTTCTTGTCATAGCGTAAGCTTTCTTTGCCCTGACCAAGGCAGCTTCCACATGTTTGTTAAAATATAGATACTGATCCAACCAGATGCCTAAGCATTTGACTACAGTTTTCGTTTCCAGTGTTTGTTGGTGTGGTCCCATAATAGCTAGCTTTCGCCCGTTTTTCCTGGTGTCTCTGGTAGCTTCAGCCAGTGGTGTTCTAAAGAGGATGTTTTCACACTTCTGGATATTGATTTTGAGTTTCCAGTTGTCGCAGTATCGCTGAACATCATTGAAATCCCCTTGTAATAATCCGTTAATGATTTCAATTTTTGGAGCTGTTCTATATATTTCCAGATCGTCTGCATACGCAATAGCCTGATGAAGATACCTTACCAGGTCGCTAGTGTAAATATTAAAAAGGATCGGAGATAACACCGCTCCCTGTTGCAGACCGTTTTCTATATTGTAAGTAATGTTGGAGGTCACATTGCCACTTTTGACGACAAATTTCATTTCATTCAACATGTCGTATAGTATATACAGTAGTGGTCTATGAATGCCTAGTCTCATTAGCTTGTAATATAACCCTTCTAACCAAACGGTGTGGAAGGCCCTCTCCAAGTCAGTCCAACAGGCACCTGTACACTGTTTCAGATTTTTATTCCACTGAATGTCTGAAACCAGTTTAGCTGCGGCATGTGTGGTTTCATGACCAGCTCTAAATCCAAACTGGTTATTTGGAATACTACGATCTTATTGTCCTCAACCCATTTAAGTCGTGCCTTGTTTAGAACCTTTTCGAATACTTTACTGATACTCGGTAACAAACTGATCGATCACAGATTTTTTGGGTTTGTTCTGTCTTTCCCTCTTTTTGGTAACGGTTGGATGATGGCCGTTTTCCAACGTACTGGATAGTGTGCGTTGTTCAGAGCGTTGTTAAAAAGACTGCATATATGTCAATCGCGATTGGAGGAAGATGTTTGAGTACTATATTGGGTACTCCATCGATTCCAACTGATTTTTTGTTTCTTAATGATGCAAAGACGCCATGGATGTCTTCACTAGTGAGCAAAAGGCTGTTAGCGCTTTCGACAGTGATCTCGGCGTTTGCCGTATTTTCATTACTGAATTCGATAAAACCATGGTTTTCTGATCGGCACTGTGAAATGTCATTTCGAAGATGACGATAATTCAGTAAAACTCTATCTTCCAAGCCATGGTTGCGGCGAATTACTTCATTGTACAGTTCTTGAAAGACGGCTCCTACAACATTCACTTTTTCCAAAGGATCTTCAAACACAAAAACTTCGTCATTTAGGATGGCGTTGTTTGTGTCTATGCCTATATTTGTCAGCATTCGTTGGTTTTCGTCAGTTCGTGGTGTTGGGAGACACTGAATCTCGTTTTCATTACTCCGTCTAAATATTTTATTAATTTGCGGGAACATACCGGGGTTGTTGGATTTTACCGCCCGAACTTTGTTGTTCCAATACAAATTTGCTGATAGCCTATAGTTGGCTTTTGTCAGCTGTTGGAGATTTTTTAATCTGGACTTCAGTGATATTATCTCCTGGTCGTGCCTATCAATAAATCGTCTGTACCGTAGTTTTAGTTGAGACAGAAGTCGACTTTTTTTTTCTGTGGAGTGCGTGTATTGTGGCGTTTCGGTACATGTTCTTGTTGTCCGTAGGTGTGGTTTTTAGTATTGTTTTGTCCATAGTTTGTTTTATGGTTTCGTCCATTGTTTGTATGTATTTGTTGATATCATCGTTGGATATGTTTCTGTTGGTAGGAGGGTTAATATCTTTTAAGCGAATTTATCTTGTTAAGGTTCTCGTGAAACGCGTCCATCGCATACCCCCATAGTTATAGGGTTGCGGTATCATACATTCACCGAGTTCCACAACTTCGCTTGGTGTTTGTATCACGATTGATAATGCACAATGATCGCTGTCATATTCAATTGTGCGTAGGCAGTTTATATTTTGTCTGTTAGTATGTGTATGTTTAAGTCGTCTGTCAATAAGCATAATATCGAGGAACGATCCCCCTCTGGGGAAAGAAGGATATTCTGTAGCTAGCAGGTCAGCCTTATATGCAATGTGATGTTGATCTAGCCAACTAGCTACTTGATTTCCTCTCGTGTTGGATATGCTATTTCCCCAATTTGGGTGTTTAGCATTCAAATCGCCACCTACGATGTAATAGTTCCCTTCCGAGTAAAGTTGTAAGCATTGGAAAAGAGTCTCTAGCTCCACTATAAATTGATTTTGTTGATGTGCTTCTGGTGCGTAGGCAGATAACACATACTTCCCCCTACCTTGTCGGAGGGGTATGCTGATAATGCACGCTTCAAGCACCTGAAATCTGCGCATCTCACCACTATATATTACCTTATGTTGAAGTTGTTTTTTAACAAAGATTGCCACCCCTCCTCCTTGTGTGGAATTGGGTTGGTCTCTTCGTATAATGTAGTAGTTTGTGTGACATAGTTTATGCCTCTGATTCAGCTTAGTTTCGCTAGCCAGAAACACGTCAGGACTTTCGTCTTGCAACAGTTTAAAGAGAGCGGCACTTCTCTCGATTCTGATAAGTGAATTTACATTCACGACTAAAGCCTTAATTGTGCTTTCTGTTGGGGGGTTTGTATTGACGGCTGGCTAGACAACTGCGAATAGATCCAGTCTAGTCTAGTGTCCTGGTCCTTTATTTGTTTTTGCATTTGTGTCATCTGCGTCTGTATAGCGAGCAAGGTTGTGAGCACATCTGCTAGTGTTACTGTTTCTGGAGGCCCAGTATGTTGCGGCGGTACTCGTGTGGTGGGTTGTGAGGTGTTTCTCCTACCAGCTGTTACCTGAGCATACGAGAACTGGGGTGTTACATTTAGTGCTGGTCGGCCTTGAACTATCGGGCGTTCTAATTTTCGTTGCTGTGAAAACTTTTTTTCCTGTAGTTCGCGGAACTTAGGACAGCCTCGATAATTAGCGGGGTGTCCCTCACTCTTACCAATTGCACACTTTAGAAGAGATCTGTCGTCTACCCTTTCTTTACCTAACGTGCATTGTTTTGCGCTGTGGTCCTGTCCGCATCTTACGCATCGATACTGCATTTCGCAGTTTGCTGCGGAGTGCCCGAACCTTTGGCAGCGAAGACATTGGATTATATCTCTGCTTTTTTTCAATTTGTCCCATGTGACAATTTGATGGTTCAGGATAGCGATTTTCCTAAGTCCACTAATTTTGCTCCCAGGGCCCAGCTGCACCAGGAAGAATGGTAATTTTCTATTCTCCCGTCTAGCCCTAGCTGTATTGAAAGGTTTTACTGCGATAAACTCAATATCATTACAGTTAAGCTCTCGCAGCGTTTGTAATAGAACTTCTGGTTCTGTTTCAGGGTTTTAATAGAACCGTTATATTCTTTACTTCTTTCGGGTTGTAGGTGTAAAATTCCTAGGTGGCCCTTTTTAGCATATTTTTCATTTTTACGAAGTCCTCAACCTCAATTTGTCTGTATGGCAAACCTGTTCCCTGTCAGTCTTTTAATTGAAAAATCCTCCCCAATAGAAAGCTTACATAGACTTACCAGTTCGTTACAGTCCATACCTGTAATGTTGATGGGTGGCATCTTCGCTTTTCTTTTTGCTGGCTGTTGCTCTTGTTGTGGTTGTTGTTTTGTAATCTCTTGCGGTGGATATCCTTTTTGTTGGGTAGGCTTCTGTTGTGCACATTGTTGCTGATTTTTCTGCTGCGGTTGTTTTACCATTAGCTGCTCCTTTTCTGCTAAATCCTTTTTTCTGCGACGCTTCTCTGCTAATTGCGCCCTTGCTCGGGCTAGCCTCGTTTCAAGATCGCAGATTTCCTCCTCCTCGTCCTCAGTGTCTGTAGTCGCTAAACATGCAAACATGTTATTGGTGAGATGGCCGTCATTATATGGAACCGGGGGGAATGTATTGTCCTCTTCCATTTTTTGCGCCTTTTCGAGCAAGTCTGTTATTGCCTCGTTTGGCTTGTTGACTTTTGTTGTCGTGGGGAGCTCGCTGGGCGTTTTATTAACGCGGACTTTGTTTTCAATTTTTTAATATTTTGTTTTTTGTCTGCCATTCTGCATGCTAAGGGTCAGTACACCGAGCTTGTTGCATCCAAGATAGCTGGCCAGTCTTTGTTGTAAACCAGTTCTTAGGTTGGCTTCACTTTGTAATTTCACTATATATTTTAGTTCCTTTTGTTTCTTTTTTATTTATATTTATTGTTTTTGTTATGTATTTCTTTTACTTGAATTTTTTTTTTCGCTAAACACGTGCTCACATACACTCTCACAGTTGAGTAGTATTAAACGGTGTTTGTGTTGACTGTCAAAACACGTGGCTTCGTTCTCTTTTATTTGTTTATATTTATGTATAATAACTTTGTTTTGACTGTTCTTGTCACTGGAATTGATTTATTTATAAATAGTCTTATTATTTCAAATTTCACTAGCGACTCATAAAAGTAACTTTTACATTTATCTCGATCGGCGAATTGAAAACACGTCCGCACTCGGTCAGTGTGTATCGTTGTATCATCCTACGTATGTCCGTCAGTTCATCCTTGTGTACAAATATGCAAGTGTTTAGATTTCTAAGTGGGGAATCCGCTCTATTATTTTCACTAAAGATAGTGAAACTTCGACTTAAGAGACGCCAATTGTTAAGTTCATTGCGTAGCGAAATATGTTTTTGGAGAGCACTATTTTCCAGGTCAAGGTTAGAATGAGCCGATTCGTTCAATCTATACACTGCTTCGAAACAAGCGCCTTTTGAGTTCGCATTTTTTTGCGGATCCTCGACTATTATGAACTGTTCGTTAGAGTTGATGTGTTCCGGGGTAAGTCCTGCGTTCTGCAGAGTTCGACAATTCTCGGGAGTCCGCGGAACTCGCAGACATGGGATGTCATTATAATCTTTCCTTCGAAAGACTTTATTTATTTGTGGGAACATATTCGGTCCACTTGCTTTAATGGCTTGAATTCTCTTGTTCCAGTCTTCATTAATTACTGATCTATAGTTGTCACGGATCAGTTTTTGAAGATTTTCAATTAATGACTTAATTGTTTTTATATGCTGGCTATTTGGATCGCTGAACTGTCTGTAGAACAGTTTTAACTTTGAGAGCAGAATACTCTTTTGCCTATACAGCTCGTCGATCGTTGCAATTCTGTATCGGTTTGTATGGCTCTCCATGTGAGACACTTTTGGGATAGAACGATTCATTGCATTAGTAACAATGTTGTTCATCGTCGAAAGATAATGATCAATTTCGTCATTATGATCATTTCTGTCAGTTGGTGGATCTATGCCATTGGAGCGTAATTCTTTTTTTATTATCCGATCAAAGCGCGACCAGTTTACTTTTACGAAATTAAAAGAATGTATCTGTTTGTACTGCTCAAGTAGTGAGTGTTCGTTTGGGACATGTATTACAGCACCAAGTCTGTAATGATCGCTATCGTACTCGATTGTACGAAGACAATTTCGTGTAGTTAGATCCGTATCTAATAATTGTATTCGCTCGTCCAGCAACAGTAAATCGGAGTACTTGTAGCGTACAATTCTACCTTATGTTCGATAGCGTTTGTTTGCCACCAGTCGAACAACACATTGCCTCTTGTGTTTGTGATATGGTTACCCCAAGCACTGTGCTTGGAATTGAGTCTCCCGCCATAAAGCAATAATTATTTTCCGAGTCTAACTTGAGACTTCGAAAAATGGTATCAAGTTCATTGATAAACTATATACAGTGTGGAGCTTCTGGGGCATAAGCAGAGATAACATATAGATGTTTTTGACTTTTCAAAGGAATATCTATAACGCAGGCTTCTAGTACCTGGAACTTTTATACATCTCTAATGTAAACGACTTTGTGTTGTATACCATTTTTAACTAAGACAGCTACTCCGCCTCCTAGGGTAGAATTTGGACGAGCTCGTCTAATTACTTTATAATTTGGGTAGCCCAATGTGTGCCTTTGGTTTATCTTAGTTTTGCTAGCCAAAAGCACATCTGGGCGTTCAGCTTCCACCAGATTGCTCAGATTATCCTTTCTTTCCATGCGGATTAGTGAATTAACATTCACAGCAATAATTCGTCTGGAAAGAGGGTCGAATAGATAATGTCCGTTCGAGCCACTTGTTCCGTCAGTTTTTTTGCGATCATTTCGAATTTTTTATCAAACGCAGTAAACTGTCGTTGTATGGACAGTAATATTGCTGTTATATCAGTTTGTGCCCCAGGAGCAGGCGTTTTAATGATATTGCGTGATTGTTCTAAGATTGGTGCGTTTTTTACTCCACCCGCCATTTGGTCCCACGAAGTTGTTGTAAGAGCGAGTTTTCATCCGTTTCTCTTCTTCAACTTGCTTCTTTCTGGCCACCAACTTTGATTTTAGTTGTTGGTAAGTAGGTGGTTTATGGGGTTTCTGGGCCACATTTTTTTGGCAGCTTCTGGACCAGGAAGTGACGTCACAGCGAGTGACGCTATCTTGAAAGCTCTCTTGTGAGCTTTGGGATGTGTTTTATTTTTTAGAGGTAGGGGTGCTGAAATCTCTCTTGTGGGAGCTTTGAATTGCGTTTTATTTTAGAGCAGTATAACTTTCGGCGCCTACATTTTGAAAGTAAATCTTTTTTTTATATTAATTGTGTGCGTGTGTGTGTATGGATGTGTGTGCATTTAGGTGTATAACTCATGGATATTGAAATTTTGCTATTTCTTGTGATGAGTGGATGAGCTTACATGTTGGGAAGCACATTGATTGCGGTTATTTTAATTGTAGCCTAAGTTACCGGGGCTTTTGCTGCATGGATGAGCTTACATGTTTGAAAGCACATTAATTGCGGATATATATTATTAATTGTATATGAATCGTTCTTGCGATGGTTTTGCGTTAATGTTTTTAGACATGAGATAAGTGTGTGTGTGTGTGTGTGTGTGTGTGTATTTAGGTGCTTTTCATTAAGCGGATTTAATGGTTTCGTCGGTTTGATCTGTGAAAATATGACGTCATCAGGTTTGTGTGTTTTACTTTGGTGATTTTCATTAAGGTGATTTAATGGTTTTTGTAGTCTTTTTTAGCACGTTTTCAAGGGACGGCGTATGTTTTTCGATTAAAAAAAACGTCCTCAGGTTTGAGATTCGTGACGGAATATATCGTGGTGTTATACAGCTTTACAGATTCGTACTATTTTTGACTGGCACCTGCGAGTGCTGTTGATGTGGTTCGTGCTGTTATTGTTGATGTGTTTCCTGCTGTTGACTTTCCTTAGCTTGTCGTGTTTTATTTGTCTTCGTGGGTTGCTGTTGTCTTTGTTCTCGCTGTTGTTGTTGTACCATTTTCGTTTTTCGCTCGTTCTGGCTCAGGTTGTTTTTTAGTTTAACAACATCCTCCATTTGTTTATCCAGTTGTTGTTTTTTAAGACTAATCTCATGGATGAGTCTGTTGAGGACCTTGATCTGATTGCTAGCGTCTGCATTTGTTTCGCCGACAGCTAGTTCTTGGAATTGGTTTCCAGCCCCTGAGTACTGGGCACCACGAGTGTTGGCTTCGTCGTCGCTGCTGACAATCAACGTGTCTGTATCCTTGTTTTTATTGGTTTTAAGGCGTTTAGCCTTTAGATCTACGTCTGTATTTTGCCTTCTCCGAAGCACCATTTTGGCGTCCATTTGATTTACGTCCATATTATAGACCACGTGATCTCACTTTTTTTTATTGTTTTTTTTTTTTTTTATTGTGCGAGTGACAGATAGATAATCACGTTCAGGAGTTTGTTTATTATATTGTGCACATACACAAACCTATTTACGAAAGAACCAGAGCTTGCAAGAAACACATTCCATTCAAAAACTGATTTCGAAGAGAAGGCAGTCCTCATTTACATATTGAAACTACAAAAAACAAACAAAAATGGTGGTTGTAAAGGATGTTGCAAGGATGTACTAGATTAACATAAAAGTGATACCAAACATGCAGGTGATATGACTAACGGACTAGAAGAATTAAATTAAATTATAAAATTTAGGATGGTAGATAAAATGAAAATCCACATAACAGGAAATTTGGTAAATCAAGCATGCTGCTACCTAAGCATGCTGCGACATGTTTCCTCCTCCCGTGAGCTTCTTGTTCTTTCGTAAATACATTCGTGCGGTCGCTCTATTTTAATCTTGTCGTACAGAGCACAATTGCCGAGCTTAGGGTTCGCTGGATTAATTATTTTTAATAAATAAGAGCCGTTAAATCGATTTTACATTCATGTAACACTTTATTAGTCCGTTAACAACAACCGTTACTTTTACCGTACACGATTTCTTATCGCGTCTTTGACTGCTTACTTCTTACTTTTTACTTATCTCCATGGTCTATGTGCGACGTATTTATACCGTTTCCTCATTCTGATTCGGCGTTTCGTTTCCGTCCGTTCCATAGCCTTGAATGTTCTATTGTTCATAGTCTCCATTTTTCCAGTACTTTCTAGAATATTCTAGTACTTTGTTTCGGACTTTCTCGAATATTCTAGTACTGATTGTCATATGCGTCACAATATGTATTCTATCGTTTCGGTCGGATAAGGACGAATAAAAAAGATAATTATATTATACAACATTGTCGTTTATTATTTTGTTTTGTAGTAGTCCTTTTGTTCGCTTAAATTGAATCGGCACGGTAAACTAATCGTGCTAAACATTATGGTCCTTCGAGCCGGATTAGTTTTTGGTTGTTTAAAAAAACACGTCACCACATGAATCAGTACTTTCAAGTTCAATCCGTCTTCAATTTACGACACCCGAGAACAAATTACAATCGTTCATCTTTACAGTTCTTAGTGATAACAATTTGACAATTTGGTCCAAACGATGCATACCTGCAGAATATTCTACAAAGCGGATTCATTCCCCCCTAAGCATTTGTTCTATTAGACAAAGAAGGCAACTTCGCACAATTGAGTACGATAGCGATCATTACGGACTTGGAGCAGTCATACAGGTGCCAAATGAGCACTATCTACTTGAGCAGTACGACCAGATACACACTTTCGATTACCGAAAAGCACATTGATCGCATTTCGATCGCATAGTAAAAAGAGAAATACGCAACATTGGCATAGACCCACCGACTAATAGAAACCTTCGTAATGATGAAATCGATCATTACCTCCTAACTATGAACGATATTGTTACCAACACAATGAATCGTTCCATCTCCAATGTAGCTCATATGGATGGCTATACCCACCGATACAGAAATGCAACTATCGATGCTTTGTATAGGCAAAAGAGCACCCTGCTCTTAAAGCTGAAATTGTGCTATAGGCAGTTCAGTGACCCAAATAGCAATGAAATCAAAACAATCAAGTCCTTGATTAAAAATCTTCCAAAACTGATCCGGGATAATTACCGAACAGTAATAAATGAGGAGTGGAGCAACAGAATTCGAGCTGTTCAAGCAAACGGACCGAACATGTTTTCACAAATCAAGAAAATATGTCGAAGAAAAGATCACAATGACATTCCCTGTCTCCGAATTCCACGGACTTCCGAGAATTGTCAGATAATGCTGAACGCAGGACTCACCTTAGAGCACATCAACTCCAATGATGAACTAATAGTAATCGAAGATCCGCAAAAGAAAGCGAATTCAATTGGAGCCTGTTTCGAAGCAGTGTACAGACTTAACGAATTAGTTCGTGCTAACACTGAAATTGAAAGCAATGCCGACCAAAGACATTACTCGCTGCGTAATCAACTTCGCAACTGGCGATCCGAAAACCGTAGTTACATCACATTCGGCGAAAATATAGAGCGGATTCTCCCGTCAGAAATGAAATTACAAATATGTTTGTGCGCAAGGATGAACTTAGAAACATACTTAGCTCAATAAAAAATAAGAAATCATCTGGAATAGATAGCATTCCAAATGTGGTTCTAAGGCACTTGCCTCGCGAAGCAATGAACATATACACTACTTTGTTTAACAACGTTCTAAACAATGCACACTATCCAACCCATTGGAAGACTGCAGTAGTCCACCCTATCCCCAAAAAGGGTAAGAATAAGAGCAATCCAGCTAATCTGCGCTCGATCAGCCTGCTTCCCAACATCAGCAAGGTATTCGAAAAAATTATAAACAAAGCACTGATAGGTTGGTGTGATTAAAACGATATCATCCCAAACAACCAGTTTGGCTTTCGAGCACGACATGATACAGTTCATGCAGCGACGAAACTTGTTTCCGATATACAGTGGAACAAGGCAAAGGGACAATGTACAGGCGCGTGCTTGGTTGACTTTGAAAAGGCTTTCGACACCGTATGGTTAGAAGGAGTTGTCTATAAGTTAACAAACCTGGATATGCCGCAATATCTGCTATACACCATTTATGATATCCAATAAGACCTTCCAAATTAAAAATGGCTTACAGCAGGGAGTTGTGAATTCTCCCATTCTATTCAATATTTACACTAGTGATCTATTGAGTTTGTGGCGGTTCTTTAAAGCTTTCCCAAAGAACCAGCCATTTCTTTAAATCTACCTGTTTTGCCTTCACTCCACAAGACACCGTACCTACCTGCAATTTTGGGCAGCGTAAGCTCTCAGCAGCATTTTTCATACCTGAAAGTAAAACCCCAGCAGGCATGCACATCAAACAAGTTATTTCATTCATATTACATGAACCGTGTCAGACAATCGGCTCGGCTTGTCAGCAATTGTAAACGATAAACACTCGCTGGTCAGCGTAATTGTTGACACAGCTGTAGCCGGTATTCTTGCTACGGTTCATGAGTGAATATTGCCCAATCGCAAAGTTCGCTACAGTTGCGACCAATTTCCTTTATCGGTTATCTACCGATCATGGGATTTGGGCACGAATATGATTGACGTTAGGCAATCATACCCATGATCATGGCCAATGATTCGTTGTCTAAACAACGACCAGCCACTATTCTCACGCTGGCTATTCTAAACGAAATGTTTCTGTGTACTCTACGTAAACAGAAGAAATTACTTTAGCCTGCATGCCAGTAATTCCTGTGCATTATCCAATGCCTAAAATAAACATTCACCCAAATCTAGTAGCCTTTGCCGCCGCAGCAAAGTTCTGTTGACTTATCGCCAACCCAAATCAACCCCCTATCGTACGATGGAAATACACCCAGCCGTACACCGATCATCATATTTGACCAGCTGCATGTTTGTTTTTCCTTTCCTGCGCCCAGGGCGTGTTTGTATGTGAAACAGTGTCCGTGTTGACATACCAACGTACATACTCCACAAGTTCTCTCGAAAACGCCATTGCGTACGCCAATGATATGGTGGTGTACAGAACAGGAAGAAAAATAGACGTCATCAATAAGCACCTTCAAGATGACTTCAACAAAATAAAACAATTTTGCGACGACTGAAAATTAAACATTAATTTCCAGAAAACCGAGACTATTCTTTTCAGAACGCCCCTATCCAGGGCCTCGAGGGATACAAAATGCAATTGGAAACACTTTTCTATTGTAGGTAACAATAACCTTCCACTGCAAGTGAAAACTGTAGTTAGATACCTTGTTATCTGGCTAGACCAGTATTTATATTTTGACAAGCACGTAGCAGCGTCCCTCTCCGCAGCTAAAAGCGCATATTCTATGACAAGAAGTCTATTCCGGAGTAGTCTTCTTGACCCCAGAGTCAAAATAATTTCGTACTCGGCATTCATCCGTCCAGTTTTGATTTATGGCTGTCCAGTATGGTAAAATATATCTTCACTTTCTATGGAGAAGTTTCGTGTGTTCGAACGGCAGTGTTTGCGTTCCTGCCTCGGACTTTATAGAACACCAGAGTCGCAATACAAAAAATTCTATCCCAACAAAATCCTGTATAACAAATCAGGGTTAAATAGGATAGACAATTTCATAATTAAAATTATTCGTGGTCACACAGCAAGGGCAATGCGCAGTGACAATAATCTTATCTCGGGAGCATTCTATCCCAACGATATGTATCTGGAGAATACGCTCCAGAATGGGCTTATTCCCCCAGAAGCGTTCCCTTTCTTGAATCAAAAAGGCCTTATCCAAGACGTGCATGGAGTCCCGATTATTTACCACGCTCTTCGTGGTGCCAGGGACAAACGAATTCACCATGATAGTGATATCTCCAATGCCCCAGACCGCATGCGTTTTAGCACGGCGAACAGTGAAAGAGATAAATCAGCCAAAGATCGAACATCTCCCAAATGGTGGTAGCTTCTCAACGAGGAGAGGACTTCACTTCCTCAGATATAGTATGCCTCTCAACAGCAACGCTCTCGTCTTGTCCCCTCTCCCCCTGTCCACCTTCCCCATTACGTTCATTGCTTATTTTGTAGCTATTCTATTTTATTTTTTATTTACCTTTTCGTTTCGTTTTGAAGCTTTCGTTTGTTACTTAATAATACTCGTAATAAAAAAACAAAAAAAAATTATAATAATAATGCATACATATAGATGTAAACGAGGAGTCCCTCTAATATATGACCCATTTCATATATATATAAGAAAAAAAAAAAGATGTACGCCGAAAGGCATAAATAACAATCAAGTTGTAATGTGTAATTTAGAGAGTTCGCATAGAGCCAGTAAGTTAATTTAAGGACTGTGATTGTAGAAGAGTGTTTAACATTTACCCCTAATATTATACATGTAAAAAGAATTAAGAAAATAAATGTGGTTTAAGAAAAGAAAAAAAAAGAAGGCAACGTCCATGTAGACCGCTTACAATTTAGCACAGCATTGGCAATTGGCACAGCGTATAATAAGTCACCTCATGAAATATGTCACGAGTTTAAGTACTCACTACATATTGCTTCCTAATGATGTGTACATATGCTGTAATAATTACAAAAAGGCATCACGTTACACGGCGTTTGGTATGATTTTTGCGCATGCGTAATTATTGTGGCATGTGCGGAAATTCGTTGTTAAAAAGTCGAAGCTCATATACAATAGCTAGAAGCCTGAAATAGGAAGAAGTGAACATGGTGTGCTCATCGGCTGCCGAACAAACTCCGACATTTCATAGTCGATTTACATATTGCTCAATGTTGGGAACCTTCCGCAAAGCCTCTTTCGGACTGGGGTTTCACTGCAGGAATTAATCCTTCGAAATTATCACACGATTGCGTTATTGAGGATGACTATTACTGTGGTTAGCATATTACAATAGTTGTCACACATTGTCAGCTGGTAGGAGTATTTTCAATGCTGCTTCCGTATATGACAAGTTGTTTTGTTATGCAATAGAGTTTTTTATCTAAATCTCAGTAGTCCTTTGAATATAATTTTATACTTTGAAGTTATAGACGAAGATATACTACGAGCGTGTGAGTAAAATGTTTGTTTAACAATTATGTTTTGATGTTCACCTTAAAAGTAATGACACACTCAAGAGTGATAGCAATATAGACTTCATTTATTTAACATGTTTATTGCTGAATACATTTTAGATGTATTTTCCGTTAATGATACAGATTGCCTGTTTGTTTAATCAGATTTCCCATCGCTTGTTAACTCAATCATCAAATTTGGGTTCTATCCATCTAAATAAATGATGTGGCATTAGTGGAAAATATATTTAAGTTATTTACTATTACCTGTAAAATTATCTCTACTATGGAGGTATTAGAGGTGGGATTGAAGATGGAGTTCCAGGTGGAAGCAGAGGTGGAAGCAGAGGTGGAATCACAGCTGGAGGGGAAGGGGGAGTACCAGGTGGAACTGGAAGTAAAGGTGGAAGCAGAGGTGGAATCACAGCTGGAGGGGAAGGGGGAGTACCAGGTGGAACTGGAAGTAAAGGTGGAAGTAAAGGTGGAAGTAAATGTACAGGTGCAGGTGCAGGTGCAGGTGCAGGTCCACTGGATATTGCGGGTGATAATAAAGGATAACGTTTTATCCAAGGAAATGATTCGAATGGAATATACAGTGGATGTGACGGATAGGGCGGATATGGCGGATATGGCGGATATGGCGGATATGGCGGATAAGGAGGAAAAGGAGGGTAGGGAGGATTCGGAAAATGTTCCTGAAGAATATAGTTTGGAGAACTGTCTTCTACACTATGGGCGGCTATTACTGTAACCACAAATGACACGAACGTCACTACAAATTTCACCATGTTAACTGCAAGGCGATAGAATTCAAACTTGTACTTACGAAATTCATCGGCTCTTTATATACGCAGCACATGCTTCCATATATCATTACTAACAATTAGCTAATTAGGATTGTAAGGAAAATATTCGACATTTGTTTCTAAGCAAACCGTTAACAATTGAAAAAAACGCAAATTCGACTACTAATTGATGATTTTATTATAATGAAGCTCATCCATATGTGATGAAGCGATGCTAATTAGGCATATTTATTTAATCTTTACCTTCAGCAAAGTTCCAAAGAACAAAAAAGTTGAACAACTGATGTTCGAAAGGTATATACTTAATAATTTATAATTTGGAAGTTAACTTCGTTTGATACATATATAGCTTTCTTTTGTAGTCTTTAGATATGGATTCGAATACATTTATAGAGAGTTTTTCAAGAAATATTTAAGAAAAAACAGAATACATAAAAATCGTGATGTGACCATGATATTCATTTTATAAAAACAGATAATTATATGTCGAAAAATTTGGCATACCGTATGCCACGGCATCTGTAAATCTTGGAACACAATTTTCAACCAGTTTTTCGAACAGGTTAGGCCGTATATGGTAGCTAATGTTGGCCTCCAGGTGTTCGAAAAATATAATCTGAAAAACCGTTGTGGTTTATAGTTTTTTTTAGTTTAGTGGGGCTACCACCCCATTTATTTGGCTTAATGCAAGCAATATAACTTGCAAACTGAAGTATAATTAATCTTACAAATCAAAAATCCCAAGGTCTCGAAAGAGTTGGCAATGATCAGGGGTTAGTTATGAAGAGAATAGGGGAACGGGGATGAGCGGATACGCTTACGAGAATAGGTTATAGATTAGCAATTGGCGATAAAAAGTACATGTAGTTTTTACCACACCAAATCGAGAAGTTGCCAAGGTCTGATTGTAGCAGTGCAGAACCAAGTAGTGACTCGATTATTATATATATATATATATATATATATATATATATATATATATATATAAGGTTGTGCAAGCAGGAATGCTTAATAATCTTATCAATGTCATTAGTGACAAGTATAAAAAGGAGAGGTCCCAGGTGGCTTTCTTGAGCGGCCCCAAAGGCAGCAAGAATGGAGTTGGTAATCATGGATCTTAACCGAACGGAATAAAGTTTATCCTCAAGATAGGCAGAAATCCATTTCAGCAGTCCAAGTTCGAAGCCGAGGGTGGATAATTTGAAGAGGAAAAAATTGTGGAAGATTTTGTTAAATGCTTTACTGAGGTCGATTGAGACCATGTCAACCTCATTACCGTGCTCTAGAGCTGACAGTGTAAAAGAGGTGCATTTCATAACGTTGGTTCTAGTTGATCCGCCATTGAGAAAACGATGTTGCCTTGGTGAAATAAAACATTTACATCGGAAACTAAGATATTCGTATAGATGCTTTCGAGAATCTTGGGTTAGTGGGAGAGTTTGGCAATGGGGCGGTAGTTGGTGCTATCGGTTTTAGGTCCCTTCTTGTAGTAAGATCAATCTTCGATAGGGGAGCAGGGAGAATGGATAAGCATTTTTTTGAGGACAATTGCGGGGATATCACCAGGGTCCGGTGTAAACTCGTCTTTGAATTGGAGTAGCGATCCGGTTCGGATCAAAGGGGTTGGGGAGAAGGGCAAATTGTCGAAGTATGACTGGTCAGGAACAGCGGAGTCAACAGTAACATGATCAGATGAGCTATGAGAGTTTAAGCTGGGCGATGAGGGGTAACCGTCGGATTTACATTTTTAATTGACGAATTGAAAAAAGGTTTTGGGGTAATTTTTCAGATTGGTCTCAGTTTTGATAAGTTTGTTGTGGTAAAGGGTGTTATATAGTTCGGTGATTTGAAGGTAACAGCCGAGAAAGTTAGAGTATTAGGGAATATTTCGAATTCGTAAGAAGATGGCCCGTAATTTTATACTGATCTTAAATCACTACTCATCTAATCCGCCATTATTACATCATAAACCAATCCTCCATACCCAAATATCCTACCCCTATCCATAATCCCTTGGCGCAAGTCTAATAACCTTGCCCTGAAAAACAAATTATTATGGAAAATTTAACAACAGGACTTGCTAAATAAGGCCAAGACCGGTTCCCGGTTGTAGTGCCGATGATGATGATGATGATGATGATCCATAATCCCAATCATTACCCCCAATTGAATCATATGCGCGACAAATTAAATCAAATGTTCATTTGTCGGGCATTGATTCAATGCCTAAATTCAGATGCATTTCATGATCTTACCTTCCGGGAATCTGGAGACTGGTCCCGATAGCAGATCATGGTGGTAGTGTGGCAACTCTAACAACAGATACACACAATTCACAGGCAAAAATAGTGAAGAGCACGAACGAAGAGAATCGAATAAGAAAAATACATCAGAACCGTATACCAAGCGATAAATAATAAAAATTATTCACATCAGTGGAATATAGTCGAGTTTGGAAATCAAATTCACGATCTTCTTCACTATTATTTCAAACGCTATAGTAGTCTGTAGGTGTAAGGATGAATGTGCTAGGGAGACTGATGGGGTCAGTAGTAGAGATGGGGTCTAGCTGCCTACTCAAGAGATTTCGAATATTGCTGACTTGACGGAGGCAAGAATCAGCTATTCGATCAATGAAGAGAATTTCCTTGACGAAGGTGGGGTGGGAGATAAAGCGAAGATTAAAATTTCGGTTGACGATGATGTGATCCTCGCAGTTACTCAACTGGATTATATGGTCGATAGCATTAAGAGCGAGCTCGTAAACTTCTATGGGTTGGGATTGCAAGTTATAGAAGCACATGCCAAAGACTGACTTGTGAGAGAGTAATTTTTACTGTCACAAAATTAAGCTTGGAGGCGGTAGAGAAAGTGTTATGTGATGAATCGATGCCGTTGTGGACAGTGTTTGAGGAGATTATCCCAAAAGACAGAGGACGTGGAGAGAAACAGCTCCAGGTTATGAATACTGGGGAATAAGTTCGTTTCGCTTGATGCGAATATGTCGACAGGTAGGGAGTTTTTCGGAATGGATTGGGCTTTTGAGCGGAGACCTCTTACGTTCTGATAGTAGAGGGTAAGGGAAGTTATACCGTTGGTTTGTGGGGAGGGTAGGAGAGATAGGAGTTCAGGAATGAAAAAAATATTTGAAGTCGGCCTTACTACTTTGAAGACGTGATAGCTTTTTGGAGTGCACGAACTGACCTAAAGCAGTAAGGTCATTCGACACTTTCTGAGGGTATACGTTGAAAATTATACGGAATTTAACAAATAGTTTGTGAAGAATGGGAACGTCAGTAGGTAAACTCTCCTGTTGAACAGAAAGTTTGACACTGGTTTTAGTATTGCTTGCGTAGCAGACTGATTTGTAGTAGAGATACGCTAGAAAGAGACGAAGGTTGGACAGTGACAGCAATTAGATGATTCGGGGGGGGGGGGGGGGGGACATTATAGGGGATTGGAGGACCGGCTGCTATCACGGAAGAAGGCTATGTTGATGAGCATTTTTGGGTGAAGATCTTGTTAAGTTACAGTAAGGGGGCAGGGTCGTTAGCCGGTGGGACTGTTCTTATAAATTAGGGAAGTGTTGGTGTCAACATCGTTTTTGAAGACCAAAAATGTATCCAGATTAAAAGCGTGACCTGCCGGATAAAGGACAAGCCATTACAAAAAGAGGGGATATGAAAACGTAGTGAATTGGAGGCCAAGTTCGGCGTCTTCAAGACGTTAATGATGATAATTGCGTAATTTTGTAGGAAGATGTTCGTTACCCAGGAATCATCAGCATTTGTGGCATTTATGAATCCTCTCATTACACTCTTCAAGGATTCACGTTGATACAAGGAGATGAACAGTGGATGCGGCGGTGGTCGTCTGCTCAGTGTTCGCAGGTATTGCCTTGACCGAGGCGGAAACCACCCGAGCTGAGAGAGGAAAGTTGGGGATCGGTGCATCTATAGTTAAATAACGATCAAACTCAATCTTGGCCTATAATGAGACGTTGCTTAGATGGCGGGGACATTATCCTGAACTTCGACTGTGCGGAAATGGCTTTAATATCATCAGATTGGTTGCTAATTAGGACCCTCATAACACTGAGGTCATTTCCCTTATCAATCATTTTGTCGATCAGTATGAAAAGTGTAGGTTCTACCTTACTGGTTGGAGGCGGGGGGTGGAGGGAGACCATTGGAGGGAGAGAACAATATTTTTTGACAAGACACTAATGCTTCCTGTTATAACTTTTGAATGATCTGAGGCCCTGATTTGTGTTCTAAGGTCACATTCTTCTACGTCAATTTTAAAGGGATTAGCGCTGGAGGCAATTAGACAATCGATCCTTTTCAGATGGGTTCTTTAGGAATTGGTATGAAGTTCGGAAGCAGAGGTATCCTCCTCAGCTGATTGTGACCTAATCCAGTGTAGTGAGCTCTTGTACATCTTTTTTTTTCTTTTTGGTATAAATTAAGATTTTCGGAATTTTGGATGAGAAACTCGTTTATGGATTTAATCTCGAGCAACACATGCGACAGCGAAATTCTGTTACATTCATCGCGGAAGAAAGGGAAGTTAAGCGAGTATCCATAAATGTAGGAGGAGGCTCGTTTCGCGAGGCCTATACAAGAGGGGTAGAAGGATTTACAGCATAAACCTCCGCATGAGATTAAGTTTACGGGAGTCTCCGAAGTGGTGCAGTCAGGTTTAGCACAGCTCTTCACCTTAATGCATGTTGCAGCACAAGCAGCAACATTTAAAAACAAGAAATAAATCGATCTCTCAGCAATACAACAAAGGAGAACGAACTCAGGCGAATATTCAAAAATTCAATCCACCTAACCTTAGAATAGACAAAATCCACCACAAAGTAGGTAGATTACGACCTAAAGGTATGTACGAGAAATCGCACCATAGGTTGTCATCTGTGCTAAATGGTTTGCACTCACATTCCAGTACACTCAAGGTGGTATGATTACTGGATCAACGGTGACTGGCAAAAGCGCTGGTTCCATAGAACAGTTGATTTGTTCTACGATAATTCCTTCCTGGGATACGGTGCTTTTGTTGGTCGAGATCTGATGATTCCAACGGCCAAAGAAGAAAACCGTTCAAGGTTAATGCAAGACAGCATATAAGAAGGCGCATGACTGTTGCAAAAAGCTCTCTTTTTTACTTCTCCAGCTATACGTGTTGTTAGACCCAGAGTGGCAATTAATTTAAATTCAAACATCAATAAAATATCAAAAAATATAACTTTTTAGTCATGGTTTTTTTTGTATTCCGTTCGGGATCAGTTTTCCTTTTATTGTGAATATTCGTCAGACCCGAAGACCAGGGCGAACATTAACTGTGGTTCGCAAGTATAGGCTGTTTACGACAAAAATTGAACCAGTGGATTTCCGATATTGCTTGTTCCCTGAAGGCGAACAATGCGGAAAAGAGGAAAACAGAAATGAGAAGAATTTTATAGGTGGAGAACAAAAAAAAAAAAAAAAAGAAAGAGAGGGGAGGAAACGGAAAAAGAGAGAAAAAGGAAGAGAAACGAATTAATAGAAAGTAAAAAGTATGAAATGAAATAAATAAAATAGACACGAAAACCTGTTAAATCGAATGATTGACAAATTTGAACTACAACGACCTCGCAGGTGAATCGAATCCTCTAACAGATAAATGAGCGTCAAGGGCCTTTCATCTGTTCCAATCCTATCACATATATAAGCATGCAATTTAAATAAAATAATGAATTACAAAAATAGAGCAAATTAAAAAAGACAAATAAGTAAAGATAATGGCTCCGTAGGAGATAACCAACAGCCCTCTCCCGTACGGATCCAGTAGCTTCCGTCCTTGGTAGTGTAGTAGCCCCACCACCTTTTCCCCCCATTCCTACATCCAAATCCTAGATATATTACCCAAAAACCCAAAATCCTATCAAAACCCGAAAAAACCCAAACATGATCCAAATTCCCAATAAACGAATCAAACATTCGTTTATCGCCTAACATTTGCCCCACGGCATAATTCAATCCAAAATCCTAAATTAAAATCAAATCCACAATAAACGAATCTAATATTCGTTTATCGTTTCACATTTGCCCCATGGCATCATCGAAAACCAAAATTCAGAGATCGTTATCTCTATCTGAAAAATTTCCATTAAGAAAAACAAATACAAAACCACAACCAGATACATACCCACATCTGCGAAATAGTTTCGTAAGAATTCAAGAAATTGAATTCTTATCTAAAGTAAACACTGAGCATCTCACTCAGGATACCCAAAAATCGAGATTGTGGTATGGAAATGTATATTTTCGGGATACAAATCTCGATTTGTCTTCCTTTATAAAGGAATAGCAAAGTGATCTCCGGGCCGCAGTATCTTAATCCTCGTGCCACAGAGCAGTAATACTCTAATTTAAATTTATATCTACATATCCCTCTTGCCTTGGACGCATTGCCCCCAGGAAAATCAACATGCAATAAAATTAAACTGAAATTAAAACCAACACATCTTTTATTATTTTGGAAATTGTGCGTCGTCACCAACGTTGACTGATTCTTTTGTGTACCAGGACGACTCCTTAAAATCGTAAAAGAAACCGGTGAGTAGAGTGGTGTCAAGACCAAAATATTAACCCTTATAGCGTCCACGATTACGGACATCAACAGAAGGTACTAAGGTTGCAGGATACAGGCACGCTATTCCCAAAGTGTCGTCCCACGAACGATCGGTTGTTGCTCTTCCCTCAAGGTTTGAGGGAGCACAGCGGCGACCGCAACGGGCCCCCTCGGGAGCGGTGTTAAAGAGATCTTTCGTCCTTTTCAGGACAAGGAGACACGCTACCTGGGAGCGAGGCCAGTAGTAACATCTACTACTACAGTAGTCCTTGCTCCTAAGTTACATTAACGGAGTAAAAATAATTCATCATATCTCTGCAGTGATTTGTTATGCAGCCTGACCGTAAAAACCGAAATCGTGGCAAATGTAGGGATCTAAAACAAAGGCAACCGTCAGCGATGAAAATATCGCGTGTAACTAAAAACCAGGTAAGATGTGTTGATTTAATTTTCCCTTGATACGAAAATTTCGTATTTGGTTAACTTTCAAAAAAGAAATTATATATGTGATGAAATAAATTCAGTACTGATGAACTTGATGATGGGAATATTTAATTAGATGTCGGATATTATTATAACATTTTTCACGTAACACGAATTTGGGAGAACGGGACCAAACTAGAAAACATATATGTATAATATATAATAGAAATACACCGTAGTGCGTGTAGAGTGGCGGAATAATAACAATACAAATGTGGAAATACACGAGCAAAAACGTAGTAGTAGTGTTATTACTTATTTCGTTCTAATATTTTTTTAACAAACCTATGGCTGCACGTTTTACATTCGGATATTGGAAAAATAAATATTTTCTTGCTACTGAAACATCATTTAAAACACAAAACCAAAAATTGTTTAGGATAAAAATTTGTTTAATTGAATGAAGAACGCGATTGAAAAACTTTAATTACATTGAAAAAAAAAGAACATTACATAAATATAAATATAAATATAAATAATAAATTAATAGGAAGGCAAGCGAAATAAACTCAATGTTTGTTATCGCAAAAGTGTTATATAATTGATAGATAAGAGGATTAACCGATTTATAGCAGCTTTTGTTAAATTGAATTGAAGGCTTACGAATTCTGTCGGAAATTAATTTTCTGATTCACAAAACGGAATCCCTGGTAAGTCGGATGTGTAGACGTTGTACAACCAAAGGTCATGGACGGATTCCTGTGGCAAAATATAGCTGTAATAACTTAAACTAGAAGCACCACAGTTAACATGAACTTGAAAACTTCTACCAGACGAGAAGCCTTGAACTATTTTACACAAATACGATGGAAAATTAAATTTTATCATCGTTTCGTGGCGAAATTAGCCAAAAAAAAAGCAAGTTGATATTATTAGTTAATTTTCTTCTGAAATCAATTATACCATAGAACAATGTGAAATCAATTATATCATAGAACAATGTGTATCACAAATAATGCCCAATACCACACATACAACTAATAGCACAGGGGATTCCACAACTAGAGGCGCAATACCGCCAGCTGACACTCCACACAGGGAAACCGAAGGAATAATGGAAGAAGACCCCCTCAGCATATCCCCGACACATGCAGACTCTCTCAGCAGAATAACCTGCAGTTACTCCAACAAAAGGGGGCATGCCTATGAGGATTGTGTGAAAAGGAAGAACACACCCTTTTGCACACACTGCCAGCAATTAAATCACGATATCCGTGATTGCCGGCAATTAAGGGAGGTAAAAAGAGTCCTGCACGTAAGGCAGACTTGCGACTTCTGTGGCCAACAAGGACACAACATAGGATCCTGTCAGCAAAAGCTGAAATGGGAGTCGCGAGTTCAATGTCAACCTGCAGAGAAATCCTCTAGTTCCAAACAATGAAGGTCAAAGCCCTCGGTGGCAAAAAGGAGCTACCACATCAGGACCCCACGCGCGCCGTTAACCAGCGCCCCAACTGTCCAACTACCTATAGATGTAGGTGTTAACAAGAACACAGCGCTAGTAGTGGACACCGGCGCTGAAATCAGTCTGATCAACCAAAATTGCCTTAGCAAAACAGACTGCAAAATAAATCGCCAAGAAGCCTGCACCTTAGAGACGCCATTTGGAAGCATTAGGACCTAGGGAACCTGCAAGGTCAACTTCCAGTTAAAAGGTAGGCCCAAACTCCCATGCACATTCCAAGTAGTGAGCAATATGCCCGATCTTCCAGAAGACGGTCTACTGGGAAATGACTTCCTGTCAAGGAATTGCAACGTGGAGGGCCCCAAACAACGCGTCACTTTTCCTCGCACGAAAAGAAACCCTAGCGTATTTAGCGTGCCAATAAAATTCTCACACCTCGAGAAAAAGGTACCTGAAAATAAATACGCCAAAGGAAAACAGGAGCAAACCCAAGGTAAGCGCAAAATCCTCAGGTTAAAAAGGAATCCCAAGGAGCTAAGTGGTAACACCAAAATTATAAACCAAATAACTAATACCCCGCCAGTTAATCCAAAACACTCGTGTCCCAGCTACTCTCAAAATACAAACCTATTGCAAATGCCCATAACGCCTGAAAAAATAATAAGCCTCAATGAGATCGCGCAAATACTCGAGGTTTATCATAATTCCCCCTCCGGTGAACATCTGAGCATCACCAAGTCGTATAATAAAATACGACAAAGATACTGGTGGCCGTCCATGCTCTGCGACATTCGGAAATATAAAAAGCAATGCGAAGAATGTCGTTCTTCAAAGGCAACCGCATGCCCCGGAATTGAAACAAAACCGCAATCGTTTCAAGTGGGAAACATGGTATTGGTAAGGCACAAAAACCGCAAGGGCAAAGAAATACCCATCTGGAAATGCCCTTTCCTCATTACAGGAGTAACAGGGCCGAACAACACGACAATCAAAATTGGCCAAAAAGCAGTGAAGATAAACAATAGGAAATTGAAACCATATTCCAAGAGCGATTAGTTCCGACTCTCCACCCTAGTCCCAAGGTCGTTGCCACCATCAACCTTAGACATTTACTATCCCCAGGGTGTATCATAATCCAATAACTTACCAGTTAAAGATATTCATAAATACACAATATGGACAGAAATAACAGACGACACAAAAATTGTCAAAAAATAAAAACTAATAAATGTAATACACAAAAAGGACATTAAAACAAATATAATGAAATACAAAAAAAACAAAGCACATACAAATAAAGCAAAACAAACATTAACCCTCAACGAGGAAGACAATTTATAAATAACAAATAAAATTGTATTATAATTATTCGAAAATATACGTAAACCCTAACTAAGACCTAATTTAAAAACATAAAAAATAGGAGCACTAAGAAAAAACTAAAGAACAAACAAAACAAACATTAACCCTCAATGAGGAAGACAGTTTATAAATTAAATTGTAAAAAGAAGAAAGTAGCTAAACCAAATTATCGGCAAATCCAAAATAATTTAGCCCATTACTGTTACTAACTTTTATATAAACAATAATTATTAATCTTAACTAATTAACATTAACAAACCTTACAATTATATGAATCTACCTTTAAATTTACTGAAAAACAATAAAACATATTATAAAAAACACATTACCTAGATAAATAATAACAAAAAATGTACATATCAGATAAATAATACCTCTATCATTAACAGACACAGTTACAACAAAATTTAAACAATTAATGTCCAAATACCGACCCAAGCATAAATGTAAACTATCGCGGAATTGAAATGCCACCGCTTTGGTTTTCACACATTCTAGAAAATTAATATCTTCTAGATTAATTTTCTTTTCTAAAGGGGGGAGGGATGTAGCGATCCTAAATCGCTACTCCCATCCAAATCCCCAATATTATCAAATTCTAAATTTCCTAATTTCATATTGAATCATATGAGCAATAAATTAACCCAAAGTTAATTTATCGCTCATTGATTCAATTCCACATTAAAATCCATACTGAGTCACATGAACAACGAATTTAACCAAAAGTTAGTTCGTCGTACATTGACTCAATTCCCAAAATCCTGACATCATGAAATGCTTAATTCAAAACGCATTTCATGATTCCTATTCCTAAAACCCATCCAACTAAACTTCTAACAAATTCCCAGAACACAACTCAAATTGAAACACGCAAACTGTTATGTGTGCTTCTGGGAATTTTGACAAAAATTAGTTGACAATTCTCAACTAGAAAAACTATAAAAGGGTAGTGAATTTGAATTTCACCATCAGTAGATCACCAGAGGCCGAACCCCTGACCGCGCACAATGTAATTATAAAACCGAGTTCCCAAAAATAAAATAAGCACCTCTTAACAAAACAAAGTTGCCTTTTCGTTTCGGTGTCTCCCACATTCGATCGCAGTTTCTGAGGATAGCGTGGTTTCGAGATTTTAATAGTTTTTACAGTGATGTATTTGTGTAATTAATCAACCAAGTATCAGTGACATCAACAGATATAAACTCATACGACGCACCAAGTACATCGGAACGTTGCGCAGCTCCACTAAGAAAGGAACGAAATACACAACCAGCGTAAGGAAATTAACTACCCAAAAGGGAACTAACTGGATGTATGAGTCGTTGCAAAAACGAATTGGTCAACGGAAAGAATAAATTAAATTGCACAAACACGAGGATTCGCCTATTCTCATACACTTACAAAATCTTCAATGTTGACTACGAAAAGGAATTTCCTATAACGAGGCAAACCACGTTAACGACGCCGCTGCCTCAGGACCCAACAACTTATCCTCGGGAGGCACGTTAACGACGCCCCCGTATCAGGATCCAAACCCTGCCAATTTTGAAATTTTTTTAACACGGGCACTCTCCAAGCAATTTTATAGCTACTACGACAGTGTAAGTCTTACTTCTTTCTTAACAATCTCAAGCAAGTTTAGTTGTTCTTCGAATGCTGATACCCAGCCGACAACGGTCCCAACTGAAACACCATTTCACAGCCCTTTCGCTTGCCTACGATCACACTTCATGTTTCGTCCAGCGGACGGTTGGCATGTAAAGCTCAGCCCAGACTGCAACCTTGAGACAGCCCGCTCTCCGTTGCATACTTTCAGGTGCTGGAAACTAAATACGTCTTCAGCAAGTATGAATAGTGTTGATTGTGTTTCACTCCTTCCAATCATAGCCCGCCGAAGTGCGGGGCAGCAAAAGGGTTGAAATGCCTAGGGTCCTATTCACTTGAAGTTGCGTCGTGATGGTGTCTGTCTATTTTTGTCTTGGTGTGATTGCTCGTGACCCATGATCCTTGCGACCCCTTGAAAATAAATTCCGCAGTCGCTGTAAAGATCTGTGCAGATCCCACGACGAGCCGCAAATCGCTTGAAGGCAGGCAGAAAGCCACCTGTGCTGTAATCACTCACAAGCTCTATGTGAACAGCCTTCGTGCAGAAACAAACAAAAGTCGCAATGTACGCTTTGGTCACCCCACTACAGCGACCCTTCCAGGCTTTTAGCTGCACAGGACCCGCATAACCCACTCCAGCTCTCTGGAAGGGGCGACCTTGGTTTACTTTACCCGCCCATGTCTGTAGTACTTGAGGCAGTGGTTGTTTGAAGAACGTGATTGATTTCACGCTGACTGAGTTGGAGTTTCCAGCAGCTTGGAGTTGTGCAATCTGGAAAGAACGATGAGACTGCCTGCAACTGAAATTAAATTTGATGAGGGGTCAAAGGTGGGTAGGGGAATGTGGGAATAGGTGGCAGAGGCAACGTTCAAAGATGATCAAGTAGGTTGTCCCCACGTCGCGGCCTCGAAGATATTTTTGGAATGAACTGTGTCGTGTGTAAAGTGCTGGCCAGCAACGAGTTGAGGAACATCGATTGTTCTCACCATGTTCGATCCCTGCAAGGGTCAGTCGAGTCGCTGCTGTCAATACCTGACAGGGCACGAGGGAGGAGCGAGATTGATTGTCCCACCGAGTTTGCAACCTGGCATGGTAAGGAATGCACTTGAGATCGAACCTCCAAGGGTAATCAGAGCAGGTATTCACACTCGAGACTGTGAAGGGAAACGACCGTTCACGCAAGGTGGGTGGGGGGGGGGGGGGGGGGGGGGTTACTTAAATTACAGACGAAAGGAATCGTGAAAGGATAGGCAACCTATGACACCACGAAAACAGGAACCAAGAGCCCCACAGACTTCTGCTTCTGTCACTTCTATTCCTAGTGCTGGCTCACCTAATTTCTCAACGTGAACCGAACCGCAAAGTTCACCAAACAGAATTGAATTGAAACAGTTATGTCCAAGTTTCACACAAAACTAATACCGAACCGCACCGCACCCTTTACCAAAACAGAATTCAACTCAACTCGACGACTGGATCGCGATCGAGAACTAGTCCCGCAGGCGAAGATACAACAAAACACACAAAGCTCCATGATGCAACCCCTATGCGACAAGCAAATCCTAGTGGTGTGGCCGCAAGGAGCTACGCACAACTCATACACACGATCCTCCATCAGATCCTCAGAGAAACAACCCCGACACCTGCGACGAGGGTTGCTGGATCGTGATTCCCAATTGTAAGACGTACGATGTACAACAAAACCAAATGAAACCAAATAAATTGGCACATGGCTAGAAAAAAGCAGCTAGATAAACAACGAAAGACATTTCATTATACTGACGATCAAAGGAGCTGGTGGGTCGCAAAAGCGTTCTAGATGTACATCGGTCGCTTTATTCTGCATATATGAGGTCCCTTATGGCCGTACATTCAACAGTGGTAAATGCAGCTCTTAACCTTCGATTTCACGTTAATGATCCTCGAAGCACCGCCATTATTAACTGCTGGATGCCATGAAGCGTTTTTATGTGAACGTCATGAATTATTAGTTTGGTTAAGGCACTGTGCGCTGGCAATATAATAGGATGACGCTGTGAAAATGGCAGATCCGCATTTTCCAATCGACCTCCAATACACATCATCCCTTGTTTGTCAATGATACGAGACAGCCTTGCCAAATTACTTGCCAAGTTGTCTTCCTTTGATCGGGAATATTTATTCTGAATAAAAAAACTTTTCCTGGGAGCCAAGGTTGGCGCAAGGCTAATAACCTTGCCCGGAAAAACAAATTATTATAGACAATTTAACAAGTCCGATATGGACCGGATACCGGTGGAGAGAGTTACTAAATAAGTTCAAGACCGGATCCCGGTTGTAGTGCCGATGATGATGATGAGGATTGTATTCCAAGAGCCTTAAGAGTTTTTCTTACGTCAAATGAAAGGGGAAGTTGCATCTTTCTGTCTTCGTCTGGCATGGCCCCCAACAACTTTTCGCTATTGCTTGCCCATTTCCTGAGAGGGAAGCCACCGCAACTCAACATTTTAGAAAGCTGATGTTGCATTTCCAAGGCCTCCTCTATTGATTCGGTTCCATGGATCACATTCACCACATAAAATTTCTTTAACGCGATGTTTGATGCAATGGGATAGTCCTCTCGGTCGTCCATTGCCAGCTGCAGCTGCCAGATATGGAGCGGAGGTGGTGCCAAAGGTGACTGTGTTAAGAAATTGGGCCATGACATCACCCTCAGCTTTCTCCCTCCACAAGATTAATTGGTATGCAGAGTCCTGGGGAACAATCCATATTTGACGATACATTTTATTAATGTCTGCGACAAATCCTACCTGGTACTTTCGAAACCCAGCGATGTGTTCAACGATATCACCCTGCAACCGCGGGCCCACCAACAAATGATCGTTCAGAGACGTTCCGTCTGAAGTCTTGCATGAAGCATCAAAAACGATGCGAAGCTTTATGGTAGAACTTGCTTCTTTTATCACAGAGTGATGTGGGCCGAAGTAGTGTGACCTTGGGAGGGTCCTGAGGTTTATCTCTGTGGTATGCCCTAGCTCCCTGTATTCCCCCAACACTCCTTTATAGTTTTCATAAAATACTGAATATGATTTGAGTTTTCTTTCCAATTGCAAAAATCTAATGAATGCTTCTGGAATAACCCCAATGAAGGAGGTGTTTCGTCTTTGAATGGAAGATGGACCATATATCTTCCATCAGCCTGTCTCTGATGTGTGGGACAGAAGTGCACTTCACACATTTCCTCTTCTGGTGACAGCATTTTCCTTTCTTCTTTCTCTTCTATTTCCCAGAACCTTGTTAAGAGAAAGTAAAGCGATGTTATCGACGATCGGTTATCAAGGATGCCATCGGAGAGTACCCATCCCAGTTCGGTTCGTAGCGCCATGGGGGTGCCGGGTGCTCCTTTGACCATTCCCTCCACAAGAACTGATGTATAGACATCGCTACCAAGGAGGATATCAAGTTTGCCTGGCCTGTAATATTGTGTTCTATCACATGAAATATCCTATTTTATAGTAAAAACTTAAAAGCCAATATTATTTTTCCGTAAATTTTTATTCAATCAAAATGGGATCCGTTGGTATCTATGACATTCTTGCAAGTGCTGACTTTTCGAGATAATGAAACCTTCAAAGGCTTTTGTGACCGCTGCTCGGTTCCGGAAAACCTTCTGCCGTCAAAATGAATATACGGTAGATTGGGAAAAAGATGGTAGTCCATTGGGGCAATGTCAGGAGAGTACGGTGGATGCGGACGAATTTCAAATCCTAACTGCAACAGTTTTCGCACCGTTACTTGTGAGGTATGGGGTCTAACATTGTCATGCAAAACGATCGGGTCGTGCCTATTGACCAACGCAGGTTGCGTTTCAGCCAATTTTTAAGTTTAAGTTTAAGTTTAGTGAGAGCAGAACCCTCGTTTATTACACTTAGTACAAGCGTTTGAGAAAAAAAAAAAGAAAAAGAAATTAAAAGTAAAGAAAAAAAACTTACGAACTAACTTAAGAAATAGGATTACAAAAAATTACATTCGAATAAGTAAGAAGGTAAAAAGGTGGGAAGGTGGCTGTGCACGTGATGGGTTGGCGAAGACCGGGTAGTAGGATAAAGGGGCGGGGTGATAGGAATGTATACGGGTAGTAAAAGTGTAGATAGTGGGTGGGGGAAGGTCACGAGGGGAAAGACAGAAGACGACGTTTGAGAGCAATAGAAGTGAGGTAGAAATCGAAGGAGGTGGGGTAAGAGTTTGCCTGCTTAAGCATACGTGAAATTGGTTCATTACAACCGTAGGAAGTGTGGTGGGAGGGCAGATAGAAGAGACGAGGGTTTCGTAGGTTGCGGGGGTTGGTGTTGAGTGCGATGGCGGAAAGCAAGCTAGGACAGTTGATTGTGCCGGAGAGGAGACGGTGGATAAAGAGGATATCGGCAAGAGTTCTGAATTCCTCAAGTGTACTGAGGTTGATCTAATGGAGCCGGCTTGTGTATGGGGGAAGAATCCGAGGATTCTCCCAGTTCAGTCCACGGAGGGCAAAGCGCAGAAACCGACGTTGCACGCTCTCGATTCTGCGGATATGGGACGAGCAATGTGGAGACCAGACCTGACTGGCGTATTCAAGAAGGGGGCGGACGAAGGCAATGTAGAGGGAACGGGAAACGTAAGGATTAGAGAATTCCTTAGACCAGCGTTTCACAAACCCTAGGGCGGAGTTGGCCTTAAGAATGATATCGTCGATATGTGGGATGAAGCTGAGCTCCCTGTCAAATAAGATTCCGAGGTCACGTATTGAGGATACGTATGAGATCTGCTGGTTAAGCAGGAAGTAAGGGCGAGGAGGTGGGGGTGGACGTTTGTGGGAAAAGGTAATGGAGTGACATTTGGCAACATTGAGATCAAGGCAGTTATTACGGCACCAGGTTGAGAAGCTGTCGAGGTCCTGTTGGAGGATTGAGCAGTCGAGGAGAGAGATGATTGTTTTGTAGAGTTTGGTGTCGTCCGCATAGAGGGATATGGATGAGTGTTTAATAACAGAGTCGACATCATTGATGGTTAGGATAAAAAGGAGGGGGCCTAGATGACTTCCTTGCGGAACCCCAGAGGTGGGAAAAAAAGGATCGGAAAGGGAGGATCTGAATTTGACACGGTAGGATCGGTCTTTCAGATAAGAAGATAACCATTTGATCAATAGGGGTTCGAAGCCTAGGGAGGAGAGCTTGAAAAGGATGAGATTATAGGAGATTTTGTCAAATGCCTTGCTGAAATCGGTGGTGATAACATCAACTTCGTTGCCATTCTCTAAGGCACGGAGAGTATGGGATGAGAACTCAATCAGATTGGTTGTGGTCGACCTACCCGAAAGGAAACCGTGCTGGTTGGGTGAGATGATGGATTTACAACTAAAAGATAACGCATTGTACAGAAGCCCTTCGAACAGTTTGGGGATATGAGATAGTTTGGCGATGGGTCGGTAGTTGCTGATATCATTTTTAGGTCCCTTTTTATGTATGGGGGTGACATAGGAGGATTTCCATATACTAGGGAAGGTCCCTTGAGATAGAGATAGGTTGAAAATCTTTGATATCGGGAGAGAAAGAGAAGTGGAACAGTTCTTTAAGAATACAGACGGAAGTCCATCAGGTCCTGGGCTGAACTCGTCTTTGGGTAAGTTTAGTTTCTCCTCAACTACGTGACGGTGAATAAGTTGAGGAGAGAAAGGACCAAGGGAGAATTCGGGCAAGTCATTGAAATACGACGGATTGGGTTCGAAGGAGATCTCCGTGAAGGATTTATTGAAAAACGACGCGAACAGGTTGGCAATAGTTAGGTTGTCGTTTGACGTAGTCGTGCCATAAGAGAGGGAGTTTGGATAGGCGTCGGATTTACGTTTATAATTTATAAAGTGGAAAAAGGATTTGGGATCGCTAATCAAATTGGATTGTGTTTTAATAAGGTATTTGGAATAGAGGGAGTTGTAGAGTTCGGAAAATTTATAAAAGGCCCCGAGATAGTTGGAGTAGTTTTCAATGGATCGGGTTTTGAGGAAAATGTTCCATAAGTTATTCCTTTTGTTCCGAAGACTGCGGAGATTGCGGTTGTACCATGGCGGCGAAGAAACCGATGACCTGCGGCGAGAATAGGGGACATATAAGGCGACGGCATAGTAAATCTCCTTATAGAGAGTGGCCGTGGCTTCTTCTACACCCAAATGATCAAAGCGAAACGCTGTTTTGCTAAGATGTTCATTTAGGAGGCGGAAATTAGCCTTATGGAAATTGTAAGAAAAGCAGTCAGGGGGTAGAGGGGGCTGGGTTTCATGGTCGAGATATAAGGATAAGAGCAGTGGGGGGTGATAATTGTCAATGGTAGAGAGGGCGTGTGGGCTAGGAGCAACTGAGGACATGAGTGGGTCGGTTGTGAACACGAGGTCCAGCTGTCTCGCCATATGATTTGGGACATTGCTAATTTGATGGAGGCCTGAGTCGGAGAGCCCGTTAATAAAAATACGTTCATTAGAACTAGTGGGGTTAGAGACGTAGAAGGCTAGTTCGTCAGCTGATGTCCATTGAAGGTGGGGCAGCTTAAAGTCGCCAAGAACGACGATATCGTCTAATGCGGTGCTTAACACTGTAAGGTTATCTACCGCTTCTATTGCGAGTTCGTATGACGCGGTGGGTCGAGAGGGGGGAATATAAAAACAGATAATAAATAGAGACTTAGGGCGCTTGTCAATTTTAATAGCGACGTAGTCGAGCTCCGGAGAAGAAGAGATGGCAATTAGAGATGAAGTGAGTCTGTTATGAGTGGCGAGCAGCACTCCACGGCATGGGGAGTAGGGACCTTCTCGATGAGCGTCGTCATCGCGAAAAACGTTGAAGGAAGGAGAGAATAGTTCAAGACTACTGATACTAGGGATAAGGTTGGTCTCCGTCAGAGCGTATATGTCGAAGGGGAGGGAGTGTGCCTTTTCCAGAGTCGAATGTGTTTTGGAGCGGAGACCCCTAACATTCTGATAGTAGACGGTTATGGGGAGAGTGTTGAAATGATTAGAGGGACCCAAAGGGGGGCTGAAAAGGGTCAAAAGTAATATTGATTATTGGGAAAGGTAATTTTGCTGTCAATATACTGGCGAAATGCTGAGAGATCACTTAGCACCTTATTTGGGGGCATATCGAGATTATTATGGAAGTTGATGAATAGGCTGCGAAGGCCAGGGACGTCAGTAGGTAGACCTTCCTGCTGGATGGAGGCCATTACGCTGGTTTTCGTAATACCATCGTAACAGACGGAGTCGGCTTTATCGTGGAGGAAAGCAAGATAGAGGCGTACATTCTCATAGATCACTTTGTTTCTAAATTTAGACAGGGCATACCGGTTGTCCGAAGAATTAATGGTTTGCTGAGTGAGTTTAACAGATGGTGGTAAAACTGGGTCGATTATTGGTCTAGGGGGGGGGGGGGGGGGGTGGGGGCGCGAGATGGGCGGGGGCGAGGACTAGGTGCGGGAAGGAGTGGGGCAAGAGGCGGCCTGGTGTTAGGACCAGTAGGTGAGTGAAGGGAGGAAGGAGGATTAAAAATGTGTGACCTATGGAAGTTAGAATATTTCGCGCCTGTTTTGAGGTCGAAAAGGGGGATGGAATTGGAGACCTGGGCCGAGGGTGGTGTGGGGCGAGCAGGTTTGCTATTATTTTTACGGGGGCTATATTACGGGCGGACGAGGAGGGGAGTACAGAGTGGTGGTGGCGGACGTGGTTGGGGCTAGGGAGAGGAGCTAGGATCTGGTTAGGCACAGGATATTTCTTGGATCGGCCATTCCCTTGACTGGGTCGGGGTGGGCGTGGTAAGCGAGGGAGTCGAGGGCGCATTGGTAGGGGACGATTTGCTGTTGGGACGGGGAGAGCCTTGGGGGGACGTGCAGGCGGGATAGTGTTGGGGATCGGTTCAGGTGGGCGTCGGTTGGGACTGTATACTGAGAGATTGGGGTGGGTGGGGGTGGGGTGGAGTTTGGTTGCTGGGATGGGGTTGCAGTTTCTCAACGACAGCCTACCAATCCTGCAGCACCCATTTTTGTTCGGGTGGAAAATCCAGTCGAACCTGGAGGGAAGAGAGACGCGGAAACTTGACCCAAAATCGGAGGGAGGAAGCACGGTGCATTCTGTTATGGATATCTTGAATTTTTTACGAAAGTATTCCGAAATCCATTCGGAGCTCGCGGATTTGGGGGCGCCCTTTAGCAGATAAGAGGTTGTTGGGGTATTAGAACGGTTAAATTTATTAATACGGGCCATCCATTCTTCGCGGGTCCAAGAAGTACCAAAGTGAACAATTGGCGGGTAGACATCCTGTACCGCCACAGAAAACGGAGGAGGGGGTGCTGGTGACTGAGGTGAGGTAGGTAGGCAGGGGGATGCGGTTGCGTTATTGAGTTCTTCAAACAAAGACAACTCACATCGCGGTGAGGGGAGTGGGTTAGTGAATTTAAGTTGTAAGGATGAGAGGGCGCCGTCGAGCTGGCCTAGGGTGGATCGGGAAACCGCAAGCTCGCCAAGGATAGTATCGAGTTTTTGTAGGATAACGTCGAGTATGGGGTCGGGTTCGGGGATGGTAGGGGGGTGTAGAGAGGAGGAACGCAGCAGGGCAAGTCCTTCAGAAAGGCAGTTAAGCCTAGAGAGAATGTTCTCATAAAGGGGGTTAGTATGCGGAACGGGCGGTCGTTTGGAAGTCGACTGAAGGCACCTGTCGAGGTTCAAGCGGATGTTGTCGTTCAGATCTCGTGTGAGTGAGTTGAGGGAGTCGTTTATCGCATGGGTCAACTGGCCAACGACCAATTTATTGCTGTCACCAATGAGGGTCTTGATGTCGGTTAGAGACGCTTGGTGGAGGGAGCCAACGTCATCAATGCACTTAAGACTACTCTCAAGATGTAAGATCCTTTTGGTGATTTCTTTGAGGTTGGAGTTGTGAGAACTCTCGTTCGCGTCGCTGAGGCATTTAATAGCTAGGAGGATGTGGGATAGCGAAATATTAAGACATTCGTCGCAAAAAAAAGAAGATTGTCAGGGAATTCCTTTACAAAGTGTGTGTTTCGCTTATTGAGACCCACACAGGAGGCGTGAAAGGATTTGCCGCAGATGCCATTGACAGTTGACAAAGTCAGCCTTATCGTCACTAACCCCACAGGTTGAGTTGCCACAAGGCATAATGGGAAAGATTGAGTAAGTGAGAATGTAACAGATAGAATAGAGGAGAGAAGAAAGGGAAATTAAAATCTGAGATAATTGAGAGAACAGATATGACAAGAAACAAGAACGTTCAGAATGATATGAGGAACAGGCGAGGAAAAAGAATATGACTGAAAAGTTATAAAAAGATAAATTATGATTATAAAGATAGTAAATAAGAGTAAGTAAAATAATAAAAAAGAGGATAAAGATCCACAAAAAAAAAAAAAAAAAATAATGAATACAAAGATAGTAAGTAGGAGTGAGTGAAAAATAGTGACATAAATAAACAAAAACAAAAAAAAGAAAAAAAAAACGAGAATTACAAATAAAAAAACTAAATAATTAAAGATTATTGGGAAAATTTAACGTTCTGGCACAGATGTTCACTCGAGAACTTCTTACTTCCGACTGAGCGAAAATCGGGCATTCCATGTGGTGCAACCCAATACGTTTGATCAGTCAGCTCCATATATTTTAGGTGATTCCAGTTATAGCAGGAGAGATTTTGCATGGGAAGTACAGCGACAAGTTTGGGTAAGACCAAGACATGAACCTGCAATTTAAAGGTTTCGTTGATGTTGCAGAACATCCAAGCTACTACTGTACAAGACCATGGTCTTACCAGTACTTATGTAAGTATCCGAGACCTGGGTGCTCAATAAAAGGCACTCTGAGCTCTTAGCCGCATTCGAGAGGAAGGTCTTAAGGAGAAATGTTGGCCCCGTATGTGAGAGAGGACGATTCCGGAGACGGTACAACCATGAGTTGTACGCGATCTACCTTGAAGCTAATATTGTAGGCAAAACCAAGCTCGGTAGACTCCGGTGGGCGGGACACCTAGCTCGAATGAGCGAAGAGGAGTCCGCCCAGAAAGTTCTTTGCGACGGGATGTGTGGAAGGAGACGGCGCGGCAGACCTTGTCTGCGATGGGAGGATGGCGTACACCAGTACGCCCAGAGCCTGGGAGTACCAAACTGGATGACATCGGCTCGAAATCGGGACCGGTGGAGAGATTTGTTAAATAAGGCCAAGACCGGATCCCGGTTGTAGTGCCGATGATAATGATGATGTTGTTGATGATGATCCGTGTCTTGTTAGGAGTAAGAGCCCTGAATTGAAAACAATTACGGATTGAATACAATCCTGAACACATTGAACAATTATGGGTGGTGGAATTATGTACGCGGACTGCGAAAGGCGCTCCCTTGGCCTTCCCGTGAGGAATATTGGACGTTGTTTGTTCCATGACATCCAAGTTCTGACCCTCATAATCAGGAAATCTACCAGTATGTCATAAAATGGATAAACCACATATAAAGAGCTGTGAGATTCCCGCAAAATGCGCGTATTTAGGGGAAGTTCCTGGCTATTGTAATCGCGCCGCGCACCGTGCTTCCTCGTGATTGAGGGAAGAGTCGCAGCTCGCGAAGTTTTGTTTAAAAAGAAAAGAAAAATGTTTTTATTTATTTCACCGGAATTTTATATTAATTTGTGGTTCCATTCCTTTGGACGTTCTGCACGAAACTGATGTTAAAAACTATCGAGAAAAAAAATGAAACTTAAGTGCACTATCGTTTTCTTCATTGCTTTTTTTTGGGTTGAGATAATGAACCGAGGACAAAGGTTTTTACATGCGCTACGGCAGGAAACGATAGGATAAGAATTTTGTGTAGAGAAAATTCTTGAGAGACGATCTGTAAACGGGTATTTTATGACTCAAAATATAGACGTGAAATAAAACGACGCGGTTCGTCTTATGGTACATTAGTTGCAAAATTTGTGTAAAGGAAACTCTTCGAGAATCATAAAATTGCAGACATGCAATTTATGGTTCTGAAGAGTATTTTTTTAATGATGCTTCTATGGGTCAGCATCTGGTTTTCACGTTTCGTTTTATTTAGGGTTTTTGGAATTTTGTTTGATAGAATTGAATCAATGTGCGACAATTGAACGTCTGGTTCAATTTGTTTCACAATGGATTCAATTTAAGGGTATGTATGGATGATATGGGGGTAAAGGAAATGTGGGAGGAAAATGGTAGGGAAGGGAAAGTGCAAAATGTATGGGAGGGGGGGGGGGGGGGGGTAAATAGTGGGGCTTCGTGGAGCACTACAATAATGTGGTAAATTAAAACATCTTCCCATGAAGTGACGAGATTCTGCAATGACTGCTTGGCTTTATTTGTGTTATCCACTACCGCCTTGTTCCCGCCAGCGGACTCATGCGCCAGTGACGGTTGATTGAAGAGGAGATTAAACTAGTTATCCTTGAGCAACCGCAGATTTTGATAACCCTTTACCAGGGTTGTCCATGCTGAATTGAAATTGCCATCGATGATTCCGGTGTTCCTAAGCAAGCGTTCAGCTTCTCCACACAAATAAGCCTTCAGATAATGAAGCTTTTGCACATCGGATATGGACGAATTGAACTTTGAACTCTGGCCAAGTTTGAAAGGAACCGGAGAAAGTTAGGATCTTAATTTGGATGAGCTTCAGTTCCACCGTTGGCTCCCTTGTTCCTCCAATTGAGCTATTAAACGAACTGTGTAACTGCGATGGAATCTCGGTGTGCTGTAACTGTGCTTTGAGTTCGGACGAATGCTTATAATACAGTTCTTTTAGCTTATGGAAAGTCAATTCTTCCATATATTTGGTTTTCGCTTTATCAACCGAAGTTGCTATGATTTTTTGATTCAGTCCTCTTGCTTCATCAAACGATGGCTCTAAATTCTTCAACCGCGCTTCTTTCATATGAATGGATTCAGTTGACTAATCCAAAGCCAAGTATGCCTTGAAATCAGCGATTAATTCGATGGCGACGTTTTGCAAGCAATTAATTAAATTTGAAAGAAAAATAAACCTGAGATCATTCACGCAGACTATTGCTAGAAAGCTACTTTATTGAAGGTACACACAACTCCAAAGCACTTTTTGTGATTAAGATCCACAAAGATCGTTCAATTAAGTGATAAACAATTATATAAAATGCCACCCACCTTGTTTTTGAGTGATGCTCCCTCATCGATTGTATAAATACGCCGATAGTTTGAATATCCAGTTCCACTTAACCTTGGCGCGCAACACTTCCTCGAATCTAGTCTCTAGTATGTAGATCAAAAGTTGAAAACCGGGCTGCACTTAACTTTAGCACTCAAAACTTGCTTGAATCTAGCAGTTAAAATGAAAAATACAAAAAAACACATGTTTTTTTATTTTTCATCCCGTGATGCTCCGCGGGGTGTTTTTATTTATAGTTTATGTGGGGGATCTATCTTACCTCCAAAGAATCTTTCTTAAGACTAACTTATATTTTTATTTTCACTTAAAATCTAACATTTTGATAGATAGCAGAATGTACCTCAGGTAGTTACAAGAAAGAAGGATCGATATACAAAATGTCTACCTGTGTATATTTTAATAGGTAATTAGGGGAAAGGTGGTGCTTTTACTATGGCATCGGCAAGGATGCGAGTTCGTTCAAAACACACCGACGAAAAGACAAATCACCGGACACCAACGATGAGTGCTTCACCAAAATTGTCTACAAAAACACACGCACCAAGAACAAAATAAATAAAACGGCACGGGAGGATCTTTGTTTAACGGTTTTGTTTATTGGAGGTATATCGTGTTCACAATTCTAACTTTGTATATAATTACGGAAGTCAATATTAATAAGATCACTCGAACTTTTCAAAATTTATGTTTGTTGCATTCCGCGCACCGAGACGAACTATTTAATTTTGCTAAGGTATATACTTAGTCTCGCACTTTACATTGGTACTTCTAAAGGATTCTTTTAATTTACAACAAATAGTAATTCACAATTAATTCAAAAACGCAACAGCACTCCGACACTGTTCGGTTAAGGCTCGGGCGTCTATCTGGCACGTGCGCACACCGTGAATAATTAAATCTGACTGGGTATCTAATGCCCACAAAAGAAAAGGGACACCTAAAGGAAACCGCAAAAGGGAAGGAGCCACACGATTAACTCGATGTAGTTAATCGTGATTGGACCGGGGAATAGGCATACATTATGCATATGTGTGTACGCCTCGCATACGATCGTCCGGCGACCGAGCATGGATGCCAGCATCGCAACTGCATCTTCCACGAATGCAAACAATGAATATCTGGTCATCCTATGGGGGGCCATAAATCAACATTTAGGTTGATGATGTGAATTTCCTTTGGTCCGCCGACGGGTGGCGGCCGTTAATAGGGAATTGTGTATGCATAACACTCTATGGTGCCAATGCCATGTTTAGATATTGCAACGAATATAGGGTGCAGCCATTGCCAGATGTTAAAAGTAAGCTCTTGCTGGCTGCGTCCAATTCGTTGCTTGTTTGCGGTCCCTGATCGGTGGGGACCGATAATAGGAAACCAGCTATTGCTGGTAATTAGGGAAATGTTTGGTTTGCCTCAGCCGAAACCTTGTCGGCGGTGGCAAACCAATGGGACCTAATAGCCGCATGCTAGGAGTGCCATGGGCAAACAAGAAAACGAGTAAACAAGGAACTCTTGTTGATGATGTTTCCATAGCATAAAGCTATGGAAACGAGGTGCCCGGTGTAGAATGCATGCCTGAGGAGGAGATTTCAAATGCCACGGCAATGTGATAATCTTTGCCGTGGACTTAATGTTTTTTTAGGAATCGATGCCTGCCCGAGGAAAAATTTTCGATGCCACGGCTAAGTGATAAGCTTTGCCGTGGACTTAATGTTTTTTTTCAGTAATCAATGCCTGCCCGAGGATAAATTTTCGATGCCACGGCTAAGTGATAAGCTTTGCCGTGGACTTAATATTTTTCAGGGATGGTGATAGAGAAAAAGGGGTTTGGGAGGAAAAACCCCCCCACAGAATAGGTAAGCTGCCTAACGGATATTCATAACAGTTATCCGATTGGGTAACTGTATTAATTCCGGTGATTTGGCCGGGGGTAAATGCCGTAGCAAGGTTACGCAACCTTGCTGAAGTTCGACCGAGAGGTGAGTCGTTCGCCTGGAATAGTGGGGATCGAATGATGTATGACTCTTCGGGCCCTGAAAAGCCCCACTTCACTCCCTCCCCAGTGACGTAGTCACGAAACAGGTAAGGCAGGTTAGGGGGTGCGCGCCTGAGCGCGAGTACGGGGAGGTTGTGCCGGTGGTGTAGGAGCGGTGTCAGTAGATGGAGGTGATTCTGGAGCGGAGGCTTCCAGAAAACAGGGCTTAAGCCTTTCGACGCTGACCGTGGATCGCTTGCCTCTAATGTCGATCTCGAAGACGCGGTCACTGATGCGGCGGAAGACTTTGAATGGGCCATCATAAGGTGGGTCGAGGGGTTTTTTGACCTTATCCACCCTGACAAAGACGTGCGTGCAGCTGTGCAGTTCAGGGTGGACGAAAAGTTTTTTGGAGCCGTGCCTGGTTACAGGGGTTGCCCTAACCTTACGTAGCAGGTCACGGAGATGTCCCAATTCACGAAGTTGGTCACGCGGTGTTTCGCCATTCAGGAAAAGTTCTCCTGGAAGAAGGAGGTTGGTACCGTAGGTAAGCTCTGCTGCCGAAGCACCCAGGTCCTCCTTAATGCTTGTCCTCAGGCCGAGGAGGACGGTTGGTAGGGCATCAAACCATTGTGTGTCATTATGACACATGAGTGAGGCTTTAAGAGATCTGTGCCAGCGCTCTATCATCCCATTTGATTGCGGGTGGTAGGCGGTGGTACGACTTCTTTGGCAGCCGAGAAGATTTGTTAGCTGCCTAAAAATTGTCGCCTCAAATTGTGGACCTCGGTCCGAAGTTATGGTGGTTGGTACACCGAAGCGTGTGACCCAAGTTGAATAAAAGGCCTTGGCGACTGATTCGGCAGTAACTGCCCGGAGAGGTGTCGCCTCTGGCCATCGCGTGCAGCGATCCATCATAGTGAGGATATAAGAAAATGCTCTTGATGGAGTAAGCGGTCCCACTATGTCTATGTGGACATGGGCGAAGCGTGCCGTGGGAAGCTTGAACTGCGCTGGCTCCAGTACATTATGTCGCGCTACTTTGCAGCGTTGGCACTGGAGACAAGCACGGGCCCAACCGGTGAGATGTTTGTTCATCCGGGACGAAATGAATTTGCGACGGACAGCAGCGACTGTCGCTCGGCCGCTGGGGTGGGCAGGGTTGTGGTAAACCTGGAACACGCCCTTACGAAGTTTCTCGGGAATGTAAGGTCTAGCGGTTCCAGTGGAGACATCACACCAGATTTCGCCCAATGGGTCGCGAAGGGTAATTTTCTTAAGCTCTAGTGCCGTATCGGCAGTTAGGAGGGACTTGAGCTGTTCGTCCTCCTCTTGAGCTAGGGCAAGGTCAGTGTTATTCAAGGCGGTACGCAAATGAATCGTATCGATTCGAGAAAGGGCGTCCGCCGTGACATTCTGTTTACCGGAGATATGCCTTATCTCCGTAGAATATTGCCCAATGAGGTCTAATTGGCGCTCTTGTCGGGGGGAGGCATTTCCCGACTTCTTCCGGAACGCATAGACCAATGGCTTGTGGTCTGTTAAAATAGAGAGCGAACGTCCTTCTATCAAATGACGAAAGTATTTAACAGCGCTGTAGATCGCGAGCAATTCACGGTCGTAGGCGCTGTAACGTCGCTCAGTGGGACTCAGCTTCCTTGAAAAGAAACCAAGTGGTTCCGGGCGACCTTCAATGTCCTGTTCAAGGACGGCTCCGATTGCGGTATCCGATGCATCGCATTGGATAGAAAGTGCCGCTCCCTCGAGAGGGTATCGGAGTAAGGTGGCATTTGCCAATTGTTCTTTGGACAGTTGGAATGCTCTATCAGAGACTTCTGTCCAATTAATGGGGCGCTTATCATTGCGCTTAGCTCCTTTCAAAAATTCATTTAAGGGAGCTTGAATCTGGGCGGCATTCTTCAGGGTCGGACGGTAGAAGTTCAGCATGCCCAAAAATCGACGAAGCTCACTCACGTTAGTAGCCCTGGGATACTTCATGAGGGCCTCCACACGGTCTGGTAGTGGGCGAATGCCCTGGTTGTCAACGACATAACCCAGATAGGTGATTTGCTCCTTGGCGTATTGACACTTATCTGGGTTGATGACAAGACCGAATTCACGGAGGCGCTCTAGGACCTGACGTAAGTGGCGTTTATGTTCGGCGTGGTCTTTGGAGGCGATGAGAATGTCATCTAGATATGCATGGCAGCAATTAAGACCACGTAAGGCCGTGTCGATATAACGCTGGAATATCGTGCGGCATTCCTGAGGCCGAAAGTCATCACTTTGAACTCGAAGAGTCCGAAAGGTGTAATGACTGCGGTCTTGGGGATGTCTTCTGGTGCCACCGGAATTTGATGGTATGCCCTGGTGAGATCCAGGATAGTGAAGACATTGCACCCTCGTAACTTGTACGAAAAATCGTAGAGGTGTGCTAAAGGGTATCTGTCCGGGACAGTTGCTGCGTTCAACAGCCTGTAATCGCCACATGGGCGCCACTCACCAGAACGTTTCTTCACTAAGTGGAGTGGGCATGCCCAGGGGCTGTCCGACGGTTGGCAGATACCTAGTTCGGTCATGCGCTCGAATTCCGCGCGCGCCGCACGTAATTTTTCAGGAGCCAGTCGACGTGGACGCTGGCTCACCGGGGGACCACGTGTTTCTATATGATGAAACACCGTGGCTTTATGTCGATGCTGGTTAGGTAGAGGAATTGTTGTACTAACAAATTCCTGTACCATGGCTTGAAATGGGTCTGTGCACTCTGTGGCCCTTGAAGTTGCCGCTGGAGATGCCGTCATGGGCAAGGGGGGTGCGGTTGGAGCCACTAGTCTGTTATGGGTCGAATCGACCAACAGATTATGTGCACCTAATAGGTCGGAACCTATCAGGGGTTCATTTACGTCCGCAATGACGAAACGCCAAGTGATCGGACGACACAGACCCAATTGAAGTGTCAGCTTTTTACGTCCGTACGTAAGTATCGGCGTATTATTCGCCGCTGACAATTTAAGTGCGGCTGGCACGCGGTTACGCGGAGCAAACGATCGCGGGAGGACTGAAATATCGGCGCCGGTATCGACAGTAAAAGCGATATTCAGTTTAGAATCCCGAATGGTTAGGCGACTTATCGTATGGGTGCCGGCCGATTGCGCGAGGGGGTCGGTTGGCAAAATTAGTTTAAAGAGCGCCTCTGGTTGGTGGAAGGTTGCGTCCAACCACAAGGCGCCTTGCAATTGAATGCGCGATCACCATATCGTTGGTGATTGGCGCACCAAGGCAGAGTAACGGCATTATCAGATATATTCTGGCTATTGGTATTGCCGTTACGGGGGGGTCGAGCCGGAGCTCGCTGAGAATTGGCCCGGTGCGGGCCATTTTGAGAGGAATTGGCCCTCTGTGGGGCATTCTGAGGGATGTAGGCCCTCTGAGGGGCATTTTGGGAGTAATTTTGCCGATTAAGAGGACGGCTCGACATGGCACGATTCTGGGCGCCTCGAGGATTGTTTCTCACCTCCGCGCGAAATTGACTTATCTCGCGGAGGAGTGAGGTTTGGAGCGCCCGAAGGTCAATAGGAGTTAATTTTGGTGGAGAACTTCTTTGGTTAAATACGTTGGGGCCTGCCTCTGGATTCCCCTGAGGGAAATTGGTTGAGGCGGGCCTTCTATGAGGTAATTGAGTTTGAGAAGGATGGAGAGTTGGGACCAATTGAGGGGCTGTGAAAGTGTGTGCCGTGTAGGCTGGGCGGCGTGTTGAGAAACCGCCGCTACCTGGTACGCAGGAGGCTCAGAATACTGATCTGAGCTTTCCATAATTGCGTCCGCAATTTTGGATAAATAGCCCAAATTCTGATTGGGTTGGGCTATAAGTGCCGAACGGGCATGTTGGGGAAGACACCTCAAAAAGTGAGGCCTAATCAGGTCGTCCCCCATCCTGGTCCCCGCTATAGAGCGTAAATGGGTCAGGAAAAGAGATGGTCGCATCCCAGAAAGGTTGGTTACAGCGGCTAAGCGTTGTTGCCGCACACTTCCAGGCTCGTCCAGGGCGTCGAGCAGAGCTTCACGCATGTTGCTATACGGGTTGCGGCCGGCCGACCTTATTATGTGGGCAACATGCGGTCGCTGAGTGCGGTCAAGCACTTTCAACAGCTCGACGGCACGAAGTTGTTCGTCGTGCAAGGCTGAGGCCTGGAAGATGCGGTCTGCCACTGCAAACCAAAGGTCTGGGTCCTCCTCATCGAAGGGGGGAAGCCCTATATTTGAATGGCGAGTCCCATTCCCGAGGCTGGAAGCATCGTGGAACTCTTGGGGCTCTGATTGCCTATGCGTTTGTTGTGAGGTGCCGGCACGAGATGTGGGCATCATAATGCCAGAATATACCAAAGAGCCGGTATCAGGGGCGTTAGGAGCAGTCGGGGGGGTGTCTGTGGAAGTAGGCTGGGGTCGGTTCACGACGCCGGGGGCAACGGGTCGTGCCATGGGGGTAGGTAGAGTAGGTGGGTCCTGATCAGTATCGAGTTGATCAGGCGGGAAGTCGACGCGGGAGGCGTCGTGAAATTCAAGAGGCTCGGATTGTTCCAGAGCCTTTTTGGCCATGGTGTTCCGCCTGTTGACCATTGTGGGTTGTATGACGCGAAACTAAAGTTAAAAGCGTAAGAGGACGCGAAGAAAGGTGAAGGGAGGCCGATGAGTCAAAAGAATTGAATAGAGTGGGGTTAAGGGGCCAAATTGTGATGAAAAGAAGCGATCGAAGGTGCGGAGTCAAAGGAGAATTGTGCCAAGTCGAGTGGAGTCGCTATGTGAGTGTGAATGTGAGCGAAAAGGATTGCGTGTTTAATTGCACCCAGAAGGGGTTTATAAATGTTACTATTTTAATTTAAACCAATAAGTTCGGTACGAATCGGAAAGAGTTTCTTATTCGTTTTTCGGAGCTCTGAAGGAGCTTACAAAATTTTCGTAGATGCTGTTGGGCTTTTCGTTGCTTTATTTAGCCTACTATATTGTGAGGCTCTCGGATTTCGCGTGTTGTTTGAGGTACAAATATATTTTTTCTTTTAATCTTTCGATAACTATGACAAAAATGAAAAACGCGATGTTGCGAAAACTACAGCAAATTAGTTTTCGTGCGAAATTTGATTGTGACGACCGTGTGATGGGTTTCCGATTGGCCACAAGCGCGAACAAAACGAACTAATACTTGCAATAAAAGGCACATACGAGAGTGCAGGTGTGCGTGGAGGAAGTACTTTAGCTTTAAGTGTTAATATATAGGCGTGAGTGCGAAATTAAGGAAAGAAAAAAAAATGATTCGTAAAGGTGCTGGTCCTTCTTAGTCTTTGACTCCACTTAATAATTAATTGTTTGGTTTCATCAGATGTCTATATTGCAGCTGTTTCCGCTTTAAAAATTATAGATATAACTTATTAATTAATATATTTGACTTCTAGACTTTGTGAGTTAATCTGTCAGTTTTCTTTTCTGATTTAGAAAGCAACACATATACAAAGGAATTTTTAGGACACAAATTAACTTTAACTATCACGGAGAAAAAAAAATTAATGTACATTCGGTTTTTGTTTTTGTTTGCTTTGACAGCGTTTAGCTTCTTTACTGTAAACAACTTCATTTAGTACGACAGAATGGAAAAACTTAAATTGCGTTTTTGTTGATTTTCTAACAAATTTTCTTTTGAACGACCTATATATTTATATATTATATTCTCTATGACAATGATTTCTTACATATACAAAAATTTATTTATTGTTTGCAATATATTTCCGTGAAAACTAATGTTACCATTCCATTATTTTTATTCGTTTTGGTGTATAACTGTTTTTATTACTATGCTTGTGTTTTGTTTTATTAATATTTAATATATGTATATAAGGAGTATGGTACCAGGATATTACACTTTTAGGTTTTTAATAAATTACCATTATAAAGGAGGAAAAAAAAATATTACCATAACTGGTAGAGGACATACAGCTAAAAACCGGACACTAATTGCTTGCACAAGATTACATATAAACGCGGTAATTGCAATATTTATACGACTCTAAATTAAGGCAACTTAGTGTATATGGTTCGTTCATTAGTAAAAGAGCAATTATTGAGAGTACATTTTTCGGATTTGAATGCAATTATCTTTAGTCTGAATGAATGAAAAAAAAGTAAGACAAGGTATTTAGCTTCAAGTCCGGCGCCGGTTGTTCCTGTGTCCTGATGACTAATGGGGCTGTTGTTGGGTGGACGTCACTGGGTGGTTGGCCGCTCTCGTACTGCACTGGTAGAGATGGTTAAAGGTGCGGTGGGGCTCTACTTGCCCTTTTATAGTTTTTTTAATGTTTTTGTACGCGCACCGTTTTTTTAAAAAGCACTATTTGGACCGACCGTCTATTGGGTTAATTGTTCAGAAGGTGGCGTATTCACTTTTTTTAAAACGCGAATAAAAAAAACTGTCGTGGTCACCAATGTGGTGGTGCTTTTACTATGGCATCGGCAAGGATGCGAGTTCGTTAAAAACACACCGACGAAAAGACAAATCACCGGACACCAACGATGAGTGCTTCACCAAAATTGTCTACAAAAACACACGCACCAAGAACAAAATAAATAAAACGGCACGGGAGGATCTTTGTTTAACGGTTTTGTTTATTGAAGGTATATCGTGTTCACAATTCTAACTTTGTATATAATTACGGAAGTCAATATTAATAAGATCACTCGAACTTTTCAAAATTTATGTTTGTTGCATTCCGCGCACCGAGACGAACTATTTAATTTTGCTAAGGTATATACTTAGTCTCGCACTTTACATTGGTACTTCTAAAGGATTCTTTTAATTTACAACAAATAGTAATTCACAATTAATTCAAAAACGCAACAGCACTCCGACACTGTTCGGTTAAGGCTCGGGCGTCTATCTGGCACGTGCGCACACCGTGAATAATTAAATCTGACTGGGTATCTAATGCCCACAAAAGAAAAGGGACACCTAAAGGAAACCGCAAAAGGGGAGGAGCCACACGATTAACTCGATGTAGTTAATCGTGATTGGACCGGGGAATAGGCATACATTATGCATATGTGTGTATGCCTCGCATACGATCGTCCGGCGACCGAGCATGGATGCCAGCATCGCAACTGCATCTTCCACGAATGCAAACAATGAATATCTGGTCATCCTATGGGGGGCCATAAATCAACATTTAGGTTGATGATGTGAATTTCCTTTGGTCCGCCGACGGGTGGCGGCCGTTAATAGGGAATTGTGTATGCATAACACTCTATGGTGCCAATGCCATGTTTAGATATTGCAACGAATATAGGGTGCAGCCATTGCCAGATGTTAAAAGTAAACTCTTGCTGGCTGCATCCAATTCGTTTCTTGTTTGCGGTCCCTGATCGGTGGGGACCGATAATAGGAAACCAGCTATTGCTGGTAATTAGGGAAATGTTTGGTTTGCCTCAGCCGAAACCTTGTCGGCGGTGGCAAACCAATGGGACCTAATAGCCGCATGCTAGGAGTGCCATGGGCAAACAAGAAAACGAGTAAACAAGGAACTCTTGTTGATGATGTTTCCATAGCATAAGGCTATGGAAACGAGGTGCCCGGTGTAGAATGCATGCCTGAGGAGGAGATTTCAAATGCCACGGCAATGTGATAATCTTTGCCGTGGACTTAATGTTTTTTTAGGAATCGATGCCTGCCCGAGGAAAAATTTTCGATGCCACGGCTAAGTGATAAGCTTTGCCGTGGACTTAATGTTTTTTTTCAGTAATCAATGCCTGCCCGAGGATAAATTTTCGATGCCACGGCTAAGTGATAAGCTTTGCCGTGGACTTAATATTTTTCAGGGATGGTGATAGAGAAAAAGGGGTTTGGGAGGAAAAACCCCCCCACAGAATAGGTAAGCTGCCTAACGGATATTCATAACAGTTATCCGATTGGGTAACTGTATTAATTCCGGTGATTTGGCCGGGGGTAAATGCCGTAGCAAGGTTACGCAACCTTGCTGAAGTTCGACCGAGAGGTGAGTCGTTCGCCTGGAATAGTGGGGATCGAATGATGTATGGCTCTTCGGGCCCTGAAAAGCCCCACAGTACTTAAAATATAATTATACCATAACGACATGTAGCATATGCATGTCGGGTTTTATCAATTGGTCTAAAAGACGAGATGCATTCATTATGTTCTGTTTATGTTATGATGACATGTAATATCTAGCCTCGAGTTGGTAGATTAAAAGTAGGAAATCCGACTTGAAGGTCCAAAATTTGTTCGCTTAGAAACAAGCCAAAAAAAAAAGACAAACTCTTAATTGCTGTCAGGAAGACGCAATGTGAAAACACAATGTGTAGTTGTGAATTTTAATTTATGCCTTCTCGATGCTGATAACCAGCGGGTTCTAGCTGTAAAAAAACCGTGTCCATGATGACACTGAAGACGAATTACTGGCCCGGCAAACGATCCAAACCAAACCACCATTTCGGTGTCTTACCGTTGCCTAATGTAGCATGTCCAGTTGCAGCATGTTGTTTCTTTGGCTCATATAGCCCGTTGTTGATTAGGGGATTAGTGTCAATTGCAACATAAGAAGTGTCCGTAGGTGCACGTTGTTATACAGGCTATTGTTATCTGTGGCTGTTGTTATATAGGGGATCACCGTATCATACTTGTAGCAGAAGGAGCTTCTTGACACACGTGTAACATTTTGTGGGTTATTACAGGATATATGGATATAACTACCTGTGTTATAGAATAGCCAGAGTTGAAGAGCAGTGCGTAGAACGACAAAGAGAGCTGGGCAGGTGAGCCGTCTAGGTTTCTTTGAGTAGATGCAAATCGCCGGGTCAGGTTACTCAATTTGCTGCCAACTGTATGACTATATTACACTCTCGGGAGGCCACCCTTTAATTTGTTTCACAGTACAGCAAAATGTATTTTATACGTACTTGGGTAGTACCCTAGGTACTCACGTTCCACCACTCGAGATACAAACAACACGATCCTCTTGGTTTTAATCTTTATTTCCTTCTGGAAAGCTATGTATGGACGAGTGTATTTTACTAAGAGTGCTGGCTTGAATTGGCTGGTTGATTTGTGGGTTCGCTCGTGTGCCTTGGTAGGGTGCCGGTCCGACACAGGTTCCCCAAGACGCCCCACTCTCTAATACCGTCGGTGTAAACGGGTTCACCCAGTTTGGCAGGTTCGGAAGACAATCAGGCTCGTGGTTAGCCTGTGGGGTGTCTAATAACAACGCGGGTACTTCTACGACCAGTCTCTTTTTCGTCCCAATGGGCTGATATTTAAATTCTATGTCCTAAGAGACTTACACTAAACAAAATCGAATTCCCATATAATTGGTATTTACAGATGATTGAATGAATTAACGATTCCGAGATACATACAAATAATTGAATTCATAAACACCGGGAATTATTTATTGAATTGATTAACACTAGTCGTGATACAAAATTATTAATTTACTTACTAACACTAAGTACAATTTAATATTTTGGTAAACACTAGACGTGTGACAAAGATTATTAATTTACTTGCTAACACTAAGTACAATTTATGGAATTGCTGAACACTCGACGTGTGACAAAATTATTATCTTACTCACTAACACCAAGTACTATTTAATATTTTGGTAAACACTAAACGTATGACAAAATTATTAATTTACTTACTAACACTAAGTACAATTTATGGAATTGCTGAACACTCGACGTGTGACAAAATTATTATCTTACTTACTAACACTAAGTACTATTTAATATTTTGGTAAACACTAAACGTATGACAAAATTATTAATTTACTTACTAACACTAAGTACAATTTATGGAATTGCTGAACACTCGACGTGTGACAAAATTATTAATATACTTGCTAACACTAAGTACAATCTATGGAATTGCTGAACACTCGACGTGTGACAAAATTATTAATATACTTGCTAACACTAAGTACAATTTATTATTTTCGGTACGAGTTTCGTAAACGTCCAATGCTCGCGGCTGACACGCGAAAGTTCTGCACGGATGCGGTGCCCTGTAACAACGATCTTATTGTTCTTAACAAGAGTTTCGCGAAAGTACTGCAAGGATGCAGTGCACTGTAACAACGATCTTATTGTTCTTAACAAGAGTTTCGAGAAAGTACTTCAAGGATGCGGTGCACTGTAACAACGATCTTATTGTTCTTAACAAGAGTTTCGCGAAAGTACTGCAAGGTTGCGGTGCACTGTAACAACGATCTTATTGTTCTTAACAAGAGTTTCGCGAAAGTACTGCCGGGACGCGGTGCACTGTAACAACGATCTTATTGTTCTTAACAGGTGTTTCGCGAAAGTACTGCCAGGATGCGGTGCACTGTAACAACGATCTTATTGTTCTTAACAAGAGTTTCGCGAAAGTACTGCAAGGATGCAGTGCACTGTAACAACGATCTTATTGTTCTTAACAAGAGTTTCGAGAAAGTACTTCAAGGATGCGGTGCACTGTAACAACGCTCTTATTAATTTTACCAGGGTTTTCGCAAACGTTCCATGCTCGTTCATTGCCTTTTTCTCACTAACTTTTCCAGCTCCTCGGGATTGACTCTCGCCACCAAAACACATCACATCCCTTGGTGTGGGTAACCGCATCGTACCCCTGCCTGTGTGTATTTTTTATTATTATGCGCACAGGGGTGAGCGCCATTGCGTGTGTTTACTCGTTGTACCATTTTATGTGTAGGGACGTTCATATTGCTTATACGTGCAATGTGATGCTGCTACATGGGCATGCGTTATATCTCACGTATTTGTATTTGTTGAGATGTGTCCTTTTAAGGGCATGCGTTGTAGGTTTCGTCGGTTTGCGCACCTTCTTAGTAATTCCAGGAATTAGTCGCAGGCTTGCGCAACCGCATCATGTTTTTCTTGGTTGTTCTGCCACATCCGATCGTTGGTTGATGTTTTTACCAGATCGATGTGCAGGTGTCCCATGCTCTCCTCTGCTATTTAGTTTCTTACCATTGCAACTACGTTGTGTTTGGTCATCATGACATGATTTTCGTGCTTTATGCATTTCTACTTTTAGGAAGATGCATGTATTGCTCATACGCTTGTATCAGCGGGCTTGTGGTTATTTTACATGCTAATGCAGGTAAGTATTCGATTTTCTGGCGCCGAAAGCCTGCGAAAAGAGGGTTACCTGGTGGTAAGTAGGCAGGTGGGTAGTGGCGTTCGCGCTAACCGCCACGGTACTCCCCCCCCCCCAGTGACATAGTCACGATAAAACCAAAACACAACAAAAACGAAGAGGTGTTGAGAGTGAGGTGTGCTCTTAGTTGGCCACGCGACTGGTCCCTATGGGGTTCTGTTATTACCATCCTGGTGGTAACACTTGTCGAGTGCGCAGTCGTTTACGACTTCGCGTAATGGGCCCTTTATATTGATCTGGCACGCCCGCCGTGGTCTGCGGCGTCTTTTTCTGCACCTCAGTAGTGTGAGAAGTGCAGCCCTGGTTACTTTCTTCCAAAAAACAAGGTTTTAACCGTTCCACGCTGATTGTGGCTGCTTTTCCACGCATGTCCAACTCGTAGACCCGTTCGCTGATTCTTTTAATCACTTTGAACGGGCCCTCAAACGGAGGGTCGAGTGGTTTCTTTACTTTATCCACTCTAACGAAAACGTGTGTACAGGTGCGCAACTCTGGATGCACGAAAACTCTCTTTGCCCCGTGTCGGGCAACCGGTCTTGGTCGTACTTTCCGCATCAAATCACGCAGGTAACCCACGCTCTTCGTCAGCTCCGCAGGTGCCTCGCCGTCGACGAAAAGCTCCCCAGGCAAAACGAGGCTGGTACCGTAAGTGAGCTCGGCTGCTGTGGCGCCCAGGTCTTCCTTCATGCTGGTCCTCAAACCAAGGAGGACTGTGGGCAGTGCGTCGAACCACTGTGTGTCATTATGGCACATTAAGGAGGCCTTCAATGATCTATGCCAACGCTCTATCATTCCATTGGCAGCAGGATGATATGCTGTCGTACGATCTCTTTGACAACCCAGCAACTCCGTAAGCTGTCTGAAGATCGTAGCCCCGAACTGAGGTCCCCTATCCGAGGTAAGTGTTGTGGGAACGCCGAAACGCGTTACCCACGTTGAGTAGAAAGCCCGAGCCACGCTCTCTGCGGTTATCACCCGTAATGGGGTAGCCTCGGGCCATCGCGTAAAGCGATCTATCATCGTGAGCAGGTACGAGAATCCTCTGGAGGGAGTTAAAGGGCCGACTATGTCGATGTGTACGTGGGCGAAACGCGCCTCGGGCAGCTTGAATTGTGCCGGTTCCAGTACGTTGTGTCTGCTTATCTTACAACGTTGACACTTGAGACACGCCCGCGCCCACCTCGTGAGGTCCTTATTCATATGTGGCCAAACGAACTTACGTCGAATCGCCGCAGCCGTCGCGCGCCCACTGGGATGAGCTGGGCTATGAAAGGTCTCATAAATGCCCCTACGCAACACCGCAGGAATGTATGGCCTGACTGTACCCGTTGAGACGTCGCACCAAACGGTTTTCCCGTTGGCGTCGACAGCGAACCTACGCAGTTCCAGTGCTGTGTCTGCTGTTACGAGAGCTTTAAGTTGGCTGTCGTTTTTTTGGGCTTGCTCCAAGTCAGCGTCAGCTAAGGCTGCGCGCAATTGAATCACATCTATGCGAGATAGTGCGTCTGCTATTACGTTCTGGTTACCAGGAACGTACTTTATCTCGGTGACGTATTGGCCTATGAGGTCCAGATGCCGCTCCTGTCGCGGCGATGCATTTCCGGATTTCTTCCGGAAGGCGTGGCTCAATGGTTTATGGTCCGTTCTGACGATCGCTTGGCGACCCTTGACCATGTGTCGAAAGTATTTGATAGCACTGTATATGGCTAATAATTCTCGGTCATAGGTGCTGTACTTGCGTTCTGCCGTACTGAGCTTTCTAGAGAAAAAACCCAGCGGCTCCCAGCTACCGTCGCTCTCCTGCTCCAATACCGCCCCAATTGCGGTGTCCGACGCGTCGCATTGTATTGCTAACTGTGCGCCCTCTGCCGGGTAACACAGCAGGGTGGCGTTTGCAAGTTGCGCTTTCGACTGACGGAATGCATTACTTGCTGCTTCCGTCCAGACGATTGGGCGTTTGTCGTTCTTTTTTGCCCCCTTTAAATATTCATTTAGAGGGGCCTGGACATGCGCGGCATTTTGTAATGTCGGCCGGTAAAAATTAAGCATGCCCAGGAAACGTCGTAATTCGCGAACGTTGGTAGGACGTGGGAATTCGTTGAGAGCTTTAACTCTGTCCGAGAGAGGCCGAATACCCCGATTGTTGATATTGTTGTAGTCCGGCGCCGTGCTTCCTCGGTTGAGGGAAGAGCGGGGACCTTTTATTATTCCTTTTCTTCTTGAAAAATGCTGGTCCTGTTCTACATTTCGTCTTCTGGTTGAAACTTATCACGGGAATATTATGCAGATGGCTATGTCGAACTGTCACTAAAGATATATTACTTAACTCTCGCTTGGTGCCTTTCCTTCTTCTTAGATTTTTTATTTGCAGCCGGCTATTTAAAAATGTCCATATCAGTTTTATTTTATGTCGGGCTTTTATTTGATCTCGTTGCAAAATATTTTTATAAACACAAATCTCTGGTTATTGTATCTTGGAGTGAATATTCTATTAAAAATTATTATTAAATCTATTTTCTCTAGAGTAGAAGTAAACGCCTCGAAGAATTCTGGGCAAATAGAAGTTATCAACTGAATTTTTTCTCTATGACTTTTCACATTCATTTGGACGAAAATCCAAGTTGCTATGTTTTCAATAAATCAAAAGGTGCAGGTTATTAAGTGTGCTGTAACTGGTAATATTGTGAATGTTTATGAATGGAATGTATTAAGTGAGAATGTAATATATGTTAAGTGAAGTTTTTTTAGGATGTGTTAGGAGATTCAGTGTTAAATTTAATAAGGGTAGTATTCTGGAATACAACATCCCACCCTTCTTCGAGAAAGAAAATTATCCTTGAAGAGAATAATTTTCTAGTAACTATATATTAAATTAAGAAAGACTTGGATTTTCGTTCAATTACAGTACAATGGTTTTCAAAATTAATCTTTATCAAAGGTTACAATAATCAATAAGTTCTTAATACTAGAAAAATATTCTATTTACATTATATATTAACTAAATTTTTTCCAATACTCAAAAAGTTCTTAACACTAGAAAAATAGTCCAAAATAGTCTATTTACATTATATATTAACTTAATTTAAATATTTCTCCTTGGAACCTTTTCTTTTCTTATCTAAAAATCATTATTACTTATTATATTAAATATATAATATTAATATTATTGTTTCAAAATTCTCATTTCCGTATATATATTAATTCCAAAATTTCTAATATATATATTACCAATAAAATTTTCTTTCTTTCCTTTTCCGTTCGAATATATATTAATTCTAAAATTTCCAATATATATTACCTCTAAAATTTTCTTTCTTTCATCCCCCTCATTAACTTTTTTTTTTTTTTTTTTTTTTTTTTTTTCATTTCCGTCATTTCCTACAATTGTTAGATTATTTCATATATATTGAATAATAAAACAAAGGCCATTTGTTATGCGTTTATCTTTTCCTTAAATTTATGGAAAATTTTCCAAAACCTTTCTGGACCTATTACTATGATTATTGTATAGAAATGCATAATACCAAAAATCTTCTTAAGAACTGATTTCAAATGTCCTAAATGATTGTGTAACTTTTTATTTTTTTGTATTTTGTGTTTGAATAAATGTTTATTGTTGAAAAAAAGAATTTGTAATGTACTTATATGGTTTTCCTTTTCCGTCCCTATTTTAGTTAAATTATTATTTTCATTATTTATTATTTCGTGTTTGAGTAAGTGTTTGTGTTTGTTTTCGTTGTTTAAAATATTTATTGTTTTCGGCTTAGTGTTGTCATTGTCCATAGCTTTAACTGCTGTCGGAACGTCTACCTTTTCAGTCTTACTCACTGCTGATGGATCGTTTAGTTTCTCAGTCTCATTTACTGATTCGAATAGTTCTTCAGACTTATTAGCTGTTAGAACATCTTGGTTCCCAGTCCTATTTGCTGTTTGAACTATTTCTTCAGTTATATCTGCTGTAGAAACATTTAATCCGTCAGTCTTTGCTGCTGAAAAGATTTGTTCATCAGTATTAGCTGCTGAACTGACTTGGGTTTCGACTTTTATTGCAACTATTGGGTCTTCAGTTTTTAACACTGCTGAATTTTCAGTCTTTGTTGCTGAAGTGCCGTGGTTGTCTATTGGGATAGCCGGAATATTAGGGGTTTCTGTTTGTATATTTTCTGCAGGATCCGAATTTTCAGTCTTTAATACTGCTGAGTTTTCAGTCTTGGTTGCTGAAGTGTCTGCGTTGTCAATAGGGATATCTGAGATATTAGCGATTTCAGTCTTTAATACTGCTGAAAATTTCGGATTTTCAGTCTGTGTTGCTGAATTGTTTTCCAGAATGGGAGTATGAATCGGAGTCTTTATATTCGGGACAGGGTTATCTTCGTTTATATGGCTTGGTTTATAGGAGTATGTGGGCTCAGGGTAAATTTGGCTAGGAGCTTCATTAAAATGGTCGTTATCTATTTCCAACGATCTAATGCTGTAAACAGAAAAATTTGGTCTGTCTTCCATCAATTTTGGTTGGCGTCAGGCCTCGTTTTCCGACTCTTGCACCCGAGAAAAGTGAACATTTTGTCTATCGTTTTGTCTATTGGTGCTCCTAGAATTTTCACCAAAACGATTTTCAGAGTTTGTAGGAATATTTCGGAATGGGTTACGCGTTGTTGTACCTTGTTGGTAATTTGTAGAAGCCGATCCATTCCTAGATATCTTGTATCTACACTCATTCTCTGTGTGATTATTCCGTCCACAGAAATTACATACAATGTTATATTCCCTTTTTATGGGTTGTCTATTCGGAAAAGTGGACTGCATGTTTCGATAACATGTGTCCTGTGTATGCCCTGACTTACCACAGGTTTGGCAGACTATACTATTGAATGTAGGTTTTTCGTTATATTGATATGACCTGGGAGAGTTGTCCATTCGAGCACCATGTGATACTACATGTGCAATCGACTGTTTTAAATTATTTCCCCCATGGACTTTAGCTAGTATCTTTAGCTGTTCGTTCATTAGTCCATCTTCAAATGTTTGTACGGCCAATTTTTTGTTTTCTTCTATTAAATATTCCCTGACCACCGCGTCTGCTGTTATTTCACACGTGGCAGAGTTTAAAGTCCTTAGAGCATTCGCGACTCTATCACCGTATTCCCGGACGGTTTCTCTGTAGCGTTGTTTCAGAGAAATCAACTCATTTTGTGCCGTCGACCGAGATTGCTCCTCTTTATATTCCGATTCGAGTTTATCTTTTAAATCCTCCCACTTAGCGATTTTGCTATACCTGATCAGATCATAAGCATGACCCTCTAGTCTATTTTTGACTAGATCTAAAAATGTTTCATAGATATCCGGGTCTGCCTTCTTTATAGATCTAAATAAAACGTCTCCCCCGGAAATAAATTTACCTAAGTCACAGGGTTTCCCGTCAAAGGTAGGGACGATTCTGAAAACATCAGAAATTCCGACAGACAGAGCCATTTCAGGGGTTTTACTGAGTATCTGTTGATAGTGGAATTGTTCTTCCCCCTGCCTAGCCGCCTGTCTCGTGTAATATGGGCTCGTAATATTGAAAATTTGAATTAAAGTATGGCGAAAATTCAATTCTTAAAATATGGTTAACTTAAAAATATGGTTATGGAAAAATTGGCCTTTCTTTTGGTTATTCAATATATATATATATATAGGAAAGAAAAATAAATTGGTCCCAAAACTGAAAAGAAAGAAAATTCGACGAGAAAGAAAGAAAAGAAATGGAAATGTCTTCGAAATACTGAAATGAGAATTTGCAAATAATTTAGATAGAAATTTCTATCCAAAAAAAATGTATGTTAGTAAAAAGGAAAGCTTCCAAGTAGAAAATATTACTAAAAAAAAATTAGAGAGAAAAGTCGCAAAAAAAAATTTCTTACTCCACTAAATGTTCATTGCTGTCATACGTAATGTTGATAGAAGTCTTTGTCTTGAGTTTCTTATTGTTGTGTGTTCTTCTTTTTTTTTTCACTTTTTTTTTTTTAAATATTTTAATTATCGCCAGGCAGACTTCACGTCCTAGAAGTTGAATATCCTGGTCTTTTTTTTTCGTGGTTTTATGTGTTTTTTTTTTTTTTCGTTGTGGAGACGTTTTCATTTATCCTTTGGGTTTTTTTTTCTTCTCGTTTTTCTCTTTTTGTTTTAATACAAAACAAAAACCATATAATTTATTACAAATAAAAATATGATTGTAATCTTGCTATGCAATAATAATAAATAATTTACTTCAAACTATTAAAGGAAATTCTTACTTCGGGCGTAATTTATATGTCGTTTAATATTTTTTTTTTTTTGCGTTAAAGATTACTTTTTTCTTTTCGTTGTTTTATGTTTAAAAATTTTTTTTTTCTTGTTTTTTTTTTCGTTGTTTTATGTTTAAATTTTTTTTTCTTGTTTTTTTTTTTTTCTTCTTATTTTCTTTTTATTTGGGATCCTTTGGTTGGATCATCCCACCGCTGCCACCAGTGTTGTAGTCCGGCGCCGTGCTTCCTCGGTTGAGGGAAGAGCGGGGACCTTTTATTATTCCTTTTCTTCTTGAAAAATGCTGGTCCTGTTCTACATTTCGTCTTCTGGTTGAAACTTATCACGGGAATATTATGCAGATGGCTATGTCGAACTGTCACTAAAGATATATTACTTAACTCTCGCTTGGTGCCTTTCCTTCTTCTTAGATTTTTTATTTGCAGCCGGCTATTTAAAAATGTCCATATCAGTTTTATTTTATGTCGGGCTTTTATTTGATCTCGTTGCAAAATATTTTTATAAACACAAATCTCTGGTTATTGTATCTTGGAGTGAATATTCTATTAAAAATTATTATTAAATCTATTTTCTCTAGAGTAGAAGTAAACGCCTCGAAGAATTCTGGGCAAATAGAAGTTATCAACTGAATTTTTTCTCTATGACTTTTCACATTCATTTGGACGAAAATCCAAGTTGCTATGTTTTCAATAAATCAAAAGGTGCAGGTTATTAAGTGTGCTGTAACTGGTAATATTGTGAATGTTTATGAATGGAATGTATTAAGTGAGAATGTAATATATGTTAAGTGAAGTTTTTTTAGGATGTGTTAGGAGATTCAGTGTTAAATTTAATAAGGGTAGTATTCTGGAATACAACAATATGATAACCCAAATAGCTTACCTGCTTTTTGGCAATTTGGCATTTGTCTGGGTTAATCATAAGTCCGTAACGGCGGAGTCGTTCTAACACTTGTTTAAGATGTTGCTGGTGCTCCGCTCGGTTTTGGGACGCAATCAGGATATCATCGATGTAGGCGTAACAAAAATCCAGTCCACGCAGAGCTGAATCGATGTACCTTTGAAATGTTTGTGCGGCGTTTCTAAGGCCGAAAGTCATTACCTTGAACTCATATAGTCCAAAAGGGGTAATGACCGCGGTTTTTGGGATGTCTTCGTGGGCCACTGGTATTTGGTGGTATGCCCTGGCGAGGTCCAGGGTCGTGAAGACAGTGCATCCGCGCAATTTGTATGAGTAATCATACAAGTGTGCGATGGGGTATCGGTCCGGGATTGTGACCGCGTTTAACAGTCGGTAGTCGCCACACGGGCGCCATTCGCCGCTTCGTTTCTTAACTAGATGAAGCGGGCTGGCCCATGGGCTTACTGAAGGTTGGCAGATTCCTTGCTCCAGCATTTAGTCGAATTCTTCGCGTGCTGCACGCAATTTGTCTGGTGCTAGTCGACGCGGACGTTGGCTTACGGGTGGACCCCGTGTCTCGATGTGATGGTATACCCCGGACTCTATGTGCTCCTGGTTGGGAAGTGGTACTGTCGAGTGTCTATACTCTTCCAGTAGAGCCGGAATCTCATCGCATGTGATGTCGGCCTCGTGTGGCGTCCGTGGGGCCTCCCCAGGCGGATGACCGAGTAGCCGTTGTCCCACTAATCTATTGTTCGCGGTATCGACTAGCAATTTGTGGCACGATAGTAAGTCCGACCCTATTAATGGTTCGGAGACGTCGGCCACTATGAAGTGCCAACCTATGGGGTGCCGCAAACCTAGATCCAGTCGTAGGTACTTACGTCCGTAAGTAGCTATGGATGTGTTGTTCGCTGCTAGTAATTGGAGTCTGCTAGGCGTTTTATTTTGCGAAGCGTATGACTTAGGTAAGACTGATATGTCGGCGCCAGTGTCGACCGTAAAACTTATATCCAATCTCGGGTCTTTGATTGTTAAGCGGCTTACTTGGAGTGTGCCGACCGTTTGCGCTGAGGTTGCGGTCGGCCGTCCTAGTTTAAATTCGCATTTGTCGCTGGTTTTATGGGCTTCCACCCGCAGGGTTGTGTACATTTGCGGGCCTTTGCCCCAAACCGCCGATGATATGAACACCACGCGGGTGTTAATGCCCTTTGAGGGTTCGCCGTCGGCTGTGGCGCGGGTCTCCCGCGCGTGCCAGTGGCACCTCTCAGGTCATCGCGTTGCCCAGCTGTGGGCTGGGTCTGGGGCCTCTGATATGTTGGGCGATTTTGGGCCGTGCGCGCGAAGTCTCGTAATTCGGCCCGTAATTGTGCGATTTCGCGTTGTAAACTTAATTCATAGCGCGAGGGTCCCGGTTGCCGGAAGTGGGATTGTTCTGCGTCCCGAGTATGCGCCAAAGCCCGTGCCGAGTCTGTGGCGAGTGGTTGTGACGCGTTGGTGCCTCCCTTTTCGCGCGGAATATTCAGGGGCGAGGCGTAGTGTGGAGTTTTGGTTAGTGCACCAAGCACGGGCGCGGTTTCAGCAAAACACCCACGGATCGTTCGAGGAATAAAACACAAATCTCCATTCAAAGTTCATATTCGTTTTATTACGCCGCACTGAATTTTCTTAAATTTTTATTCCATTAGAGTACATATGTCTGGATTTTGTTAAATTAGTTTAAAATATTTCTTCACTGTCTCACATTACATTAATTCAATAAAATACTACTTGGGAAATTTAACAAACGAACTTTTCTTAGGAATACCGAATTTTGCAATTAAAATCAACTTTCCGCTCCCGAATTTATCGACGCACATCTACTCTCAGCTTACCAGCTTAAGATTTTTTGGGTGACGTCCCTCTGGACTCGTGACTAAAATCTGACTGGTGACTAGAGCTCACCAAAGAAACGGAAAAACCTCAAAAGAAACTGAAAAGGAGGCGGAGTTACACGATTAACTCGAGGTAGTTAATCGTGATTGGACCGGACGGAATAGGCATACATTACGCATGTGTGCGTATACCATGCATACGATCGTTCGGCGACCGTGGATGGAGGGCAACATCGCTAGGGCATTTTCCAAGAATGCAAACGCTAGCATCTGGGGTGTGAAAGACCCAAATCGAAGATTTGGTCATCCTAATGGGAGGCCATAAATCATCATTTCGGTTGCCGATGATTAAACATTGCAACGAACATAGGGTGCAGCCATTGCCAGATGTTGAAAGTAAACATTTTCTGGCTGCATCTTGCTCGTTGCTTGATTGCGGCCCCTGAACGTGGGGACCGATAATTGGGAAGCCAGCGATTGCTGGTAATCAGGGACATGTTTGGTTTGCGTAAGCCGAAACCTTGTCGGCGGTAGCAAACCAATAGGAGCAAATAGCCGCATGCGAGAAGTGCCATGGGCAAACAAATAGAACGAGTCAACAAGGGACTCTTTGTTGATGTTGTTTCCATAGCATAAGGCTATGGAAACAAGCTGCCCTGGCAGAACGTATGCCTAAAGATAGGATTTCAAATGCCACGGCAATGTGATGATTTTGCCGTGGACTTATGCTTTTTTTAGGAAATAATGTATGCCCGGGGGTGGATTTTCGATGCCACGGCAAGGTGATAAGCTTTGCCGTGGGCTTAATGTTTTTTAGGAAATGATGTACGCCTCGGGGGTGAATTTTCGATGCCACGGTAAGGTGATAAGCTTTGCCGTGGGCTTAATGTTTTTTTAGGAAATGATGTACGCCTCGGGGGTGAATTTTCGATGCCACGGCAAGGTGATAAGCTTTGCCGTGGGCTTAATGTTTTTTAGGAGTGGTGTTGGAGAAAAGGGGGTTTGGAAGGAAAACCCCTACAGAATAGGTAAGCTGCCTAACAGAAATTCAAAACAGTTATCCGATTGGGTAACCGTATTAATTCCAGCGATTTGGCTGGGGGTAAATGCCGTAGCAAGGTTACGCAACCTTGCTGAAGTTCGACCGAGAGGTAAGTCGTTCGCCTGGAAAAGTGGGGATCGAGCGATGCAAGGCTCTTCGGGCCCTGAAAAGCCCCACATCACTCCCTCCCCAGTGACGTAGTCACGAAACAGGTAAGGCAGTTTAGGGGGTGGTAAGTTGGTTATGGGCGCGCGTATGAGCGCGAGTACGGGGAGGTTGTGCTGGTGGAGTAGGAGCGGTGTCAGTAGATGGAGGTGATTCTGGAGCGGAAGCTTCCAGAAAACAGGGCTTAAGCCTTTCGACGCTGACCGTGGATCGCTTGCCTCTAATGTCGATTTCGAAGACGCGGTCACTGATGCGGCGGAAGACTTTGAATGGGCCATCATAAGGTGGGTCGAGGGGTTTTTGACCTTATCCACCCTGACAAAGACGTGCGTGCAGCTGTGCAGTTCAGGGTGGACGAAAAGTTTTTTGGAGCCGTGCCTGGTTACAGGGGTTGCCCTAACCTTACGTAGCAGGTCACGGAGATGTCCCAATTCACGAAGTTGGTCACGCGGTGTTTCGCCATTCAGGAAAAGTTCTCCTGGAAGAAGGAGGTTGGTACCGTAGGTAAGCTCTGCTGCCGAAGCACCCAGGTCCTCCTTAATACTTGTCCTCAGGCCGAGGAGGACGGTTGGAAGGGCGTCAAACCATTGTGTGTCATTATGACACATGAGTGAGGCTTTAAGAGATCTGTGCCAGCGCTCTATCATCCCATTTGATTGCGGGTGGTAGGCGGTGGTACGACTTCTTTGGCAGCCGAGAAGATTTGTTAGCTGCCTAAAAATTGTCGCCTCGAATTGTGGACCTCGGTCCGAAGTTATGGTGGTTGGTACACCGAAACGTGTGACCCAAGTTGAATAAAAGGCCTTGGCGACTGATTCGGCAGTAACTGCCCGGAGAGGTGTCGCCTCTGGCCATCGCGTGCAGCGATCCATCATAGTGAGGATATAAGAAAATCCTCTTGATGGAGTAAGCGGTCCCACTATGTCTATGTGGACATGGGCGAAGCGTGCCGTGGGAAGCTTGAATTGCGCTGGCTCCAGTACATTATGTCGCGCTACCTTGCAACGCTGGCACTGGAGACAAGCACGGGCCCAACCGGTGAGATCTTTATTCATCCGGGGCCAAATGAATTTGCGACGGACAGCAGCGGCTGTTGCTCGGCCGCTGGGGTGGGCTGGGTTGTGGTAAACCTGGAACACGCCCTTACGAAGTTTCTCGGGAATGTAAGGTCTAGCGGTTCCAGTGGAGACATCACACCAGATTTCGCCCAAAGGGTCGCGAAGGGTAATTTTCTTGAGCTCTAGTGCCGTATCGGCAGTTAGGAGGGACTTGAGCTGTTCGTCCTCCTCTTGAGCTAGGGCAAGGTCAGTGTTATTCAAGGCGGTACGCAAATGAATCGTATCGATTCGAGAAAGGGCGTCCGCCGTGACATTCTGTTTACCGGAGATATGCCTGATCTCCGTAGAATATTGCCCAATGAGGTCTAATTGACGCTCTTGTCGGGGGGAGGCTTTTCCCGACTTCTTCCGGAACGCATAGACCAATGGCTTATGGTCTGTTAAGATAGAGAGTGAGCGACCTTCTATCATATGACGGAAGTACTTAACAGCGCTGTCGATCGCGAGCAATTCACGGTCGCAGGCGCTGTAACGTCGCTCAGTGGGACTCAGCTTCCTTGAAAAGAAACCAAGTGGTTCCGGGCGGCCTTCAATGTCCTGTTCAAGGACGGCTCCGATTGCGGTATCCGATGCGTCGCATTGGATAGAAAGTGCCGCTCCCTCGAGAGGGTATCGGAGTAAGGTGGCATTTGCCAATTGTTCTTTGGACAGTTGGAATGCTCGATCTGAGACTTCTGTCCAATTAATGGGGCGCTTATCATTGCGCTTAGCTCCTTTCAAAAATTCATTTAAGGGAGCTTGAATCTGGGCGGCATTCTTCAGGGTCGGACGGTAGAAGTTCAGCATGCCCAAAAATCGACGCAGCTCACTCACGTTAGTAGGCCTGGGATACTTCATGAGGGCCTCCACACGGTCCGGTAGTGGGCGAATGCCCTGGTTGTCAACGACATAACCCAGATAGGTGATTTGCTCTTTGGCGTATTGACACTTATCTGGGTTGATGACAAGACCGAATTCGCGGAGGCGCTCTAGGACCTGACGTAAGTGGCGTTTATGTTCGGCGTGGTCTTTGGAGGCGATGAGAATATCATCAAGATAAGCATGGCAGCAATTAAGACCACGTAAAGCCGTGTCGATATATCGCTGGAATGTCTGTGCGGCATTCCTGAGGCCGAAAGTCATCACTTTGAACTCGAAGAGTCCGAAAGGTGTAATGACTGCGGTCTTGGGGATGTCTTCTGGTGCCACCGGAATTTGATGGTATGCCCTGGTGAGATCCAGGGTAGTGAAGACATTGCACCCTCGTAACTTGTACGAAAAATCGTAGAGGTGTGCAATAGGGTATCTGTCCGGGACAGTTGCTGCGTTCAACAGCCTGTAATCGCCACATGGGCGCCACTCACCAGAACGTTTCTTCACTAAGTGGAGTGGGCTTGCCCAGGGACTGTCCGACGGTTGGCAGATACCTAGTTCGATCATATGCTCGAACTCCGCGCGCGCCGCACGTAATTTTTCGGGAGCCAGTCGACGTGGACGCTGGCTCACCGGGGGACCACGTGTTTCTATATGATGAAACACCGTGGCTTTATGTCGGCGTTGGTTAGGTAGAGGAATTGTTGTACTCACAAATTCCTGTACCATAACCTGGAATGGGTCTATGCACTCTGTGGCCCCTGAAGTTGCCGCTGGAGATGCCGTCATGGGCAAGGGGGGTGCGGTTGGAGCCACAAGTCTGTTATGGGTCGAATCGACCAACAGATTATGTGCACCTAATAGGTCGGAACCTATCAGGGGTTCGTTTACGTCCGCAATGACGAAACGCCAAGTGATCGGACGACAAAGACCCAATTGGAGTGTCAGCTTTTTACGTCCGTACGTAAGTATCGGCGTATTATTTGCAGCTGACAATTTAAGTGCGGCTGGCACGCGGTTGCGCGGAGCAAACGATCGCGGGAGGACTGAAATATCGGCGCCGGTATCGACAGTAAAAGCGATATTCAGTTTCGAATCCCGGATGGTTAGGCGACTTATCGTATGGGTGCCGGCCGATTGCGCGAGGGTGTCGGTCGGCAAAATTAGTCTAAAGAGCGCCTTTGGTTGGTGGAAGGTTGCGTCCAACCACAAGGCGCCTTGCAGTTAAATGCGCGATCACCATATCGTTGGTGATTGGCGCACCAAGGCAGAGTAACGGCATTATCAGGTATATTTTGCCTATTGGTATTGCCGTTACGGGGAGGTCGAGCCGGAGCTCGCTGGGAGTTGGCCCGGTGAGGGCCATTTTGAGAGGAATTGGCCCTCTGTGGGGCGTTTTGAGGCATATAGGCCCTCTGAGGGGCAGTTTGGTAGGAATTCTGCCGATTGAGAGGACGGCTCGGCAAGGCTTGGTTCTGGGCGCTTCGAGGATTGTTCCTCACCTCCGCACGCAATTGCGTTATCTCGCGGAGGAGTGAGGTTTGGAGCGCCCGAAGGTCAGCAGTGGTTAATTGTGTGGGCGAATTTCTTTGGTTAAGGTTGGGGCCTGCCTCTGGGTTCCCCTGAGGGAAATTGGTTGAGGCGGGCCTTCTATGAGGCAATTGAGCTTGAGGAGGATGGGGAGTTGGGACCAATTGATGGGCTGAGAAAGGCAGACGAGGGTGCCGTGCAGGCCGGGCAGCGTGTTGAGAAACCGCCGCTACTTGGTACGCAGGAGGCTCAGAATACTGATCTGAGCTTTCCATGATTGCGTCCGCAATTTTGGATAAATAGCCCAAACTCTGATTGGGTTGGGCTATAAGTGCCGAACGGGCATGCTAGGGAAGACACCTCAAAAAGTGAGGCTTTATTAGGTCGTCCCCAATCCTGGTCCCCGCTATAGAGCGTAAATGGGTCAGGAAAAGAGATGGTCTCATCCCAGAAAGGTTGGTTACAGCGGCTAAACGTTGTTGCCGCACACTTCCAGGCTCGTCCAAAGCGTCGAGCAGAGCTTCACGCATGTTGCTATATGGGTTGCGGCCGGCCGACCTTATTATGTGGGCAACATGCGGTCGCTGAGTGCGGTCAAGCACTTTCAACAGCTCGACTGCACGAAGTTGTTCGTCGTGCAAGGCTGAGGCCTGGAAGATGTGGTCTGCCACTGCAAACCAAAGGTCTGGGTCCTCCTCATCGAAGGGGGGAAGTCCTATATTAGCAGGACGAGTCCCATTCCCGAGGCTGGAAGCATCGTGGAATTCTTGGGGCTCTGGGTGCCTATGGGCTTGTCTGGAAGTACCGGCACTAGTTGTGGGCATTAAAATGCCGGAATTTACCAAAGGGCCGGTACTAGAGGCGTTAGGAGCAGTCGAGGGTGTGTCTGTGGAAGTAGGCTGGGGTCGGTTCACGACGCTGGGGGCAACGGGTGGTGCCAGGGGAGTAGCTTGTCCGGGCAAGTCTAAGTCAGTATCGACTTGCTCAGCTGGGAAATCGACGCTGGAGGCGTCGTGGAATTCGAGAGGCTCGGATTGTTCCTGAGCCCTTTTGGCCACGGTGTTTCTCGTGTTGACCATTATGGGTTGTGTGACGCGAAACTGGGATCAAAAGCGTAAGAGGACGCGAAGAAAGGTGAAAGGAGGCCAATGGGTGAAAAGGAAGTCGCAGGAAGTTGAGAAAACCGTCGAACGTCCCAAAACAATGGTTTTCACTAGTCAAAATAGGTCGAGCGAAGGTCGGAAGTGGAGTCAAGTGGAGATACAGGGAGTCGAGAGACGTCGATAAGTCAATGCAAGTCGCTGAGAGTTGAGAGTAGTCGATTGGTCGCGAATAATGTTGTGCGAGATTGTACCCAGAAGGGGTTTACAACCTTTATTATATTTGTTAATTTATTCCTCGTTTTGCTTTTCCCCAATAAATATGTTTTACAATAAACAAAAATAAAAAAAATGCTATACGGGTTGCACGTGAATCTATACCCTGAAGGGGTTTACAAATGTTTTATTCTTTGGTTTAAATTCTTGGTGGCTATAGTACATTTATGGTACCAAGTGTTAAGTAATTTTTATTTTCATGCCTTACAGTTCGGGTAGATACTGAATTCGTGGTTCGGCTTCGGTTTCCTTCTTTTTAATTTGATTTTTAATATTGTTTAATGATCTTTATAATTTTAATCTTAGGTTATAATTTGTATAAAAAAAATGTAACATAATTATTAATTCGGTTATTGGCTTTCCTTATTTATTCTCTAAATAAAAATATATCTACGTGTGCAAGTGTAGAACCACCAAATTAGTCAACAATAATTTTCTGTATATTAACTCTAAGTAAACACCGTATGCAAAGGGAAAATATGTCTGAGGAATGTCTGTCTCTATTGTTTCGAAATATTAATTCGCTTCTAAATTTTAAGACAATAAACGAAGTGTTTGCATTGGTCGATTATTAATAGAGTGTGTAGCAATAAATAATCCGTAACACTAATCGAGTTGTACGCTTATAAAAAAAACTTGAACCAGCACGTCGTAAAAGAAAGAGAAAAAACAAAATAATAAATTAATTATTCTCACGATCACTGCATCGGAGAAAAATTAATCGCTTTCACTTAGGAATAAGCACCTTGGACATTGGTGAATCTTCTATAACTTGCGTAACATCTATAGTTACTTATTAAATTTTAATATTTCTGCAATAGTTGTCCCTTATTTAAAGTTAATAAAGTTATTGTATAAATTTTAATTTTTGAAAAATGGTTTGAGTTTTATGACTTGAAAATTACACAGTTTTCTAAACAAGGTAAACAATATTTAAAAGCTTATTTTCGGAGGCTCAGAAGGAGCTCGTCACAAGGAGAATTGAACATTTAGGAAAAATAAATGATAAAGAAAAACCTGAAGTCCAACGTTGGGAGCTTTACGGTGGGCGGGAATTGATTGCGTCGCCTGGGTGCTTGTTGAGATGTTGGTGTTTGTTAAAGATGTAAGTCGCTGGTAACTCCACGTGTTAGCTATGTTGAACGTTGGGGTGGTTGCACCCTTTTATTGACTTTTATTTCTGGTGTTTTTCGCACTTTATATTGTTCTTTGGTGGCTTGTATTGTGTATTGTATAGTGCCGGTCACTGTCTTTAAGCGTTTTCGAAATTGCACAGGATGTAATTGTTCCTCGATTAAAACACTTACTATGTCGCGACTATGAGCACAAATGTTCGAAAAGGTACGCGTTTTTTGTCGCGGTCACCAATGTGGTGTAAAAGTCAGAATGCCAAATCACGGACACTTATTTCCTTTTACACCCAACGATCGTTCGAGGAATAAAACACAAATCTCCATTCAAAGTTCATATTCGTTTTATTACGCCGCACTGAATTTTTTTAAATTTTTATTCCATTAGAGTACATATGTCTGGATTTTGTTAAATTAGTTTAAAATATTTCTTCACTGTCTCACATTACATTAATTCAATAAAATACTACTTGGGAAATTTAACAAACGAACTTTTCTTAGGAATACCGAATTTTGCAATTAAAATCAACTTTCCGCTCCCGAATTTATCGACGCACATCTACTCTCAGCTTACCAGCTTAAGATTTTTTGGGTGACGTCCCTCTGGACTCGTGACTAAAATCTGACTGGTGACTAGAGCTCACCAAAGAAACGGAAAAACCTCAAAAGAAACTGAAAAGGAGGCGGAGTTACACGATTAACTCGAGGTAGTTAATCGTGATTGGACCGGACGGAATAGGCATACATTACGCATGTGTGCGTATACCATGCATACGATCGTTCGGCGACCGTGGATGGAGGGCAACATCGCTAGGGCATTTTCCAAGAATGCAAACGCTAGCATCTGGGGTGTGAAAGACCCAAATCGAAGATTTGGTCATCCTAATGGGAGGCCATAAATCATCATTTCGGTTGCCGATGATTAAACATTGCAACGAACATAGGGTGCAGCCATTGCCAGATGTTGAAAGTAAACATTTTCTGGCTGCATCTTGCTCGTTGCTTGATTGCGGCCCCTGAACGTGGGGACCGATAATTGGGAAGCCAGCGATTGCTGGTAATCAGGGACATGTTTGGTTTGCGTAAGCCGAAACCTTGTCGGCGGTAGCAAACCAATAGGAGCAAATAGCCGCATGCGAGAAGTGCCATGGGCAAACAAATAGAACGAGTCAACAAGGGACTCTTTGTTGATGTTGTTTCCATAGCATAAGGCTATGGAAACAAGCTGCCCTGGCAGAACGTATGCCTAAAGATAGGATTTCAAATGCCACGGCAATGTGATGATTTTGCCGTGGACTTATGCTTTTTTTAGGAAATAATGTATGCCCGGGGGTGGATTTTCGATGCCACGGCAAGGTGATAAGCTTTGCCGTGGGCTTAATGTTTTTTTAGGAAATGATGTACGCCTCGGGGGTGAATTTTCGATGCCACGGTAAGGTGATAAGCTTTGCCGTGGGCTTAATGTTTTTTTAGGAAATGATGTACGCCTCGGGGGTGAATTTTCGATGCCACGGCAAGGTGATAAGCTTTGCCGTGGGCTTAATGTTTTTTAGGAGTGGTGTTGGAGAAAAGGGGGTTTGGAAGGAAAACCCCTACAGAATAGGTAAGCTGCCTAACAGAAATTCAAAACAGTTATCCGATTGGGTAACCGTATTAATTCCAGCGATTTGGCTGGGGGTAAATGCCGTAGCAAGGTTACGCAACCTTGCTGAAGTTCGACCGAGAGGTAAGTCGTTCGCCTGGAAAAGTGGGGATCGAGCGATGCATGGCTCTTCGGGCCCTGAAAAGCCCCACAGTAGTATCGCGCAGATGCTTCCTCCGGACGATTAATGGTCGCCACATGAAAGGCGGGGGACTCCTCTCGTTGGTCAGCGCCCTCTACGATCGCATCTGCGATCTTAGCCAGCCAACTCAGGCTTTGATTGGTTTGAGCGATCACAGTAGGACGCGCTTGTTGCGGAAGACCCCTAATGAAGTGGGGTCTGATGACATCATCGGAGATCCCCTTCCCCGCTATAGACCGCAAATGAGTGAGAAAATGCGATGGCTTCATCCCTGTAAAATTGGTCTCGTTGTACAATCGTTGGTGCCTCTTGGCTATTGACTCCTCGAGCGCATTGAGGAGCGTTTCCCTCATATTTGTATACGGGCTGTTTCCAGGAGCTCTTATAATGTGTGCCACATGTGTACGCTGGTTTCGGTTTAAAACCCTCATAACCTCAAGCGCACGTGGTCTCTCCTCGCTCACGCCCGCTGCCTCGAATATGAGGTCCGCCATGGTGAACCAGAGCTCCGATTCTTCCTCGTCAAAAGGAGGCAAGCGCAAGTCGCGTGAGGCAACATGTAGTGCCTGCACTGTTGGAGTCGCACCAGCGGATAACGGGAACTCCGTTCTGTGAGGGCGTGAGTCGCGGGCTTTTTCATGTAGCGAGTCCGTGGGCTGTTCTACGCCGAGGGCGTCCACGAAGGCCGGGGACTCCGGACGCGGTACTTCCAGCTCCCGCTGCAGCCCCGCCCGAGGCGCCGTCGGCGATTCGGTCAGCGATTCCCGCAGCGCTCCCGGTTGGGGCTCCTGTTGAGCCTTCTTTGACCTCGTAAACTGAGCCATCTTCTACAAAAGGTTGGTGGTCGCTACTCGAAACGCGGGAACCACGAGAAACTGCAGGAAAAGGTTGTAGGGAGAAGGTAAGGCTCTGCCAAGTTGGCGGAAAGCCCGTTGCCTGGAGCTGTTGTGATGGTGAACGAGTGAACAGTGTAGGTGTGGGTTGCTTAATTTAATCTGAATAGTTTCCGGTGCTAAATCCGTATTAGTTCCGATTTCTCGATGCCCGGATGGGGCTTACTACGCGAATTTGTTGTGGTGAACGTTTGTACCATTTAATTACAAATAAATATTTTTAAATTCGGTTATTCCCTATCGCTATTCTTACAATACATTGAAAGGAGAAGACAATATTGTGTTTTAGCTGGCTCTGAAGGAGCTCAGCGTATATATAGATATAAAAGGGAGAGAGAGAAGGAGAAAAAAGAAAAAAAAATTAATTACGTCACCTGGAGTCCAACGTTGAGAGTTTGGTTTCGTCAGGTGTCGTTACTAGCAATGTGTTGAGGATAGTGCTGCGATCTGACTCCACTTGTAGTGATTTTGGTGGTTGCTTCGATGTTCGTTTGTCAGGTTGTGTGCTCTTCCTCACTTGGTAGGTCACCAATTGTGGGTTCGCTCGTGTGCCTTGGTAGGGTGCCGGTCCGACACAGGTTCCCCAAGACGCCCCACTCTCTAATACCGTCGGTGTAAACGGGTTCACCCAGTTTGGCAGGTTCGGAAGACAATCAGGCTCGTGGTTAGCCTCTGGGGTGTCTAATAACAACGCGGGTACTTCTACGACCAGTCTCTTTTTCGTCCCAATGGGCTGATATTTAAATTCTATGTCCTAAGAGACTTACACTAAACAAAATCGAATTCCCATATAATTGGTATTTACAGATGATTGAATGAATTAACGATTCCGAGATACATACAAATAATTGAATTCATAAACACCGGGAATTATTTATTGAATTGATTAACACTAGTCGTGATACAAAATTATTAATTTACTTACTAACACTAAGTACAATTTAATATTTTGGTAAACACTAGACGTGTGACAAAGATTATTAATTTACTTGCTAACACTAAGTACAATTTATGGAATTGCTGAACACTCGACGTGTGACAAAATTATTATCTTACTTACTAACACTAAGTACTATTTAATATTTTGGTAAACACTAAACGTATGACAAAATTATTAATTTACTTACTAACACTAAGTACACTTTATGGAATTGCTGAACACTCGACGTGTGACAAAATTATTATCTTACTTACTAACACTAAGTACTATTTAATATTTTGGTAAACACTAAACGTATGACAAAATTATTAATTTACTTACTAACACTAAGTACACTTTATGGAATTGCTGAACACTCGACGTGTGACAAAATTATTATCTTACTTACTAACACTAAGTACTATTTAATATTTTGGTAAACACTAAACGTATGACAAAATTATTAATTTACTTACTAACACTAAGTACAATTTATGGAATTGCTGAACACTCGACGTGTGACAAAATTATTAATATACTTGCTAACACTAAGTACAATCTATGGAATTGCTGAACACTCGACGTGTGACAAAATTATTAATATACTTGCTAACACTAAGTACAATTTATTATTTTCGGTACGAGTTTCGTAAACGTCCAATGCTCGCGGCTGACACGCGAAAGTTCTGCACGGATGCGGTGCCCTGTAACAACGATCTTATTGTTCTTAACAAGAGTTTCGCGAAAGTACTGCAAGGATGCAGTGCACTGTAACAACGATCTTATTGTTCTTAACAAGAGTTTCGAGAAAGTACTTCAAGGATGCGGTGCACTGTAACAACGATCTTATTGTTCTTAACAAGAGTTTCGCGAAAGTACTGCAAGGTTGCGGTGCACTGTAACAACGATCTTATTGTTCTTAACAAGAGTTTCGCGAAAGTACTGCAAGGATGCAGTGCACTGTAACAACGATCTTATTGTTCTTAACAAGAGTTTCGCGAAAGTACTGCCGGGACGCGGTGCACTGTAACAACGATCTTATTGTTCTTAACAGGTGTTTCGCGAAAGTACTGCCAGGATGCGGTGCACTGTAACAACGATCTTATTGTTCTTAACAAGAGTTTCGCGAAAGTACTGCAAGGATGCAGTGCACTGTAACAACGATCTTATTGTTCTTAACAAGAGTTTCGAGAAAGTACTTCAAGGATGCGGTGCACTGTAACAACGCTCTTATTAATTTTACCAGGGTTTTCGCAAACGTTCCATGCTCGTTCATTGCCTTTTTCTCACTAACTTTTCCAGCTCCTCGGGATTGACTCTCGCCACCAAAACACATCACATCCCTTGGTGTGGGTAACCGCATCGTACCCCTGCCTGTGTGTATTTTTTATTATTATGCGCACAGGCGTGAGCGCCATTGCGTGTGTTTACTCGTTGTACCATTTTATGTGTAGGGACGTTCATATTGCTTATACGTGCAATGTGATGCTGCTACATGGGCATGCGTTATATCTCACGTATTTGTATTTGTTGAGATGTGTCCTTTTAAGGGCATGCGTTGTAGGTTTCGTCGGTTTGCGCACCTTCTTAGTAATTCCAGGAATTAGTCGCAGGCTTGCGCAACCGCATCATGTTTTTCTTGGTTGTTCTGCCACATCCGATCGTTGGTTGATGTTTTTACCAGATCGATGTGCAGGTGTCCCATGCTCTCCTCTGCTATTTAGTTTCTTACCATTGCAACTACGTTGTGTTTGGTCATCATGACATGATTTTCGTGCTTTATGCATTTCTACTTTTAGGAAGATGCATGTATTGCTCATACGCTTGTATCAGCGGGCTTGTGGTTATTTTACATGCTAATGCAGGTAAGTATTCGATTTTCTGGCGCCGAAAGCCTGCGAAAAGAGGGTTACCTGGTGGTAAGTAGGCAGGTGGGTAGTGGCGTTCGCGCTAACCGCCACAGATTTATTCTTGGAACATCTTCCCGGGCCAGCGACGATGCAGCAGTGGGCGTCTCTGCCGTTCTGTTGTCAACGCGAGGCTTATGAATGAAGTGGTGTTGTGTTGGAGCAGCTGTCAATCTGTACAATGGTATCTTAGCCGTAATTAGTAAAGGGATAGCTATGGCTGAAGACAACTAAAAATCAATGCTTGTGTCGCCCATGAACAGGGACACTGTGTAAACGGTTAGGCGGCAGTAATCGGTCACTTTGGTTATAAGTAATTCTATAAGTTGGTTTTACGTTGTCAAATATGATTGGTTATGGTTGCGGTATTGCATTATTCATGTTATCAGTGTATGTGTGTGTGTGTGCGTGTTTTTTTTTTTTTTGTTTTTTTTTTTTTGGTTTCGGTAGGAAGGTGGACATCTTCAAAAGATACCTCTTGACCGATCCAGAGGCATGCCGGGTTTTTAACGACTAAAACCCCCTCCCGCCAGGCTCATATTCCCGTTGATCCCCGCCGAACTTTCTTTTAGATATTCCATCGCGGGGCGGGACGGAGTTTACCTGTTACTCCGCTCGTCGCATCGCAACTGCTGCATCATTTCACAGAGAATACCATTTGTTACGGACCATGCCTGTTTTGAACTAAGCATGTATTCTATTACTCCACCCGGAGTAACTGTCCATCTCATATGTCTCTCCAAAATCGTTCGTGCGGTATCGAATCTCGCACACTCTGTGAGTACGTGTTCTGCATTTTCTAGTTTGCCTTCGCAATACAAGCAGTATGGGTGATTCACATGGTTATACTTGTGCAAGTATTGCCGAAAGTATCCATGTCCTGATATTAGCTGAGTCAGGTGGTAATTCAGCTCGCCATGTTTTCTTTTCACCCATGTTTCTATATCAGGTATCACGGTGTGGGTTCATCTTCCTTTGGTGTAATAATCCCACCTTCGTTGCCATTCTCTTAGGCTTGAGAGCTCTAATTGTGACCGCATTCTCCGAGGATTCTCTTGAGAGACCTTATGCAATGCAGCGTTTTCTTTAGCTGCAATGTCAGGTGGCGTCCTCCCGGCCAGAATATTTATAGATTCTTCGGATACCGTTCGGAATACTCAACATACTCTTAGTGACGCCAGTCTATGCGCGGAGTTCACTCCTCTCATGTACGACTTATACTGTGCGGCTCCTGCCCATATGTGAGCTGCATACATTATAATGGAGGTGTTGACACTGGTTATGAGTTTCCTTGTGTGTGGCCGGGGTCCTCCAACATTGGGTAGCAGTCTCGCTAAAACGTTGCATATTCTTGCCGTTTTTTCACTCGTTTTCTTCAGGTGTTCCTTGAAGTTCAACCTGTTGTCGAGTATCACACCAAGATATTTAATATAAGGACTGGATCTGATTATTTGTCCTTCTATTTACAAATCAAGGTGTTAACTTTCTTGTGGCTGCTTATTAAAACTGCCTCCGTCTTATGTCCAGCTAGTTTCAGTCCGGCTATATCTAGCCAGAATTTAATGCTCTGGATTGCTTGGGAGCAAATATTCTCCAAGCCATCTAGATGTTTAGCTACGGCCACTATTGCAGAATCATCTGCGTACCCAATGATTCTAACCCCCTCCGGTACATTGACCCTGAGCGCACCATCATACATTATATTCCATAACAGCGGACCTAATACAGATCCCTGAGGTACACCCGCTGTTATTTGATATTCCTGTGGTCCCTCATCTGCATCGTACAGCAGTCTTCTATCCGAGAGATAGTTTGCTAGTATACGCAGCAAGTAGGGTGAGACTTATAGATCGCGCAACGCTTCTAGAATCCGATTCCAATTCACCGGGTTAAATGCGTTTTTAACATCTAGCGTCGCCACCGCGCAGTATTTCTTTGTACCCCCTAGCCAACGTGCTCCAGCTATCGCATTGCGAGCGATGTCGCACACCACAGATAGTGCCTTACCGGTTGATCTTCCTTTCCGGAATCCATACTGCGATTCAGAGGCCCCGATGTCCCCTCAGTGAATTGTTCCAGGCGAGTGGCAATTACTCGCTCAAGCAGTTTGTCTGTCGTGTCCAGCATGCACAACGGGCGATAAGACGACGGCTCTTCTGGATTCTTGACACCTTTTGGTATAAGCACAAGCCGCTGTTTTTTCCATCGTTTAGGAAATTGTCCTGTTTGAAAGCAGGTTGTGAAGAGACTGCTGAAGACTTCCGGCTTTTTTGTTAGAGCACCCTTCACTACAGCGTTAGGGATACCATCCAGTCCCGGGGTCTTCTTTTTTGTGATAACCCCTGCAGCCAAGAGTACCTCTTCGGTGGTCACGGGAGGTATCTCTCCTTCAGTGATCCTCCACTGCTCTTGCACTCTCAATACCCCATCACACTTTTCCTTTTTTGCATTTGGCTACTGTTACTCTGTAGTCTTTCCATGACTATCCTGTAAGCGCTGCCCCATGGGTTGTTATTTAATTCATCCCTTAGGGAGCAGGACGCGTCATATTTGCGGATCACATTCCTCAACTCTTTCCGTTTGTTGACGAATTCCGCATGCAACTGTGGGTAGGTGTTACGGTTTCTTGCTCTTTGTTGCAAGCGTCTTAACCTGTTGCACTTCGATCGCACATGGACGATTTCTTAGTTCCACCAATACACTAGTTTGATAGCGCCTGCTGGTTGTGTTAGTCGTGGCATAGAAGCATCACATGTGGTAGTTAGCCGCTTCATGACTTTTCCAGCCTGCCTGTTCGCACCGGCCTCTGCGTCAAACATCGAGGTCCTTCTCTTTCCACCCATTTTTTTGGACTTTCTTCGCCAATTTGCCAGTGATGAATCCCCTGTGCGGTAATATTTCGTACATCACGGCTTGGTGGTCACTATGGGTGTAGGTGTCCAAAACTCGCCACTCCAAACTTCTTACTAACATGGAGCTGGCAATGTGATGTCAATTTTGGACCGCTCTCTCTCGTTTATGAAGGTGTCATCGATACCATCATTAAGTAACACCACATCTAAGACTGCGAAGGCTTCAAGTAGTGCCTGGCCTCTACTGTTGGTCCTTGTGCTTCCCCATTCTACTGCGCAAGCGTTGAAATCTCCAGTAACTATAAGAGGACTCTTATCTCTAGCTTCTTGTGTTATTCTGTCCAAAATGCATTTGAATTATTCTATTTCCCATATTGGGGGAGCGTAACAACAGTAGAAATGAATTCCTCTGATCTTAGCATAGGCAATTCCTTTCAGCCGCTGGACACTTCTGCATTCCATGGTGGAATTTCCAGTTGTCCAGGTGGCCGCTGTTCCGCTGCTGTCTTCCTCCCATGTAACAATACCAGTACCAGGCATCCTGTACTGCTCATTGATGAGCACCACGTCGGCCCCATATTCCTTAACAGTTTGGGAAAGGAGATCTTGTGCGGCTCCACAATGGTTTAAGTTTATTTGAATGCACTTAAACCTGTCCATTTTTATTGAGAAGATTGGACATCGCGTTTTTAAATGCTCGGCATTTGTAACTCCCTGTCGAGTGATGGTTACCGCCTTCGCATCCTAATTCTCAAAGCACGCATTTGGGTTGTGCTTTACAACATATTGCTTTGGGGCCTTTTTCTCCGCATTTGAAACAGTTTTCCGAACGATCTTCTTCGGATTTCGCCACATGACCGTATTGTCAACATCTGAAACATCGCGTAGGAAACCTGTAGCCAGCAACGTGCTAGCCTTTTCTCTTGGTAAGCGGATCATGGCAGCCTGCGTGCCATCTGGTTTACTTCTTAAGGTCTTTACCGCTTCCTTTGGGATCGCGTTCAGCGCAGGGAACTCTATAGCGATCGCTGTCAGGATTTCCTCCACAGTGGTCACCTCATCTAAATCACGACACTCAACCGTGATTTCCTGTGACACTGTTTTAACATTAGCATCTTCCTTTAGTACTTGTTGTACCTTTGCTTTCAGTGACTCCGGTGTGTGTGTGTGTGTGTTTTTTTTTTTTTTTTTGATATATCAACGGATATGGAATCTTCATAGATACTAGCAGCCCGTGCTACTAGCATGCACCATACGTGTACCTGGAACGACGGTTCCAAGTCGCACGCCTGCGTACTAAACCACACCCTCGCTCCCGTCAACCACTCTCCCCGCAGGACTGCCGTTAGGTATTACTTCGCGGGGCTCGTTAGCTTTATGCTTTTTTAAGCTGCTCTCTCCATGTCGGCTATTTTTACTTGCCTTACTTTCTCGATTCTTCCAAGTTCGAGTTGCACTTTGGTCACATATGCGCTTATCTCCATCCAGTTATCCTCGGAGCACAGCATCTGCTCTATAAGGTTTTGCGGGCCTGGGACATTGGGTCTTCCTTCGTTGAATCGTCTACAGTGGAACACCACATGCTCCGTATGTTCTTCTTGGTTTGGACACGCTGGACACAACGGTGAGCTGCTATGTCCAAAACGGTGCAGATATTTGCGATACCCACCATGGCCGGTCAGGAACTGGGTAAGATGGTAGTTGCAGGCACCGTGGTCTCTCTTCATTCAAGTGGCGATAGATGGGATTAATTTGTACGTCCATCTGCCTTTCGTAGTGTTGTCCCATCGAGTTTGCCATATGGTTAATGATGTTGCTTTCTTTTCCTCCTTGATCTCCTTGACTGCTGTTGGTTCCAGTTGCCTTGACGTTCTCCAGTTGTGAATTCTTAACACTTCGTCCGCAAGAATATCAATTGGAACCATTTCGGCTACGACAAAAGCAGCTTCGTCCGAGATGGTTCAGAAACCGCTGATGGATCTTAAGGCACAGAGTCTATAGACTGACGTCAGCTTTCTCCTCGTCGTCAGTATACTGGCCCAAACAGGGGCGGCGTATAGTAGGACCGAGGTCACTACTCTAGACATCAAGATTCTTCGTGGATATCCAGGTCCTCCGATGTTTGGTAGTATTCGAGCATGTGCTGCTTGCAGCATTGACGCTTTTTTGCTGGAATACTTGACATGCTCTTTGAATTGTAGCCTGTTGTCGATCATAACTCCTAAATATTTTATTGTGTCTTTCGATCTAATAATTTGATCTCCGACCCTTATATTCATGTGTTCCACCTTTTTTCGGCTAGTTATTAAAACCGCTTCTGTTTTGTGGTCTGGTAGCTCGAGATCAGCGGATACCAGCCATTCTTTGACTTTCACCACTGCCTCGTTAGTAGCTGCCTCTATCTCATGAATATGTTTTTCCACTGTCACAAGGGCAATGTCGTCCGCAAAACCTATCAACTGGACCTGTTGTGGCAACACCAATCGCAAAACGCCATCGTACATGATGTTCCATAAGAGGGGTCCCAGAACGGATCCTTGTGGAACTCCTGCTGAGACGTTGTGGTATTTTACACCATCGTCTGTTGCATACCTCAGCTTCCTGTTAGTGAGGTAGCTGGAAATTATTCTCTGGAGGCGCTCTGTGAAGCGCTCTAATTATGACTGGCCATTTTGCCGAGTTAAAGGCATTCTTTATGTCCAGTGTTACAACTGCACAGTATTCGTTTGTGCCCCAGCGCCATCTCTCTCCACTTATTGCTTCCATCGCAATGTCAACTACTCTCTTTATGGCGTCAACGGTGGAGCCCGATTTTCTAAACCCGTATTGTCGGTTCGATAGGGCTGCTTTTTCTTCTGTTACGGTTAGCAGTCTTTCGTATATCACTCTTTCCAATATATTTCCCATAGTGTCTAGAAGGCATATTGGGCGATATGATGAGGGCTCTCCAGGTGGTTTTTTTACTTTTTGGTAGGAGCACCAAGTGTTGCAGTTTCCAAGTTTCTGGAAAGACACCTTCTTCTAGACACGTTTGCATGGTGGTTATACACATGTCCGGTCGTCCTTCAGTTGCCGCTTTCACCGCCCTGTTTGGAATTCCGTCCGGACCCGGCGCTTTGCAGTCCTGTATCCTCCTGCATGCTGACTGTAGCTCGTCTGCCGTGACTCTCGGGAAGTCTTCCACCACTGTCTCGCTTATTAAGTCGTAGTGTGGGGATGTACCTTGTGGGAATAGTTGGTTTACTATTGACCTCAGCATTTTTGGACTTGATATCTGCGGGAACCTGGAACCCATCAGCTTACTCATTACCATCTTGTACGCCGTACCCCATGGATTTATATCGGCTCCTTCGCATAGGTTTTTGAAGGACCTCGTTTTGCTGTCCTTGATCGCCCTTTGTAGATTGCGCCGTGCTGACCGGAACTCGTCCAAGTGCTCTTGGAAGTTGGCTGTCCTCCTAGACCGCTGCACTTTGCGTCGGGCTTGTAAACAGCGAGTCCTGGGTGCCTTTATTTCCTCATTCCACCAATACCAAGGTGTGATAAATTCTCCGTTAGATCGCCTGGGCATAGCTGCATCGCAGGCTGTCGTGACAGCACGGATGAGTTGGTGTGACTGGGCTTCGGGTGTTTCAGCATTGGTTACATCGTTGGTACTCAATATTAATTCAAAGGAGTCTTTGTCAAAAAATGTGTCTTTCCATTTCGGGCCACCTACTTGGAGACTTCGTCTACGTTCGTTTTCTTGTATATTGACTATAATGGCCTGATGGTCGCTGTGCGTGTATTCCTCGCTGACCCACCATTTTAACTTACGTAGGAGGGAGTTGCTCGCAAAAGTGATGTCGATGACCGATCCTCTTCCTCCGTTACGGTATGTATTTACCCGCCCGTTGTTTGCAATGCCGATGTCCAGAGATGCAAAGGTTTCCAACAGCATACGGCCTATAGTGTTTGTTGATCGGCTGCCCCATTCCACTGCCCATGCGTTGAAGTCGCCGGCTATAATCACTTTAGGCCTTCCTTGGGCATCTGCCACCAAATTGTCCAACATGGCCTGGTATTGGCTAAGGGACCAACTCGGCCTGGCATAACAGCTATAAAAATGTATGCCATTAATTTTTGCCTTGACAAAGCCGTCGGTTTGTTTGTAGACGTGTGGCGGTTCTTTCGAACGCTACTACTTACCTGCTCATCTACCACCAGGTAACCCTTTTTCACAAGCTTTCTATTTCATAAAAGCATGTACTTACCCGTCCTTTAATTGCGAAAACCTTTGCCCAAAAAATCTCTAAACATATCATTTTCGCTTATGTAAAATCCACCAGCACCAAACGGATATTTGCCTGAAGGCACGGTTCTCCGGCGCGCCATTTACACGGGGCCAAAGCAGTTGCAACACGAAGCAACTGACACGACCACCATGGTGCACATGGCACCCATCGAAATTGCAGCACACAAGCAAGAGATACTTTCGCTTAGCTTCAATGCTGCAATCACATGGGTGGCTAAATCGAGCCACATGAAATGGCAACTCACACCTGGCAGCAAAAAGGCATCGAGAACTCGCCAGTGTAAATACACACACGACGGTTCGACCTCTGTTGATGCCAACAACAACATGCGCACGATCAGCAATCATGCTACTCGTAGTTAAAGATCGTGTAAGCACATTTAACCCTTTTCAGAACGACTCGCCCCAGCTGCGAATGTGTTTATTTTTATTTGATTCAAAGTCTATGGTTCGCATGCTGGGCGATACACACGATGAGCAGCAAAAGGGATCATCGTGTGTGTGTTACAACCCTTCTTCGGTAGAACAAGCACGAAAAGTTAAAATGACCAAATATGGGCATCGAAGCGATGATTGAGTACGTGGTATTCTGTCGCTTCGATGAACTAAGGCAATAGTAGTTCAGATTCCGTGGTGGCAAGTAGTGTCATCACGTTAATCCCCAAGTAGTACCAAGTTAGCTAGCGATTACAACCAGGGATATAGTTCCTTTTACGCAGTGATCATTTACAGTTCCAAATAATACGAAGTAAACATTGCGACCGCGCAAGTAAAAAATACTTACTTCAATCACAAGAAATAAAGCTGGTGCTAACGGCAGTGCTTTAGTTCTGTTTTACGGTTCCAATAATACGAAGTAAACATTACGACCGCGCAAGTAAAAAATACTTACTTCAATCACAAAAAAATGAAGCTAGTGCTTAACACAGTGCTATCGTTTTTTTGCCCTGTGAACGTTTGCGGTTCAAATTGTTTAAAATAAAACTACAACGGTTACACCAATCTTCCATCTTAAATACCTGTGTCGACGTAAAGTAAGTTTAGTAAGAATATAAAATACTACGTCAATCTTTAACAAGTTTTGCCTAAGATCATAAAATACTGTTTTCACTTAAGATCATAAAATGTTAGTTTCACTTAAGAATGAAATACAGTGTACAATATAAAACAATTTTCATTTAAGAACATAAAATATAATTTTCATTTAAGAATTAGAATTACTATGTTAAAAAACTACTGTGTACAGCATAAAATAATAATTAAATAATCATTTAAAAAGTAGAATTACTATGTTCAATAAAATACTGTGTACAACATAAAGTAAGTTTTACGTAAGAACATAAAATATAATTTTCATTTAAGAATTAGAAATACTATGTTCAATAAAATACGGTGTGCACCATAAAATAAGTTTTACGTAAGATCATAAAATATAACTTTCATTTAAGAACATAAAATACTATTTCACTTAAGAATTAAAATTACTATGTTCGATAAAATGCTGTGTACAGCATAAAATAAGTTTACCTAAGATCATAAAATACTAGTTTCATTTAAGAATTAAAATTATTATTTTCACTTAAGAATTACAATGCTATGTTTAATATGAAATAAGTTATATCACCGAATAAAAACACTAAACGAAGGAGACTGGAGTGTTTCTTTTCCTGAGCGAGGAGATACCAGAGAGCAAAGTTTAGTCACGATTCGACGAACGTTTATGAAGTTTGGGACGTCTTGGTGAACCTGTGCCAGGCCGGCACTTACCAAGACCAATACACCATAGACGTCTTGAAACGCATGTCTTCCACCTAACCATATAGCTGCGGTATTTGTTTTGTCGCTCACCCGTATGTTGTTGCTGAGAGCCTTGTACGGTTCGCTGATGAGTATGAGGTCAGCTCTCTCCTCCCTAGCTGTTTGTTTCAGGATGTCCTGAGCTGCCTCACAGTGATTGAGATTAATTTGGATAATCTTCATATTTGTTTCCCTGTGATTGCTCTCCTAAATACAATGCATTTACTGCTGCCAGCTATATGCTTCGCCTCGTCTGGGTGGTCCTTTTTACAGAACATGCATAGGGGATCCCTCCTACAGTCTCTAGCTATGTGACCCTCAGTTCCACATCTTCTGCATAGCTTGGACCGGTCTTCATCGCACTTGCATTGTTTGGCAATGTGTCCGAAGTCAAGGCATTTGTAGCACTTTCTCAGCGCCGTCTGTTCCCGAATGCGACAGATAACCCATCCAACTTTAATTTTTTGTGCTCCCAGCAGTTTCTTTGCGTTTTCTGTTGGAAGACTTATTGTCGCCGTTTGAGTTCCTCCGTACGCTTTGCGCAATGCTACTATATCGGCCATTGGTATCTCTAGACCAAATTGAGGTCCAACGGCCTCACAGATTTCCTCTTTAGATGTGATTTCGTCGACGTCTTTCACCTCAAGCAGATCTCCTTTTTGGGTCCTCCTGATCTTAGATATCGCTTTCCCAATGTCTCCCAGCTTGCGATCCGCCTTAACTTTTCCTAAGATCTGCGCATACGACATCTGTCCCTTTGCTTCGATGACAATGGCATCCGGTCTCAGTTGCTTCTTTTTTGGCAAGTTCGTACTCGCTTTTCCCTTTCTGGGGGTGGTTCGCTTGCCGTCACCCTCCTTGGGAGCACCTATTTTCCACTCTTTTTCGCCTGCTCTTTGCTTTGGTACCTCTCTCTGTACCACTGTCCATTTCTCTTTCTGAACTGGAGCTTTAGGGCAAGACTGATTCTGCTCTCCTTCTGGGGTTATGCTGGCCGTTGTCCCCTTCTTCTAGGTGGCGCGACCACTGGCAGCAGAGGTAATGTCTGCGTCCCGGTATCCTTTTTTATTACCGCGCTCGACTTATTTTCCGCCGTCCAGGTTTCCAGTGCCTCATACAGCATTCTGATGCTTTCAATTGTATCGCGCATCGGTTGGTGGATAGAACTCCTCTTGGGTTCCTCCAGCATTTCAACAAGACTTTTAATTTGTTTGCCTAGCTGGTGTTGTGACTCGAAATGACAACGCCTTTACCTACCACCTATCCCGAATTTCCATACTTTTCCATCCTACATTCATTCCCCTCCGAGAGGATCGCATGTGCAACAGACTAAGTCTAAACCTAATCTGGCGCACATTGACCTAACTACCAACTTATTTTTTTTTTTTTTTTAGGCAGTCGCTCGTCGTTCGTCAAGCGGCAAACATCGTAAAACGGTGAGCAGTTTTAAAACAAAGAATATCGAGTGCGTGTGTGTGTGAATTCGTGAATAAACTGTGTTTTTCGCACTTCGGCCGGCGTTGCACGGCGAAAAAAGAAAAAAAAAAAAAAACGAGTGTGTGTGTGTTTCGAACCCAAAATGGGCAAGACGAAGAGCGTCGAATTAAAAATGGCACACTCATGTGTAGTCGCTAATTCAAAAACAATCAAAAAAATTACCAAAAGGAAGAACGAAGTGTCAATTATAGATGACAGCCCTGTGGCAAATAAAGTCCGCTCAAACCTGTCAATGGAACGACAAAAATCAAATGTGACGAAAAAAACCGTCACAGAAGAAAATATACCTGCCAAGGATACTTGTTACTCAGGAGCAGGGAACAAATTTAAGGAATTGGAGATACTGGAAGTCAAACATTCTCAAAGGAGACGATGACCTAAACAGCTTAATTGCTGATCTCATCAAAAAACGCGAAGAACTTTCCAAACAAGTACGAGCAGCCCTGGAAGAGCGAAACAAAAGACGGAATGAAACCGAAGCAAAAAGAGAGCAAAAAACAAATCACCAGCGGCAGCATCAACATTCGCTACAAATAAGCCAAACAATGGACCCTCAACACCAGATTCACAAACAACTGCAGCAGACAAAGACAGCCAAGGACGAGCAACAACAGCAACCAAAAAAGGAAAAAATACCTCCAATTGTCATCAGTTACATAGAAGCGAAAGATTTAATGAAGTTGGGTGAGTTGACTTGTAAAGATATTAAAACAAAAAGAATTAGTGCTGAAAAAACTAGAATTTTGTGCGACGACATAGAAGGTTACAATAAAGTAAAGTCTGCTTTGGGAAGGGCAAAAACCGAGTACTACACGTACACCCCAAAATCAGAAAAATCAATTTCCATACTCTTAAAAGGAGTTGATCCTTCGTTCTCCCCAGAGGAGATACTCGAGGGATTAAAAACGGTTGAAACAACTAGTTTAAAATTTACAGGTGTAAAACCGTTTTCAACTGCGAATTCTAGAAAGTGCAACCGCAAATTGCCTTTCTACATTGTATCTCTAAGTCCTAATAGTAAAGTTGATGCGCTTAGACATATAAAATGTCTAAGCCACCAAATTATAAGTTGGGAAAAAATTAGAAAATCTGAGCGCGTATTGCAATGTATGCGCTGTCAAAGACTTGGACACGTTGCATCAAACTGCAATATGAAATTCAGATGCGTAAAATGCCTCGCCGACCATAACATGGGCGAATGTCCGCTGGGAAAGGAACCGCTTCCGGATAGGGAAACACTGTCATGTGTCCTATGTAAAAATACAGGACACACGGCAAATTTTAGAGGCTGTCCCAAATTTCAACATATGAAGTTAAAGTGGGAATCAAAACAAAAGCAAGTGGCAGAAGAGAAAAAAATTAAAACTCGTTCTTATAATAATTTCGTTGCCCCGCGTGTATTATATGAACAAATCACGGGCAATTCTATGCAACGAGTCCCCGTGGAATCCTCACATACCAATGGGCGAATACCGGCAGTAGATGCGCAATGTGAGATATTAAATATGATAACGGCTATGCAAACACAATTTGCTAATTTTCAAAAATACTGATAGAACAAATGGCCCGAATAGATATGCCCTGTTCGGCTGTGTTTTCAAATAACTCCTTCCATCAAAATCTCCGACCCTCTAACTGAACTAAAACTAAAAATTATTTCGGTGAACGTAAATTCACTAATACACATAGACAGAAGAGATAATCTAGGCAACATGCTTGAAGTCGAATCGCCTGATGTACTTTTGGCTAGTGAAACTAAGCTAAACCAAAGGCACAAAATTGTCTATAAAAACTATAAGATAATCAGACGTGACAGGCCACATTCTACTCAAGGGGTGTTACGTGCGTCCGCCACCCCATCAGTTAATCATTTTGTAATTTTAATATAATTTGTTTTAAGGTGGTATGATGGTAAGGTGGTGGAGGAGTTCCACGATCCAGAAGTGAGTTTTCGAGCACGCCCCGATTCGGGTGTGGATCGTGCAGTTCTTCGAGTTCGAATTCGGTTTTCGAAGTGGACGTGAATGGGGAGCGAAAGAGAGAACGGGTTAATGTTTTTTGATGTACGGTTATTGACTTTCCGTTTTCGATAGGCAGAAAAGCAGTAAAAAGAAGAAAAGCAGTAAGAAAAAATTCGGTTTCGTTTTTTTTTTGTCCCGGAGATTTTCCAAAGACCCAAAAAGGGAAAAGTTAAAATTGTTAACATTAAAATTATATTAAAAAAGTTGTAATAAATCTGAGAACTGTCAGACAAAAAGAGCATTTTGGTGTATAAATTTTCGTAGAGGAAAAAAGGAAACAAATTTTCGGAATTGTACATCGATCCCAAACTGAGGCAGAGTAATTCTCAAAATTGATAGATCATCAGGCAAAATTTGTGCACCCAGTTAATTGGAGGTCAACAAAATTGTATACACCATCAATTTAGGTGACCCACATAAAAGTCTTGGAGTGACTCGTCATGCAACTGCTCAAGATATTCGAACAGCATATAAACAATTGACTGGGAATGGAAATCTCACCAGGCGGCACGCAGCGAAAACAATCACAGGTAAAATTAAACATTAATTGATTTTCTGTGGCAAAACCAGCAAAAATACTGTCACAGGGGGTGGGGTTGCAGTTTTAATTAAAAACGGTCTTTATCATAAGGTAATTTATAGTACAGAAGTACACAAATTTCAGGTGCTGGAAGCCTGCATAATAGATATTCCGTTGAGAAGTCAAAAGCACCTGTATGCGGTCTCCATTTATGCCCCTCAAGCTACCCAGTGTAAGCAATTTATCAATGAAATTGATATGCTATTTCGACACCTGAAATTAGATTCGGAAGACAACTATTTCGTAATAGCGGGTGATTTCAACGCCAAGCATAGTGCTTGGGGTAACTTATCCACGAACACAAGGGGCAATGCTTTATATGATTGGTGGCAAATGAATGCTATCGAGCGCAGATTAGAATTGTACGCCACAAGTACACCGTCTTATCCTAAAGGAAATTCATTTCTGGATTTAGACGATCGAATAAACTTGCCAGGCACAGATCTAAACACGCGAAACTGTCTTCGCACAATCGATTACGATAGCGATCACTACGGATTTGGAGCCATAATTGAAGTCCCAAATGAACAATATTCACTAGAGCAGTCCGAACAGATCCACTCATTCAATTTTCGAAAAACTCACTGGTCACACTTTGATCGATTAATAAAAAAAGAACTTCGTAACAGTGCCATAGACCCACCGATTATTAGAAACCTCCATAACGACGAAATCGATCATTACTTAACAACATTGGACGATATTATTACCAATGCAATGAATCGTTCTATACCTAAAGTTCCCCATACCGACCGTTATACTAATAAGTACAGGACATCAGCAATTGACGCTTTGTATAAGCAAAAGAGCATTATGCTCTCAAAGCTGAAAATACTTTATAGACTAGCTAGCGGATCGAATATGTTCTCACAAATCAATAAAACTTTTCGAAAGAAAGATCACAATGACATTCCATATTTTCGAGTCCCACGGACTCCTGAGAATTGTCAAACAATGCTGAACTCAGGACTCAATCTGGAGCATATCAACTCCAACGAAGAAGTAATATTAGTCGAAGACCCGCAAGACAAAGTGAACTTAATTGGTGCATGTTTCGAAGCAGTATACAGAGTGAACGAATCCACTCACTCCAATACGATCCTCGAAAACAACGCATTCCAGACCTACAGCTCACTGAGAAATCAACTTTGTACCTGGAGGAACCAAAACCGTAGTTTTACCACATTCAGTGAAAATAACAGAGCGGACTCCCCCAGGAGTAACCAGAATATGAATATGTTTGTGAGTAAGGATGAACTTACGAACATCCTTAAGTCAAGCAAAAGCAAAAAGTCTTCTGGGATAGATAGCATCCCAAATGTAGTTTTAAAACATTTGCCTCCTGAAGTAGTAAAAATCTACACTACGCTATTCAACAACGCCTTAAATAAGGCATACTATCCAACCCACTAGAAAACTGCAATAGTCCACCCCATCCCTAAAAAGGGCAAAGACAGGACCAATCCAACCAACCTTCGCGCGATTAGCTTGCTGCCAAATATCAGCAAGGTTTTCGAGAAGATCATAAACAAAGCACTGATGAACTGGTGTGATGAAAATGAAATCATCCCCAACAACCAGTTTGGCTTTAAAGCGGGACATAGTACGGGGCATGCCGCGTCAAAGCTTGTTTCCGACATACAATGGAACAAGACGAAGCGCCAATGCACAGGTGCCTGCTTAGTTGACTTTGAAAAGGCTTTCGACACCGTGTGGTTAGAAGGACTTCTTCATAAGTTAGAAAACCTGAGAATGCCTCATTATCTATTGTACAACATTTACGAAATGATAACGGACAAGCAATTTGAGGTAAAATGCGAAGATATATTCTCAAGCAAGACCTTCAAAATTACAAACGGTTTACAACAAGGGGCGGTGAATTCTCCCATTCTGTTTAATATTTACACCAGTGATTTAGTGGGTACGCTTAACAATGCCATTGCATACGCAGACGACATTGTGGTATACAGAACAGGAGAGAAAATAGATGTCATCAATAGACTTCTCCAGGACGACTTCAATAAAATAAAACGTTTTTGTAATGACTGGAAACTAAAAATTAATTTCCACAAAACCGAGACTATCCTTTTCAGAACACCTCTCTCCAGGGCCTCTCAGGATACAAAGTACTATTGGAAAAACTTCTCTATCGTAGGGAATAATAATCTCCCACTACAAGTGAAAACTGTAGTCAGTAATCTCGGTATTTGGCTTGATCAGTATTTATACTTTGACAAGCATATATCAGTCACTCTCTCTGCAGCAAGAAACGCATTTGTTCCCACAAAAAGTCTATTCCGAAGCAGCATTCTCAATCCAAAAGTTAAAATAATTTCATATTCGGCATTCATCCGACCAGTGTTGGTCTATGGCTGTCCAATATGGTACAATATATCCCCATTCTACATGGAAAATATTCGCGTGTTCGAGAGACAGTGTTTGCGTTCCTGCCTCGGACTTAATAGAACACCAGAGTCACGATACCAGAAATTTTACCCTAATAAAACCCTGTATGATAAATCAGGATTAACTAGGATAGACAACTTCGTTATAAAAATTATTCGTGGCCACATTGCAAGGGCAATGTGCAGTGTAAATAATCTTATCGCGGGAGCATATTATCCGAACGATATGTATCTGGAGAGTACCCTCCAGAACGGGTTCATTCCCCCAGAGGCGTTCCTCTTCTTGGACGGAAAAGGTCTAATCCAAGATGAGGGTGGAATACCTATTATATACCACGCTTTCCGTGGTGCTAGGGATAAACGAATTGTCCACAATAGCGATATCTCTAATAGGCCAGACCGACTTCGATTCAGTATGGTGATCAGTGAAAGAGATAAATCAATAAAAGACCGAACCAACCCCAACTGGTGGTGGCTACAAAACGAAGAAAGGACCTCACGTCCTCAGATATAATATTCAGCTCTGGCGCAGCTTCCTCCCTTCCTTTTCCTTTGCCCTCCTTCCTGTTAACTTCTCTTATTTTATCTTTATTGTTTTCATTAAGCACTTATTGTTTTGTTTTTAAAATGTTTGCATCGTCAAAAAAAAAAAAATCTTTATTTTTTTTTGTCATAATGCCTCTAAAAGAAGAAGAGGTAGACCTCTAAGATATTATTTTTTTTTTTTATAATGTATGTGTATTATATTAAGAATAAATAAAAGAAAATGTAAGCTGAAAGGCATAAATTAAGCATATAATATTGTATAATTTAGAGTGCTTGTGAAGAGCCAGTAAATTACATTATGTAGTAAAATTATTAACATAGGTTTAGCATTTAGACTAAAATTGTATAATATAAAAAAGACTTTGTGAATAAATGCGTCTGCAAACAAACAAACAAAAACCAACTTATTTATTAGCACAAAGTTCGGGTTTGTGCTCATTTAACAAATATAATTGTGTGCAATTCTCGATTGGCCACAATATAAAAGGGGCGGTTCATCTTGGTTTCGGGGCAGTCAAGCGGAAGCAGTCTGATACGACAGTACAAACAGCAGCTAAAGCCCATCATTCTCTAAGACCATACCATAAAACAAATAAAGATTGGAAAGTGTTTTTACTCGGCCCGGAGGTGAGTACCTAATTGCAATAATTATAAAATTAAATATTGTTGGGTACCGATATATTCCGGTACACCCAACACTGGCAAAACAATTCGTCCTGTTCATTTGACCCCACTACTTCTCAGTTTGCAGCGACAGTCCATCACCTATCTCGAGGTTAGTTTGGCACGTCGCTAATTGGGTGGTTTGCGTCTGCCGCATTTTGAGCCAAGACTCACTTCCTGTTTTGTTCGTGGTTGTTACGTTCGCTTTATCCATGTTTTCAGAACTTCTAGCCTATTTTAAGACGCCTGAAAACAATTCACGTTCCACACGTTACTTGTTCCAAGTGTGGATTTAAAACAAAATCCACCACCTGTCTTTGACAGGTCCTTACACCGCTATTTTTTATTTTATTTATTATTGTAATTATAATTTAGAAACGCTCACCTTGTTTAATTCACCGAATTGACTCCGTGGTGTGTGTTGATCTCTGCTTGTACTTGCACTTTTTAAATCACCACTTTGTTAACACCACTTTTTTCGCTTAACTTTTTCTTGGAGCACAAAAAACACGACCGCACCTTCAAATCCTTATCGTGTGTGTCGTGTGTGTCGTGTGTGTCGTGTGTGTGTGTGTACGTGTGCGTGCGTATGACAGAAAGCCAAGTTGGTCATTGGATGTTAACCTTGTAGTTGCTTACTTGCTGTTGTTGGAAATCTACTTCCGTGGGGAGTTTGGAAACTAAATAGTACATGGTTGAGCCGCGTCATTTGGTCGATCTTTATAAGACTCCTTTGTCTTGACTCCATGTTGTTCCCATCAACCGCGCTTCCGGATTGTAATCCCATGTCTGATTGCGACTTATGAGATTCGTTAACCTTTTGTTGATTAGACGTGATGAGAATTAAAAAATGTAAATGGGATGTCGTTGTTTTGGCCCGGAATCGATCTCATGATGTCATTGGATAATTGTATATTCCTGGATTCGTCTTGTTGCAGCGATTGTGCATGCTGCATCTGCTCATCAAAATCCATAAAATCTTCACCGTCTTCCACAATGCCACAGGGTCATTTTCTAGAATTAGGGTAGTATACGATTTAAGTTAAGTTAAGTTAATTTATTTTAAATAAAATAAAAAAAATATATACATATTTTAAATTTTAAGCAAAAAAAAATCGGCACAAAGTTTTCAAAATTATTCTTTGTCATTTAAATAATTATAAGTACTGCCACAAACAAAGTTCTGTCGCCGAAAGGCAAATTATACAATAGTTCTGTAATGTTTAGCTTAGAGCGGCTGCGTAGGGCCAGTAAGCTATAATATAAGATAATTAAGCAAGAATTTATGCATTTTTTGTCTAGCATGTAATTTAGAAACTACAGAGTCATTCCCGAGAACAAGTTTTGTACGTGCCACTGTTGGTGGTGGAAATGTTTCATGTTTTGCAGGTATTTGTGTTAAATTGGTGGCTGTTGAATCACTAACAGAATTAGGATATGTTGTGGTTTAAGGTGGTGCCGCCGTTGGTGAAGCCATGCCAGACAATCGGATGTTCTGGGCTGACATAACAGGTGCAATTGTCGATATTTGCAAATCTCCGACATGTTGTGGAGGAGGTGCCTGAAAGGCGATATCTGCCGCATAAGCCGCGGCAACGATTTGGTGCAGATTTGCGCTATTCAATTGGTTGAGATTAACATTCTGGTTGATGTGACACGATCGGACCATTGAGACCATTTGGCATTTGTATTTGAGCGATGTGGTTGTCATTAAGTTGAAGTGGTAATTGTACAGTTACACCTTGGGTTGGGATGTGGCCGTTTATAAATTGCTGAGATCGAGGTGTACTAGATGCGGCCGCTGATTCGGTATGAAATCGATTAGTTGCGTTATAGCCGGTTGTGTAGCTTGGTCTTGATAGTTTGTAAGTTCGCCATCTGTTGAATAGAGTTACCCTGTGTTGACACTAGAAATGGAGCAGTCGCCAACTGCATAGCACCGTTTGCCTTTCGAATCCGAAGTGATTGCTGTGGATGGTGTCGTTTCAGTGAGGGACGTGTCCCACTTACGCCGCCATGGTATGGCTTTGGGCGATTTTCTCGATGGGAACTGAAATTCATGTTGGCAGGATTGCCTGACGGAGTATTTGATCCACTGGTTGAGCGATGGTGTTGAAAATGATGTTTTCGGTTATTACTATTATGGCCATGTAGCGTTCTAGGAACGCACAATTCCGCCCAGGTAAGGTTCCAAACCTTCAAGGAACTTACTTACCTGGGCGGAATTGTGCGTTCCTAGAACGCTACAGCCACCATAGGGATAACCTTGCTGGCCTTGAGGACCAGAAGAAGCCGAAATGTTTCTTAAGTTGATAGAATTCGCTGAATTTCCCATAAGACCAGAAGTATTTGTATTGTTCCCTTGATAGTGGTTTGTGGAAATTAATTCTCCAGTAATGTTGAAAACTCTGGAATTTGAACTGAAGTTGCCATCACCCGATTCGTATTTCCGCCATCGAAGCCGCTGAACGCAATCCTTATTTGCTCAACCCGTCCAATGGCCATGGGGCACAGTCATTGTTTGTGGAGCAACATTATCTTCATGATGATTTCCATTACAATGTTCATGCTGCTGCTGCGATTGTTGCTGTTGTAGTGCTCCAAAAAAGCCCTACCATCTTTTTCTCCCATTCCTAATCCAAAATCCCAGCAATATTACCCAAAATCCTATCAAAACCTGAAAAAACCCAAACATTATCCAAAATTCGCAATAAACGAATCAAACATTCGTTTATCGCATAACATTTGCCCCCACGGCATAATTAAATCCAAAATCAAAATTAAAATTAAAATTCACAATAAACGAATCCAATATTCGTTTATTGTTCTATATTTGCTCCACAGCATCACCCAAATCCAAAATTCAGAGATTGTTATCTCTATCCTAAAAATTCCATTGAGTTAAACAAACAAAAACTCAAAAGCAGATACATTCACACATCTGCGTAATGGTTTCGTAAGAATTCAAGAAATTGATTTCTTATCTTGTGTAAACACAACATCTCGCTCGAAATATCCAAAAGATCGAGATTGTTGCACGAAAATGTGTATCTTTGAGATACAATTTTCGATTCCTTTTCCTTTATAAAGGAATGGTTTCGTGATCTCCGGGCCGCAGTTTAAATTCGTATCTTGTCCCTGGAGGAGATACCCCAGTGGGAGAAGAAATAAAATCTGAAAACTAAAACAACCCGGTTTTTCATTTCACCTGGCCTAGAAGACCAAAAGAAGAAAAGGACATTCGACCCATATCTAAGGACGTTGCTCTTCCCTTTGGACTCAAAGGAAGCACGGCAAACGAACCCTGTTGTGCGACAGGTTTTCGGGAACTTTTATAAGAGATCTCTTAGTCCTTTTAAGGATTAAGACACACGCTCCCCGAAACCAGAAGTACAACAAAAAATTATGGTGGCAGCGGTGGGATCCCAACATCTCCTACCAATAAAATACGAACTAGGCAGTGGATTAGACTGGTCCAAACATCCCCTACCAGAGGGAGAATACACGAGTGGGATATCTATAGATCCCGCTACCAACAGGAAAATTAATTCCGATAAAAACAGCGTGCCCGGGGCTAAACACCGGCAATAGTTAAAAAATAGTAAATTTTAAATTTTTCTAAAATGGTAAAAGCGTTCCTCTGGGGCATACACCGAGGAGAGGTAACAGTGTGAAAAATAACAACGAGCAGCCAAGCATAGACCGGGATTCCTGATGCAGCGGCAACACCAGGACCAAGCAGCTAGTGACGACAAACAACAGGACACCCAACAAACCTGCAGCTAGAAATCACAGGTATGAAATTTTATTATAGTAAAGTGAAAAGTGAAAAAAAATTAAATCATACGATTCCGGTAATAGTGATTGGCTCCCCAAAATAAATTCCTTTTAATTTTGAAAATTTGTAAATTGAAAGGGGATGCCAAGAACAAGTTAAATTTTCTTATTTTTCTTTTTTTTTAAATACTTTTCCGTAATTTGAAATAAAAATTTTCTTTTCACATGGGGATCAAGAAAACCGCCTAAATTTTGATTTGTGGATTTAAATGAAATTTGATTTTATATATTTTTTTTTTCTCCTCTTCTAATGAGAATATACATCACAAAAATACAAATATCCACACAAGTGCCATAATGGGATAAAAGTATAGTAAATACAAAATCAATCAAGTGAACTATAGACATTTTTTTCTAGGCAAAATTTCAATATATCTTGTTACAAATAAATTTATTCGATCATTTTATCAAATTTTTACACATAGACAATATGCATATATTTGACAAAACTATTTCAACTTATAGAAAACATTTTTAATAAACTTATAAAACCATTTTTAATTTTTATAAACATATACATATACACATTTATTTTTCAAAAATATCAACATTTTATTCTTCAAAAGGGGACAATATAAAAGACCCCACACAAAAATTAACTACAAATCTGGTTTTATTATTTATTTTTTGATATATATTTTAATTAATTATACACATAAACATATATACATACATTTTCTTTTGGGAAGATTTTTCTTACGTGACAAGCTAAAACAATAACGAACAAAATTTAAATTCTTGGTCCTTGTCCTTAGCGTCTTGTTTGGAAAATTTTCTTTGGGTTGAATCTTTACCTTTGACTCATCTGTGGCTCTTCGAAAATCCATTTTAGGTTTAGACACTTTTTCCATAGGGCGAAAGGGTGGATTCTCTCACCTTAAGTAGAACAAAGGCTTTCTAATAGAATCAAAACTAACTGAGTTTGAAGACACTTCTCTTGTCGTTGGTCTTGTCTTTTCTCTTGGCCATCTTACCCAACAATAATGAAGATCTCATCTCTTTGTTCTCTACCCCTTTTCACCATCATTTGGGAAGGTCTGTTTCACAAATACGTCGTGAGCGACAAAAATAAACCGGGTACGCGTTCGCAGAGACCTGAGCCCGAGCTCATACAAAATCGCGAGGACGAAACGTCGGAAACGTTACGTACGGAAATACACGAACAAAGTTCTAGAATGAACTACGGATTCGGATTAAACGACGTATTGGGATTCGTGCCTGTATTTAACGGTAATCCTGACGAATTAGAGGGTTTCGTCTCTTGTGGAGACATTTTGTTCTCACTAGCACAAGATGACAATCAGAAATCCTTTATTCTAAGGTTGGTCAAAACCAGATTGCAGGGACCGGCGCGTGATTCTATAAGACATAAAATTATTTCTACTTGGGAAGATCTTGTTTCAGAATTAGAGGGAGAATTTAAACCTCTCATCTCTAGGTCTGCTGCCCAAAATAACTTAGTGGCAACAAAACAGGATAGCAAGGAGGGTGTGAAAGAATTTCCAACTAGACTCACACACCACCTGCATGAATTGGACAGCGCCACATACGCTAGTTCATCTGATCCTGCAGTCAGAACTTATCTTCTGGCTGAAAATCAAAGACTCGCTTTAAATACGTTTGAGGATGGGATACGAAATTCCAGCCTCAAGATCTTAGTAAAAGCGCATAGGGCTTCGAATCTTAAAGCAGCCATTAACTACGCTTTGGAACAATCTCGAAGATTAGGTAACGATAACTCAATGCTAACTTCCACTAACAATTTTAGAAATAACCAACAAATTGTTTGCCAAACATGCAACAAGAGGGGACATACTTCTGCGACTTGCTATCGCAACACTAATTTTCCTAATTTCGTCCCCCAACGCATTAAGACAGAGGTTGAACGTCTCCAATGCACATACTGTCGAAAGTATAATCACACTCAGGCAGAGTGCAGAACCAGGTTAGCTCATATGCGAAACCAGGACCAACCTTCAACGAGTAGAAATCCTTTCAGAACTCAGCCCAATCAATCTCAAAATAGGACAATAACAAACTCGCCCCGCATTGAAAATCGAAATACCCGACAAAATCAAAATATTAACAGGGTATCCAATTCACAACAGGGAAACGAACTCACTCGGGCAGCGAGCAACGGCAATCCTTCTCGAGTACAGACAATCGCCGATATACACCCCACCCCGATGTAAATTTTGAAATGCGCGTATTTTTCTGCCCTGAATTTAAGGAGCCAGTAATACGTGTACAATTTAATCCATCGGATAAACAATACTCGACTTTCCTTATCGATACAGGCGCCGACATCAGCCTGATCAAATTAGATAATCTTTATATTGAACAATCTGTAGACAATTCAGACCCAGTGACTATATCCACCATTGCTGGGAAAACGGTCAGCACATGCGGAAAGGTATTGGGGGAGTTCAAATTCAGAACTGATAGGCACTCCATACCCTTTAAGCATAATCTATTTGTAGTGGGAAGCAATGTAGACTTCCAACACGATGGCATACTGGGAAGCGATTTCCTCACGAAGCACCAGTGCCACATTAACTTTGAAAAGGAATTCCTTAAATTCGCTGTGAAGAAGAGAACCATGGTAGAACTCGAACAGTTTTTAGTGAACAAAAATGAGGTCAAGGAAAATATTCAGAATGCCACGCCTTACGAGGTGTCTTCCACGGATAATACAGGCATTCTTGAAAAATTGAATAACACCGTTCGTGAGTCAACATCCGAATCCGTTTTTCTACGGGCCGGATCTGATGCTGTGACAAACACAACGAAACCAACCACCCTTGAATCTTCCTCTCCCCATTTAAATAAAGTTTGTGGTAACGAAAAAGTTAAGGAAACTGCTGAAAAACTGAGTTCAGGAAAACATGAACCTGAAACTCTAATATCCCCAGAAAATTTAAAACGAAATGCCAAAATCGATTTCATAAAATTGCATTCACGATCTCAACAAATAATGGAGATTCCATTTAAAGGAAAACTTAGTCAAGAACTGATAATAACAAAATCCGAGATCATGCCAGGGATATATCTGGGTAATAGTTTGACAACACCACAGGACAACAAAATAAAGGTATTACTAATGAACACATTAGACACCGATCAAGAAGTAAGCACCAACGACATAGAAGTCGAATGGGAAGATCTGGATGACTACAATGTGTTACAGGCGGATGAAACTAAGAACTTTCTAAAAAATAGGCTTGAACGGCTAGAATCACTCCTAGAGTTGCGTCATTGTAACCAGGAGGAAAGGAAATCTATCCTAGACATCTGCCGCAGATTTAACGATCTCTTTTACTTAGAGGGCGACCATCTCACACACACTGACGCCATAGAGCATCAGATCATCACGGAAGAAGGAAAGCCCCCACTTTACATAAGACCATATCGCCTCCCAGATAGCTCGAAGCAAGAAATCCACAAACAAGTGAACGAAATGCTTCAGGATGGCGTGGTACAACCAAGTTACAGTCCTTGGAATTCCCCTCTCTTACTAGTACCCAAGAAGGCAGGACCTGATGGGACAAAACGGTGGAGAGTGGTTGTCGACTTTAGAGCCTTAAATAAAATAACAGTCGGAGATGCATATCCTTTGCCCAATATTACGGATATTTTGGACCAGCTGGGAAAAGGTAAGTATTTTAGCACTTTAGATCTAGCAAATGGTTTCCACCAAATATGCATGGACAGTAGAGACAAGGCAAAAACAGCGTTTAGCACACCCTTCGGACATTACGAATATAATCGAATGCCCTTCGGACTTAAAAACGCACCTGCCACATTCCAGAGGCTTATGAATAATGTACTCATGGGTCTCCAAGGAATAGAATGTTTCGTCTATGTAGATGATATCGTAATTTACGGATACGATCTGAACGATCACAATTCCCGACTTACCAGAATTTTCGAGCGATTACAAAGACACAATCTGAAAATACAACCAGAAAAGTGTCACTTCATAAGGAAGGAGCTCACCTACTTGGGGCATGTTATTTCAAAGGAAGGTATAAAACCTGATCCAGAAAAAACTAAAGCGGTGAAAACGTTTCCAACGCCCAAGAAACAAAAAGATGTAAAATCTTTTCTCGGTTTTGTAGGCTACTACAGAAAATTTATCCCTAATTTCGCCAAACTGGCAAAACCTTTAAGCAAATTACTCAGGAAGAATGTTCCATTTCATTGGCCTTTTGTGATGAGGCATTCACAACTCTAAAAAGAAAGGTTATTACCCCACCAATACTGGCTTATCCAGACTTTAACCGGGAGTTTATAATAACTACGGATGCTAGCAATGTTGCGTTAGGAGCAGTCCTATCTCAAGGTACAATAGGACAAGATAAACCTATTGCTTTCACTAGCCGAACACTAAACGACGCCGAAACACGGTATACAACGTCTGAAAAGGAATTACTAGCAATCGTTTTTGCATTAGCACAGTTCCGACCATATGTCTACGGACGAAAGTTCACAATAGTAACCGACCATAGCTCTCTACAGTGGCTTATAGGACGAAAGGATCCTACATCCAGACTTATGCGATGGAGAATTCTACTCGAAGAGTATGAGTACACAATCGTCCATAAAAAAGGAAAGCAAAATGCAAATGCTGATGCTCTCAGCCGTATAACAATGACTACCCCAGTCAATCCCATTAAAAATAATATCCTCGTCACCACACGAAGTAAAGCCAAACTCGAAGAAGATGTGGCTGCACAATCATACAAAGATACTACCAATCTTGTATGGCAAGAACAAACAAGGTCTATCTATACCAAGAAGAAACTTGGACTACGTATTATAATCCTCCCATTGATAGACTCTGCTGAGGAAGAAAACCTGGCAGGAAGAATTCCAAACTTCACCAAGCCAGACGTAGGTAAAATTACGTTTCATGAGCAAGATGGGTTATGCGCCATAACCTTGCCATTGCCTTTCAGAAACCTAAGCGACCAGGAAACCGCTAAGAGTTCCCTTATTGATCTGAAGAAGATTTGCGAAGACCGGAATTTCAATTCCATTGGAATTTTAGTGCCCTTCATAGAAAACGAATCAAAAGCAGCACTCAATAACTTCCTAAAAGAAACTTTTGCTCACCTCAACGTGACAATGTACGTTTTCTCCAATAAAAAGAAGCTTTTAACAGATCCTAACGAAATACAAAAGTTACTCGCGGAATACCATAACTCACCTTTCGGAGGACACCAAGGAGCCACCCGAACAATCAATAGATTGAAGCAAAAATATTACTGGCGCACAATGACCGCTGACGTCGCGGCGTATATTCGAAAATGTGCTGCCTGCCAGATAAACAAAAGTGGAACGAATCCTAGAATTCCTATGAAGATAACCACAACAAGCTCAAAACCTTTTGAAAGAATTGCTTTAGATATAGTAGGACCATTACCAGTCAGCTATAATGGAAATAAATACCTACTAACGTTCCAAGACGATCTGACTAAATTTTCAGGAGCTTACGCACTGGCCAGCGCCGAAACCAAGGACGTGGCCAGAATTTTCGTTGAAAATATCGTCTGCCAGCACGGCATACCATCTTCTCTATTAACTGACCGAGGTGCAAATTTTCTCAGCGCACTTTTTAAGGACATTTGTTCCTTACTTAAAATGAGAAAACTAAACACAGCACCCTACCATCCACAAACGAATGGAGCACTAGAACGGAGCCATAGAACTCTGGTGGAATACCTCCGCCACTATGTAAACCAGGATCCTCTCACTTGGGACACCTGGATACCTTACGCAATGTTTGTGTACAATACTACACCCCACAGTAATACAGGCTACACGCCGCATGAATTACTATATGGTTTCCCAGCCGAAATACCCAGTTCTCTCAGAGAAAACCCCGAAAGCACTTATAACTACGACCATTACGCAAACGAATTAAAAATGCGATTACAACATGGTTATCGTACAGCTAAGGGAATACTGATAGAGAAAAAACAAAAATCTAAGGCATACTACGACCAAAAAGTAGGCCGTAAGAAATTTAATGTTGGCGACAAGGTTCTATTAAAAAATCACTCAAGACCTAACAAACTAACCTCCCTGTGGAAAGGCCCCTATGAAATTGTAAAGATCCTATCCGAAGAAAATTCAATCCTCAAAATAGGAAAAGGAACTCGAATAGTCCACAACAATAATATAAAACTATTTGTGGATTAGGCAATCACGAATAGGAAACTCCAAAGAAAAATAAAAGTTGAAAAAAATGTATATATGTATAGATAACCTTAAAAAAAAAAAAAAAAAAAAAAAAAAAAAAAAAAGAGAAATAAATAAATGCATATATGTATAGATAAACTTACAAAAAAAAAAAAAAAAAAAAAAAAAAATAACACTACGACAATGTATTTAAAATATGCTTCAAAAATTTTCACTTCAAATAATTGTATACGAATAAAATAATTTTGTAAATAGTATACAACACTTTTAATACAAAAAAAAAGAGAAAAAAAAAAACAAAACAAAAATAAATATATAGATAAAAACAAATATTAACGCACTTAATAAAATAAGTTTATATCATGTTTTAAATAACCACCACTAACTTAAATAAATAAACAACAACAACAAAATTTTGTAATAATAATAAATAATCTTAAATTATAAGAAAAAACGCATTATATATATATATGTATATGAAAAAAACGAAAATACAAAAAACAAAACTTACAAAACAGTTTTAAAATAAGAACTTCTAATATTTATATAAATACAAAACAGTTTTCAACTAAGAAAATACTAAGAAAGTAAGAAAATTTTTATATAACAAAACAAAAAGGGAAAGTTATAGAATTAAATTGTACGTCCAAATACATGGGAAAAATTATATAAATAAATAAACGCCCGACTAATAAGGACAATGAAAAAAAAAATAACAAAAAAAAAAATATGTAAATAATGAAAATTTATACGAGTATATAAACAATGAAAATTCTATGTAATATACAAATTGTAAGAATAAACCATAAAAACCTTACTTATCTATGTATCTTTTTACAAATAGTACTTTATAAAAATAAAAACAAAAAAATCACCCAAAGTTAAATTTAATATAATGAATTCAAATACTTATGTAATTATAAAGCATTCTACAATTAACCTTACACGCAGAAAATAAGAAAATATTTACTTTAAATCAAAACGAAAATTTTTAGAATCAAATGTTTCCTTCTAATACAATGTTTAACCAACATGAAAAAAAACAAATTATATGAAATTTTAAAAACAAATGTCTATTGTACATATAACCAAAACCAAACTAAATGAATATACCCTTAACTCAAAATAAAATACTTTATATAAGAAAACTTTATTTTGGATAACCAACAATTACTGTTAAACACACCTATACTAAGAAAATTCAAACCTTAAAAACAAAATTATATTTGTACAAAATTTCAAAAGAAAATATTTTTATTATATAAATAACCATTGTGGAAACTAGGATACACGACCATAAATACGAATACATAAATATTAAGAAAAAAAAAACAAAGAACAAAAATCACACACTTATAATAAATATTGTATACATAAAGCTACTATGTTAGAAAATATCAGGCATATGTAACGGAATCACGATACTATCATCCTTATTCCCAATTACACCATTTTCCAGAAAATTAATCTCATAAAGATCAATTTTCTTTTTTTCAAGGAGGGGAGGATGTAGTGCTCCAAAAAAGCCCTACCATCTTTTTCTCTCATTCCTAATCCAAAATCCCAGCAATATTACCCAAAATCCTATCAAAACCTGAAAAAACCCAAACATTATCCAAAATTCGCAATAAACGAATCAAACATTCGTTTATCGCATAACATTTGCCCCCACGGCATAATTAAATCCAAAATCAAAATTAAAATTAAAATTCACAATAAACGAATCCAATATTCGTTTATTGTTCTATATTTGCTCCACAGCATCACCCAAATCCAAAATTCAGAGATTGTTATCTCTATCCTAAAAATTCCATTGAGTTAAACAAACAAAAACTCAAAAGCAGATACATTCACACATCTGCGTAATGGTTTCGTAAGAATTCAAGAAATTGATTTCTTATCTTGTGTAAACACAACATCTCGCTCGAAATATCCAAAAGATCGAGATTGTTGCACGAAAATGTGTATCTTTGAGATACAATTTTCGATTCCTTTTCCTTTATAAAGGAATGGTTTCGTGATCTCCGGGCCGTGGCTTGCCACCTAAATATACGATGCGGCAGATGTGCCGAAGAACATCAACCAGGAGACTGTAAGGTCAATCCACAAGGTATGGAACCAGAAAAAAAACCAAACCACAAACCCCGATGGATCAATTACCACTAAGGAAATCGCTGTAACGTGCTGTAACTGCGGGGGTCCACATCCAGCCAATTTCTCCCAGTGCCCGCATAAATTGAGAATTCTCCAAAGAAGAACAAAACCAGCAACAATCAACAAATCCGCACCAACCAAATCCACATCGCAGAACACATTACCGCAACCTACAAGGCCAGGAACATCATATGCGGATGTCATCAAGAACAATCAAAACACGCCGACGTCAAACAAACCCAACTCCATTGGCGTCAACCTGGACATCATGGGCTACATCAAGAGTCTACAAACTATGCTTCCTACATTGAAGCATATGTCGGATATCGAAAAAAAAGGTCAGATTCTTTCACTTATAACCTCCCATATTCTTTCCCTCAATGTCTGAACTAACTATAGTCGCCCTCAACGCAGAGTCTATATACTCCAACATCCGTAAGCAACACTTACGGTTGTTTGTTAAAACCTTCTCCCCAGACATCCTTCTCCTCTCAGAAACGTGGCTTAAGTCCAACTCCCGAGTATCCATCCCCAATTATACATTTATTTCCAACCCCAGAACTACTGGATCCCATGGAGGTACCGGCATCCTAATAAATAATAAATTTCAATTCACCGAAATCAGGTTCGCCAATATTTTCAATATTCAATACACGGCAGTTAAACTTTTTTGTGAAAACAAAAAAGTAATCATAGTAACATCCGTTTACATCCACCCAACACGAGAACCAGACTTTCCTGACTCTGACATATCTCAAATAATCAGACAGTCTCTCCCCGCACCATTCATAATCGGTGGAGACTGGAACGCTCGACATACAGCATTCAACGACATAAAGAATAACAAATACGGCTGCCAACTTTTGCACCTCCTCTCATCTCACCCATATACGTATATCGACAGTCCACTGCAGCCAACTCGTGTCACCAACTCGACGCGGTCAACAATTGACTTCTTTCTCAAGTCGGCTGATGTCTACTCAACGAGCCCCCCCACAGTATCCTTCCTCTTTCCCTCTGATCATGGTTCCGTTCACACTTCGATCAAAGTTCCCTCCTTCGAACTGCTCTACTCACACAGTCCTGTCCCGAACTTCTCCAAGACTAACTGGAAAAAGGTCAATAGAGACGTCGCCGCAAGGTTTTCTAACTTGCAAATCCCCGAATCTTCTAACCTAATCCCTGCTGATATCGATCGAGCAGCCCTAAAAATTGAGCAGACACTCAAGGATGCCCTCACCAACAATACACCCACCACCATCCCTCATAATCATCTAGGAAAACCTTTACCCAGCATCCTAATTAAATTGCTGCGTCTCAAAAAACAACTCCGCCGAAAACTTCATATAAGATTCTGTCCTTTTATTAAAAGTCAGATCCAACTCCTGACCACCTTAATAAATGAACATTTAAAAAAGTTCGAGGATCAGACTTATACCTCTACACTTAACAATATTAAACCCAATCGTGATCTCTTCAAAAACATCAACCGACTAACTGGTCGGAAGTTTAAACCGCGAATCGATCACCTTATCAGCCCACTCAGCAACAATCTTATCCAATCCGACACGGACATAGCCAATTGCCTCGCTGACCACTTCTCAAAGATCCATCAACAAAATGATTCCCTCTCAGTCCCTAATTTTCGAAATACTGTCAACGAATATATTTCACACAGATTACCCGCATCTTATACTCCTTTCATCGAAGAATTTAACGACACAAACAAGGCGTCACATCCTTCAGACACCACCACATTTTTAACCACAGATGAACTCATCAAGTTCATAAAATCACGACCCAACAAAAAATCTACCGGTATAGATGGAATACCACACCTTCTCTCGATATCTCCAAAGCATTTGATTGTGTCTGGATCTCAGGACTTCTTTATAAGCTGCACTGCTTATTTGGTCTGAATTCCAATATCACAAAGCTCCTAGCATCTTATCTTTCTGGGAGGAAATTTATGGTCAGAATAAATTCTTCCCTCTCACAAACTCACAACATAACCGCAGGAGTTCCCCAAGGATCCATTCTTGGACCACTTTTATATCTTCTATACACATCCGATATCCCCCAACCTCCACCTAGTGTTGTAATGCTAAATTATGCTGATGATACTTTAATCTACTCTAGCAGTAGATTTGTCAAAGCGGCAAGAAACCGCGTTAACAACTTCCTCCCGCTCATCTCAGCATACTTTAACAAATGGAAAATTCGCCTCAACCCAACCAAAACCCAGCTAACAGTGTTTAAGGGCAAAAACGCTCACTGCACAAACAACACTAAACGTTGTCACAACAAAATTAAACAAAATCTTAATAACACCCTCATAAAACCTTCCAAAACCCTAAAATATTTGGTAGTAACCCTTTCCAACAACTGGTCATTCTCAACCCACATCAAAAATTCTCTTCAAAAAGCCTCAATACAGCTTAACCTGTGCAGACGAGTGTTATGGAAACCTAAAGGCCTCTCTCTTAAGGTCAAACAGCTCATCTACAAACAGATAATCAGACCTACTCTTACATACGCCTGCCCATTATGGTACTGTGGGGCTTTTCAGGGCCCGAAGAGCCATGCATCGCTCGATCCCCACTATTCCAGGCGAACGACTTACCTCTCGGTCGAAATTCAGCAAGGTTGCGTAACCTTGCTACGGCATTTACTCCCAGCCAAATCGCCGGAATTATTACGGTTACCCAATCGGATACCTGTTTTGAATTTCTGTTAGGCAGCTTACCTATTCTGTGGGGGGTTTTTCCTTCTAAACCCCTTTTTCACCAACACCACCCCTGAAAGACATTAAGTCCACGGCAAAGCTTATCACCTTGCCGTGGCATCAAAAACCCACCCTCGGGCAGGCATTAATTCCTAAAAGACATTAAGTCCACGGCAAAGCTTATCACCTTGCCGTGGCATCGAAAACTCACCCTCGGGCATACATTATTTCCTAAAAAAAGCATAAGTCCACGGCAAAATCATTACATTGCCGTGGCATTTGAAATCCTATCTTTAAGCATACATTCTGCCAGGGCAGCTTGTTTCCATAGCCTTATGCTATGGAAACAACATCAACAAAGAGTTCCTTGTTGACTCGTTTTATTTGTTTGCCCATGGCACTTCTCGCATGCGGCTATTTGCTCCTATTGGTTTGCTACCGCCGACAAGGTTTCTGCTGACGCAAACCAAACATTTCCCTGATTACCAGCAATCGCTGGCTTCCAATTATCGGTCCCCACGTTCAGGGATCGCAACCAAGCAACGAACATGATGCAGCCAGAAAATGTTTACTTTCAACATCTGGCAATGGCTGCACCCTATGTTCGTTGCAATGTTTAATCATCGGCAACCGAAATGATGATTTATGGCCTCCCATTAGGATGACCAAATCTTCGGTTTGGGTCTTTCACACCCCAGATGCTAGCGTTTGCATTCTTGGAAAATGCACTAGCGATGTTGCCCTCCATCCACGGTCGCCGAACGATCGTATGCATGGCATACGCACACATGCGTAATGTATGCCTATTCTGTCCGGTCCAATCACGATTAACTCCCTCGAGTTAATCGTGTGGCCCCTCCTCCTTTTGCAGTTCTTGTGAGGTTTTCCGTTTCTTTGGTGAGCTCTAGTCACCAGTCAGAGTTTATCCCCCGGTGGAGTGAGATAGTCTAACCGTCAATTTGGACTTGCATAATCATGTATTTAAGTGAATTTTTGTACCAAGTTATAAAGTAAAATTATCTGACATATTATAATCAAATGTTAGCAAGATCACCGGGATCTATTCAACTTAGTAAATGCCAATATCTTTTACATCAAATAGAACATATCAACAATAACCACAACCCTATAAATTGTGAATTAAATGTGCTGAGTTTTTAAACTAAATGTAACCACTTGTAATAATAAACAGTGATTTGAACTACAACTCCAAACCAGTGTTTTATTGTACCTTCTTTCCCCTTGGTGATCGAGCTGGGAACCCCGTTCTTTTGTGTTCGGCGGAACAGTGGAACTTTGTTTTAGTGATGATATGGGTTGGTAGTAGAATCAGCGCCGTACGCCGGTACCCTTACAACCACCCACATTGGTGACCGCGAAAAGAACACGCAACCGCGAGCATAGGTGCAAAATAAAAAACAATAGAACAATAAACCGTCCAAGTGCGAGTGACCACAATTCACCTGTAACGCATCCTGTTGACGACCGCCCCGCCACCCCAGAGACCTAACATCACCACTAAGAGCAGCAACTGTAACTCAACTTCATCAAATAAAGACATCAGGTAACCTAATTATTAGTTTTTGTTTTCTTTAATTGTTCAGATAGCGTCGAGCAAATACACTGGCGTCTTCCTAAATTTCGTAAAAGTGATTTAAAAGCACATCATTAGTCTTAAGCTATTACGTGTAACGCATTACCTTGATTTTTGTAATACAAATTTATTTACCCCTTTGTGTTTCCAATTGTGAAGAATTATTAGTCTTTTTATTCTAAAATAAGGTCAGAAGGAGCACATAACTGTTTTTTGTTAATTTTCCTTCCTTTCTTCTTCTAAGAATAAGTGCATTTGCGCTTCTAAGTTTTACCGTCATTGAGTTACATACCATCATCATCAAATTGAATTGAATTAAGAACATGAAACACTAAAAGAAAATTTGGTAATAAAAATAATTGCTGAAGTTATATGAAAGAAATATCCCGTGATGTATTTTTGATAATGTTAACTACGATCGTTCTCTCAAACCAACCTGTTTAACCAAGAGATAATATTTTTCATAGACTTAAATTTCACTGGGTGTTCTCCTAATTTTCAGTTTGTTTTTTTAAATTATCAGAGGAGACATTTTTTTTCGTTCCACTGTTTCATCAATAAATTAAACCAATTTTAAACCCAAAGGAATGGTCAAATTAGAGAAATTAAGTACAGGTCTATGCATACATCAATTTAAAATAAAAAAACATAGCGCTTGAGATAAATAAAAACTAATCAGTGTACTGACTATCTAAGAATTTCATTATTTTAATACATTTGTAAACCCCCTCAGGGTACTTAGTAAATAAGAACCAGTGATTTGCGACAAATAAACATACGCCACACACATCGCACATTGTTCATTAAACTTTAAAAACAAAATAAGCAATAAGCAACTATTTAACACGACATACCACTGAAAACCGGGTTTCGCCACCGTACATTGCCCGAAAATGTTGTAGTTTTCGATAGTGATTATTAAGAAAGGCAACAGTTTCAAATTGTGATATACATATATACAAATACATAAGTTGCATAGATAATTCACATTATTTAACTTATTATTACTTTCGGTATATGTTATTTCATATTGTACATTCGCAAAAACATCGAAAAACAGAAACGTTCCGGGTGTTCATAGAAACAAGCTAAGTTTCGTATTTTAATTTGCTTTCCCTCAGCAGCAACCTTCTTATTATTTTCCTTAACGCATATTTTACGTTATTTATATAATTACTCGAGGTTAGTTTACAAATAAATACCAATATTGACATTAATCTAAGCGATTAAAAAATATACAAATCGTTACACATACGCGACTCCACTTGACTCCACTTCCGACTCCCCACGACCACCTATTCGCCTCTCCAAGCAAACCACGGTTCTGCACGAACCCCTTTTAACTCCACTTTCGACTCCCTGCGACTCCTTTTAACTCGTTGGCCTTTTCCTCACGCCTCGTGTCCTCTGGCGATCGACTACTACTTCCTTCGTAGAAACCACGACTCAACTCTGCTCCTTAGGTTTCAAAGATATAGATAAAGGTTAATTATTGCAGGATTAAGCGGTACATCAATACAGTGCCTTCCGTTTATTCGCGACCAACCAACCACTATCAACTTGCTGCGACTTCTTTTGACTAATTGGCCCCCTTTACCTTTCTTCGCGTTCTCTTACGCCTCTGACTCCCGTTTCGCGTCACTATCCATAATGGTCAACACGCGAAACACCATGGCCAAAAAGGCTCAGGAACAACCCGAGTCCCTTGAATTTCACGACGCCTCCAGCGTCGATTTCCCTGCTGAGCAAGTCAATGCTGACCAAGACTTGCCGGCGCAATCTACCCCTCTGGCACCACTGGTTGCCCCCAGTGTCGTTAACCGACCCCAACCTTCCAACGCTCCCCCAACCTCTTCTAACACCCCTAGTGCCGGCCAATTGGTGGATCCTGGCATTATCATGCCCACATCTCGCGCCGGCACCTCACAACAAATCCAAAGACCTTCAGAGTCCCAAGAATTCCACGATGCTTCCAGCCTCGGGAATGGGACTCGTCATTCTAATATAGGACTTCCCCCCTTCGATGAGGAGGACCCAGACCTTTGGTTTGCAGTAGCAGACCACATCTTCCAGGCCTCAGCCTTGCACGACGAACAACTTCGTGCAGTCGAGCTGTTGAAAGTGCTTGACCGCACTCAGCGACCGCATGTTGCCCACATAATAAGGTCGGCCGGCCGCAACCCATATAGCAACATGCGTGAAGCTCTGCTCGACGCTTTGGACGAACCTGGAGGTGTGCGGCAACAACGTTTAGCCGCTGTAACCAACCTTTCTGGGATGAGACCATCTCTTTTCCTGACCCATTTACGCTCTATAGCGGGGACCAGGATTGGGGACGACCTAATAAAGCCTCACTTTTTGAGGTGTCTTCCCCAGCATGCCCGTTCGGCACTTATAGCCCAACCCAATCAGAATTTGGGCTATTTATCCAAAATTGCGGACGCAATTATGGAAAGCTCAGATCAGTATTCTGCGCCTCCTGCGTACCAGGTAGCGGCGGTTTCTCAACACGCCGCCCAGCCTACACGGCACCCTCGTCTGCCATTCACAGCCCCTCAATTGGTCCCGACTCCCCATTCTCCTCAAGCTCAATTGCCTCTTAGAAGGCCCGCCTCAACCAATTTCCCTCAGGGGAATCCAGAGGCAGGCCCCAACGTATTTAACCAGAGAGGTCCGCCACCACAATTAACCCCCGCTGACCTTCGGGCGCTCCAAACCTCACTCCTCCGCGAGATAACTCAATTGCGTGCGGAGGTGAGGAACAATCCTCGAAGTGCCCAGAACCGAGCCATGCCGAGCCGTCCTATTAATCGGCAAAGTTTCTCCCAAAATGCCCCACAAAGGGCCAATCCCACCCAAAATGGCCCTCACCGGGCCAATTCCCAGCGAGCTCCGGCTCGACCTCCCCGTAACGGCAATACTAATAGGCAGAATATACCTGATAATGCCGTTACTTTACCTTGGTGCGCCAATCACCAACGATATGGTGATCGCGCATTCAATTGCAAAGCGCCTTGTGGTTGGACGCAACCTTCCACCAACCAGAGGCGCTCTTTAAACTAATTTTGCCGACCGACACCCTCGCGCAATCGGCCGGCACACATACGATAAGTCGCCTAACCATCCGGGATTCGAAACTGAATATCGCTTTTACTGTCGATACCGGCGCCGATATTTCAGTCCTCCCGCGATCGTTTGCTCCGCGCAACCGCGTGCCAGCCGCACTTAAATTGTCAGCTGCAAATAATACGCCGATACTTACGTACGGACGTAAAAAGCTGACACTCCAATTGGGTCTTTGTCGTCCGATCACTTGGCGTTTCGTCATTGCGGACGTAAATGAACCCCTGATAGGTTCCGACCTATTAGGTGCACATAATCTGTTGGTCGATTCGACCCATAACAGACTAGTGGCTCCAACCGCACCCCCCCTGGCCATGACGGCATCTCCAGCGGCAACTTCAGGAGCCACAGAGTGCATAGACCCATTCCAGGTTATGGTACAGGAATTTGTGAGTACAACAATTCCTCTACCTAACCAACGCCGACATAAAGCCACGGTGTTTCATCATATAGAAACACGTGGTCCCCCGGTGAGCCAGCGTCCACGTCGACTGGCTCCTGAAAAATTACGTGCGGCGCGCGCGGAGTTCGAGCATATGATCGAACTAGGTATCTGCCAACCGTCGGACAGTCCCTGGGCAAGCCCACTCCACTTAGTGAAGAAACGTTCTGGTGAGTGGCGCCCATGTGGCGATTACAGGCTGTTGAACGCAGTAACTGTCCCGGACAGATACCCAATTGCACACCTCTACGATTTTTCGTACAAGTTACGAGGGTGCAATGTCTTCACTACCCTGGATCTCACCAGGGCATACCATCAAATTCCGGTGGCACCAGAAGACATCCCCAAGACCGCAGTCATTACACCTTTCGGACTCTTCGAGTTCAAAGTGATGACTTTCGGCCTCAGGAATGCCGCACAGACATTCCAGCGATATATCGACACGGCTTTACGTGGTCTTAATTGCTGCCATGCTTATCTTGATGATATTCTCATCGCCTCCAAAGACCACGCCGAACATAAGCGCCACTTACGTCAGGTCCTAGAGCGCCTCCGTGAATTCGGTCTTGTCATCAACCCAGATAAGTGTCAATACGCCAAAGAACAAATCACCTATCTGGGTTATGTCGTTGACAACCAGGGCATTCGCCCACTATCAGACCGTGTGGAGGCCCTCATGAAGTATCCCAGGCCTACTAACGTGAGTGAGCTGCGTCGATTTCTGGGCATGCTTAATTTCTACCGTCCAACCCTGAAGAATGCTGCCCAGATTCAAGCTCCGCTCAATGAATTCTTAAAAGGAGCTAAGCGCAATGATAAGCGCCCCATTAATTGGACAGAAGTCTCTGATAGAGCATTCCAACTGTCCAAAGAACAATTGGCAAATGCCACCTTACTCCGATACCCTCTCGAGGGAGCGGCACTTTCTATCCAATGCGACGCATCGGATACCGCAATCGGAGCCGTCCTTGAACAGGCCATTGAAGGCCGTCCGGAACCACTTGGTTTCTTTTCAAGGAAGCTGAGTCCCACTGAGCGACGTTACAGCGCCTACGACCGTGAATTGCTCGCGATCTACAGCGCTGTTAAGTACTTCCGTCATATGATAGAAGGACGTTCGCTCTCAATTTTAACAGACCACAAGCCATTGGTCTATGCGTTCCGGAAGAAGTCGGGAAATGCCTCCCCCCGTCAAGAGCGTCAATTAGACCTCATTGGGCAATATTCTACGGAGATAAGGCATATCTCCGGTAAACAGAATGTCACGGCGGACGCCCTTTCTCGAATCGATACGATTCATTTGCGTACCGCCTTGAATAACACTGACCTTGCCCTAGCTCAAGAGGAGGACGAACAGCTCAAGTCCCTCCTAACTGCCGATACGGCACTAGAGCTTAAGAAAATTACCCTTCGCGACCCTTTGGGCGAAATCTGGTGTGATGTCTCCACTGGAACCGGTAGACCTTACATTCCCGAGAAACTTCGTAAGGGCGTGTTCCAGGTTTACCACAACCCAGCCCACCCCAGCGGCCGAGCAAGAGCCGCTGCTGTCCGTCGCAAATTCATTTGGCCCCGGATGAACAAAGATCTCACTGGTTGGGCCCGTGCTTGTCTCCAGTGCCAGCGCTGCAAAGTAGCGCGACATAATGTACTGGAGCCAGCGCAATTCAAGCTTCCCACGGCACGCTTCGCCCATGTCCACATAGACATAGTGGGGCCGCTTACTCCATCAAGAGGATTTTCTTATATCCTCACTATGATGGATCGCTGCACGCGATGGCCGGAGGCGACACCTCTCCGGGCAGTTACTGCCGAATCAGTCGCCAAGGCCTTTTATTCAACTTGGGTCACACGCTTCGGTGTACCAACCACCTTAACTTCGGACCGAGGTCCACAATTTGAGGCGACAATTTTTAGGCAGCTAACAAATCTTCTCGGCTGCCAAAGAAGTCGTACCACCGCCTACCACCCGCAATCAAATGGGATGATAGAGCGCTGGCACAGATCTCTAAAAGCCTCACTCATGTGTCATAATGACACACAATGGTTTGACGCCCTACCAACCGCCCACCTCGGCCTGAGGACAAGTATTAAGGAGGACCTGGGTGCTTCGGCAGCAGAGCTTACCTACGGTACCAACCTCCTTCTTCCAGGAGAACTTTTCCTGAATGGCGAAACACCGCGTGACCAACTTCGCGAATTGGGACATCTCCGTGACCTGCTACGTAAGGTTAGGGCAACCCCTGTAACCAGGCACGGCCCCAAAAAACTTTTCGTCCACCCTGAACTGCACAGCTGCACGCACGTCTTTGTCAGGGTGGATAAGGTCAAAAAACCCCTCGACCCACCTTATGATGGCCCATTCAAAGTCTTCCGCCGCATCAGTGACCGCGTCTTCGAGATCGACATTAGAGGCAAGCGATCCACGGTCAGCGTCGAAAGGCTTAAGCCCTGTTTTCTGGAAGCCTCCGCTCCAGAATCACCTCCATCTACTGACACCGCTCCTACACCACCGGCACAACCTCCCCGTACTCGCGCTCAGGCGCGCACCCCCTAACCTGCCTTACCTGTTTCGTGACTACGTCACTGGGGAGGGAGTGAAGTGGGGCTTTTCAGGGCCCGAAGAGCCATGCATCGCTCGATCCCCACTATTCCACGCGAACGACTTACCTCTCGGTCGAAATTCAGCAAGGTTGCGTAACCTTGCTACGGCATTTACTCCCAGCCAAATCGCCGGAATTATTACGGTTACCCAATCGGATACCTGTTTTGAATTTCTGTTAGGCAGCTTACCTATTCTGTGGGGGGTTTTTCCTTCTAAACCCCTTTTTCACCAACACCACCCCTGAAAGACATTAAGTCCACGGCAAAGCTTATCACCTTGCCGTGGCATCAAAAACCCACCCTCGGGCAGGCATTAATTCCTAAAAGACATTAAGTCCACGGCAAAGCTTATCACCTTGCCGTGGCATCGAAAACTCACCCTCGGGCATACATTATTTCCTAAAAAAAGCATAAGTCCACGGCAAAATCATTACATTGCCGTGGCATTTGAAATCCTATCTTTAAGCATACATTCTGCCAGGGCAGCTTGTTTCCATAGCCTTATGCTATGGAAACAACATCAACAAAGAGTTCCTTGTTGACTCGTTTTATTTGTTTGCCCATGGCACTTCTCGCATGCGGCTATTTGCTCCTATTGGTTTGCTACCGCCGACAAGGTTTCTGCTGACGCAAACCAAACATTTCCCTGATTACCAGCAATCGCTGGCTTCCAATTATCGGTCCCCACGTTCAGGGATCGCAACCAAGCAACGAACATGATGCAGCCAGAAAATGTTTACTTTCAACATCTGGCAATGGCTGCACCCTATGTTCGTTGCAATGTTTAATCATCGGCAACCGAAATGATGATTTATGGCCTCCCATTAGGATGACCAAATCTTCGGTTTGGGTCTTTCACACCCCAGATGCTAGCGTTTGCATTCTTGGAAAATGCACTAGCGATGTTGCCCTCCATCCACGGTCGCCGAACGATCGTATGCATGGCATACGCACACATGCGTAATGTATGCCTATTCTGTCCGGTCCAATCACGATTAACTCCCTCGAGTTAATCGTGTGGCCCCTCCTCCTTTTGCAGTTCTTGTGAGGTTTTCCGTTTCTTTGGTGAGCTCTAGTCACCAGTCAGAGTTTATCCCCCGGTGGAGTGAGATAGTCTAACCGTCAATTTGGACTTGCATAATCATGTATTTAAGTGAATTTTTGTACCAAGTTATAAAGTAAAATTACTTGACATATTATAATCAAATGTTAGCAAGATCACCGGGATCTATTCAACTTAGTAAATGCCAATATCTTTTACATCAAATAGAACATATCAACAATAACCACAACCCTATAAATTGTGAATTAAATGTGCTGAGTTTTTAAACTAAATGTAACCACTTGTAATAATAAACAGTGATTTGAACTACAACTCCAAACCAGTGTTTTATTGTACCTTCTTTCCCCTTGGTGATCGAGCTGGGAACCCCGTTCTTTTGTGTTCGGCGGAACAGTGGAACTTTGTTTTAGTGATGATATGGGTTGGTAGTAGAATCAGCGCCGTACGCCGGTACCCTTACAACCACCCACAGTACCACATCTCACCCTCCCAAATGGAGAAATTACGAGTGTTTGAACGAAAATGTTTCCGGTTTATCACTGGCTTACACCGCAAAACCAACTCATATAGATACCATTGTAACAACGACCTTTACAACACCGCAGGCATCGAACGACTGGATAGACGGATCCTAGAACTGTCGATAAATTTCATAGAAAACCTTCCTAACAATCCCAACCCGATAATAACGGACCTCTCATCACGATCCTCCAATACGGGAACTCACTACCGTAATTGTCTCCAAATCAGGACCCTCTTCGCCGCAGGCAGACTGGTTAACGATCTAAACGAGATCGTGTACCACAACACCGAACTGGCACCCAATCATTTCAAATACAGCAACATCCAACCATTCTCCAAGATCCTTACCTTTAACACAGAACCGAATGGCTCTCCCCTCCTTCAAGAACTTACATGATCCTATCCCTTAGTATCCTCAATCCCAACGAGAAATCCCACATCCATAACTAAAAATTGTAATTATTATTATTAAGTCAACTTCGAATTGTCACTATCATTGCAATATCAAATATTGTAAATTGTATATAAGATTAGATTAAGTTAGATTAAGTTATGTTAAGTAATTTAAAGTAGGCTAAGTTAAAATAAACAGAGTTCCTGGTTTTTTTCTGACCTTTTCCAGGAAAATCAAAATTACCAATATATATAATTCCCAGTAAATCTTAAGCACATATAAAAAGAATTGTTTGAAAAATGTTAACAAATAACATGTAAACACTTAATATGTAACAAATCTATTATAAGTTAGCTGTATTACTTATTGTAACTATTCATTTTTGGTCAAATAAATACAGTTTGGAAAAAAAAAAAAAATTATCTCCGGGCCGCAGTTTAAATTCGTATCTTGTCCCTGGAGGAGATACCCCAGTGGGAGAAGAAATAAAATCTGAAAACTAAAACAACCCGGTTTTTCATTTCACCTGGCCTAGAAGACCAAAAGAAGAAAAGGACATTCGACCCATATCTAAGGACGTTGCTCTTCCCTTTGGACTCAAAGGAAGCACGGCAAACGAACCCTGTTGTGCGACAGGTTTTCGGGAACTTTTATAAGAGATCTCTTAGTCCTTTTAAGGATTAAGACACACGCTCCCCGAAACCAGAAGTACAACACTGTTGTGGGTGCTGTGACCGCATATGATGCCCATCAGGAACTGCATTGTTGTTGAGATTTTGCTGAACTAAAACTGGCACTTGATTGGGTAAGAGAAGTTGCGTATTTTGGTTGCTAGTAGGGAGAATAATACTGATCAATAGGAGGGCTGAATATTACACTGCTGGGTGAGATAGTCCTAACTGAGTTTGTGGTTCATCTCCCGACGGTGCGAACATCCCTACATCAGAACTCGTTCCGCTACAGAGCGGGGAAGCTGTGGTACTCCCTCCCCACGCGAGGGTTCCCGGAACGTTACAACCTGCAACTGTTCAAAAAGAACTGCAACAGTTATTTGATGGCATCTCAGGGCGCCCACTCGGCGCTATAGGTTCGCCTCTCCTGAGAGAAGTCTAATAAAAAAAAAAAAAAAAAAAAAAAAAACTGGGCGCATCCCTTCCTTAACTAAGGGTTGAAGCATATGTTCATGGTTCGCTTGCCGCTGGTATGATTTAGAGAAAGGCGAGAACATCCTTCCTTCTTCCTCGTTCTCCACTTCACCGATTCTTGTCAGCCGAGAGTCTAACTCAGAAACCGTCGTCCTTATGTGAAAGGATGTTACCGACGACTGATTGTCAGCGATGCCACCGGAGAGCACCCATCCGGTTCGTTGTGCCATGGGGGTTCCGGGCACTCCATTGATCATTCCGTCCAGAAGAACCGCCGAGTAAACATCGCCCCCAGAAAGGATGTCTATATTGCCTGGCCTGTAATAAGTCGGATCAGCTAGTTCCATACCTCTTAGACGGCCCCAGTTAACGCATTCGAGATTGCGCATGGGAAGTACCGCGGTGAGTTTGTGTAAAACAAAGGCTTGAACCTGCAATGTGAAGGTTTCGTTGACTTTAGAGTGAATGATACATTGTGTGATACATTGTGCGTTGATGCACACATCCTTGTTTCTCCGATGCCATAGACGGACACGTGGCCACTCTCCCTTTTGAGCTTCAATACCCGTGATGCTGACTCCGTAATGAAGGATGCTTCCGGCCCAGGATCCAGGAGAGCTCGCAGCATTAATGGCTGTCCCGCGGTTATCTAGACCTTCACGAGAGCTGTAGCCAGAAGAACAGCCTGAAAATTTTTGTTTTCGACAATGCAGGTGTTGAATAGTGAGGTTCTTCTGGTGGCTGAACTCTCCATTGATTGTGCCTGATGAATTTGGGCAGCAGATGTACCAGATGTACCACTGGAGTCGTCATCGAAGCAGAGTCATTTTTGGGCATGGACGGGTGTATATCGACTGAGTGCAGCAACGAATGATGCCTCCGCTTACACTGAATACAACTAAACTTGTTTGTGCAGGCTTGAGTCCTATGAGTGTTCGACAGGCAGTTGGCACACAAGTGGCGCTTGTTTAGTATGTCTCGTCTCTGGTAAGGACAGAGAGCCTGCAATTTGTAGCAGTTGCGGATTAAATGTGAACTTGAGCACATTGAACACTTGTGGATGGTCGAATTGTGGACGCGGACTGCGCGAGGAATACTGGACGTCGTTTGTTCCATGACATCCAAGGCTCTAGCCCTCGTGAGCAGAAAATTCTCCAGTACGCAATAAGCTGGATAGTCCAGGTATGCTGAAATATGCGATTCCCACAAACCGCGCGTATTGGGGGAAGTTTCTGGACTGTGTAGTAGATCAAAACATCCTCCCATGAAGTAACCGAGACTCCGAGGTTTTGCAGTGATTGCTTGGCTTCGTTTGTGGTGCCTTCCAGTGCCTTGATTCCGTCAACCGATTCATGCGTGAGTGCTCGTTGATCGAATAATAGCCCGAACTGGCTATCTTTCAGCAACCGCGGGTTCTGATAACGTTTTACCAGGGTTGGCCAAGCTGAGTCGAATTTGCCATCGACTATCGGGGTGTTCCTCAGCAGACGTTCCGCTTCTCCACTCAAATTCGCCTTGAGATAATGCAGTCGTTGATGACAAGGCTCTCGAATAAACTTTTAAACTCTGGCCAAGTATGAAAAGAACCGGAGAAGGTTGTTATTTTAATGGGGGGAAGCTTTAATTCCGCCGTTGGCGCCTTTGTTCCTCCCATTGACCCGTTGAACGAACTGTGTCCCAGCGGGTAGGTCTCGAGTTGCTCCAACTCTGACTTTAGTTCTGATGAATAGCTGTAGTACAGCTCCTTCAGCCTATGGAAGGTTAGTTCTTCCATATACTTCGTTTCAGCTTCGTCACTCGGAGCTCCGATGATCTTCTGGTGTAGTCCCTTTGCTTCTTCGAACGATTGCTCCAAGTTTTTCAAACGCGCCTCGTTCATATGTATTGACTTGGATGTCTGATCCAAAGCCGAATATGACTTATAATCGGCGGTCAGTTCGAACGAGACATTTTGTAGGCCATCAATTAGCGTTGAGATCTTCGTCTTGCTCATTCTGTCTTGTGGAGACTGCAAAGTACACCGAGATAATTCACTTAGGTTCCCGCCAAACGTGTGGAGGTGCAACCCAGATGAGTCGCTTTGATCGTTGTCGAAAGCTACCCCGTTGAGGGTATACACTCTTTATATGTACCTGGTGGGTCGTGAAAATTTCTACCGGATTAGCCGCGCTGATTTTTGTGGATTAAAGAAAAACAAATACACATATATAAAGGTGAATTATATTTATAATTTATTTGTTGAGAACGCTTGGAGGACACTATTGTAAATGTGTTGATTGTTGTTATTTATGTTCTAATTTTGGTTTTATTAAACAGCAAAACATCTACTAGTTTTGTTTTGTTGAACAAAGTTGGGTGGCAGAATAAAAACTACGTGTTGATTTTTTTTTTTTTGATTTGTTAATTTATTTTCTGTTTTCCCTTCGAGTACAACGATGAACTTAATTTGACGATTGCTGCTTATTGATTTAATTTTCTTTATTCGTATAACTATTTTATGGCTAAAGGCCGCAAACGAGTTGGTTGTATATTGGATATGTACCTACAACATCTGAGCTGATTAGTGTTACAATTCCAAATCCTTGATTGCTAAAGGCCGCACACGAATTGGTTGTGATAAAACAACAGACACTGAGACGAATCTAGGAGACCGCCGCCGAATATCACTTTCTCCAAATGCTCCCTGCGACCGGTCAAAAGCCAGTGGGGATCACACACTAAATTAGATGCAGTCAAGAAAAAAACATCCCGTCAAAGGCACAAGCTCCACCACACTCCTTTGTGATTCGTAGAAATACAAACACACTAATGAGCCTCCTTATCGAAAGCACAAACACTCTACTACACTCCTTTATTAAGATCCACAAGGATCACTCGATTAAGTCTATAGAAATAATTATAGGAAATGCCACCTACCTTGTTTTCGAGCGTTGTTGATTGTAATCCAGAATCAGTCCTCTGGTTAGATGTGCGCTTGCACCTTTCGACAGCACTTGTAATAAGGCACTTCCGTTGTTGATCGCAATCCGGGAACAGATTAATGATTAGATGCACTTTTATAGAATTCCAAGCACTTGCAGTAAGGCACTTCCGTAGTTGATCGCAATCCAGGAACAGGTTAGATGCACTTTATACAATTCCAAGCACTTGCAGTAAGGCGCTTCCGTAGTTGATCACAATCCAGGAACAGCTTAGATGCACTTGTAATTCAGCCGAATGTTTAAATCCGGTTCGAAGGACCAAATTGTTCGTTCCCGCGTTTATCGGAAAGAAAAAGCAAACATTAATATCTTGAACAATACAATTTTTATTTCATTCGATAGATTACCCTTTTTTTGAAGAAGGGACAATTACAGCAATTAACCTTTCAATATATTCAAAAATGGTCGAATCTCTTCGTTGTCGCAGCGGGGCCATTGCTCGGAACCCGCATTTTCCATTGCACAGAAAGCTTGTTCGGATGGTAAGGGTTACAACTGAGAGTTGTTGTAACGCCTGTCCAGTCACCCAAGAGCACACTCCATATTTGTTTGATTTTATGAAAGCTCGACTCTGTCCACGTGGTTTGCCAGAGTCAGCTTACCATTGCCTACCCTAGGCGTTTATGCCCGAGTGTATTTTATTAAGAGTGATTGGCTTGAATTTTCTGTTGATTTGTTATTGCAACAGGAGCGTTCTATCCAAACGATGCATACCTGGAGGATATTCTACAAAGCGGATTTGTAGCGTTCTACGAACGCACAATCGGAATTGTGCGTTCGTAGAACGCTACAGATTCATTCCCCCCGAAGCATTTGTTCTATTAGACAAAAAAAGCTACGTCCACGTAGACCGCTTATCTTTTAGCGAAGAACAAAATTTAATAGACATGGTTTTCACCCTTCTTGGTGGTGACTTAATGCCGAAGATAGGACTACATGTTCCACGTATAATGGTTTAAATGCTTTCTTTCTTTCAGTTTTTTAGCGCTATAGTTCTTTCTTTCTCTCCCATTTGGTTTCTTTTTTTATCCTTTTTCCTCCTTTTACTTAAATTAATTCTTTTAAATTTACTTTTAATTTATAATATAGATAAAAAAATTATGTATGTATATGTATATATTGTTATGCCTCAGTACGGCTTTACATTTAGCACCACTGCGTCTTCGGGCCAGATGTAGTTCGTGTGGAAAACCTCCGGTATTTCCTTTAGACTAAGAGAGACTGGAGCAAAGGGACGAAAGCTATACACGGCCGTGGGAATTTTTTTTCTGTGTACAGTTTATTTTAATCTTAATAAATGTTATTAGTTACAGCTTTCTATGCTTTATAATTCTACAATTATTCTCAATTTTAATTACTACAATTTATAATCAACAATAGCAACTTATAACTTTACAATTACTATAGTTTATAATTTCTATTTAATTACAATCTTATTTTAACTTAAATATTTCTATTTAATCTTAATAAATGTTATTAATTACAGCTTACTATGGTTTATAATTTTACAATTATCCTCAATTTTAATTACTACAATTTATAATCAACAATAACAACTTATATCTTTATAATGACTATAGTTTATAATTTCTATTTAATTACAATCTTATTTTAAATTAAATGTTTCTATTTAATTACAATCTTATTTTAACTTAAATATTTCTATACTGAATAACGTATTTAAAACTTTTTTATTAACTTTTATCTTTACAAAATTCCAATACTAATTTTACAATTTTATTCTCAAGCTTCTCCTCGATAGTGCAGTGGTTAGTATACCCGCCTCTCACGCGGGAGACCGGGGTTCGATTCCCCGTCGCGGAGTCTCTGGCGCAAGACTAAATGACATTGCCCGGAAAAATCAAATCATTATGGAAAATTTAACAAGCCTCAGGACTTGCTAAATAAGGCCAAGAGCGGTTGCCGGTTGTAGTGCCGATGATGATGATGATTCTCAATCTTACTTAACACTACGCATTCTGCGTTCAATACAATTTTTAACTTTATGTTATTAAATTTACTTTATACAAAGGCTAACTTTATAACTTTATAATTTGAGTCTTTTATTAAATTATAATTACTTTGCAGTATAAATTTACCTTATCCAAATACTAAATTTACACCTTTACAATTTAAACTTCTTACTAATTTACAAGCCAATTATGTTGCTTTACAAAATCTACTGTACACTATACATTTTGCACTTAGTACCAATTAATACATTTAAAACCTGTTGTTTTTAGCTTTTATCTTTCAATTAATAACTTTAACTTTCGATAATTTCTCCATGACTTTCTAACTTTTTTTACTGATCAAAATGGATTTTCTAACGTACTTGTTTAATCTCTGTAGTTGAGCTCACTTAAACTTTTCACTGATCAAAATGGATTTTCTAACGAGACCGGAGACGACCATCCAACTTCTGATTGCCCATCAGAACTCCCATTCACTCCATACCTCGCTTGCTTCACCGGATGCCCGTGATCGCGTTACCCCTTTTGTCGATCATGCAAAACGTTCGTTAGGGCTCCCATGGGGTTCGCACTTCTGAATAGGTTACTTTGTCTCTTATGGATCATATTATATTATGGGACTCGGAATATCTTGTGGATTAAGCAAAATGTCTGTTAGCGGTTTCTATGGGGTTTGTATTTCAGAGTAGGTTATTTGCAATTTAGGCAACATTGTTTCTTATGGCTCATATTATATTATGAGACTTTGAATATTTTGTAGATTATGCAAAATTCTTCTTTCTGATTATACGGTTGGGATTTCAAATAGGTTTTTCCATGATGGATTCGCAGCATCCATAACACGTCCCCCCTTCAGACACATCTAAGGGTACCTTACCTCTAGATTGGACTTCGGTGTTTTCAATTCAAAAACCTCCGCCAACTTGGGTGGCTCTGCTGTTCTTACCACTTCCAACCTTAGGTCTGGGTCAACTCGGTTCCTTCTGTTAAAGCATTTGTTAAAAAGGGTTATGGTTGTTCTTCCTGGTCCACAGCTGCATTTCCAGATGACATAGGCAATCCCTATTAGACTGAAGACTCAAGTTACAGACATCAGAATCCCTTGTGTTCGTTCTGGTATCTTTTGTAGGGCCTGTGACCAGAAGGTTTGTTGATTCTGTATTTCTAGGGATAGGTCTTGCAGCTCATGAATGCTTTTTGCTGAGATTTTGGACAATGGTTCCCTTTCGATTGTTATTTCGGGCAGCTTAGCGTTAGCGCAACAATTTTCCAAATCGCCATACGAATGCCTATGTAGGTATTTTTTCCGCTAGAGGCGTTTGCACGGACGCAGGTTGAGCGAAAACTACCGATGAATCATCCTTCACAACAATTTTAAAACGATAAATACACTCTGCGGTTTTTGTTTAGTAGTTTTTTATTCCGACCGATGTCAATTGTTCACAACTCTTAAAATTACATTACTGAAGGTAATGTTGCTAACGTACTTAATTTAGCTGATTACTTGTTGCAGCTTCAGATCACTAATTTGTAATTACCGAAGGTTGTAATAATACTTTAATCCGAAATTACCGAAGATAACAGTGACAAGACTCTACCGATCAGCAATCGCACTCCGACGTGTATCAGTCGAGGTATGACAAAATCTGGTTTTACTTCCAGCGCGTGTGTACTCCTCCGAGGATTGTATCTGACTCCCTATTGGATGTCTCTTTACAGATATCCAACAGAAACGAACCTAAGGGATTCGCCGCCGAAGGCCAGCAAATGGAGAAAGTCAAAAAGAAAAAAAAAGGGAAACAGGAAAACTCATGTAGCAGGTCAAATCTGCTGCTACATGTTTGGGAAAGATAAACTGCCGCCAACTGCAAGGGATAGATTCTTGATTGACGTGAGTCAATAAAACCCTTGCCGAAGGCAGGAATCTATTTTGGGATAATGAATCCAGCATTGGGTATGGCCGTTGCTAGATCGTTTAAAATAAACATATTTCGGTCATGTATGATTCGATGCATGTTGTTTTAGGGATATGGTAATCCCGTTGAAGGTACTGTCAGGCGAAAGTATCCGCTTGAATGTTTACTTTGTGTAAGCTAAAATTGGTGGCCATGACCGATGCTGGTGATAGTTCCAAGAAACGGTAACGGATCATAAAATCGGCCATGCTTAGATCCAAGCAAAATATGCGCGCCTGAAAGGCCAATGTTTGATTTGATCTTCTTTACTTAAGGAAAGATAGATCGTAGACATGCCGTTGGAAATCTGGCTTGCAGCTGTGCAAGCAACCCGAAATAATGCTAGGTCAATGAATGGGTACGAAAATGACACACGGAAAGATCAGCGTGTGTTGGTGGATATGTGCCATCCATTGTTCGGTCGCGGAAGCTCGGTTGATGAATTGATGTCATGGCAAGATGATAATCTTGCCGTGAATTATGGTTTTAGGAATGACCGTGGGGAATAGGTTTGGAAAAACACCCAAAAAAGGTAAGCTGCCTAATATATATTTATGTCGGTTATCCTTGGGGATAACCGAATTAATTCCAGAGAATTGGTTGGCGGTTAATGCCGTAGCAAGGTTGCGTAACCTAGCTGAAGATTCGACTTCAAGGTAAGTCGCATCGCTGGGAATGGTGGGGATCGAGCGATGCATGGCTCTTCGGGCCCTGAAAAGCCCCACACCTATCTCTTACCAATCTTTCGGTGCCAACTCACAACGTGCTTATAGTCATGTCATATGTTTCCAGCTTGCAGTACCCGTTAATCGTAATAACTCCTGTACCCAGGAGCTTTCCTGCTTCCGTCCCATTCTGACATTTACACTCAAAACTGGTCTCTGTTGTTATTGCATACAGGAAAGAGTCATCCTTAATTTTGTGGAATATTTCGACCTGGGAATTTATGACCTTGGCATTGCAGTTTTCGGCTTTATTTCTCATGAAGATATTTATTTCGCAGTTTGAGTCACTTAAGGTACTGCGCAGAAGTTGTGGTTTACAAACATATATTTTATTGAAAACCTTACAATCATCCAGTCTTGACCTCAACACGTAGTCCTCTCTATTCTTGTTTATAATTAAGTACTCGTTACTCAATCCCAGCACCACGATTCCATTGGCCACAATCTTTGGGAGAGCGATTATTTCATATATATCAAAGGTTTCCTTTGTAACTGTCGGAATATGAATAATGAATATGATAGTGCGACCCTTGGTGAAAGCTTTAATTTCAATTAATTTTAAAATTTCGGGGTAGTTTTCTAAATTTGGTTATATGGCCAGTAAGTTATTGTGTTCGAATTCTTTTAATTCATTAAGTAGGTCAATTGGTTCTATGATTCTTGAGTGTATAATTCCGGACTGAATGAACAACAAGCTATCAATTATTTGTTCTATTTCCAGTTCGAGCCGCATGATCTTGTGATTAATTTTGCTGGATATTTCATCGTAGTAAGAGGTCAAGATGATAGTTCTGTTGAGATTATCTTCTCTTGTATTAACCCTATTAATTTCGTCAATGACCTCGTTAACCTTTTTCAATGTAACGTTTGCGTTCTTTACGCTTTCCAGTACCTGTTTATTTAAGTGACTTATTACTTTTATGTTCTCTTCCATGCCGTTTTTGATTCTACTCTCGTTTTCCAAAACGCTGTGAATCGCTGTCGAATAGTATTCAGCATCCTCATTATCCATTGTACTAAAGAAAACCTTAAAGCCTGAACCTATCACATTTGCTAGCCCTCTTTTTGTTCTTTTCGGTTTTCCCAATATACCAGAGATTATATTGATTCTATGATCCGCCTTAGTTATTTCTTGTTCTGCTAAAATTTGGAATTGTTTACATTCTGTTTTGGCTTGTATGCAAAGTTTGTCTATTGAATTAATCATATTCCTAATATTAAAACTTGTTTGCTCTAGAATAGTTTGTCCAAATGTGCAACCAGCGTCAATTTGCTGTTCATTTCTTTTCCGTCTCTGATATAATTGAAATACAGTCCCATATGCTCTCGCAGGCTCCGCACGTCTACGTTTCCCGCATTTACTGTACAGATGCACGGGATCCTGCAAGGTAGGGTTTGACGTTAGCTTTATTGAATCTTTGTTGTTTATTCCGAAGTTGTATCACCAAATGATTTTGATGAACTTCGAGGACAGTAAAAGTTCCCTTATATATAGTTCCGAGTTTGCCCTTTACTTCATTTTTTATCAAAACCCTTTGACCAACTCTATACTCGATTGGCCTTCCTATTTTTCTATCATACCTTAACTTGGATCTCTCCCTACATTCTCGGACATTTCCTTTAACGTTCTCTTGTGTCTCGAGGAGGTTGGCTTTAAGTTCATCAATATAGTCGAAAACCGTTTTCTCGTTATGGGCGTCCACCGCGCTAGGTCGGTTGGCCTTGTTTCCAAAAACTATCTCATAGGGCGTGTAGCCCGTGGTATCGTGAACTGTACTGTTGTAACAGAACCCGGCATACGGCATTCGTTTATGCCAATCCTGTATCTGGTCTAACTCCTTTCCAGTAGATCTCAAGTACTCAAGCAGTCGACAATGGGCCCGCTCCACGCTACCGTTAGCCTGTGGGTAAGCAACACTAGTTGTTATATGTTCTATTCCTAATAGGTTACAAAACTCTTTAAAGAGTTCATTGCAGAACTCCAGGCCGTTATCCGAAAGAATCAACTTGGGCATGCCAAAATTCATTATCCACTCCTGCATCAGGGCTCGCACCACCGTTTGCATTTCCTTGTTCTTCACGGGTATAAACTTAATAAACTTTGACAAGTCATCTTGGACTGTCAGTCCGAATTTGTAACCCTCGTCCGTCTCCTGGAACGCTCCTACGATGTCAATCATAATTTTCTCCAACGCCCTATCGGCCGAACTAACTATCCTCATGGGATTTCTGGTCGGTGCCCGGTTAACATGTTCCGTCTGACACTGGGGACAATTCCGGACAAAGTTCTCAACATCCCTTTGCATGCCCTTCCATCTATATCTCCTAATTTTTGCATAGGTTGCTTTCTGACCCGTATGACCTCCTATTAAGCCCTCGTGGTATTCCCTCAAAATCGCCAACCTTCTTTCTGTGTCAATTACTTCTTCCTTGTCACCCGATGCCACACTCCGCGCGGTCGAACTTTCATCACCAACAGTAGGCCCAGCAACGGCACCCGAGCCGACCCCATCGTCAGGCCCAATATCCGACGGTACACCCCCGCCGCTGGCATTTTCTCGTTCCCTCTCAGCAACCCTGACATTCCGACTAAGCTCGTCGGCAACCACATTTTCCTTGCCTTTCTTATAAATTACGACGTAGTCAAATTCTTCGAGCTTGAGACGCCACCTCACAAGCCGACTACCAGGATCCTTAACGTGGAACAACCATGTCAATCGTCTGTGGTCCGTCTGAATGACAAATCTGGTTCCATAAATATATGGCCGAAACTGCTTTGTGGCCCATACGATGGCCAAACACTCTTTTTCCGTTGTACTGTAATTGATTTCGGCCTTATTAAGCGTCCTGCTGGCGAAATGTATTGGTAGATCCTTACCATTATGTTCTTGACTTAAGACAGCACCTATTCCACCATTAGACGCGTCGGTAGTTATTATGAAAGTCTTCTTAATCCGGCTACTCCAAGATAGGATGGCTTGTGATAATCCGCTTCAATGTGTCAAAGGACCGTTGCTGTTCTGCACCCCATTCAAACTCCGCGTCCTTCTTCAAAAGTTTATTCAGTGGCCCGGCCACCTGACTGAAATTCTTTATGAACTTCCTATAATACCCTATCATTCCCAGGAATGATTTTATACCTTTGGCGTTCCTGAGTTCCCCCATCCGTAGGATACTCTCGATCTTCCCGGATCCGGTCTAACGCCCCCGTCCGTAATAACATGCCCCAAGTAGGAGACCTCCTTCCGCAGAAACTCACATTTGTCGGGCTGCCGTTTGAGATTCGCCCTCCTAAGATGTTCAAACACCTCGATGAGCTTCTTATTGTGCTCCAACAGATTTTGTCCGTAGACGACAATGTCGTCCAAATAGACGAAGCATTTAATCCCCTGCAATCCAGCCAAGACGGTATTCATCAGCCTCTGAAAGCAGGCAGGAGCATTTTTCAATCCAAATGGCATTCTAGTATATTCAAAATGACCATAAGGTGTGCTAAAGGCCGTCTTCTCGATGTCCTCTTCATCCATTGGAATTTGATGGAATCCGGACGTTAAGTCCAAAGTGGAAAAGTATTTAGCTTTTCCTAATTGATCGAGGATTTCACTTATGTTAGGCATAATGTTGTCTGCAACAGTTATTTCATTCAACTTACGGTAATCGATGACCATTCGCCACTTTCTTTTACCGCTCGCATCGGCCTTTTTTGGCACCACCCACAACGGCGAGCTCCATGGTGAGACAGTATTACATACGATCCCTTCGTCCTTAAGCTTCTTAATTTGTTCGCGGACTTCTTCTTCGTGGACCTTGGCGTACCTATAAGTCTTTGTAAAGACAGGCTCCGAAAAATCCTTGGTTCTAATCTTGTGCCTGATAACAGGAGTGGCAGACAATCTTTCACCCTCGACGCTAAAGATGTCATTGAACTCCTTAACAATTTCCATGAGGCTCTCTTCTTCCTCCTTATTCAAATGGTCGGTTTGCACATTCCCCGAGACCTTCTGGGGTCTTTTTTCTGCGACATTAAAGTCACTCAGATTCGAACCCCTGATGGATATTCCTTTCAAGTCAAACGGCCTATCTGTGGTATTCAAAACTGAAACCAGACATTTGCCATTCCTATTCCTGGTGATGCAACTGGGGACAACAATACCTTCGGTAATTTCCTGTCTAGGTATTATTATTTCCTTGTCCAAGTTTCCTTGGATTTGGACGTTCCCAAAAACCTCGGATCTAGCCATGACAGACCGCAATTCATTGAGATACCTTAGTGGTATCTCGCCAAAATGTCCTGCTATTACATCGCTCTTATAATCGATCGTGACACCACCCTCTCATAGGAAATGGTTTCCGATCAATCCGTCATAATCTCCCAAATGGGTGTTTGCGACCACGTGGAACTCCATCATATCCGTCCTGGGGCTGCCATCACTTTGGCCAAATTCAACTCTCTGCCTAATCACTCACAATGTGGCACACATCCTGCCACCTATCCCACTAAATCTCAAAACCCTTCCGACATCCACCTCATCTTTATAGACACAATTTGATATGATAAGTGATATCTCGGCCCCCGTATCTATCATAAATTTCCTTACGTCCCCGTTGACGGTAGCCAAAATGTGTGGACTTTCCGATTTATCCGAGACTCTGAGCTGCATGAGTGCCCCGTACTTCATGCAGCCTATTGAAAATTTCTTTCTTTGAACTCACTCGAAGATGAGGGCCGACCTTCATCATGTCTGAATGGGTTCCCTCTTGCTGCGCCTTCCGATTTCTTTGGGAACCTGCAATTCCGGGCAATGTGACACAGTCTGCCACAATTGTAACACTTGACCTGTTGAAATGTAATCATTGCCAAATTTCTCGAGGTATAGTCCTTTTGCATATTCGATCTGAACAGGTTAATGCGCTGTTCTTCCTCAGAGGCAAACCTACTAGCCTCGGCGAGGTTCCTGGGTCGTTGTGTAATCACATATGTTGACAATCTCTCCCGGAGACCATTCACAAAGGCCGAAAGGGTCTCACTCTGAATGTATTCGATTTGGCCCTCCTTGTGTTCACGCTTCACGCCGGAGAGCTTACTTTGGAGGAGTCGTCTCTGCAGGGTCTCAACTCGCTGCAAATAGTGCACCACGGACTCGTCTTTATTCTGCCGGATCGAAATCAACTCCCTGTGCAGTTGCAGCGCACTGTGAGGATCCCTAAACACCGTTATCAGTTCCCCCTTTAACGCCCTCCAGTCGGTGACCTCCTTGTTCATCAAAATCGTTGAGGCATTGCCACGAACTTTGGTTTTGATATGCTTGAAGAGTTCATCTTTCTGCGCATTAGATGCCAATTCGATGGCATCATCGCACGAACCAATAAAAGTGAAAACTTCATCGCTGGTACCATTGAAGGTAGGGATGAAGGAAGTCAACACACTGATGGGAACCTCCGTCATATTGCCGGCGGAACTGCTTTCGGCCCGCGAGTCCCTACGTTCGCCGTCGCTATCTAAACACGGATTTTCGCCCTCACTGACTTCAGCTTCTCTCACGGGGCGTTGTCTATTACTAGTGTTCAGGGTACCCAGAGAAGCACGCAGATTTGAGAACATGAATGGTCTTTAATCTCCGGTCCCTTATTTTCCTAACCCAAAAAAATGCTTGCTTTTCCCTTCCTCATGAAACTCTCAAACATGTTAAAATCAAGATGATAATACAATAAAGTAACTTGAACAAAATAATAATAACTTATACTACGAGTATAATGCGCCACAATAGCTACTTACAGAGTCAGTCCCATGAAAAGCTCCATTTGTCTTCTGCAGATGTAGTGCTGGATCCCACCGCTGCCACCGGAATATTATGTTATGCCTCAGTACGGCTTTACATTTAGCACAACTGCGTCTTCGGGCCAGATGTAGTTCGTGGGGAAAACCTCCGGTATTTCCTTTAGACTAAGAGAGACTGGAGCAAAGGGACGAAAGCTATACACGGCCGTGGGAATTTTTTTTCTATGTACAGTTTATTTTAATCTTAATAAATGTTATTAGTTACAGCTTACTATGGTTTATAATTTTACAATTATCCTCAATTTGAATTACTACAATTTATAATCAATAATAGCAACTTATAACTTTACAATTACTATAGTTTATAATTTCTATTTAATTACAATCTTATTTTAACTTAAATATTTCTATTTCATCTTAATAAATGTTATTAATTACAGCTTACTATGGTTTTTTAATTTTACAATTATCCTCAATTTTAATTACTACAATTTATAATCAACAATAGCAACTTATAACTTTACAATTACTATAGTTTATAATTTCTATTTAATTACAATCTTATTTTGACTTAAATATTTCTATTTAATCTTAATAAATGTTATTAATTACAGCTTACTATGGTTTATAATTTTACAATTATCCTCAATTTGAATTACTACAATTTATAATCAATAATAGCAACTTATAACTTTACAATTACTATAGTTTATAATTTCTATTTAATTACAATCTTATTTTAACTTAAATATTTCTATTTAATCTTAATAAATGTTATTAATTACAGCTTACTATGGTTTATAATTTTACAATTATCCTCAATTTTAATTACTACAATTTATAATCAACAATAGCAACTTATACCTTTACAATTACTATAGTTTATAATTTCTATTTAATTACAATCTTATTTTAAATTAAATGTTTCTATTTAATTACAATCTTATTTTAAGTTACATATTTCTATTTAATCTTAATAAATGTTATTAATTACAGCTTACTATGGTTTCTAATTTTACAATTATCCTCAATTTTAATTACTACAATTTATAATCAACAATAGCAACTTATAACTTTACAATTACTATAGTTTATAATTTCTATTTAATTACAATCTTATTTTAAATTAAATGTTTCTATTTAATTACAATCTTATTTTAACTTAAATATTTCTATACTGAATAACGTATTTAAAACTTTTTTATTAACTTTTATCTTTACAAAATTCCAATACTAATTTTACAATTTTATTCTCAATCTTATTTAACACTACGCATTCTGCGTTTAATACAATTTTTAACTTTATGTTATTAAATTTACTTTATACAAAGGCTAACTTTATAACTTTATAATTTGAGTCTTTTATTAAATTATAATTACTTTGCAGTATAAATTTACTTTATCCAAATACTAAATTTACACCTTTACAATTTAAACTTCTTACTAATTTACAAACCAATTATTTTGCTTTACAAAATCTACTGAACTATACATTTTGCACTTAGTACCAATTAATACATTTAAAACCTGTTGTTATTAGCTTTTATCATTCAATTAATAACTTTAACTTTCGATAATTTGTCCATGACTTTCTAACTTTTTTCACTGATCAAAATGGATTTTCTAACGTGCTTGTTTAATTTCTGTAGTTGAGCTCACTTAAACTTTTCACTGATCAAAATGGATTTTCTAACGAGACCGGAGACGACCATCCAACTTCTGATTGCCCATCAGAACTCCCATTCACTCCATACCTCGCTTGCTTCACCGGATGCTCGTGATCGCGTTACCCCTTTTGTCGATCATGCAAAACGTTCGTTAGGGCTCCCATGGGGTTCGCACTTCTGAATAGGTTACTTTGTCTCTTATGGATCATATTATATTATGGGACTCGGAATATCTTTTGGATTAAGCAAAATGTCTGTTAGCGGTTTCTATGGGGTTTGTATTTCAGAGTAGGTTATTTGCAATTTAGGCAACATTGTTTCTTATGGATCATATTATATTATGAGACTTTGAATATTTTGTAGATTATGCAAAATTCTTCTTTCTGAATATACGGTTGGGATTTCAAATAGGTTTTTCCATGATGGATTCGCAGCATCCATAACAATATATATAAATATATATATGAATATATATATATATATATATATATATATATATATATATATATATATATATATATATATTTGGCGCAAGGCTAATAACCTTGCTCTGAAAAACAAGTTATTATGGAAAACAAAATAAATGTACGTAGAATAATTTAGAGTGCTCATACCGAGCCATTAAATTACATCAAAATGTAGTATGTTAAAATAGGCTTAGGATTTAGTCTAATATTGGTAAAATCATTATATGTGTTCTTTTTTTTGCAAATAAATGCGTTAACAAAAAAAAAAAAGAAAGAAGAGTGCCCATAGCTTTCCATTCGGTCCATTTGGACCATCTCGGACTATCACTGGAAGTGGAGGACCTAAGCTCTTGATAGGAATGCTGGACAGCTAATACAAAAGGTACTAGCGGCGCACAAGTGTGCTCATGTGGCCAGCAGGGATTAGATGAAACAGATGAGGAGCGTTCAATGGAGTCTGAATACGGCGAGGAGCGCAACCGCAAGGATGACCCCACACGAACTATTGTTTGTCTATACTCCAAGGAAACTTGCTGGATACAAATTATGGTTGGAACTTGAACAAGAAGTATGCCATGATCAAGGCGAAATGAAACAGAAGCGAGATGCTGCCCTGCGCAGTATCATGGTAGATCAAGAAAAGGTAGGTGATTTAGTACTGGTAGAACGGGAGCCTGCAGCAACCGGTGAGTCTCAGAAGATTTCTCCAATTTATAGGGGATCATACGTCGTGGCGAAAGTGTTGGAAAATTGGCGATATATTTTGAGAGATGCCCCAGGAACGCAATGGACCCAAAAGAAATTCGAGTTCATAGAAAGCTCAGGCAGGTTGAAATGGTGTTGCGGCCCTCTTGGTGACGCCAGCCATTCCGTGGGCGAAACAAACGAAACAGAATCAGAAGATCTGGACTTCGACACGCCCGAGGATTCCACAAAGACTCGAGGACGAGTCTTAATTAAGGAGGGACAAGCTGCAATACACCTTTCCCACCAATTGCCGTAATTTTAAATGGTGAAGAAGAACCCTGTTCAGTGTAACCCCGACTCTGGCGCGACTGACGTCTACTTATGTTCTCGGGCACTGGACGAACGCTAACTTCACTGTTCGTCCAGTATGTAGTATAAAAATAGCACATGGCGGGCTTTCCGGTGGTGAGCGTCAGGATTATTAATATAAATATAAGACCCCTTGTTGGCTCCTCGATAGTATAGTGGTTAGTATACCCGCCTGTCACCCGGGAGACCGGGGTTCGATACCCCGTCGGGGAGCCTCTGGCGCAAGACTAATGACCTTGCCCAGAAAAAATAAATCATTATGGAAAATTTAACAAGCCTTAGGACTTGCTAAATAAGGCCAAGACCGGTCCCCGGGTTGTAGTGTCGATGATGATGATGATAAGACCCCTTGTTAACATTATTATAATAAATAAAGAAAACTAACCTCTTACACTACTAAAGAAGTACAGGGAGAATACTGAATATGTTAGTGGATTTTTTCAGCTTCTTGCGTGATCGGTTACACGTAATACGAGGGCAGTTTGATAAGTCAGCGACTTTAAATAGACTACTGTCAAAGGTTGAGCAGGCTGCGTCATTTAGTTTGTGTTTGACAGTCATTGAAAGCAGACAACCTCGTGACGAATATTAAAAAAGTGAATTTAGTGTACTGATTTTGCACAACCATGTTGATATCCTTTTTGTCACCCACTTTGTACACCACACACACTTTAAATAAAACACGGTGGTGATTGTTTCTTAACTAGTAGTAAAATTTATTAACTGCTTTTTTTTATTTTGAAGGGTTGTACTATTTACACTGAACTATTAGTGGTTCATTACTTTAATTTATTTTCATTAAATGGTTTGTTCCACAAATTAAAAAGGATGTTTCTGTTACTGTTTTTTTTTTTCTTATTTTGAAGTGTTGTACTCGTGACACTAAACTATTAGTTGTACATTACTTCCATTTATTTTCATCAATTTGTTAGGTCCACACTTAAATAGATGTTTCACTTTTACTGTAACTCGAATTTAGTTTATTTCCATTACTCAGCTTATTCTAATATAACAACACTTATTACTGCCAACTCAGCTTTTCTAATATGACAACTGCACGAACTTTGTACTCACAATTATAGTTACTGTTTTAGGTTGATCTCATTCTCGTATTAAGATATTCTTTCTTTTAGTTGTTTTATTTTTTATGTCAACCAAGATACATTCTGTTTCGGACACTCACTCACCACCACCAACCGACCGTCCCGTTCAATTTTCAAAACCAACTCCCTTCAAGATATTTTACCCACACCATCAATTTTCGTTTTTTGATCGGACGAAAACTTTTCTTACCCCGCAGATAAAGGATTTTCCTTTCTTTGTCTTTCCCAAATTTGGGATCGAAAGAGGAAACACAAAAGAACAATCAACAAAGGATCTTGCCGAAGATCTTGTGTCGGTCGGCGATAAACGTACATGTAGTTCGTTTTATGGCGCGAGTTGTTTGTTTTAATGTGGTTTAGTTAAAACGGAAAACGACGCTGGTTTTGGGTAACCATATTTCTAGATGATCATAAAATTGCTCTGGTTCGATTATTATATTTCTAAGTTTTTAATGTGAGCAAATTGAACGTTTAGTTCAATTTGCTTGAAGTTTAATTGATTAGCGCAAATTGAACGTTTAGTTCGATTTGCTTGCTATCCATTTATGTGGAACCATTTGTTGTATGGGCTAATGTTTTTGTTTAGGTAGTGTCACATCCTTTAAGTGGATGGTTTTGGCGTGTATCGCCGCTAGTGGTGGAGACTGGCTTCAAAGGGGTACGTTTTATGGGATGTGTGGTTGTGGCCGTAACAACCAAGCAAGGTCCATACATTGGGCTACAATCTGCCACCCCATCCAGTATATTCTCCAGATTAAGCCTGTGGGGGTTCTTTAAAGCTTACGTGAAGAACCCCCACATTTGCACCTCAATCCCTTTGCATACCGGAAACATTTCCTTTCTCAGGGACGTTTAATGGATTCAACGCGTTATCTAAAAATCCCCAAAACTATTTCTCCCAGCATTGACGCATTTAATGCGTTATTCAAATTCTCTGAAAGAATTCTTTAAAGTACTTACCCATCATATCTATTTTCCGAAAAGAATTCTCCATATAATCCCAAACCCTTCGTCATCAGATAAAATGCAATGTCGGGCAGCTTGTTTCCGCAGCTGCAACAAACTGACCCGCGATTCGTTTGTCCAATCGACAAACAATTACCGCATCTCAAGCAGTATCATCGAAACCGAATTCTCCAGCATTTCCTAATGCAAACAAGAACCCGGTTCCTACTGTAGCCAGATATGCCATAAACATCCCCATGCATTGGCACCTAATGAGATACAACTTGTTTACTCAGCTGAACCTCGTTACACACGATGCCCTTTTTCACTACGTTTCTCATAACTTCGTTGCATGACCAACCAATGATCTACACGATCACACACACACACACACACACACACACACACACACACACACACACACACACACCACTGCAGACCAGAGATCGCCTGCCGTTGGTCACTGGTATAAAGGAAAGATTTCATTTCCTTTGGTGCCACACCCCAAAGAGAAATTGTCTCTCTCTTCATCCGATCTCACAATCGAACTGGGGGCTGGATCAAGAGTCAGATCCTAGCCTGCAGTTGAGTGGTTTTCCATCCACCGATCGATCCGGTGGGTTCTCCACCACCACTACGGGTACGGGTATCCGTACGTATCAGAGTCGAGTTTCGTTTATACACCTCGATACAAATTAAGTCCATGCGCGTGTGCCCTTCACCGTGATAATTAAGGCCTTATTTCTACACAAGTCTTCCGATAAATGTGCTTCTTTCAGAACAGTAACAAATCCTTAAACAGTGTCGTGAACTTAGCAACGTGAATAACAATACATTAAAATAGTAATTACTAATTAATCATGAACAGCAAATTTGTAAGACCCGGTGTTAGTTAAGAACAATAGTAAAGGAAACAATAAAAGGAATAATACAGAAACCTGTTAGAAATAACTATATACTATGTGTTTTATTCTGTGCTGTGTCCGCTCGGTTGCGAAGAGCAACCTTCGTTTCATTTTCCTTTGCAATGGATGAACATTTAGTGAAGATGGTGGTTAGGAGTGAACCCAGTGCCGTACGCCGGCACACCTACTTCTAACCCCACAATTTCCTGAATCCAAACCTGGGAAAATGGCTGGGCGGTATGAGATTTGGGTCGAATGGAGTGGTCATCGTAGAAACTAACGCCCATTTTGAGGGCCTTAAGGAAACCTATTATTTAGAAGGAATAAACAAATTGAAAAAAACCCTGGACTAAATGTATCGATCTAAAAGCCTAAAAAAAGTATCTTTTCCTCAAAAAGTCACTGACTTATCAAATTGCCGTCAGCATAAATTGGTATTCGGCTCAAGGAGCACTTGTTGTGTGTTATACGAGTTTTATTAAAGTACCACACTTAACATACTAATTTTGTCAGTAATTAAACACACAACATTCTTTCTTATTTTAAGTTTGTCTTCCTTATATTTAAATTATTTTTACACACTATACTTTTATGTTATTATTCTATAATAATACACGGAATCCCCAATCGCGTAGTTTTAACATAAATTTCTGACAAAACTAATCCAGAAACACAAATACGTAATTAACTTACATAATTCAAACGAGTTAATTGCTGGGGAAAAGAGCAATTTGTGTTCAGCATTCGATTCTTTATTTGAATTTGAACATGCCCGATCGCCTTCATTGACGGTAATATTTAGACTCTTTAATTTACTTAATTTACGTTCGTCTTTTTAACTATTTAAAAGGTGCGTTTGGCTTTTTAAAATGACGACGTTTATGATCGTGTACATCGATGGATATATTTTTGAATTTGTTAACCCTTTGTTTTCGTCGCTCATTACAGTCTGTTCACACTATCTATGAATGTAATATAATTATTCTTTAATGTGCATGTAGCATAGTGCATTCTTTGTTAATCCAAGATTTGGAAAAATGTTTGCATTTCGATTGACGACTGATCGGATTGGTACGTATTTATTACGTTATATGTGGGTACCACAATCCTAAGCGATTTGTATTTACACAAGTGTCATTTCATGATCAAAGAAGCTAATGATATTTTGTAAATCTGGATCAGGAAAATTGTTTTGTAGTTTAAATTGGTGCATAGTTGTAGTCCATAAAGATACAAACCGTCTAGAATTTCTAGCGAGGACCAAGATATCGATACTAAAAATGAAATGTCGAGTGGGTGACAGTATGAAATTTTGAGGAATACCAAAATTAATATGTAATCAAATGCACATTTATCGGTACCAATTACCAGCTGTTTTGTCAACTCCATAAGTACACAGGAATGCCAGTTTCTGTTGAATGATTTGGAAATATACACTACAACAGCCTTGCTTGCAATAACTACACTTTTCGGGGAGGCTATTAGATCACTTTCTGACCTGAGGGTCCCACAATCATATTGGTGGTCACTAAGGACCCGCAGTCATAAATATTTCGAGATATGACAATTTATTAATGATGAAATGTCGGTGGTGGTACAAGGTGGGCTTTTACTGTTTCCGCATCAGGATGTAGTATTTTCAGACGTCGTTGAAAGCAGAGGAGTGTGCCGTTTTTTACACAACCAGTTATTTTGCGAGGATTTCGAAACGAACGTACTACGTATATTACTAAGGACGGGAAAGTGTCACTGCACACACTCGAAGAAAAATTTATTTATATCACTATCGGTGTAAATCAACGTGACGAGCTGTAGGGAAACGACCAATTCACGATACACTCGAACATTATAGGAAACCAATGCAGCGACAAAACAAGTTCTTACACAGCCGTAGCCGTACTTAAAACAAACTGCTTAATTTTAGTAATGCATGTAATATTAATTTTATCCCAAAGTCAGTCTCCACTGACTTCTGCACTGCTCTGCTACTCATTGATTGATTTCTTTTCTATTCTTTTTTTCTTAGTCCGGACGCATCGCCCTTATCATATATCCTATTTGAGGTTTGTTTGTGTTATCCACCTGGCTAATCCAAACAAGAGTTTGCATGCACTTCAGATGGGGACAAAGTCCATGGAAATTGGATGAGAATCTGGGTCTATTTGCATATCATAAAACATCTGGTCACAATGCATATGGAGATATGCATTGTGATGTTTAGATTCCCTGTATGTCGTGTGTGCATGATAAACCAACATTTTGCTCGTTTATCGCATATTTATTTTAGACTTTGGATTGTGGGAATTAATAATTTAAGATACAATGCATGTGAAGATATGCGATGTGATGTTTGAATTTTAAGGAATTGAATTCAATGTTCGACAACTGATTTTGACATTGTTCAATTTGTTTGACATTGAATTCAACGTTGATTTGGGGATATGGATGCTTTGGATGGATATTTTATTAGTGGGAGGAAAACGGTAGAGCTTCTTGCAGCACTACAACTGTAAGAATAATAATTAAGGGCCACCCTAAGTCAGTGAGGAAACTAGAGCTTATTCGGCATGGTAGCGAATCGGTGAGACAGAACAACAGTCGGTTCACAAAAGAACCCAAGCCTTAAACATTAATATGGCCCGTAGCGTTCCAAGAGCTAGTCACCAATACCTGAACCATACTCGAGAACCAACGTCAAAGAAAGGAAGAAAGGGAGGTAATTATCAATGCTAATTATGTAACAATATATTACGAGAAAAGGATTGACTCCTATGTTTTCATTAACAACTATGTTTTGATGTTCATCTTAAAAGTAATGACACACTCAAGCGTGATAACAATATAGGCTTCATTTATTTAACATGTTTATTGCTGAATACATTTTAGATGTATTTTCCGTTAATGTTACAGATTGCCTGTTTGTTTAATCAGATTACCCATCGCCTGTTACCTTAATCATCAAAGTTGGGTTCTATCCATCTAAATAAATGATGTGGCATTAGTGGAAAATATATTTAAGTTATTCACTATTACCTGTAAAATTATCTGCAAGATACATTTAGTGTCCACGGCGTTTATGCAGCCTATTTAGGAGCCATTGTTGTGGAAGGAACAACTGGAGTAGGTAGTGACGGGGATAATTGGAGGCAGTAATGGAGGAATTATTGGAGGAATTCTTGGAGGAATGAATTGAGGACTTAGTGGAGGAATTAGTGGCAGAATTAGTGGAGGAATTATTGGAGGAATTAGAGGTGCAGGCCCTATTGTGGGTGGCAATAAAGGATAACCTTTTTGATAACGATCTACGGGAAACGGAGTTAAAGTGGGAATATCTGGGAGTGGAGGATGTCAGGGAAGTGGCATAGGAGAAACTGGTGTCTAAATTACAGAATTTAAAGGATTTATTTTACTGGTGGAGGAACTACAGGTGGAGGAACTACAGGTGGAGGAACTACAGGTGGAGGAACTACAGGTGGAGGAACTACAGGTGGAGGAACTACAGGTGGAGGAACTACAGGTGGAGGAACTACAGGTGGAGGAATTGCAGGTGGATAACGTTTTTGATAACGATCTAGGGGAAACGGAGTTAAAGTGGGAATTTCTGGGAGTGAAGGATGTGGGGGAAATAAAGGGGTTCGTTTTTTCCAAGGAAATGATTGGAAAGGAATATACAGTGGATGTGACGGATAGGGCGGATATGGCGGATAAGGCGGATAAGGAGGAAAAGGGGGGTAGGGAGGATAAGGGGTATACGGCGGATAGGGTAGATTCGGAAAATGTTCCTGAAGAATATAGTTTGGAGAACTATATTCTGCACTTTGGACGGCTATTAATGTAACCACAAATGACACGAACGTCACTACAAATTTCACCATGTTAACTGCAAGGCGATAGAAGTCAAACTTGTACTTACGAAATTCATCTGCTCTTTATATACTCAGCACATGCTTCCATATATCATTACTAACAATTAGCTAATTAGGATTGTAAGGAAAATAGTCGACATGTGTTTCTAAGCAAACCGTTAACAATTGAAAAAAACGCAAATTCGACTACTAATTGATTTTTTATTATAATAAAGCTCATCCATATGTGATGAAGCGATGCTAATTAGGCATATTTATTTAATCTTTATCTTTAGCAAAGTTCCAAATAACAAAAAAGTTAAACAACTGAGGTTCGAAAAGTATATACTTAATAATTTATAATTTGGAAGTTAACTTCGTTTGATACATATATAGATATATTATTCATTAGCTTTCTTTTGTAGTCTCTAGATATGGATTCGAATACATTTACAGAGAGTTTTTCAAGAAATATTTAAGAAAAAACAGAATACATAAAAATCGTGATGTGACCATGAAATTCATTTTATAAAAAAAGATAATTATATATCGAAAAATTTGGCATACCGTATGCCACGGCATCTGTAAATCTTGGAACACAATTTTCAAGCAGCTTTTCGAACAGGTTAGACTGTATATGGTAGCTAATGTTGGCCTCCAGGTGTTCGAAAAATATAAACTGAAAAAGGGTTGTGGTTTATAGTTTTTTTTTTAGTTTAGTGGGGCTACCACTCCATTTATTTGGCTTAATGCAAGCAATATAAGAACTTGCAAACTGAAGTATATATAATCTTACAAATCAAAGATCCAAAGTTTCGAATAGATTTGGCAATGATCAGGGGTTAGTTATGAAGAGAATAGGGGCACGGGGATGAGCGGATACGCCTACGAGAATAGGTTATAGATTAGCAATTGGCGATAAAAAGTACATGCAGTTTTTACCACACCAAGTCGAGAAGTTGCCAAGGTCTGATTGTAGCAGTGCAGAATCAAGTGGTGACTCGATGATTATATATATATGTATACAAGGCTGTGCAAGCAGGAATGCTTAATAATCTTATCAATGTCATTAGTGGCAAGTATAAATAGGAGAGGTCCCAGGTGGCTTCCGTGAGGGACCCAAAAGGCAGCAAGAATGGAGTTGGAAATCATGGATCTGAACCGGACGGAATAAAGTTTATCCTCAAGATAGGCAGAAATCCATTTCAGCAGTCGAAGTTCGAAGCCGAGGGTGGATAATGTGAAGAGGAAAAGATTGTGGGAGATTTTGTTAAATGCTTTACTGAGGTCGATTGAGACCATATCAACCTCATTACCGTGCTCTAGTGCTGATGGTGTAAAAGAGGTGAACTTCATAACGTTGCTTGTAGTTGATCGGCCATTGAGAAAACTATGTTACCTTGGTGATATGAAACATTTACATCGAAAACTAAGAGGATTGTATAGATGCTTTCGAGAATCTTGGGTTGGTGGGAGAGTTTGGCGTTGGGGCGGTAGTCGGCGATATGGGTTTAAGGCCTCTTCTTGTGGAAATATAGATCTTCGATAGGGGAGCAGAGAGAATGGATAAGCGTTTTTTGAGGAGAATTGCGGGGATGCCACCTGGGTCCGGTGTAAACTCGTCTTTGAATTGGAATAGCTTGGATTCGATGCGGGGCGGATCAAAGGGGTTGGGGAGAAGGATAAATTGTCGAAGTATGACTGGTCAGGAACAACGAAGTCAACAGTAACATGATCAGATGAGGTATGAGAGTTTAAACTACGCGATGAGGGGTAACCGTCGGATTTACATTTTTGATTGACGAATTGAAAAAAGGTTTTGCGGTAATTTTTCAGATTGGTCTCAGTTTTGATAAGTTAGTTATGATAAAGGATGTTATATAGTTCGGTGAATTGAAGGTAACAGCCGAGAAAGTTAGAGTAGTAGGGAATAGTTCGAATTCGTAAGAAGATGGCCCGTAATTTTATACTGATCCTTAATCACTACTCATATATTCCCCCATTATTACATGATAAACCAATCATCCATACCCAAATATCCTACCCCTATCCATAATCCCAGTCATTACCCCCAATTGAATCATATGCGCGACAAATTAAACCAAATGTTCATTTATCGGGCATTGATTCAATTCCCAACAATCCTAACATTATGAAATGCCTAAATTCAGATGTATTTCATGATCTTACCTTCCGGGAAAATTGGAGACTGGTCCGGTAGGTGTAGGGACGAATGTGCTGGGTGAGACTGGTGTATTGATGGGGTCAGTATTTAAGATGGGTTCTAGCTGCCTTCTCAAGAGATTTCGAACGTTGCTGACTTGACAGAGGCAAGAATCAGCATTTCGATCAATGAAGAGTCTTTCCTTGAGCAAGGTAGGGTGGGAGATAAAGCGAAGATGATATGATCCTCGCAGTTACTCAGTTGGCTTATGTGGTCGATAGTATTAAGAGCGTGCTCGTAAGCTGCTATGGGTTGGGATTGCAACTTATAGAAGCACATGACAAAGATTGACTTGTGAGAGAGTAATTTTTAATGTCACAAAATTAAGCTTGGAGGTGGTAGAGAAAGTGGTATGTGATGAATCGAGGCTGTTGTGGACAGTATTGAGTACTCCTCGGTTGGAGTAAAAATCAGCGGCGTGTTTGAGAACGTTATTTCAGAAGACAGAGGACGTGGAGAGAAACCGTTCCAGGTTATGAATACTGGGAAAAAGTTCGTTTCGCTTGATGCGAATATGTCGATAGGTAGGGAGTTTTTCGGAATGGATTGGGCTTTTGAGCGGAGACCTCTTACGTTCTGATAGTTGAGGGTAAGGGAATTTATACCGTTGGTTTCTGGGGAGGGTGAGAGGATAGGAGTTCAGGAACGAAAAAACTTGTTGCGGTCGGCCTTACTACGCTGAAGACGTGATAGCCTTTTGGAGTGCATGAACTGTGGTGACTGGGAACGTCAGTAGGTAAACCCTCCTGTTGAATAGAAAGTTTGACACTGATTTTAGTTTTGCCTTCGTAGCTGACAGAATCAGATTTGTTGTGGAGATACGCTAGAAAGAGATGAAGGTTGGACAGTGCGTAACAGCAATTAGGTGATTCGGAGGTAAACTGCGTGATTTTCACAGAGGAAGGAGAGACGTGGTCGAAATGGTCGGCAGCGGGGGGGGGGGGGGGCGTTATAGGGGGTTGGAGGACCAGCTGCTATCACGAAAAAAGGCTATGTTGATGAGAATTTGTGGGTGAGGATTTTGTTGAGTTACAGTAGCGGGGTAGGAGCGTTAGGGTGGAACTATTTTTATAAATTAGGGAAGTGTTGGTGTCAACATCGTTTTTGAAGATAACAAATCTATCCAGATTAAAAGGGCGACCTGCCGGATGAAGGAAAAGCCATTATAAGAAGAGCGGATATAAAAACGAAGTGAATTGGAGGCCAAGTTTGGCGTCTTCAAGACGTTAATGATGATAATTGCGTAATTTTGTAGGAAGAAGTTCGTTACCCAGGAATCATCAGCATTTGTGGAATTTATGAACCCTCTCATTCCACTCTTCAAGGGTTCATGTTGATACATGGAGATGAACAGTGGAGGCGGCGGTGGTCGCCGGCTCAGTGTTCGCAGGTATTGCCTTGACCGAGGCAGAAACCACCCGAGCTGAGAGAGGAAAGTTGGGGATCGGTGCATCTGTAGTTAAATAACGATCAAACTCATTCTCGGCCTATAATAGGACGTTTCTTAGGCGGCGGAGACTTTATCCTAAACTTCGGCTGTACGGAAATGGCTTTAATATCATCAGATTGGTTGCTAATTAGGATCCTCATAAGACTGAGGTAATTTCCCTTATCAATCATTTTGTCGATCAGTATGGATAGTGTAGGTTCTACTTTACCGGGGGGAGAGGGGGGTAAAAGAAGATCATTGGAGGGAGAGATCAATATTTTTTGATAAGATACTAATGCTTCCTGTTATGTATTTTGAATGATCTGAGACCCTGATTTGCGTTCCTAGGTCTGCCCTAAGGTCATGAATCGCCTTGTTAATTCATTCTTCCAGGTAAATTTTTAAGGAATTAGCGCTGGAGGCAATTAGACTCTCTATCCGTTTCAGATGGGTTTTTTTAGGAATTGGCATGAAGTTCGGAAGCAGAGGTATCCTCCTCAGCTGATTGTGACCTAATCCAGTCTAGTGAGCTCTTGTAGATCTTTTTTTTTTTTTTTTGGTATGAATTAAGATTTTCGGAAGTTTGGATGGGAAATTCGTTTATGGATTTAATCGCGAGCAACACATGCGACAGCGAAATTCAGTTACATTCATCGCGGAAGAAAGTGAATTTACGCGAGTATTCATAAATGTACGAGGAGCCTCGTTTCGCGAAGCCCATACAAGAGGGGTGGAAGGATTTACAGCGTTAACCTCCGCATGAGATTAAGTTTACGGGAGTCAGCACAGCTCTCCATCTTAATGCGAAAAAAAGTAAAACAGAAATGAGAAGAATTTTATAGGTGGAGAAGAAAAAAAAACAATAGAGGGGATGAAACCAAAAAAGAGAGAAAAGGGAAAAGAAACTAATTAATAGAAAGTAAAAAGTATGAAATGAAATAAATATAATAGAAACGAAAACCTGGTCAATCGAACGATTGAAAAATGTCAGGACCAACGACCTCGCAGATGGGCTCCTCGATAGTATAGTGGACAGTATACCCGCCTGTCGCGCGGGAAACCGGGGTTCGATTCCCCGCCGGGGAGCCTCTGGCGCAAGACCAATGACCTTGCCCGGAAAAAACAAACATTATGGAAAATTTAACAAGCCTCTGGACTTGCTAAATAAGGCCAAGACCGGCTCCCGGTTGTAATGCCGATGATGTTGATGATGATGACCTCGCAGGTGATTCGAATCCTCTAACAGATAAATGAGTGTCAAGGGCCTTTTATCTGTTCCAATCCTATCACATATATAAGCATGCAATTTAAATAAAAGAATGAATTAAAAAATAGAGCAAATTAAGAAAGACAAATAAGTAAAGATAATGACTCTGTGGGAATTAACCAACAGTCCTCTGTCATATGGATCCAGTAGCCACCGTCCCTGCTAGTCCTTTCTTCGAAGTTACATTGATGGAGTGAAAATAATTTATCATATCACTGCAGTGATTTGTTATGCAGCCTGAACGTAAAAACCGAAATCGTGGGAAATGTAGGAATCTAAAACAAAGGCAACCGTCAGAGATGACAACATCGTTTGGAATGAAACAACAGGTAAAATGTGTTGATTTAATTTTTCCTTGATACGAAAATTTCACATTTGGGTAACTTTCAAAAAAGAAATTATATATGTGATGAAATAAATTCAGTACTGATGAACTTGATGATGGGAATATTTAAATTGGTTGGCAGATGAAACTTTCTATGTCGGATATTAGTATAACACTTTTCACGTAACACGAATTTCGGAGAACGGGACGAAACTAGAGAACACATATGTATAATATATGATAGAAATACACCGTAGTGCGTTTAGAGTGGCGGAATAATAACAACACAAATGTGGAAATACACGAGCAAAAACGTAGTAGTAGTGTTATTACTTATTTCGTTCTAATATTTTTTTAACAAACCTATGGCTGCACGTTATACATTCGGATATTGGAAAAATAAATATTTTCTTGCGACTGAAACATTATTTAAAAAACAAAACAAAAATTGTTTAGGATAAAAATTTGTTTAATTGAATGAAGAACGCGATTGAAAAACTTGAATTACATTGAAAAAAGAGAACAATAAATAAATATAAATATAAATAATAAATTTAATAGAAAGGCAAGCAAAATAAACTCTATGTTTGTTATCGCAAAAGTGTTATATAATTGATGGATAAGAGGATTAACCGATTTATAACAGCTTTTGTTAAATTTAATTGAAAGCTTACGAATTCTGTCGGAAATTAATTTTCTGATTCACAAAACGGAATCCCTGGTAAGTCAGATGTGTAGACGTTGTACAACCAAAGGTCATGGACGGATTCCTGTGGCAAAATATAGCTGTAATAACTTAAACTAGAAGCACCACAGTTAACATGAACTTGAAAACTTCTACCAGACGAGAAGCCTTGAACTATTTTACACAAATACGATGGAAAATTAAATTTTATCATTGTTTCGTGGCGAAATTAGCCAAAAAAAAAAGCAGGTTGATATTATTAGTTAATTTTCTTCTGAAATCAATTACATCATAGAACAATGTGTGGCGGATCAGCACAATCCACAATCTCCACGCAGTCGCCGTAAGCAAAGACTCACACCGAGAGTAGCTTTCGACTAATTAAGTCAAGCACACTCTCGGTCACCCTCACACACAAATGAGAGTCACGGCTGAATTGGCGTGGAGTCGACGCGGTACTACGTTGGTCTCGCTCACACGTAGAACGAGAACCGACGCCGGATCTTTCCCGCCAATTTCATTTGACACATACCACATGTGTGGACAATTGGCGCGAATACTTCACTTCGACATCAACCGCCGCCGTAACAGGACGTACACCAACGTGCAGATCAACCGCCACCAGGGACTCCATCGACTGCAGCCTCTTCAACGACCAGACTCTCGACGACAAGAACGATTTGGGGATCGTAACCCCAAAAATCGGTATCACCTGCCAATTTTCAAAATTTTTTAAAACGGGCAATCTCCAAGCAATTTTATAGCTACGACAGTGTAAGTCTTACTTCTTTCTTAACAATGTCAAGCAAGTTTAATTATTCTTCGAATGCTGATACCCAGCAGTTGCAGCAGCGGGGCCTAGTCGCTAGAAAAACGGTGACCACCGTGGCACCCAAGAAGAATTATTCGGCCGGCAACGGTCCCAACTGAAACACCATATCACAACCCCTCCGTTGCCTGAGAGTACACTTCATGTTTCATCCAACGGACGGTTGTCATGTAAAGCTCACCCCAGATCGCAACCTTGACACAGCCCGCTCTCCACTGCATACTTTCAGGTGCTGAAATATGAATACGTCTTCAGCAAGTATGAATTGTGTTGATTGTGTTTCACTCCCACCAATCAAAGCCCGCCGAAGTGCGGGACAGGTAGGAGGGTTGAAATGCCTAGTGGTCTTATTCACCTGAAGTTGCGTCGTGATGTTGTCTGTCCATTTTTGTCTTAATGTGATTGCTCGTGTCCCATGATCCTTGCTGCTCCTTGAAAATAAGTTGTAAAGATCTGTGTACATCCCACGACGGGCCGTAAATCGCTTGAGGGCAGCCAGAAAGCCACCTGTGCTGTAATCACTCACAAACTCTATGTGAACAGCCTTCGTGCAGAAACAAACAAAAGTCGCAATGTACGCTTTGGTCACCCTACTACAACGACCCTTTCAGGCTTTTAGCTGCACAGGGCCCGCGTAACCCACTCCAGCTCTTTGGAAGGGGCGACCTTGGTTTACTTTACCCGCCGGTAAGTTTTTTTTTTTTTTGTTTTTTTTTTTATAGATATCATTTTTTATTTCTTCCTATTATTATAATTTACTTACTTGCTAGACAAAAATGATTAAACTCTAGCTTATGTTATCTTATTTCTTAACTTACTGGTCCCTTGCGGACTCTCTAAGTTACATGCATAAGCTTAAAGCATGAAAATTTGTCTTTCGACATTATGGTTATTTTGTTTACATGAGTTTTTACGGAACTTAATTGGATAAAAAGAAAATGAAGAAAAGAAAAAACTCTGTTCTTGTTATTGTTTTTACCTTATATCTAACTTATATACTAAACTATCTATAGAATTTTTTTTTTTTTTTTTTTTTTTTTTTTTTTTTTTTTTTTCTTTATCTTAACTTTATTCTAAACCTAACATCAAAACTAAATTTTCGAAATGCTAAATCTATGTAAGCTTTCCGTTGTTTGTCGGGGTTTTTTTTTTTTTAATTATTATTATTATTATTTCTTTAGTTTTATAAGGAAACAGGGTTTTATTTGCCACTCAGCCACCAAAATCTCTGGTGTTGCTTATTCGCGTCTTTTCGGTCTCTCTGTGCTATTGCCCTACTGAACTGCAGTCTCTCTTCATTAGTGTGCGCAACCTCTCGATTAAAACATATTCGTTTATCTATACCCGACCGACGCACGTGATAAATCAACGGTATAGCGGATTCATTTTGTATGAGGCCGTTCATGTCAAGACTAAGGAATGCTTCTGGTGGAATAAAGCCATTGCGACGTACCACCTCACAATACATATTGTTTGGGTAATATGCACCAAAAATCAAATCGTTCGGCGAGCTCATTGATCTCGCGATATACCCTCGGATCAGCTTGATCATAAAGTTATCCACTCTGTTTATATTGGCCCCACTGTACAACGCTTCATTGCGATAATATTTTTTGTGATCGGATTCAGGAGTCCGATGTAACTTAAGGCACGTCCTGAGGCATTGCCTCTCAAAAATCCGAATCTTTTCCATTGAGCTAGGTCCCACATTAAACCACACTGGGCATCCATATATGATCATCGGTCTGATGAGAGCCATGTAGCATATAACTTTAACTCTGCTGTCAAGTTGACTACTATGAAACAGTCTTCTTGTCATAGCGTAAGCTTTCTTGGCCCTGGCTAGGGCAGCTTCCACATGTTTGTTAAAATATAGATACTGATCCAGCCAGATGCCTAAGTATTTGACTACGGTTTTGGTTTCCAGTGTTTGTTGGTGTGGTCCTATAATAGCTAGCTTTCGCCAGTTTATCCTGGTGTCTCTGGTAGCTTGAGCCAGTGGTGTTCTAAAGAGGATGATTTCACACATCTGGATATTGATTTTGAGTTTCCAGTTGTTGCAGTATCGCTGAACATCATTGAAATCCCCTTGTAATAATCCGTTAATGATTTCAATTTTTGGTGCTGTTCTATATATTATCAGATCGTCTGCATACGCAATAGCCTGATGAAGAGACCTTATTTGGTCGCTAGTGTAAATATTAAAAAGGATCGGAGATAACACCGCTCCCTGTTGCAGACCGTTTTCTATATTGTAAGTAATGTTAGAGGTCACATTGCCACTTTTGACGATGAATTTCCTTTCATTCAACATGTCGTATAGTATATACAGTAGTGGTCTATGAATGCCTAGTCTCATTAGCTTGTAATATAACCCTTCTAACCAAACGGTGTCGAAGGCCCTCTCCAAGTCAATCAAACAGGCACCTGTACACTGTTTCAGATTTTTATTCCACTGAATGTCTGAAACCAGTTTAGCTGCGGCATGTGTGGTTTCATGACCAGCTTTAAAACCAAACTGGTTATTTGGAATAATATTATTGTCCTCAACCCATTTAAGTAGAGCCTTGTTTAGAACCTTTTCGAATACTTTACTGACACTCGGTAACAAACTGATCGATCGCAGATTTTTTGGGTTTGTTATATCTTTCCCCTTTTTTGGTAACGGTTGGATGATGGCCGTTTTCCAACGTACTGGATAGTGTGCGTTGTTCAGAGCGTTGTTAAACAATACTGCATATATGTCCATTGCGATTGGAGGAAGATGTTTTAGTACGATATTGGGTACTCCATCGATTCCAACTGATTTTTTGTTTCTTAATGATGCAAAGACGCCATGGATGTCTTCACTAGTGATCAAAAGACTGTTGGCGCTTTCGACAGTAATCTCGGCGTTTGCCGTATTTTCATTACTGAATTCGTTAAAACCATGGTTTTCTGATCGCCACTGTGAAATATCATTTCGAAGATGACCATAATTCAGTAAAACTCTATCTTCCAAGCCATGGTTGCGACGAATTACTTCATTTGCCTTGTACAGTTCTTGAAAGACGGCCCCTACAACATTCACTTTTTCCAAAGGATCTTCAAACACAAAAACTTCGTCATTTAGGATGGCGTTGTTTGTGTCTATGCCTATATTTGCCAGCATTCGTTGGTTTTCGTCAGTTCGTGGTATTTGGAGACACTGAATCTCGTTTTCATTACTCCGTCTAAATATTTTATTAATTTGCGGAAACATACTAGGGTTGTTGGATTTTACCGCCCGAACTTTCTTGTTCCAATACAAATTTGCTGATAGCCTATAGTTGGCTTTTATTAGCTGTTGGAGATTTTTTAATCTGGACTTCAGTGATATTATCTCCTGGTCGTGCCTATCAATAAATCGTCTGTATCGTAGTTTTAGTTGCGACAGAAGTCTACTTTTTTTTCTGTGGAGTGCGTTGATTGTGGCGTTTCGGTACATGTTCATGTTGTCCGTAGGTGTGGTTTTTGGCATTGTTTTGTCCATAGTTTGTTTTATGGTTTCGTCCATTTTTTGTATGTATTTGTCGATGTCATCGTTGGGTATGTTTCTGTTGGTAGGAGGGTTAATGTCTTTTAAGCGAATTTCTCTTGTTAAGGTTCTCGTGAAACGCGTCCATCGCATACCCCAATAGTTATAGGGTTGCGGTATCATACATTCACCGAGTTCCACAACTTCGCTTGGTGTTTTTATCAATATTGATAATGCACAATGGTCGCTGTCATACTCAATTGTGCGTAGGCAGTTTATATTTTGTCTGTTAGTATGTGTATGTTTAAGGCGTGTGTCAATAAGCATAATATCGAGGAACGAGCCCCCTCTGGGGAAAGAAGGATATTCTGTAGCTAGCAGGTCAACTTTATATTCAATGTGATGTTGATTTAGCCAACTAGCTAGTTGATTTCCTCTCGTGTTGGATATGCTATTTCCCCAATTTGGGTGTTTAGCATTCAAATCGCCACCCACGATGTAATAGTTCCCTTCCGAGTAAAGTTGTAAGCATTGGAAAAGAGTCTCTAGCTGCACTATAAATTGATTTTGTTGATGTGCTTCTGGTGCGTAGGCAGATATCACATACATCCCCCTACCTTGTCGGAGGGGTATGCGGATAATGCACGCTTCAAGCACCTGAAATCTGCGAATCTCACCACTATATATTACCTTATGTTGAAGTTGTTTTTTAATAAAGATTGCCACCCCTCCTCCTTGTCTGGAGTTGGGTCGGTCTCTTCGTATAATGTCGTAGTTTGTGTGACATAGTTTATGCCTCTGATTCAGCTTAGTTTCGCTAGCCAGAAGCACGTCAGGACTTTCGTCTTGCAACAGTTTAAAGAGAGCGGCTCTTCTCTCGATTCTGATAAGTGAATTTACATTCACGACTAAAGCCTTAATTGTGCTTTCTGTTGGGGGGTTTATATTGACGGCTGGCTAGACAACTGCGAATAGACCCAGTCTAGTCTAGTGTCCTGTTCTTTTATTTGTTTTTGCATTTGTGTCATCTGCGTCTGAATAGCGAGCAAGGTTGTGAGCACATCTGCTAGTGTTACTGTTTCTGGAGGCACAGTATGTTGCGGCGGTACCCGTGTGGTGGGTTGTGGCGTGTTTCTCCTGCCAGCTGTTACTTGAGCATACGAGAACTGGGGTGTTACATTTAGTGCTGGTCGGCCTTGAACTATCGGGCGTTCTGATTTTCGTTGCTGTGAAAACTTTTTTTCCTGTAGTTCGCGGAACTTAGGACAGCCTCGATAATTAGCGGGGTGTCCCTCACTCTTACAAACTGCACACTTTAGAAGAGATCTGTCGTCTACCCTTTCTTTACCTAACGTGCATTGTTCTGTGCTGTGGTCCTGTCCGCATCTTACGAATCGATACTGCATTTCGCAGTTTGCTGCGGAGTGCCCGAACCTTTGGCAGCGAAGACATTGGATTATATCTCTGCTTTTTTTCAATTTGTCCCATGTGACAATTTGATGGTTCAGGATAGTGATTTTCCTAAGTCCACCAATTTTGCTCCCAGGGCCCAGCTGCACCAGGAAGAATGGTAATTTTCTATTCTCCCGTCTAGCCCTAGCTGTATTGAAAGGTTTTACTGCGATAAACTCAATATCATTACAGTTAAGCTCTCGCAGCGTTTGTAATAGAACTTCTGGTTCTGTTTCAGGGTCAACGCCTTTTAGTAGAACCGTTATATTCTTTATTTCTTTCGGGGTGTACGTGTAAAATTCCGCGGTGGCCCGTTTTAGCACATTTTTCATTTTTACGAAGTCCTCAACCGAATTTGTCTGTATGGCCAACCTGTTCCCTCTCAGTCTTTTAATTGAAAAATCTTCCCCAATAGAAAGCTTACATAGACTTACCAGTTCGTTACAGTCCATATCTGTAATGTTGATAGGTGGCATCTTCGTTTTCCTTTTTGCTGCCTGTTGCTCTTGTTGTGGTTGTTGTTGCGTCATCTGTTGTGGTGGACATTCTTTTTGTTGGCTTGGCTTCTGTTGTGCACATTGTTGCTCATTCTGCTGTTGTTTCGCTATTAGCTGCTCCTTTTCAGCAAATTCCTTTTTCCTGCGACGCTTCTCTGCTAATTGCGCCCTTGCTCGGGCTAGCCTTGTTTCAAGATCGCTGATTTCATCTTCTTCGTCCTCAGTGTCGGTAGTCGCTAAACATGCAAACATGTTATTGGTGAGATGGCCGTCATTATATGGAACCGGGGGGAATAGATTGTCCTCTTCCATTTTGTGCGCCTTTTCGAGCAAGTCTGCTATTGCCTCGTTTGGCTTGTTTATTTTTGTTGCAGCTCGTGTTAGTGGGGAGCTCGCCGGGCGTTTTATTAACGCGGACTTCGGTTTTAATTTTTTAATATTTTGTTTTTTGTCTGCCATTCTGCCTGCTGAGGGTCCATACACCGAGCTTGTTGCATCCAAGATAGCAGGCCAGTCTTTGTTTGAAACCAGTTCTTAGGTTGGCTTCACTTTGCAATTTCACTGTATATTTTAGTTCCTTTTGTTTTTTTTTTTTATTTATATTTATTGTTTTTGTTTTGTTTTTCTCTTACTTCAATTTTTTTTTTCGCTAAACATGTGCTCACATACACTCTCACAGTTAATTAGTATTAAACGGTGTTTGTTCACTGTCAAACCACGTGGCTTCGTTCTCTTTTATTAGTTTATATTTATGTATAATAACTTTGTTTTGACTGTTCTTGTCACTAGAATTGATTTATTTATAAATAGTCTTATTATTTCAAATTACACTCGCGACTCATAAAAGTAACTTTTACATTTATCTCGATCGGCGAATTTAAAACACGTCCGCACTCGGTCAGTGTGTATCGTTGTGTGACCCGCCGGTAAGTTTCCCATCCCTTGTTGCATCTGAGTCGCCGTATGTCTGTAGCACTTGAGGCAGTGGTTGTTTGAAGAACGTGATTGATTTCACTCTGACTGAGTTGGAGTTTCCAGCCGCTTGGAGTTGTGCAAGCTGGAAAGAACGATGAGACTGCCTGCAACTGAAATTAAATCTGATGACGGGTCAAAGGCGGTTAGGGTAATGTGGGAATAGGCGACAGAGGCAACGTTCAAAGATGATCAGGTAGGTTGTCCCCACGTCGCGGCCTCGAAGATATTTTCGGAATGAACTGTGTTGTGTGTAAAGTGCTGGCCAGCTACGAGTTGAAGAACATCGATTGTTCCCATCAAGTTTGATCCCTGAAAGGGTCAGTCGAGTCGCTGCTGTCGATACCTGACAGGGCACGAGGGAGGAGCGAGGTTGATTGTCCCACCGAGTTTGCAACCTTGCAGGGTCAGGAATGCACTTGGGATCGAACCTCCCAGGGTAATCAGAGAACGTATTCATACTCGAGACTGTGAAGAGAAGCGGCCTACCACTCAAGGGAAGGGGGGGGGGGGGGTGGGTAGGGGTTACTTGAAGTACAGACGAAAGGAATCGTGAGAGGATAGGCGACCAATTACACCACGGAGACGGGAACCAAGAACCTCACATACTTCTGCTTCTGTCACTTCTATTCCTAGTGCTGGCTTACCTTATTTGTCCACGTGAAGACAATGGACGACACGAAGACATGGCGCACAGTTGCAGTGTGGTGCATTACCGATTACCGACGGCTTGGGAAGACGACTCATATATGTGGGGAACTCGATCGATGGTAGATTGGTCCCGACAATTGACCAATGGTGCATTGTTAAAATGATGATGTGAGTGATGCCGATGAAGGAGCAACCACACCATGTGGTTGTTGCAGATGTTGTCCTATTGTGACAACACGATGATCGCACAATATCTTTTGAGGTAACGAGGGGTGGGTGGTGTAGGGAGGGTACTTCACAGGAACGATTGCCGTAATTTGTATTCGATGGGTCACTGACAACGAGCAATCCTTCATAGCGTCCCCGAAGACGAAACATGTCGGATATGGATTTGATCCTGAGGAAAATCTCTGCTACTAGAGGAGAACTGCTTCGTCACAATTTCTCATATCTGTTCCCGGATAGTGCCGTTCAGAGTGACAAACGGCGTGTTACAACAATCCAAGCATTCCAAAGAATTCAACTGCACAATGAGAACATAAACTGTTATCTCCACCGAAAGAAGAACTATATTCTACACAGATTCTGGATCAAGGCCGTGCCACAATGTCTTCAACGATCCGTATATTACAATCATGCAGGTCGTTTTAATGGACGTTGTGAAATCACTCACTCCCATGACTAATAACTGACTGATATTCATACAAGACTAAACCGAACCGCAAAGTTCACCAAACAGAATTGAATTGAAACAGCTACGTCCAAGTTTCATACAAAACTAACACCGAACCGAACCGCACCCTTCACCAAAACAGAGTTCAACTCAACTCGACGATTGAATCGCGACCGAGAACTAGTCCCACAGGCGAAGACACAACAAAACACACACAGCTCCATGATGCAACCCCCATGCGACAAGCAAATCATAGTGGGCTGGCCGCAAGGAGCTACGCACAACTCATACACACGATCCTCCATCAGATCAGAGAAACAACCCCGACACCTGCGACGAGTGTTGCTGGATCCTGATTCCCAATTATGAGACGTACAATGTACAACAAAACCAAATGAAACCAAATAAACTAGCACATGGCAAGAATAAAGCAGCCAGATAAACAACGAAAGGCATTTTATTATATTGCCGATCAAAGGGGCTGGTGAGCCGCAAAAGCGCTCTGGATGTACATCGGTCGCTTTATTCTGCATATATGAGGTCCCTTTTGGCCGTACATTCAACAGTGGTAAATCCAGCTCTTAAACGTCGATTTCACGTTGATGATCCAAAATTCTCCTCGAAGCACCGCCAAGATTAACTGCTGGACGCCATGAAGCATTTTTATGTGAACGTCATGAATTATTAGTTTGGTTAAGGCACTGTGCACTGGCAATATAATAGGATGACGCTGTGAAAATGGCAGATCCGCATTTTCCAGTCGACCTCCAACACGCATCATCCCTTGTTCGTCAATGATGGGAGACAGCCTTGCCAAATTACGACCCTTCGAGACAGTGTTCCCATTCGATATCCTTTTGATGTCCTCGGCAAAGAACTCTTTCTGTGTGATCGCTATGCGTCTCATGCGGGCGATCAGGCGTGGAATGATGGTCATCGTCGTCCCGAAAAACTGTTAGGGGGGGGGGGGGGGGAACAGTTCTAGGCTGTTGATACTGGGGATGAGGTTGGTTTCGGTCAGGGCGTATATATCAAAGGGAAAGGAGTGGGCATTGTGTAAGATCGACTGTGTTTTGGAGCGAAGACCTCTGACATTCTGGTAGTAAATGGTTAGGGGACAAGAATTGGGAGACCCCATGGAGAGTGGGGTGGGCAGCCGATTAGGGCCGAAAAAGTTTATTATTAGTGGGTTCGCTGCGTGGTGAGCCGGATGCCATTTTCGAGCAAATGTATTGTCGGAGAGCCGAGAGGTCTCTAGTTACTTTAAGAGTGTCAATCCATAGTGGAAATATGTGAGGAGTTCAAGGATATTTTCTACCTTAAAGGTGACCTCCTAACATTTACTAGTGCAATAACGCATGAGATACCGGTGATACAGGATCAAGCACCGATAAATCAACGAATGTACCGACTGCCTGACCGGTATTTATTATTTTCTCTGCCAAGTAGAATTTGCATAAAGTAGTTTATGCAAATTAACTACTTGGCGAATTGTTCTCCGTTTAGAGGTAAAGAGGGGAAACTAACGAAAGGGGATTAGTGGATGTTGGGGGGACCTGGACTCAAGGTCGGTCCGTAACAGAAGAAGCAAAAACAAACTCCGCAACACACCGTCCACAAGGAGTTCACCAGGAGGAAAGTAAATGAAACACTGAAGTTTGTCTCTATAATTGACAAGCACTTTTTATTAAAGGTTCTTACATTTCACAATCATTACTTTTGTTCTAAAACATTATTAAATATTTAGCGTTCTTTTACTCCGCGTAAACTTATTGTTAATACGAAATTGGGTTTTTTATAATTTTAGTTGACTACCCACACGACTCCGGGTATTTTCGCTTCCTCGGCGCGCGACGAGGAGCGGGAGATCGCGTGACCATTGTGGTCAGCGGATGGAATTTGACTCCAAGATTCAATTCGCTGGCTAAAGAAATTCTGGGTGCATTCGTTTTCACTGTGGTGATAACCGGATCTCATAAAGGAGATAGTCATGGTACACATGTATATGTGTACGTCGGTTCTTTTCATGAGTCGAAGCCATGATAACGAATCTGAAACACCAAGAAGGGGCATAATGCGCATCCAGGAGATGTGTGTTCGTTTAAACAAACAAATCGAATTTCGTGGGATGCTAATGGTTTGTGTTTGATTACGCGTCGAGGTCATGAGGGATGGATTCAGGGCAATTACGATACAAAGGGAAAAGCGACCTATGCATCGTTCGATAATGACGGTCAGCTGGATAAATAGCAGCCGCTCATTAAATGAAAACTTCGCTTAGGATACCACAAACGGTATGGCTTGTTTATGGTATCGCCAGGAAGCCTATGGAGGAACAGCGTTCTTTGTTTGCACTTGGTGCGAGTTAGGGAAATTGGCTTCAGCGTCGATTGTGCTAATTGAATGCTGCTGCTTGGGTATCTTATTGCTGGAAGAAAAAGGTCGCCGGCCAATGTGTACGTTAAGAGATTTATCATACACATGGCGAAGCTGAGAAATAGACAGCGCAATGTTTATGGTCCTTGGGGAAGGTTACATAGTATGTAATCCAAATCCTTTGTTATTAGGAATTCGTCTAGGAGAATCTGCCTTGCACCGAAGCTGCCAAATTGGTTTGGAATTCCTGATACGTTGAGCGTGAATCCTTACGGGGAATTGTATGCGAAGGGATGCATGAAAGGTAAGTTTTCTTTTACAGGAACTTTTAGGTTAAAGACTGATCTATTTAATGCGTGAAGCATTTAAGATGCTAATGCGATTGTATTAGCGAAAGCTTATGCAGACTGGGTTGTTGTGTATATCCCACGCCAACCTACCTCCTTAACCGTCAATCCCTATACTCTCCAATTCACATTATATATTTAACTTATTATAACATTAATTAGGTTAAGCTAGATTAAGTTAGAGTTAAGTTATGTATTAGATTACAGTAAACCTGTTAATATTAAAACTTATAATACTCAAATAGTTATTCATACATTCAGTTATGTTTGAAAAATGTGTAATGTATACATGTAAACAATTGTATTCTAGAATTATAAGTTAGCTGCAGTACTTAATGTAAAAATCGATTATTGGTCAAATAAACACAGTATCTTTAAAAAATATATATATATTTCCGACGGTCAGTCTCTAGATTGCAGTCCGTGGTTGAGGACACCAAGCCTTTAAAATAACTTTATTAAATACATTAGAGTATAAAATACAACATCGGTCAGTCTCTAAATTGGTGTCAAAGCAGTGGACGTGAATCAATTTTCATGAATTAAAATAAAAATACATACAGTACAATACAACAATCATAAATAAATAAATTATAAATAAATAAAGTTAAAAATAAAAAATCTTTAAATCAATTGTTGTATTGGGTCCAGTGCATTATCAGACCCCATCCAAACATCGGTCAGTACTCTTATATACTATACTATATAAAACGACTTTCCATATAGAAAATGTACATTTTGATACTATGGGTTTAAAACTTAAAGCTGTCCGTATGAAGGTGGTATAATTTGTTGCAATAAAACCAACTTTGTCACCATTCTTCAAGGCTGAGAGAATAAACAATACGGACTGATAAACGTTTGTAGTATTTTATATACATTTCAAAAAGCTTTGTTTCTTATGGGAAACGAGACGTATTAGCAATATTATTTAACTCTCAAATGCCAATATTTGATTTGAACCATGGTATAATTAAGGAAAGCACACGTGGAGACCTTGGTTCCTGTTGACTTAGTTTTTAAGAGTTTGTTTTGTGTTTTTGCTCGTTTTTATACATTGATATAAACGATGAATATTAATTTAAAAAAAATTATCCATGATTGTGTATTCACATTAACAAGGTGATTAGTTAGATAAGTCTCTGCAAAATTTGAAGAACAGTTTCAATTTCGATTCAGAAATGTTGATTAGCTTGTTATATTGCATGGTGTACTATTGTCGCAATTAGTACAGATGACGCCATTGACGTAGATATGCATATTGTTCTGTTTTGCATGACGCAGCATCTGATTATTAAAAAAAAAAATTCAAATTGAACGATATTGAGCAAAGCTGTCAGAAAATATACAATCCAGCTACCAGACAAATTGTGTATCCTGTTTTATTAAATTCTCGCAATTCTCGAACAAATTTCAGAATAGATTTTCTGAAGTATTGCTTTTTTGTTTATAATACATGTCTCCCACCAATGGTACTATTTTATTCGATCTAAACAAAAATGAAGAGCTATCTGAATAAATAAAGTTGGCTAAGTCCACTGACAGTTTAGGTTGACCCTCGATAGCACTCTGTATTGTGTTACAGCCCCAAACGAATAAAAATATTTTATTCAATCAAATATACACAACAAAACCCAAAAAACCCTTTTAACTCTCCATGTAACAACGTTTATGGGTACATTTTTCATCTTCTAATATTCTACGTCAAAAAGCATGCAACAACGTGGAATAGTCTATGAATATATAATTATTTCCTCACCCATAACAACGAACTGATCGAAAAATTCACAAATTGTCCTTAATAATTTGGACAGAAGCAACAAAGTCTCGCACTGCGAGCGAAGTTTTTTGTTAACGCATTTGTTTGCATAAGAAAAAGAAGTACAGGTAAGGTTTTTTTTACAATATTAGACTGTAAACTATACATATTTAACATATTACAGTTTGATGTAATTTACTGGCTCTGTATGAGTACTCTGAATTATTCAAGGTACATTTATTTTGTTTTCTATACAAATATGTTACCTTTCGGTGTACAGTAATTTTATTTTTTATTGTTTTTACTTTAAACAAAATTTACAAATTATATCAGAGAATTGCTTTTCTTTTTGTTTATATATATATATATATTTTTTTTTTTAAATTATGTATACACTTTCTTAAATGTTTTCGTCTCTTTTTGGAACTATGTATTATATACATATATATATTATATAGATATAATATATATACATTATATGTTTATATATATCATCATCATCATCATCGGCGCTACAACCGGAATCCGGTCTTGGGCTTATTTAGCAAGTCTCGGGGATTGTTAAATTTTCCATTATAATTTATTTTTACGGGCAAGCTTATTGCCCTTGCGCCGAAAAATATATATATATATATATATATATATACATATATATATATATATATATATATATATATATATATATATGTGTGTGTGTGTATATATTGTTATGCCTGGACCGGCTATACACCTTGTATAGGCACTGATGGGTCCTCAGGCCAGATGTAGGTTGTGGGAAAACCTTCCGGCGTTACCTTCGGACCAATTATTCGAAGGGCATATGGAGACTTGTTTTTTTTTATACAAACCACTGTTTTAAGGGTCCGATACGTCGGCTCAGTAACTTTATTCTCATATATATATGGTTTGATATTTACGCTCTAGATATGGTTTTAATATTGTCTTTAATAACTTTTCTTTGATATACTATTTACACTTAATGTATATTTTAATATTGTCTTTTATATCTTTTTTTAATACACTATTAATATTGTCTTTAATAACTTTTCTTTAATATACTATTTACACTTAATGTATATTTTAATATTATCTTTTATAACTTTTCTTTAATACACTATTAATATTGTCTTTAATAACTTTTCTTTAATATACTATTTACACTTAATGTATATTATAATGTTGTCTTTAATAACTTTTCTTTAATATACTTGTTAGTGTTTCTCAACTCAGCAAAAATCGTTTACCAAAGGACTGTATCAGCGCAGTGGTTAAATTAACATGTAAGTGGTTCTCATTCCAGTAATTTTCATTAATAACCAGAAACTCGGAATATGACCGCCGTTGACGTCCAACCATTGAATGTTGAAGATAGATACAGCATGAAATAAAAACGATTAATTAAATTTCAAATTCAACAATATATTTTTGGGAACGTGTGTGTGCTTTTGCTTTGTGCTTTTACAGCTTTCAGTCTTTTCCCTTAAAATATAAAAAGTCTAACCTTACAACGGCCGTATCAAATTAAAATATATATAGCATTTGCGACGATAGTGAAGAGCGAGTGATTCGAACCGACGCTATCACGGTTAGAATCACGAAAAGATTCGAAACCTCTTACCCATCAGGGCGCTGCCGCTTGCCTGAATTTGATTCTTAAACTCACATACATTCGACTAATGTGGCAATGGTATATTATTGCTATGGTATGCGGCTTTAATGGATGTGCTTTTGGTGGTGTTGTTGTTTTACTAGTCGTGTGTGTATCTGCTAGAGACGCCACATATATACCGAATGTTTTTAACAGAAACGTTGAAAAAACAGAAAAAACTGCACCCTTTCCAATAGTCGTCAGTTAATTTTACTCTTTGATGGTAGCAGACGTTGCAATCAAAAAACGTTTTCTCCGCTATACAATATCATTGCTCCCTTTTCCCCTCAGCAATTCCAGTAACGCGACCGACATCATCTGGCTGAATTTTCTCCAAATTAAATGATATGGTTAATTACGATAGGGTATATTTTCGGGGGAAGTAACTGTGGCTCTTCGCCGATTCAAATGAATTAGTTTTGATTGCACTAATTATGCGATGGTATACTTTTATGCGTTGTAACTAGAACATCGCCGATTCAATGATTTAGCTCGATTATCCGACCCAACTGACGAAATCTTGTGGTGCTCTGTTGCTTTTGCAACAATACTATTTACACATAATGTATATTTTAATATTGTCTTTTATAACTTTTCTTTAATACACTATTAATATTGTTTTTAATAACTTTTCTTTTTCTTTTTTTTTTTTTTTTTTTTTTTATTAGACTTCTCTCGGGAGAGGCGAACCTATAGCGTCGAGTGGGCGCCCCGAGATGCCATCAAATAACTGTTGCAGTTCTTTTTGAACAGTTGCAGGTTGTAACGCTCCGGGAACACTCGCGTGGGAAGGGAATTCCACAGCTTCTCCGCTCTGTAACGGAAGGAGTTCTGATACAGGGATGTTCGTGCTGTCGGGAGATGAACCACAAACGGGTGCGATCCGTCGGATTGTTTTGTGGGCCGCATATAGACCGGAACAATACCAAGAATCTCCGAAGAACAGCACCCGTGATAATATCTGTAAAACAGACAGAGGTCGGCCACGCGCCTTCGATATGATAGTGACTGTAGTCCCGACGTCAGCGCCGAGTCCCCGATCAGGCGGATCGCTCGTCTTTGTACGCTCTAAAGTAGGTCGAGGGTATGTTTAGGAGCCGAGCTCCAAACATGAGAGCAATATTCGAGCGCGGGTCTAATTTGAGATTTATATAGGAGAAGAAGTTGGGCCGGAGTAAAGTATGTCTTGGCTCTAAAAAGATAACTCCGTTTTCCTGAGGCTGATCTGGGGATACCCGATACGTGTTTATGCCATGATACATTCCCATAGACCGTGACACCGAGCAATTTCAAACTTTCCCCAGCCTTGAGGGCCCGGCCACTCATCATCAGCTGTGGAACCGATGATCCAGTTTTCTTTGTGGATGTTGTATACTGGGTCTTCGTTGCGTTGAAGTCGACAAGATTGGCCTTTCCCCACTGCAGGATTTTATCTAGATCCTGGTTCAGAGAGTCAATCTATCTACATCTCAGCTGGTGCGACGTTGATCCACCAATCGGCCGATCACTCGAAAAGGAGGAAACAAGCATACTATCATCCGCAAAACTGAACACTTTGTTATCGGTTGTCTCCAACAAATCATTTATGTGTTTAATATACTATTTACAATTAATGTATATTTTAATATTGTCTTTAATAACTTTTCTTTAATATACTATTTACACTTAATGTATATTTTAATATTGTCTTTAATAACTTTTCTTTAATATACTATTTACACTTAATGTATATTTTAATATTGTCTTTAATAACTTTTCTTTGATATACTATTTATTTTTATCTTTACACAATTACTTTTCTTTAATATACGGAGCGGTACTGCACAGAGGTCTGTATCAGTCGACGGTCAAACTCAGTCTCCACATTTCAAATTCTTTTCCCGCTTCTAGCTTCCTTTTCTTTTCTTTTTGCTGACTATCTCTCTTTTGCCTACCATGCAGAAACATGCTCCCGCCAACTCTCTTGGGGCTATATATATATATATATATATATATATATATATATATATATATTTGGGGCTATATATATATATATATATATATATATATATATATATATATATATATATATATATATTTATATATATATATATAATATGTATGTTGAAATTTGCAAGTAAAAATACTGTCACCTATTTCAAATGTGTGCAACGGTCTTTTTAACTAGTCTTTGTCAGCCTTTCAACGCGAACGTATCGCTCGCTCACCAGTCATCGTGTCTTTTGGTTACGTTCCGATCGCCTGGCTGCAGCACTTCCTGCTTCCATCAACTTGGGCGTCATATCGCTTCCAATATATATACCATTGCGACGCACCCCCTCATATATTATACTTTTTTTTTTACCTATAATATAAATTAAAATAAAAATTAAAAGAACTAGTTTAACTATAAGGAGAAAGAAAGAACTGTAGAGATAAAAACAGAAAGCAAAAGAGAGAACGCATTTAAGCCATTATATCTAAGGGGGACGTGTAGTCATATCTTCGGCATTAAGCCACCACCATGAAGGGTGAAAAACATGTCTACTTAATGTATCTCCTTCGCCAATTGCTGTTCTAAAAGGTAAGCGGTCTACGTAGACGTTGTTTTTTTGTCTAATAGAACAAATGCTTCGGGGGGATCGAATCCGCTTTGGAGAGTATTCTCCAGGTATGGTTCGTTTGGATAGAAAGCTCTGGAGATCAAATTGGTCATTGCTCTGGCAATGTTGAAGCGTATACTATTAATTATGAGGTTATCTATCCTGTTTAAGCTCTCTATGTTATACAGATCTCTATTAGGATAATACTTTGTATACTGCGATTCTGGCGTTCTGTAGATTCACTGATATTTGTCCATATAGTAAGGGAAGAAGTTAAACTCGGTCGTATGAGTGAATAATCGGCTTCCCACAGCATAAGAAGTTTTAGCCCTAGCGAAAGCCGTTACTATGTGTTTATCAAAATTTAGAAACCGGTCGAGGCAAATGCCCAGATATCTTACTACGTCTCTCACTGCCAACGGCAGATCGTTCTGTTCAGTAATGGAAAACTTTTTCAATTTTTTTTGTATCAGTCGACGCTGCGCTTAGGGGTGTGCTGAATAGGATAGTTCCAGTTTTTTGGAAGTTCATTTGTAGGTTACACTTATAACAGTAATTTCTAAGTCTGTTAAAATCATCTTGTAAAAGTCTGCTAATGCTCTCAATTTTTCTACCCGTTCTGTACACAGTCATGTCATCAGAATACGCCATAGCATGCGTAAGAGAATCCACCAGATCACCAGTGTAAATGTTAAATAGGATTGGAGAACTGACAGCGCCGTGTTGCAGGCTGTTTCTTATAAAAAAAAAAGTTTTGTTGGAAAATGTGTCGCAACATTTTACGACGAATTGTCATGTAATTTTTATCTCATTTCTTATTTCTTACGTTATTCTATTTTACTTACACGCTAGACAAAATTGATTAAAGTTTAGCTTATGTTAGTATCTTATATACTAACTTACTGGTCTCCTGTGGACTCTCTAAGTTACATGCGTCCGCTTAAAGCGTGAAAATTTGTCATTCGACATTATGATTGTTTTGTTTACATGAATTTTAATGGACTTAATTGGTTACAAAGAAAATGAAGAACAGAAAAGGCTTTGTTTTTATTTTTATGTTTACCTTATACCTGACTTAAATACTAAACTAACTAAAACTTTTTTTCCTCTTAACTCTATCTTAAACCTATCGTGTAAACTTAATCTTCGAAATGCTAAATCTATGTAAGCTTTCCGTAGTTAATGTGGCTTTTTTATTATTATTATGACTTCTTTTTTTTCAGTTTTATATGGAAACAGGTTTTTAATTGCCACTCACCCACCAACATTGCTGGTGTTGATTATTCGTGTCTTTTCGGTCTTTCTGTGCGAAGGCCTACTGAACCGCAGGCGCTCTTCATCTGTGTGCGCAACCTCTCGATTATAACATATTCGTTTATCTATACCCGACCGACGCACGTGATAAATCAACGGTGTAGCGGATTCATTTTGTATGAGGCCGTTCATATTACTGAGGAATGCTTCTGATGGAATAAAGCCATTGCGACGCACCCCCTCAGAATACATTTTGTTTGTAGAATATGCACAAACAATTAAATCGTCCGATGAGCTCAGTGATCTTGCAAGATGGCCGCGGATCAACTTGATAATAAAGTAATCCACTCTCTTTATATTGCCTCCACTGTACAACGCTACATTGGGATAGTATTTTTTGTGATCGGATTCAGGAGTCCGATGTAAGTTAAGACACGTCCTAAGGCATTGTCTCTCAAAAATTCGAATCTTTTCCATTAAGCTAGGTCCCACATTATACCACATTGGACATACATACTATACATGATCATCGGTCTGTTAAGAGAATTCTAGCATATAACTTTAACTCAGCTGTCAAGTTGACTACTATGAAACAGTCTGCTTGTCATAGCATAAGTTTTCTTTGCCCTGGCCAGCGCAGCCTCTAGATGTTTGCTAAAATATAGATACTGATCCGGGTAGATGGCCAAGTGTTTGACTACATTTTTGGTGTCCAGTGTGTATTCGTGTGGTCCCATAATAGCTAGCTTTCGCCAGTATTACCTGGTATCTCTGGTAGCTCCTGCCAGTGGCATTCTGAAGAGGATGGTGGTCACACTTCTGGATATTGATTTTGAGTTTCCAGTTGTCGCAGTATCGCTGAACATCATTGAAATCCCCTTGTAATAGTCCGTTATAATTTTAATTGTTGGTTCTGTTCTGTATATTATCAGATCGTCCGCATCCGCAATAGCCTGATGAAGAGACACTATCAAGTCACTAGTGTAAATATTAAAAAGGATCGGAGATAACACCGCTCCCTGTTGCAAACCGTTTTTTATTTGGTAAGTAATGTTGGAGGTCACATTGCCACTTTTGACAACGAGTTTCCTTTCATTCAACATGTCGTATAGTCTATACAGTAGTGGTTTATGAATGCCTAGTCTCTTCAACTTGTAGAATAACCCTTCTAGCCAAATGGTGACGAAGGCCCTGTAGTGAGGAAGTAATGTACCTGCATTGGTACTCCGTTCTACTTCCTCCTCCATCATGTATTGTTCCCGCGCGAAGGTTCTTCCGTTGTTCCGCCGGCACAAAAGGAAAAAGCAGACAGCGATCAATTGTCACAGAACATGCCATCACCAAGTGAAAATATAAACACCAACACATGACCAGTAAATATAGATAACACACTATTTCTTGGTTTAGTTATATTTGTATTTTAAAAGGAAACAAAAAAAACTATTATTGTGACTAACTACAAAACTAATCGGAACACTTATTGTACGGACTTGGGAAGCAACACGAACTCGAACACAACTCGAAATATATATACGCTCCTCCACAGTGACGGCGGAGAGCGGGAGTGACGCGTGCGACCAGCGTGGTCGGAGGATGGAATAAGACTCCAACGATGTGCACTCGCTGGTGGTTGAATTACGACTCCAACGATATCCTCACCAATAAGGATATCATTTTTTACCTACCACCAGGGAAACGTAAAGTCTCTCTTGGTGGTATAGGAAACCAGATCTTGTAATACAGGTCATGGTGGTGTGTGTGGGATCGTTGAGATCAATGCTATTCACACGTGCAGTGGAACAGCGAAACAGGCAGGCGGCAAGGACAAAAGAAAAGGCGACCAAATGGTTCGCTCTTTAATGAGGGTCATGTTTATACGATGCCTCGTCGCTATTTTCGACGTTAGGAGAAAAAGGTGCTAAAAGCAAATTGGATGTTTATGGCATCTCTGGCTGCAATAGAAACCGGGTTCATATTTGCATTAGGAAATGCTGGAGAATTTGGTTTCAGCGTCTATTGCGCTAATTATATGCAGCTGCTTGGGTTGTTTGTTGGTAAGACAAACAAAAAAGGTTGCCAGGCAATGTGTATGTATGGTATATGACGCGGCTGGGAAAATAGACGGCGCGATATTTATGGTCCCTGTCATGACGGTTACATTGATTGCAATCCGAATTATTTTGTTTACAGGAATTTGTCTGGTGCCGAATTGGTTCAGAATACCAAATAGGAAAACAAAGAAATCTTATGAAAAATTGTATGCGAAGGGATGCATGAAGGTAAGTTTTCTTTATAGGGATTTTAGAATTATAATAATTGGGTCTGTTTGATGCGTGAAGCATCTAAGATGCTAATGCGAATTGCATTAGCGAAAGCTGGTGCAGACCCGGGTTATGGTTATGGGGGTTTTTTCAGGAAGGCGAGCCGTGGGATCTGGCGGAATCGCCACAGTACTCCCCTCCCAGTGACGTAGTCACGAAAAAAAAGGTAGGGGCGAGGGAATGCTCGGTGGTGGGTGCTGTGATGATAGGGAGGTTGCTTCGGAATGCGCTGTGGTAATGTTACGGGACTGTCGTGGTGACCAGTTCCTGGTTATTGTTTGGGCCTTTATCGATAAGATGGACACAGTTGTTACCGCTTGATGCCATCAAGGGCAAATGTGTGCGGCGTGGTCCATCGGCCTGTTATGGGTCTCGTGGACCAACAGGCTTATCGCCCGAATAGGTCGGAACCTATCGGAAATCCGCTCACATCCGCAGTGACGAAATAGTGTGTGCGAGATGGAGGGGAACTTATCCCAGGGTAATTCCCATCCGCAGTGACGGGTTGCCGTGTGCGGAATGGAAAGGGACCAAGTCCAGAGCGGGTGTCTTTTGTCCATACGTTTGTATGGCAAATTGTTTGCCGCTGTGACTGGTAAAGGGGGGCGGGCGCTCCAGTTGCGCGGCTTACCGATCGAGGGAGGTCCGATATATCGGCTCCGGTGTCGACCCCGGAGCTTGATAAACGGCAGGTGCGACCTCGACCAAGCGGCGCTTTGTTGGGAGGGCCGGTCAATCGCGCTCGTTTAAGTTGGGCGACTTAGATTACGGGGCTCCTGGGGTATGGTTGGTTGTGTCTAACCACAAGGCGGCCTAGAGTAACTGCTGCACTCTCCGAAGTATTATGCACCTAGGTATTTAAGGCGGCGTAGAGGGGCGTGTATAGCCTTTAGTTGCCGCTAAAGGGGAGCCATGGTGGCTAAAGGATTGGGGAACCAGGTATAATGTCTCAGTCCGGTGGTATCGGTTTGATTTGAGGACCGGTGTTGCTGAGACATTTGGGAGACGTAGGAGATCTAAGGACGAATGTCCTGAAGTTTAAATAAAGGAGCAAAACCAGGTGCCCTGATGGGTGCTGCTACGCGTAGTAGCTGTGGTAACGAGGGAAGCTGGCTTGCTGAAATCGGGTAGAGAGGTCGAGCATTGATGAACAGTTTCGCGTGATAACTGTTTTTGGCGTAGATGGGCGCCAATATATGAACAGAGACAGAAAAAGGTGTTAGAGGTCAAGCAGAGTCGAGAAGGGATGCATGGGGTTGCGTGAAGGCTATGGTTGGTGAGCGTGAGCGCCGACCTTCAGAAAAGAGACAGAAAAGGGTGAGGTGTTTCACGCGAGACAAAACCGGGTGTCCTATTGATTATATGCTACGCGTAGTAGCTGTTGTTAGCTAAGGGGCCGGTTTGCAAAAAATGGGTGTTGAGCAGTGGCGAGAGTGTGCGCCAATATTTGAAAAAGGGGTCTTAAAAGGGTGGATAGGAAGAGAGTCGGGAGTGTCGAAATGGAGTCGTGTGTAGTCGAAAAAGAAATTAAATGTAGTCGGAAGAGGTTGAAAAGGAGTCGTGTGGAGTCGAGTAGTGTTGGAAAGGGTTGCACTTAATCAAAACCCTGAAGGGGCTTACAATAATTATTATATTTTGATTTTCTGTACTTTGGAAGTTGGTCATTTCGACTTTAATTTAGGTAGTTTTCCTTTTTAATTTTAACATGATTCCAGGATCTGACGCAATAAATCCCGTTTTTGAATTGTAAATAACCATACACGATACTTAATACATTATGAAATGGATGACGCATGGTTGGTTTTAATTGCTTGTTCGTTTTTAATTTATTCTGATTGGTACACACTCATAAGGAATTATTAAGATGTTAAGCCAATTTCAAACCATGCGAATTTGTTTTACATTATAAACTACCAAAGACATAATATATCGGTTCTTTTCTTCTTTTTTTTAATTTATATGTTCCGTGATTGTTTTGTTTTGTTTTTTTTTTTTGTATTAAGAGTGTGTACTATAGATTGTTGTCGTTACAATTCGTAATTAATTAAAAGGAAACATGTTTGCTGGAGACCCAAAACAATCAACAAAACTGTACATGTATATATTTCGTTTTTCCCATGGTAGTAAGTAAATATGAGCTTTTGTTTTCTTCTCGCGTCATATTTTTACTTTCGTTGCTATATTTGTATGTATTTTCGGAATAACTTAATTTTCACTTACATTGTGATGGATAGTTAGACTAAAGTCAATAGTTTATTGCTTTATTTACATTTGTTAATAAGTAAAATAAGTACATTTGTTAATGCTCTTAATGTATGTATATTGCTCTGTACCCAGAAGGGGTTAACAATAGGCAGAAGAGAAAAAAAGAAAAACAAATGTCTATTTAAGGAAAAGAAAATCGTAAACGTAATATCAGTTTTCTCAAAGCTTAAGTTAAAGATAAATATGCACAAAATAATTTTAAAAGAATGAGAAACTGGTTACCGTCTAAAATAATGTTAACTAATCAGAAACAAAGCATGTTTGATAGCTGGTTTAATTGAGATAGCAAAATAAAACTTTTAATTATATGATTCGTTCGAAGAAAAAAAAGGGAATATTTTTACTTTACATTTAATCGACCTTGTTAATACAAAGGGCTCCTCGATAGTATAGTGGTTAGTATACCCGCCTGTCACCCGGGAGACCGGGGTTCGATTCCCCGTCGGGGAGCCCCTGGCGCAAGACTAATGACCTTGCCCAGACAAAATAAATCATTATGGAAAATTTAACAAGCCTCAGGACTTGCTAAATAAGGCCAAGACCGGTTCCCGGTTGTAGTGCCGATGATGATGATGATGATGATGATGTTAATACAAAGGATAATTTATTTTTTTTTAGCATGGATGAATTGATTTGTATGCGCACTTGTTTACTAACTGCTCATTTAGATACTAAAACAATTGTACTTATATAGAAACAAAAAACATATTGTCATATTGTATGGTGAAAACAAAAAGATAAAAAAGAATTTCGACACGAAGTTTTAAAATTTCAATCTGTCGTAAGTTATCACAAGTACTGCCACAAACAAGGTTCCGTCGATGAAAGGCAAATTGTACACTAGTTAAATTTTGTTTCTGTGTTTCGTTGCTTTCTTTTCTTCTGTTGTTTAGTAGCTGCAATTCCATCAATAAGGACAGGATTTCTTGATGTGAGGTGCACCTTTATTGATTATGAGCGTGCATTTCCTATGCAGGTATTGTTGGAAGAGTTAAGCGTGGCTTAGTTGATGAGGGATCACTTATTGATGTGCAGAAATTGCTTAAGGGAAAACTATATGTTGCAATTGTTGAAGTTACTTCAAACCAACGATTGATGCGATCGTCGGCGTTGCCATTGTGTACGATGTTGCACTGTTATTTTTGGTCAGAATTAAACAAAGAAAAACGTAAGGATACTTAGCTGACAACTCCTGGACGTTGCTGTTGAGGTGACTGATGTTATTGTTCCGGTGATGTCGTATCGCCTGGTGTTGTTGGTAGCAAAGCGGTGTTGGGGTAGTGGGTACCCCTCTAACTATCTTTAATATCACCGATTGTCACTGTCACTATTGTCTTTCGGCAATTGCCGCCACAATTGCTCACTGGATGTAACTTATAGTTCCGAAGGCGCGATTGTTCAAACTCGGAGTCACCAATGTAGTGAGGAAGTAATGTACCTGCATGGGTACTCCGTTCTACTTCCTCCTCCATCATGTATTGTTCCCGCGCGAAGGTTCTTCCGTTGTTCCGCCGGCACAAAAGGAAAAAGCAGACAGCGATCAATTGTCACAGAACATGCCATCACCAAGTGAAAATATAAACACCAACACATGACCAGTAAATATAGATAACACACTATTTCTTGGTTTAGTTATATTTGTATTTTAAAAGGAAACAAAAAAACTATTATTGTGATTAACTACAAAACTAATCGGAACACTTATTGTACGGACTTGGGAAGCAACACGAACTCGAACACAACTCGAAATATATATACGCTCCTCCACAGTGACGGCGGAGAGCGGGAGTGACGCGTGCGACCAGCGTGGTCGGAGGATGGAATAAGACTCCAACGATGTGCACTCGCTGGTGGTTGAATAACGACTCCAACGATATCCTCACCAATAAGGATATCATTTTTTACCTACCACCAGGGAAACGTAAAGTCTCTCTTGGTGGTATAGGAAACCAGATTTTGTAATACAGGTCATGGTGGTGTGTGTGGGATCGTTGAGATCAATGCTATTCACACGTGCAGTGGAACAGCGAAACAGGCAGGCGGCAAGGACAAAAGAAAAGGCGACCAAATGGTTCGCTCTTTAATGAGGGTCATGTTTATACGATGCCTCGTCGCTATTTTCGACGTTAGGAGAAAAAGGTGCTAAAAGCAAATTGGATGTTTATGGCATCTCTGGCTGCAATAGAAACCGGGTTCATATTTGCATTAGGAAATGCTGGAGAATTTGGTTTCAGCGTCTATTGCGCTAATTATATGCAGCTGCTTGGGTTGTTTGTTGGTAAGATAAACAAAAAAGGTTGCCAGGCAATGTGTATGTATGGTATATGACGCGGCTGGGAAAATAGACGGCGCGATATTTATGGTCCCTGTCATGACGGTTACATTGATTGCAATCCGAATTATTTTGTTTACAGGAATTTGTCTGGTGCCGAATTGGTTCAGAATACCAAATAGGAAAACAAAGAAATCTTATGAAAAATTGTATGCGAAGGGATGCATGAAGGTAAGTTTTCTTTATAGGGATTTTAGAATTATAATAATTGGGTCTGTTTGATGCGTGAAGCATCTAAGATGCTAATGCGAATTGCATTAGCGAAAGCTGGTGCAGACCCGGGTTATGGTTATGGGGGTTTTTTCAGGAAGGCGAGCCGTGGGATCTGGCGGAATCGCCACAGCCCTCCTCAAGCTAATCAAGCAGGCACGTGTGCACTGTTTCTGACTTTTATTCCACTGAATGTCTGAAACCAGTTTAGCTGCGGCTTGTGTGGTTTCATGGCCAGCTTTATAACCAAACTGGTTATTTGTAATAATGTTATTGTCCTCAACCCATTAAAGTACAGCCTTGTTTGGAACCTTCTCGAATACTTTACTGATACTCGGTAACAAACTGATCGATCGCAGATTTGTTGGCTTTGTTCTGGCTTTACCTTATTTACTTTTGGTAATGGGTGGCTGATGACTGTTTTCCAACGTACTGGATAGTGTGCATTGTTCGGCGCGTTGTTAAACAAAACTGCAGAGATGTCCATTGTGATTAGGGGAAGATGTTTGAGTACGACTGTGGGTACTCCATCGATACCCACTGATTTATTGTTTTTTAGTGATGCAAAGACGCCATGGATTTCTTCACTAGTTCTTGGCGATGCATATTTCCCGGCGCACAAGCACTCGACACCGGCGCACAAACACTCAGCATCGACACACAACCACTGGGCACCAGCGCACAAGCACTCGACGTCGGCGCACAAGCACTCAAGAAGGAGGAGCATGGCAGACAGCTGTATACCAGTCGCGATAAATCACTCAACAGGAAACGGGTGATTTATCGAAACCAAGCGAACGAGGAGACAGGTGCTGGCAATAAAAGGCGAGCGCGGCGCTGAAGCGGTGGGAGTGGGAGCATACGAACGAGACTTCCACTTCATATCAGTCGAGTTCTAACCACCGACGACATCAGTCACGACTTCACAGCGAGAGCTGAGAGAAGACACATCCTGGACAGTGATACATACAGTGATACATACAATTTAAAGTTATTTAAAACAAAATAAATAATTAAAAAAAAAAATTATAATTTAAATTAAAAAAAAAAAAAAAAAAAGTTTGGAAAAAAAAAGTTTCTTAGTGAACAGGAAACAACTTTAGGTTCGATTATTTTTAATTTAACCCATATTTATTTTACTATTTGTTTTAATTTAGAAGGATTTGTTTTTAGGTCTACTTGTTTCCCTTCTTGGTTTTTGTTTGTTCCTCTTCTCTTTTCCTTGCGTCCCACGCGTTTTTTGTTTCTTTTTTTGAGCTCGATGTTTACAACATCGAAATAGATGGACACCTGCTCTTCTCGTGGTGTGGGCCATCAGCTCGATCAGGGCATGATGGCTCTCATAAAGAGATTAAGGGAGGACCTCGAGGCTCTCAAGGCAGAGAACGCTGTCTTGAGAGATAAATTGTCGCGACTGGAAGCTGCACCACCCGCATCCCCGTTCAGTGCCAGTTCGGAGGCTTCTGATTCCGAATCGGAGCTCGAGCCCGAGTTGGAGGGTCTCGCTGAAAGTTCCGACGAAACAATGGACGACGGTGACTCGCGCACCCCCACCCCAAACTCGTCTAGAGCCCCCAAGCGGAAAACACCGCATCCAATAATAAACTGCGAAGGGGGACCTTTCAATAAGCGTGTGGCCACCGGCTCCCCGCCAACGCCGCACCCCAAACTGTTGTCGAACCCCGCGATAACACCAACTCATGTGAGGGTCGTACCCCCGCAGGAGCCTTGCCCACCACGGCCAACTCCATTAATTAACCCAAAACCAAAGGCTGCTGGTGTTACCAACACTGTTCAGCCAGAGGTCGGGGAACGCCCACCTGTTTCTAAGAAGAAACAGCAACCCGGGGTCTTTGCACGAGACCTCAATTTAAAAAATTTCGTCGGTGACATGAACCGGCTAGGGATTTCTAACTTCAAGGCAAAAACCTTAAGTCCATCCTTAAATAAAATCATAGCCTACGATAGGGAAACCTATCGCACGGTTAACGACAACCTCAAGGCCAAGGAGGTGAATTATTACACCTTCACTCCGGCCGACGAAAAGTCGAGGACAATCCTCTTAAAATGAGTCGCTGCCTCTTGGGAAAAGGACGACATCGTAACTGCTCTTGAGGCAACATTTCCTAATGTCAAATTCATTGCCGTCAAAAAATTCTCTCCCCCACAGCGGTTTGTGAACATCAGACCGCAAAGATACACCAAGCTGAACATATGGCAGCTTCTCCTTGCCCCAGGAACCGACATAGATTCCATAATACGGACAAAGTCGCTTCCAACTTTGCATCAGCAAGTTGTCTTCGAGGTATTTCATAACAGAGCAATACCTCAATGCAGACGTTGCCAACGTTTCGGGCATGTCTCCCGAAACTGCAACGTGAGTCGCCGTTCCGTTCGTTGCGGAAAATCCCACGATATTGGCAAGTGCGAACTACCGCTAGCGAAATACGATCCGGCAACAAATGTGCAGGATGAAATAACACTGCCAACTTGCTGCAACTGTGGCAACAAAGGGCATCCGGCCAGTTATAGAAATTGTCCTAAATATAAGGAAATTAAACAAAGATCCAAGAGACTCGAGCTAAGCAAACAGCCAAGTCAGGCTTCGGAAAACAGGCCACACAAAACCTCATCCAAAATGGATTCACATTTGCCGACATGCTTAGGGGTCAGCAGGCAAGGAATACAAAAACCCTTTCAACTCCTCCCCCTCAAAAACATATTCAAGTCCCTAAGCGAGCCCCGGTAAAGGCCAACACGACGCCTCAAATTCAAGCGGTGGTGCAAAAGCCTCCGAGGGGGCAATCTTCAATGCTCGAGAAACTACTTAGTTTCTCCCGCTTAATTGAGGATATCCGACCCCGATATGAGAAACTATCAACCGAGGCAGAGAGGGAGGCCCTCCTTTTCACTGCATATGCAAGACATACCCTCCACAATGGATTCCAAAATTAAAGTTATCCTCTTATCCTCTTAAATGTCAACTCCCTTGTTTAGCATTCCAAGCGTATGATAGTCTCTGACTTCATAAAGGAAAGCCGGGCTGACGTGGTACTTGTAACCGAAACTAGGTTGCATCCATGTCACCGTCCCGTATTCCCAAACTTCTCCATGATTCGAAGAGATCGAACCCTCACTGGCGGTCCCACCATCAACGGAGGTGGAACTTGTATACTGGTTAAAAGCGGACTTCGCCATGAAGCTATTGACCTCCCACACCTAGAGTCCATAGAGGTATCTGGAGTTGAACTGCATCTGGCTAGTAATGGTAGAGTGAATATATACTCCGTATACCACTCGCATAAAACCAATAATGGCCCCATTAATCCCGAAGATATCGGCAAACTAATAAGGACCTCGGGGCATACGCCCTTCATCATAGGCGGCGATTTTAACTCCAGACATCCCCACTGGAACAACTCTGTCTCTTGCCCAAATGGCACAAAACTGTACCAATGGTACACCGCAAACATGTATGCCCTCAACTGCGAAATAGTCGCACCTACGGTTGGTACTCGAGGTAACTCAATTCTGGACATATTTATTGTGTCCAAAGACTTACTTCCACAAATCACTCCTCCTCAAGTTTCAGCGGGTGTATCTGACCACAATGCTGTGACCACATCCATTCGCGGCTATCGAGCATCTCGGGCTAACATCAGATACATACCCGATTATGGGCGGACAAACTGGGACAACTTCAATATTACATTGAACGATAAACTCCACCACTTCTCTCTTCCCACTGACAGGAACCTAACGGCGGTTGAGATAAACAACGTTGCAAAACGACTTCACGAGATTCTAGTTGAAACTTCGGAGACTCATGTCTCTCTTCGGAGACCTATCAGATTCCCCATGACGACATCACTCTTCGTCTCATCCGGTAGCGTAAAAAGCTCTGCAGAATGAGATATCGTCACCGCTTTACGCAAAGGGAGCCATTATTGCGATCCATTATTCACAATATTGGTACACTGATAAAACAGAGAATCCAAAACAACCGTACCCGACAATTGGAAGACAAGCTGAAGGGTATTCAGATGGACCAGAACGTTTATAAAAATGTTAAAAAGTATGTGGCACTTCCCGCATCACTGGGCCAATTATGCACAATGGTGTTGTTGTCAATAACGACACAAATAAAGCAAATATCATCGGAGAGACCTTCGAAAACAACCACAAACTCACTCTTCAAGATGGCGACCCAGAAACTAATGCAATCGTTAGTTCAGAGGTCCACAGTAAGTTGGACGACTTCAACGAGCCAATTGTTGTCTTTAACCCAACTAACAGTGCATACTTCGATGACACACGTGATAATGGTCACGGTTTCATCACACCAAATACCCTACAGAGTCTGGTTAAATCTCGACACCCTAAGAAGTCACCTGGAATCGACAACATGTCATACCACTCGTTGCGAAGGCTTTCTGCCTTATTCTTTATAAAGCTCTCCATTCTGTTCAACCATGCTTACAACATGGGGTACTTTCCCCAAGCTTGGAGGCACGCTATTATTTTCCCAATAGCAAAAGTTGGGAAACCAACGTATCACCCCTCAAGCTTTCGCCCTATCTCGCTTCTCACTTGCATCAGCAAAATATATGAAAAATTCATATACGAAAAGCTAAATAACTTTGTCAGTGCCAGGCACCTAATACCTGATTTCCAATTCGGATTTCGAAGAGCGCACAGCACCACTATGGCTCTTAACTTATTTCAAAACCACGTCTGCGTGCGGCTCTTTAATAAGGAACCCACCGCTGCGGTAAGCCTAGACATTGAAAAAGCTTTTGATACGACTTGGATCGAAGGTCTCGCTTTTAAACTACTGAATACTGGCCTCAGTAGAACGCTATGTAGCATCATCTACCAGTTCGTTCGCAACAGAACCTTCCAAGTTAGAATGAATGGAAAGCTTTCCCGAACTTTTCACGCCGCTGCAGGCGTACCACGGGGCTCCATTCTAGGCCCCATCTTATTCAATATTTACACCTCCGATATTCCCCGCCCTGTGGACGGGAGACTAAACCAAATATGCTATGCGGATGACGTCCTGGTGTATACGTCAACCAAAGGCCCTAACCTCGCAACAAATCGACTCAATACGTATCAGTATTACAGTCGATGGAAAATCCAACTTAATCCATCCAAAGCAGTAGCCGTAATTCTGAGTAGTAAACACTCCCAACCTACTTCTCGATATTCACAGAATATTCGAATAAAAATGGGAGATACTACGATTAGACCACAGGACAAGATGAAATATCTCGGGGTCACTTATACCCCAAAAATGAATTTCATCAAACATGTGACCCACATTCTCCAAAAGGGCCTCGGTCGGTCTAAGCAACTGCACAACATCTTGAAGTGGGGGAACAAAGTTGACACCAAAGTTAAGCTTCTCTGCTACAAGCAGCTAATCCGATCTGGAATATCGTACGCCTTTCCCATATGGTCCTATATATCTTCGGCTCAAATGGAAAGACTTCGGGTTTTCGAAAGGAAACTCCTCAGAAGATGCACCAATCATTCTAGAAGGCCTGACGGTCGTCATTACCCCAACTCTCACCTATACGAAGGCGCCTCCATTACCCCTATCGACGTGTACTTGCTTCAATTAGCATATAAGTACCTCGAAAACATTCAGAACAGCGAGAACCTACTTGTACGGGACTCTTGCGTTCTTGACCCTTCTCTCTCTCGATCTCTTCGGATCAAACCCCCACAATTTCTTCTTCAGTACAAAACTGAAGAAAGCACCCTTCCCAACAACATTCCTCTCTATAATAGAGGATTCCTGGACCCACCCCATAGGGTCTACTATTAACAAACCAAACACACGAACGCACAGTACAAGACGGCACAAACACAAACATACACACCGACCAAAGAGCAGATTATCAGACGCCAAAGACGTGATCTGCGTTTACTACCGCACCCAAGACCCACCGGTCTTGTATGATTTCTTTCCCACCATCCCTCTATAAAAGTAGTTAGAGAACACTTGGACTAACACTGTCCACACTATCCTTGTATACCATCCCTTTTTTCTTCTCTTTTCAGATGCCGCGAGACCGAGCCCAACATCCTCACGGATGTGGGTGATTCTGGTTATCGCAAGATGACCAGAAGTCAGAGACAAGATGAAGGACACATATGTCCTGTCTCGCCAAATTCGGCCTTCTCGCCACAATTTTTTTTTTTTTTTTTATCGGTGGGAGTCGTCGAAAGAGCTCCCAAGCAAAAGGTCTTGTTAAAGACCAGATATAAAGAGAAACAGATATTCCCATTTAAATTTTCAACAAATAAAGAATTAGAAAAGTCTCATTCTAATCGTATTGTTTTCTGGCTTTGTCTTCTTTCGTTTGGTCGTTTCCACTATTGGGAAATTTCAGGATTTTGTACTGGGCAAGACTCAAACGCCCGCCCATCCAGAGAAGAGTCCGGCTCTGGAAGTACAATCCCTCAAATTTAAGGAGAAAGCATCGTTGGCCGGCCAGTGCCGGAAATACAGTCCACTCGGAGAGAGACTGAGGCAGCGCTAGCGAAGCGCCGTTTGTTGTTTCGGTTTTCTCTTTTCGTCTCAGCAACATTTTTGGTCCTTCGAGCCGGATCTCGGCGATAGAACGACGATGCCGGTAACGAGATCGGCTAAGGCAAAGAGGATGCTGCCGTTCCCTACGGGAGGACAAGGATCAAGCGCCACAGGAGAAGTATCTCCCACACGATTTGAAGGAGATGACAACGGATCTGTCAGAGCGCTTGACAGAAAAGTGAGAGCAGCACATGCGACGGAAGCAAGGGGGACCCAATCCGAGCCCCACGCCCCAGGCGGGGGACCAAGTTAACGTACGAAGCGTTAACCCAGAAGACCAGCGTAGCCGGAGAAGACAAGGCCCAAGACACCCGTGCCAAGGTCGAAGCGCGGCGCGGAACGCGAGGCACTATCTCAAGAGGAAGCTCGATGAAGTCGTCGAGGCGAGCTAATGCCGCACCCAGTTTAGAAGTCTCCATGCGAGAACTGGAGGCGGCCGAGGCGAAGGCGGAAGAGGCGAAGGCGAAGGTGGCCCGAGAGAAGCTCGAATTGCGGAGGATACACTCCGAGGACGAGGCGAGCCAGAGCGAGGCTGATGAAGACGAGGACGAGTACCAGCGGAACCCCTTCAATCAATGGGACGAACTGCCGAGACCGCCCGGAGAAAGGCAGGAGGAGCTAGCCCAAGAAGACAGGTCACCACATCGCGATCAAGGAAGGAGCGAGATCCAGGATCTGACCCAGACCATAGCCAGGCTCTTGCGAACACCCCCCGGAGCAAGTACCTCGAGGCAAATGGTGGAACTACCTGACTTCAACAGTGCCAGCGAAGAGTGGCTGGCTTTCGGGAGATCGTTTGTAGATACCTCCGTCGGATTCACCCACGCGCAGAACTTGGCGCGTCTCCGGAGAGCTCTAAAAGGAAGAGCAAGAGAGGCTGTCAGAAGCCTCCTGTTTATCGCCGAGGACCCCCAGGAGGTAATGGAAGGACTAGAGGCTCGCTTTGGAAGGCCGGGAGCGTTGGCCGTAGCGGAGCTGACAAAGCTGAGAGCCCCGCCTCGGGTCACCGAAGACCCGAGCGATATTGGAGTCTTCGCCAGCCGGGTTATGAACTCCGTGACCACCATCAGAGCGCTGGGCAAGCAGCAGTTTCTAAACGCACCCGAGGCGGTAAGAGAACTGGCGACAAAGATCCCGTCATCCATGAGGTGCAGGTGGTTCGCGTACTACAACAGCCATGGAGGAGAGGACCTGCCGGAGCTGAGGGTTTTCAGCGACTTTATGAAGGTAGAGGCAGACATGTGTGCCAATTTCGCCCCACCAGAAGTATCATGGGAGCCGAGAGGACGCCACCATCAACGAGCATCATCCCAAGGACGACGCAATTCAGGAAGGAGATCGATCCACGCCGTTCGAGAGAATGATGCACCCGGGAACGGAATCAAACCAGAGTGTCCGGTTTGTCTGAAGGACCACGACACCCCCAGATGCCCCACGTTCAAGATGGCCAGTAATCGGGAAAAATGGAATCTTGTTTTGCCGTTGTGGGGGTTGTTCCTCAGGAAGCGCGTTTTCTTGTCCTGAAAAGGACGTTGGATCTCTTTATTGATTGCTCCTGGAACAACACACTTCAGCAAGGGTTCGTTGCCGTGCTTCCTCTGACCCAGAGGGAAGAGCAACGTCCTGATTGTTCGTGGGACGTAACCTAGGGGATAGTGTCCTTATACCCTGCAACCTCAGTACTGGTTCCTGTACCGATTTCTTTGGAGTCGTCCTGGTATATATATATATATATATATATATAAAAAGAATCATCCAACGTTGGGTGCCAGCACAAAATTTCAAAAGTAATGAAAGCAGTTTTATTTATTTTGGATTTAGTTTTATTGATTTTATTTGTAAAATAACTGCTCTGTGGCAGGAGGATCTAGATACTGCGGCCCGGAGATCACGAAACCATTCCTTTATAAAGGAAAAGGAATCGAAAATTGTATCTCAAAGATACACATTTTCGTGCAACAATCTCGATCTTTTGGATATTTCGAGCGAGATGTTGTGTTTACACAAGATAAGAAATCAATTTCTTGAATTCTTACGAAACCATTACGCAGATGTGTGAATGTATCTGCTTTTGAGTTTTTGTTTGTTTAACTCAATGGAATTTTTAGGATAGAGATAACAATCTCTGAATTTTGGATTTGGGTGATGCTGTGGAGCAAATATAGAACAATAAACGAATATTGGATTCGTTTATTGTGAATTTTAATTTTAATTTTGATTTTGGATTTAATTATGCCGTGGGGGCAAATGTTATGCGATAAACGAATGTTTGATTCGTTTATTGCGTATTTTGGATAATGTTTGGGTTTTTTCAGGTTTTGATAGGATTTTGGATTAGGAATGGGAGAAAGAGATGGTAGGGCTTTTTGGAGCACTACATCCTCCCCTCCTTGAAAAAAAGAAAATTGATCTTTATGAGATTAATTTTCTGGAAAATGGTGTGATTGGGAATAAGGATGATAGTATCGTGATTCCGTTACATATGCCTGATTTTTTTTCATTTTAGTTCTATGTATGCAATATTTATTTTCTTAGCTTACAGTACAATTTTTTTTTTGTTTTGATATTTAAAGTGATCAATGATTAAGTTGTAATTACATATATTAAAAGTGTTATTTACAGTGTTTATGTTATATTTTTTTTCCATTACGTTTAGTAACAATTGTGAGTAATATGTTTTTCTTCTTTTTATATAAGAGGTTTTTTTTTTGTTTTTGTTTATAAAGTATTATTATAGGTTTTCCAATTTGTGGTACAATATATATGTAAGTGTTGCGTAAGATTATTAAGGCTTACTATTACAATTTGTGTATTACATATTAATACTGATAGCATATTATTTACAGAGCATTTTTTTTGAGGACTTTTCATTGTCCTTATTTATTTATATAATTTTATTCTAGATATTTTTAAATTTGTTTTGAGTTATACTAAAATTTTATTAGAATTTATTCATTGCAAAATGTTTTGTACTTATATAAATTCTTATTCTAACATTATTTCGTATCGTAAGTTTTGTTTTATTTATTATTACAAAAATGTTTGTTTGTTTATTTATTTAAGTTAGTGATGGTTGATTAAAATATTTGTATAATACATTTTTCGTTAGTCAATATTTGTTTATAGTATAGTTTTGAAACTTCTATTTTTGAAACATATGAGTTATGTGGAGATTCAATTTCTTGTTATATTTTATTTGTTATCTCCTGAATTTATAAATTTTCTTTGTTTATTCTATCTATCTATTTCGTTTTTGAACAATAATTTGTTAAGAGGTGAATTTAACATTATTAGTTGTATATATATTTTTCTTTATAGATATATTTTCTGTTTTGTTTGTTTATTTCGGTTATTTAAAATATTGTATAATATTTACAAGATTATTTATTCGTGTAACGGTATTTGAAAAGAAAAATTTTGCAGGCAAATTTTAAATACATTGTCGTAGTGTTATTTTTTTTTTTGACTTTATTTTTTTTTGTAAGTTTATCTATACATATATGCATTTATTTATTTTTTTTTTTTTTTTTTTTTTTTTTAAGGTTATCTATACATATATACATTTTTTTTCAACTTTTATTTTTCTTTGGAGTTTCCTATTCGTGATTGCCTAATCCACAAATAGTTTTATATTATTGTTGTGGACTATTCGAGTTCCTTTTCCTATTTTGAGGATTGAATTTTCTTCGGATAGGATCTTTACAATTTCATAGGGGCCTTTCCACAGGGAGGTTAGTTTGTTAGGTCTTGAGTGATTCTTTAATAGAACCTTGTCGCCAACATTAAATTTCTTACGGCCTACTTTTTGGTCGTAGTATACCTTAGATTTTTGTTTTTTCTCTATCAGTATTCCCTTGGCTGTACGATAACCATGTTGTAATCGCATTTTTAATTCGTTTGCGTAATGGTCGTAGTTATAAGTGCTTTCGGGGTTTTGTCTGAGAGAACTGGGTATTTCGGCTGGGAAACCATATAGTAATTCATGCGGCGTGTAGCCTGTATTACTGTGGGGTGTAGTATTGTACACAAACATTGCGTAAGGTATCCAGGTGTCCCAAGTGAGAGGATCCTGGTTTACATAGTGGCGGAGGTATTCCACCAGAGTTCTATGGCTCCGTTCTAGTGCTCCGTTTGTTTGTGGATGATAGGGTGCTGTATTGAGTTTTCTCATTTTAAGTAAGGAACAAATGTCCTTAAAAAGTGCGCTGAGAAAATTAGCACCTCGGTCAGTTAATAGAGAAGATGGTATGCCGTGCTGGCAGACGATATTTTCAACGAAAGTCCTGGCCACGTCCTTGGTTTCGGCGCTGGCCAGTGCGTAAGCTCCTGAGAATTTAGTCAAATCGTCTTGAAACGTTAGTAGGTATTTATTTCCATTATAGCTGACTGGTAATGGTCCTACTATATCTAAAGCAACTCTTTCAAAAGGTTTGGAGCTTGTTGTGGTTATCTTCATAGGAATTCTAGGATTCCTTCCACTTATGTTTATCTGGCAGGAAGCACATTTTCTAATATACGCTGCAACGTCAGCGGTCATTGTACGCCAGTAATATTTTTGCTTCAATCTATTGATTGTTCGGGTGGCTCCTTGATGTCCTCCGAAAGGTGAGTTATGGTATTCCGCGAGTAACTTTTGTATTTCGTTAGGATCTGTTAGAAGCTTCTTTTTATTGGAGAAAACGTACATTGTCACGTTGAGGTGAGCAAAAGTTTCTTTTAGCAAGTTATTGAGTGCTACTTTTGATTCGTTTTCTATGAAGGGGACTAAAATTCCAATGGAATTGAAATTTCGGTCTTCGCAAATCTTCTTCAGATCAATAAGGGAACTCTTAGCGGTTTCCTGGTCGCTTAGGTTTCTGAAAGGCAATGGCAATGTGATGGCGCATAACCCATCCTGCTCATGAAACGTAATTTTACCTACGTCTGGCTTGGTGAAGTTTGGGATTCTTCCTGCCAGGTTTTCTTCCTCAGCAGAGTCTATCAATGGGAGGATTATAATACGTAGTCCAAGTTTCTTCTTGGTATAGATGGACCCTGTTTGTTCTTGCCATACAAGATTGGTAGTATCTTTGTATGATTGTGCAGCCACATCTTCTTCGAGTTTGGCTTTACTTCGTGTGGTGACGAGGATATTATTTTTAATGGGATTGACTGGGGTAGTCGTTGTTATACGGCTGAGAGCATCAGCATTTGCATTTTGCTTTCCTTTTTTATGGACGATTGTGTACTCATACTCTTCGAGTAGAATTCTCCATCGCATAAGTCTAGATGTAGGATCCTTTCGTCCTATAAGCCACTGTAGAGAGCTATGGTCAGTTACTATTGTGAACTTTCGCCCGTAGACATATGGTCGGAACTGTGCTAATGCAAAAACGATTGCTAGTAATTCCTTTTCAGACGTTGTATACCGTGTTTCGGCGTCGTTTAGGGTTCGGCTAGTGAAAGCAATAGGTTTATCTTGTCCTATTGTACCTTGAGATAGGACTGCTCCTAACGCAACATTGCTAGCATCCGTGGTTATTATAAACTCCCGGTTAAAGTCTGGATAAGCCAGTATTGGTGGGGTAATAACCTTTCTTTTTAGAGTTGTGAATGCCTCGTCACAAATGGCATCCCAATAAAATGGAACATTCTTCCCGAGCAATCTGCTTAAAGGTTTTGCCAGTTCGGCGAAATTTGGGATAAATTTTCTGTAGTAGCCTACAAAACCGAGAAAAGATTTTACGTCTTTTTGTTTCTTGGGCGTTGGAAACGTTTTCACCGCTTTAGTTTTTTCTGGATCTGGTTTTATACCTTCCTTTGAAATAACATGCCCCAAGTAGGTGAGCTCCTTCCTTATGAAGTGACACTTTTCTGGTTGTATTTTCAGATTGTGTCTTTGTAATCGCTCGAAAACTCTGGTGAGTCGGGAATTGTGATCGTTCAGATCGTATCCGTAAATTACGATATCATCTACATAGACGAAACATTCTATTCCTTGGAGACCCATGAGTACATTATTCATAAGCCTCTGGAATGTGGCGGGTGCGTTTTTAAGTCCGAAGGGCATTCGATTATATTCGTAATGTCCGAAGGGTGTGCTAAACGCTGTTTTTGCCTTGTCTCTATTGTCCATGCGTATTTGGTGGAAACCATTTGCTAGATCTAAAGTGCTAAAATATTTAGCTTTTCCTAGCTGGTCCAAGATATCGGTAATATTGGGCAATGGATATGCATCTCCGACTGTTATTTTATTTAAGGCTCTAAAGTCGACAACCACTCTCCACCGTTTTGTCCCATCAGGTCCTGCCTTCTTGGGTACTAGTAAGAGAGGGGAATTCCAAGGACTGAAACTTTGTTGTACTACTTCGTCCTGAAGCATTTCATTCACCTGTTTGTGAATTTCTTGCTTGGAGCTATCTGGTAGGCGATACGGTTTTATATAAAGTGGGGGCTTTCCTTCCTCAGTGATGATCTGATGCTCTATGGCGTCAGTATATGTGAGGTAGTCACCCTCGAGAAGAAATAGGTTATTATAAGTGCGACAGATATTCAGGATAGATTTCCTTTCCTCCTGGTTACAATGACGCAACTCTAGGAGTGATTCTAGCCGTTCAAGCCTATTTTTTTAGAAGATTTTGGGTTTCGTCCGCCCTTAACACATTGTAGTCATCCAGATCTTCCCATCCGACTTCTATGTCGTTGGTGCGCACTTCCTGATCGGTGTCTAATGTGTTCATTAATAGTACCTTTATTTTGTTGTCCTGTGGTGTCGTTAAACTATTACCCAGATATATCCCTGGCATGATCTCGGATTTTTTTATAATCAGTTCTTGACTGAGTTTTCCTTTAAATGGAATCTCCATTATTTGTTGAGATCGTGAATGCAATTTTATGAAATCGATTTTGGCATTTCGTTTTAAATTTACTGGGGATATTGGAGTTTCAGGTTCATGTTTTTCTGAACTCAGTTTTTCAGCAGTTTCCTTAACTTTTTCGTTACCACAAACTTTATTTAAATGGGAAGAGGAAGATTCAAGGGTGGTTGGTTTCGTTGTGTTTGTCACAGCATCAGATCCGGCCCGTAGACAAACGGATTCGGATGTTGACTCACGAACGGTGTTATCCAATTTTTCAAGAATGCCTGTATTATCCGTGGAAGACACCTCGTAAGGCGTGGCATTCTGAATATTTTCCTTGACCTCATTATTGTTTCCTAAAAACTGCTCGAGTTCTACCGTGGTTCTCTTCTTTACAGCGAATTTAAGGAATCCCTTTTCAAAGTTAATGTGGCACTGGTGCTTCGTGAGGAAATCGCTTCCCAGTATGCCATCGTGTTGGAAGTCTACATTGCTTCCCACTACAAATAGATTATGCTTAAAGGGTATGGAGTGCCTATCAGTTCTGAATTCGAACTCCCCCAATACCTTTCCGCATGTGCTGACCGTTTTCCCAGCAATGGTGGATATAGTCACTGGGTCTGAATTGTCTACAGATTGCTCAATATAAGGATTATCTAATTTGATCAGGCTGATGTCGGCGCCTGTATCGATAAGGAAAGTCGAGTATTGTTTATCCGATGGATTAAATTTTACACGTATTACTGGCTCCTTAAATTCAGGGCAGAAAAATACGCGCATTTCAAAATTTACATCGGGGTGGGGTGTATATCGGCGATTGTCTGTACTCGAGAAGGATTGCCGTTGCTCGCTGCCCGAGTGAGTTCGTTTCCCTGTTGTTGATTGGATACCCTGTTAATATTTTGATTTTGTCGTGTATTTCGATTTTCAATCTGGGGCGAGTTTCTCATTGTCCTGTTTTGAGATTGATTGGGCTGAGTTCTGAAAGGATTTCTACTCGTTGAAGGTTGGTCCTGGTTTCGCATATGGGCTAACCTGGTTCTGCACTCTGCCTGAGTGTGATTATACTTTCGACAGTATGTGCATTGGAGACGTTCAGCCTCAGTCTTAATGCGTTGGGGGACGAAATTTGGAAAATTAGTGTTGCAATAGCAAGTCGCAGAAGTATGTCCCCTCTTGTTGCATGTTTGGCAAACAATTAGTTGGTTCCTCCTAAAATTGTTAGTGGAAGTTTGCATTGAGTTATCGCTGTTCAATCTATGTTTGATGCAATCTCGCGCCGGTCCCTGTAATCTGGTCTTTACTACCCTTAGAATAAAGGATTTCTGGTTGTCTTCTTGTGCTTGTGAGAACAAAATGTCTCCACAAGAGACGAAACCCTCTAATTCATCAGGATTACCGTTAAATACCGGCACGAGTCCCAGTATGTCACTTAATCCTATTGGTAGGTTCATTCTAGAACTCTGTTCGCGTGTTTCCATACGTACGGTTTCCGATATTTCGTCCTCGCGATTTTGTATGAGCTCGGGCTCAGGTCTCTGCGAACGCGTACCCGGTTTATTTTTGTCGCTCACTACATATTTGTGAAACAGACCTTCCCAAATGATGGTGAAAAGGGGTAGAGAACAAAGAGATGTAATTTTCATTTTATCGTGATACGATAACCAAGAGAAAAGACGAAAACAACAAGAATAATATATCCTCCAACTTAGTTAGTTAGATCCTATTGGGTAAAGTGTATTTTACTCCTAATTGTGAGAGAAACAATTTTCCTTTCGTTCGAGGGGAGTAAGGCCTAAAGTGTCACGGGGAAAAAGAGAAAAGGACCCTGAAATAGGTTTTTCCACAGGAACGTAAAAAGAAAATCAACACACAAAAAAGTCCAAAACAACGTCAAAGTTAAGTGCGAAGGACTTTAACTTTCCGTTTTCCTTCAGCTATTACTCAGAAACGATAGAAAATCTTCCCCAAAGAAGTTGAAATAGTTCCGAAAAGCAAATGTGTATATGTATATATGTATATATGTGTAAAATTTTTAGAAAATTGTTAAAGATATGCGTTTAAAAATATATGTTTATTAAGGAAAATGTATTCGTATCAATTTTATGAAAATTTTTATGTTTGTTTAATTTAAATTTTGCCTCTGTAAATTGAAATATGTGTAAAATTTTTGATAAATTTTAGTGTACGTTTATTTAAATTTCGTGTATAAAGGTGAACATATTTTCTATAGTTCCCTTGATTGCTTCACTATAATTTTATCCCTTCTGGGCACTTATATGGATATTCCCATTAGGAGAGAAAAAATATATAAACTAATTGCATTTAAAAGAAAAAATCAAATTTTAGAGGGTTTTTCTTGATCCTCGTGTGAAAAGAACAATTTTGAAAAAAGTATTTGAACATTCAATTTATTCTCGGCGTCTCCTTTAGTTAATGATTTCGAAAAATTTTAAAAAAAATTATTTATTTTGGAGGCCGATTACTACGCAAAAATGACAAACTTAAATGAATTTTATCTTTATTTTAATTATCAAATTTAGTTCACTTTCTGTTTCACTTTTCACTTTAATAATAAAAATTTTCTTTTACCTGTGGTTGTTGTAGCTGCGACAGGAATCGGTTTTTCTGCTGACTGGGGTTCGCTCCACTGGATGTATTATTTTATCCTTCTCTGGTCCTAATCACTATCGTCAGGATCTAGCAGCAAATTTCCTGATGATTATGTTGTGCTGGTGTATAAGGAAAAAGATGTTTCCTCTTTTCCACGGAACTCGTGGCAGTTTTCGTAGCACTTTGATTTTATCTACTTTGCCGGTATCCAAGCCCCAGGCAACGCTTTTAAATTTCAATATCTTTCCGGTGTCAGCCCGGGTATACGCTTTAAAAATTAAAAAAAAAGGTTTTAATGTCACTGTTCCGGTGTTAGCCCCGGAATACGCTTTAGAAGAAATTTTGCTTCATTGTTTTTGTTGTTAGGGGATATCGCAAGTATTATCCCGCCAGTTTTAAATGTCTTCCTTCAAGCGCCTGGAGTGCGTGTCTTTGATGTCTTCAGGAATCAGTTATAGAGGATTTTGAAATTCTGCATTATCGGGACGTCCTTCGTGGATAATTTTTCCAGTGTTCTCTTTGGTAGGGGATTGTTGGATAATCCCCGAGTCTTCTTTGGTAGGGGATTTTGGGTATCCCACGCGCTGCCACCAAAATTTTGTTTTGCCGTTGTGGGGGTTGTTCCTCAGGAAGCGCGTTTTCTTGTCCTGAAAAGGACGTTGGATCTCTTTATTGATTGCTCCTGGAACAACACACTTCAGCAAGGGTTCGTTGCCGTGCTTCCTCTGACCCAGAGGGAAGAGCAACGTCCTGATTGTTCGTGGGACGTAACCTAGGGGATAGTGTCCTTATACCCTGCAACCTCAGTACTGGTTCCTGTACCGATTTCTTTGGAGTCGTCCTGGTATATATATATATATATATATATATATATATATATATATAAAAAGAATCATCCAACGTTGGGTGCCAGCACAAAATTTCAAAAGTAATGAAAGCAGTTTTATTTATTTTGGATTTAGTTTTATTGATTTTATTTGTAAAATAACTGCTCTGTGGCAGGAGGTCTAGATACTGCGGCCCGGAGATCACGAAACCATTCCTTTATAAAGGAAAAGGAATCGAAAATTGTATCACAAAGATACACATTTTCGTGCAACAATCTCGATCTTTTGGATATTTCGAGCGAGATGTTGTGTTTACACAAGATAAGAAATCAATTTCTTGAATTCTTACGAAACCATTACGCAGATGTGTGAATGTATCTGCTGTTGAGTTTTTGTTTGTTTAACTCAATGGAATTTTTAGGATAGAGATAACAATCTCTGAATTTTGGATTTGGGTGATGCTGTGGAGCAAATATAGAACAATAAACAATAATATTGGATTCGTTTATTGTGAATTTTAATTTTAATTTTGATTTTGGATTTAATTATGCCGTGGGGGCAAATGTTATGCGATAAACGAATGTTTGATTCGTTTATTGCGTATTTTGGATAATGTTTGGGTTTTTTCAGGTTTTGATAGGATTTTGGATTAGGAATGGGAGAAAAAGATGGTAGGGCTTTTTGGAGCACTACAATCTGGCAAAAACGGCAAAGCTTTATTTTAAATGCCTTTGCTCCAAACACCGAAAGGCAGACTGCAGGCACCACCGTGTGATAGATGTTCAAGGGAACACCACGTCATCCTCCACCCAGACGAACTTCCACCAGGAACGGCACCCAGAAGAGGAAGAAGGTCACACCAGGACACCTCGCCATCAGGCCACGACCACGAGCAAACTAGAGGAAAGGTGGTCACCTCCATGCGCACAATCAGTAGCACCAAAGTCTACCTGAAGATGGTTCCAGTGGACCTTTCTGGACCCAAGGGGTCAGCTCGGGTATTGGCTCTGCTTGACGGGGGATCCACTATTTCGTTACTGGACTCGTCGGTCGCCGAGAAGATCGGTGCGAAAGGCAGGCGGGAAACGCTCGTTTTGGAGATAGTCGGGGAACTAGGCATCAGGAGGAACGACTCGCAAAGAGTCCATGTGCGAGTCAAAGGAGCCCATGGCCGGACCGGATACTCGATCGAGGTAAGAACCCTTCCTAACTTTAAACTTTCGAAGCAGGAGGTGGAGAAGGAGACGATTGAGAGATGCGAGCATCTACGAGACCTCGGAGACCAACTGACCTACACCCAACAGGAACCTAAATTGCTCATCGGCCAGGACAACTGGGGCCTGATAGTCACAAGGAGTCTGAGGAAGGGGAGACGCACCGAACCAGTCGTTTCGCTTACCAGCCTGGGATGGGTTCTGCACGGGTGCGAGGCCAGGAGCAGCGCGCCGGCGAGATTCCTCAACTATGGCAGGACTAAGGAAGACGAGGCAGAATCGCTCGTTAGACGCCATTTCGAAATCGAAGCATTGGGAGTGCAACCACGACGCCCCAAGAACGACGCCGACAGAAGGGCTACAGAGGTTCTGGAAAAAACCACGAGACGACTGCCAAACGGAAGATACGAAACGGGCCTTCTATGGAGAAGCGACGATGAGATGCTGCCCAACAACTATAGCCAGGCCTATCGACGCCTTCTGAATATCGAGAGGAAACTGGGCCAAGACGAGGACCTGAAGAAGATGTACCTGGAGCAAATGGACAATTTGCTAGAGAACGGGTATGCAGAAAAGGCGCCGGCGAACTCCATCGCCGGAAGGACCTTCTATCTCCCGCACTTTGCAGTAATACACCCGACGAAGAAAAAACCGCGGATAGTACTCGACGCAGCAGCCAAGTTCGATGGCAAGAGCCTTAACGACGCTCTACTCCCCGGACCGTACCTCCTCCAATCGATCGTGGGGGTGCTGGTCAGATTTCGAGAAAGACCAATCGCCGTCGTCGCTGACATCAAGGAAATGTTCCTCCAAATCCAGATGCGCGAAGCCGACCGCGACTGCCTAAGGTTTCTTTGGCGCAACGGAGACACAAGAAGCAAACCGGAAGAATATCGTATGACGTCCGTAGTGTTCGGAGCCACCTCATCACCATCGACCGCAATCTATGTGATGAACAAGAACGCAAAGGATTTCGAGAAGGAACATCCGGGAGCGGCGCAAGCCATCCGTGAAAACCACTACATGGACGACTACCTACAGAGTTTTGCGACGGTAGAAGAAGCCAGAGACGTGGCAAAGGCGGTGAAGAGGATCCATGCTAAGGCGGGATTCCGACTCAAAGGGTGGAGTAGTAATCAACCCCAAATTTTCTCAGGTTTTCAGGAGCAGCCCCAGTCAGAGGCCGTGGAATTATCGAAGGAAGAGAAGACCCTCGGGCTCAGATGGATGATGACGGAGGACATCCTGGCTTTCAACGTAGACTTCCGGAACACCCCCCCACAAGTCCTCACCGGGAGAAGAATGCCTACCAAGAGGGAAGTCACGAGCGCGGTGATGTCAACCTTCGACCCACAGGGGTTCGCAACGCCAGTGCTCATACAGGGGAAGAAGCTGATCCAAGACGTCTGGCACGCCAAGATCGGATGGGATGATAAGATCCCAGAGGAACAGAGGCTGCCTTGTTGGGAAGCAGATTAGCAGCCACAATAGAGAAGGAGCTTAGGCTCCAAATATCGGAGAAATGGTATTGGACCGACTCCAGCACAGTACTGCAGTGGATAAAATCGGAGCCACGCAAGTTCAAGACTTTCGTAGCCCATCGATTGGCGGAAATCGAAGAGCTGACAGGACCACGGGACTGGAGATGGGTGCCGACGAAGGAAAACCCAGCGGACGACGCTACCAGAGGGATACCAAATGAGTTCAGCAGCACAGCGAGGTGGTTAAAGGGACCCGCGTTTCTGTAGGAAGAAGAAGACAAGTGGCCAAACCGGCACTTCGAGACCAGCGCGGCGACAGTCACTGGAGAAGAAAAGAGCCCCCAAGTGGTAGCCGCGGCGAGAGTGGTCGAACCATCCACACCGAACCCAGAACGATTTTCCGACTGGCTGTGTGGGTATTTATCAGTAGGGTGTGTCGGCAAGGACAGGAATTCACTGATATTCCACCGATAAAAAAGTTTCTCCTTCTCTGTAACGATGACGACAATTAAAACACTGGAGAATTTTAGTTTCTTAGCTTTTTATTTAACTGGTGTTATCAACCTCTCTACTTTATGATGCATTCTTAAAGTTAACAAACATCACCGCACTGTGATACATTTAGTTCTATTTTCTAAGAAAAACGGCCGGCAAAGCGGTTTTCTTTTACACAATCTCAATTTGACACGCACACGAAGAAAAATGACTCATACGTAAAGAAAGAACTCTTGGACGAACTCTCGATGACTCTCCGCGGGGATTTGTTAACGAAGGTGCGCACCATTCAAAGAATAAAATCTGACTGGTTATTGGATGTCTCTTTACAGACATCCCACGAAAACGAACCTAAAGGATTCGCCGCCAATGGCGAAGGTCCAAACAAAAGGAAAAGGGAAAAACTCATGTAGCAGATCGAATCCGCTGCTACATGTTTGGGCAAGATAAACTGCCGCCATACGCAAGGGATAGATTCTTTGATTGACGTGAGTCAATAAAACCCTTGCCGAAGGCAGGAATCTATCTTGGAAAAATGAATCGAACATTGGGCATGGCCGTTGTTAGATCATCTAGAATAAACAAATTTCGGTCGTATGATTCGATGCATGTTATGTTAGGGATGTGTTTATCCCGTTGAAAAGGCACTGTTAGGCGAAAGTATCCGCTTGAATGTTTACTTTGTGTAAACTAAAATTGGTGGCCATGACCGATGCTGGTGATTGTTCCAAGAAACGGCAACGGATCATAAAATCGGTCATGCTTAGATCCAAGCAAAATATGGGCGCCTGAAAGGCCAATGTTTGATTTGATCTTCTTTGCTTACGGAAAGCTAGATCGTAGACATGCCGTTGGAAATCTGGCTTGCAGCTGTGCAAGCAACCCGAAATAATGCTAGGTCAATGAATGGGTACGAAAATAACACACGGAAAGATCAGCGTGTGTTGGTGGATATGTGCCACCCATTGTTCGGTCGCGGAAGCTCGGTTGATGAATTGATGTCATGGCAAGATGATAATCTTGCCGTGAATTATGCTTTTAGGAATGACCGTGGGGAAGAGGTTTGGAAAAACCCCAAAAAAGGTAAGCTGCCTAATATATATTTATGTCGGTTATCCTTGGGGATAACCGAATTAATTCCAGCGAATTGGTTGGCGGTTAATGCCGTAGCAAGGTGGCATAATCTTGCTGAAAATTCGACTTCAAGGTAAGTCGCATCGCTGGGAATGGTGGGGATCGAGCGATGCATGACTCTTCGGGCCCTGAAAAGCCCCACATCACTCCCTCCCCAGTGACGTAGTCACGAAACAGGTAAGGCAGATTAGGAGGAGGTTAGTTGGGTATGGGCGCGCGCTTGAGCGCGAGTACGGGGAAGTTGTGCCGGTGGAGTAGGAGTGGTGTCAGTAGATGGCGGTGGTTCTGGAGCGGAAGCTTCCAGAAAGCAGGGCTTAAGCCTTTCGACGCTGACCGTGGATCGCTTGCCTCTAATGTCGATCTCGAAGACGCGGTCACTGATGCGGCGGAAGACTTTGAATGGGCCATTATAAGGTGGGTCGAGGGGTTTTTTGACCTTATCCACCCTGACAAAGACGTGCGTGCAGCTGTGCAGTTCAGGGTGGACGAAAAGTTTTTTGGAGCCGTGCCTGGTTACAGGGGTTGCCCTAACCTTACGTAGCAGGTCACGGAGATGTCCCAATTCACGAAGTTGGTCACGCGGTGTTTCGCCATTCAGGAAAAGTTCTCCTGGAAGAAGGAGGTTGGTACCGTAGGTAAGCTCTGCTGCCGAAGCACCCAGGTCCTCCTTAATACTTGTCCTCAGGCCAAGGAGGACGGTTGGAAGGGCATCAAACCATTGTGTGTCATTATGACACATGAGTGAGGCTTTTAGAGATCTATGCCAGCGCTCTATCATCCCATTTGATTGCGGGTGGTAGGTGGTGGTACGACTTCTTTGGCAGACGAGAAGATTTGTTAGCTGCCTAAAAATTGTCGCCTCAAATTGTGGACCTCGGTCCGAAGTTAAGGTGGTTGGTACACCGAAGCGTGTGACCCATGTTGAAGAACATGGCCATCGCGTGCAGCGATCCATCATAGTGAGGATATAAGAAAATCCTCTTGATGGAGTAAGCGGTCCCACTATGTCTATGTGGACATGGGCGAAGCGTGCCGTGGGAAGCTTGAACTGCGCTGGCTCCAGTACATTATGTCGCGCTACTTGCAGCGTTGGCACTGGGGACAAGCACGGGCCCAACCGGTGAGGTCTTTGTTCATCCGGGGCCAAATGAATTTGCGACGGACAGCAGCAGCTGTTGCTCGGCCGCTGGGGTGGGCTGGGTTGTGGTAAACCTGGAACACGCCCTGACGAAGTTTCTCGGGAATGTAAGGTCTAGCGGTTCCAGTGGAGACATCACACCAAATTTCGCCCAAAGGGTCGCGAAGGGTAATTTTCTTAAGCTCTAGTGCCGTATCGGCAGTTAGGAGGGACTTGAGCTGTTCGTCCTCCTCTTGAGCTAGGGCAAGGTCAGTGTTATTCAAGGCGGTACGCAAGTGAATCGTATCGATTCGAGAAAGACCGTCCGCCGTGACATTCTGTTTAGCGGAGATATGCCTGATCTCCGTAGAATATTGCCCGATGAAGTCTAATTGACGCTCTTGTCGGGGGGAGGCATTTCCCGACTTCTTCCGGAACGCATACACCAATGGCTTGTGGTCTGTTAAGATGGAGAGTGAGCAACCTTCTATCATATGACGGAAGTACTTAACAGCGCTGTAGATCGCGAGTAATTCACGGTCGTAGGCGCTGTAACGTCGCTCAGTGGGACTCAGCTTCCTTGAAAAGAAACCAAGTGGTTCCGGTCGGCCTTCAATGTCCTGTTCAAGGACGGCTCCGATTGCGGTATCCTATGCGTCGCATTGGATAGAAAGTGCCGCTCCCTCGAGGGGGTATCGGAGTAAGGTGGCATTTGCCAATTGTTCTTTGGACAGTTGGAATGCTCTATCAGAAACTTCTGTCCGATTAATGGGGCGCTTATCATTGCGCTTAGCTCCTTTTAAAAATTCATTTAAGGGAGCTTGAACTTGGGCAGCGTTCTTCAGTGTTGGACGATAGAAGTTAAGCATGCCCAGAAATCGACGAAGCTCACTCACGTTAGTAGGCCGGGGATACTTCATGAGGGTGTGGCGATTCCGCCAGATCCCACGGCTCGCCTTCCTGAAAAAACCCCCATAACCATAACCCGGGTCTGCACCAGCTTTCGCTATTGCAATTCGCATTAGCATCTTAGATGCTTCACGCATCAAACATACCCAATTATTATAACCCTAAAATCCCTATAAAGAAAACTTACCTTCATGCATCCCTTCGCATACAATTTTTCATAAGATTTCTTTGTTTGCTTATTTGGTATTCTGAACCAATTCGGTACCAGACAAATACCATAAATATCGCGCCGTCTATTTTCCCAGCCGCGTCATATACCATACATGCACATTGCCTGGCAACCTTTTTTGTTTGTCTTACCAACAAACAACCCAAGCAGCTGCATATAATTAGCGCAATAGACGCTGAAACCAAATTCTCCAGCATTTTCTAATGCAAATATGAACCCGGTTTCTATTGCAGCCAGAGATGCCATAAACATTCAATTTGCTTTTAGCACCTTTTTCTCCTAACGTCGAAAATAGCGACGAGGCATCGTATAAACATGACCCTCATTAAAGAGCGAACCATTTGGTCGCTTTTTCTTTTGTCTTTGCCGCCTGCCTGTTTCGCTGTTCCACTGCACGTGTGGATAGCATTGATCTCAACGATCCCACACATACTACCATGACCTGTATTACAAGATCTGGTTTCCTATACCACCGAGAGACTTTACGTTTCCCTGGTGGTAGGTAAAAAACGATATCCTTATTGGTGAGGATATCGTTTGAGTCGTAATTCAATCTCCGTGGCGGTCGGGTCGCTCGCCATTCACCGTACCTCCGCCGGGTACGGTGCGAAACCAGTTTAATTCGAGTCGAGTGTTTTCCTTTGAAGAAGTTAGTGTGGTGTAGTACTTTGTGGTTTTTAAAAAGATGCTGGGCAATTAGATAACAAAACAAGTAGTTATTCAGATTGAATCAAATGAAGCCATTCGATAAAATACATCCAATAAAAATAAAGTTCATTAACTGTTTGATTTTCAAAATTTAAAAGTAAATTAAATTCAAAACTAGACACATTTCATTGTTAAAGCGTGTTTCCTGTACCTGCTGCGATATTCGGCCAAACTTAATTAGTGAACAATAAAAATAATTCAGAAACTATGTGCAGTGTGATTCTTTTCATCGGTATTTAATTTTCCTCCTGGAGGGCGGTGCGTTGCTGAGGTTCGTGTTTGTGCGTTGTATTCGGTGGAATAATTAGTGAATGATGGGGATGTGAAGTGAACCAGTGCAGTACGCCCGCACAACATACTTCTACCCCACAAGGGCCTCCACACGGTCTGGTAGTGGGTGAATGCCCTGGTTGTCAACGACATAACCCAGGTAGGTGATTTGCTCCTTGGTGTATTGACACTTATCTGGGTGTATGACAAGACCGAATTCGCGGAGGCGCTCTAGGACCTGACGTAAGTGGCGTTTATGTTCGGCGTGGTCTTTGGAGGCGATGAGAATGTCATCAAGATATGCATGGCAGCAATTAAGACCACGTAAAGCCGTGTCGATATAACGCTGAAATGTCTGTGCGGCATTCCTGAGGCCGAAAGTCATCACTTTGAACTCGAAGCGTCCGAAAGGTGTAATGACTGCGGTCTTGGGGATGTCTTCTGGTGCCACCGGAAGTTGATGGTATGCCCTGATGAGATGCAGGGTAGTGAAGACATTGCACCCTCGTAACTTGTACGATAAATCGTAGAGGTGTGCAATAGGGTATCTGTCCGGGACAGTTGCTGCGTTCAACAGCCTGTAATCGCCACATGGGCGCCACTCACCAGAACGTTTCTTCACTAAGTGGAGTGGGCTTGCCCAGGGACTGTCCAACGGTTGGCAGATACCTAGTTCGATCATGTGCTCGAACTCCGCGCGCGCCGCCCGCAATTTTTCAGGAGCCAGTCGACGTGGGCGCTGGCTCACCGGGGGACCACGTGTTTCTATATGATGAAACACCGCGGTTTTATGTCGGCGTTGGTTAGGTAGAGGAATTGTTGTACTAACAAATTCCTGTACCATGACCTGAAACGGGTCTGTGCACTCTGTGGCCCTTGAAGTTGCCGCTGGAGATGCCGTCATGGGCAAGGGGGGTGCGGTTGGAGCCACTAGTCTGTTATGGGTCGAATCGACCAACAGATTATGTGCACCTAATAGGTCGGAACCTATCAGGGGTTCATTCACGTCCGCAATGACGAAACGCCAAGTGATCGGACGACGAAGACCCAGTTGCAGTGTCAGCTTTTTACGTCCGTACGTAAGTATCGGCGTATTATTCGCAGCTGACAATTTAAGTGCGGCAGGCACGCGGTTACGCGGAGCAAACGATCGCGGGAGGACTGAAATATCGGCGCCGGTATCGACAGTAAAAGCGATATTCAGTTTAGAATCCCGGATGGTTAGGCGACTTATCGTATGGGTGCCGGCCGATTGCGCTAGGGGGTCGGTCGGCAAAATTAGTTTAAAGGGCGCCTTTGGGTGGTGGATGGTTGTGTCCAACCACAAGGCGCCTTGCAATTAAATGCGCGATCACCATATCGTTGGTGATTGGCGCACCAACGGAGGGTAACGGCATTATCAGTTATATTTGTCCTATTGGAATTGCCGTTACGGGGAGGTCGAGCCGGAGCTCGCTGAGAATTGGCCCGGTGAGGGCCATTTTGAGAGAAATTGGCCCTCTGTGGGGCATTTTGAGGGATATAGGCCCTCTGAGGGGCATTTTGGGAGGAATTTGCCGATTAAGAGGGCGGCTCGACATGGCTCGATTCTGGGCGCTTCGAGGATTGTTTCTCACCTCCGCGCGAAACTGACTTATCTCGCGGAGGAGTGAGGTTTGGAGCGCCCGGAGGCCAGCCGGAGTTAATTGTGGTGGCGAACTTCTTTGATTAAATTCGTTGGGGCCTGCCTCTGGATTCCCCTGTGGGAAATTGGTTGAGGGGGGCCTTCTATGTGGTAATTGGGTTTGAGGAGGAAGGTGAACTGGAGCCAATTGAGGGGCTGTAAAAGGTAGGCGAGGGTGCCGTCTAGGCTGGGCGGCGTGTTGAGAAACCGCCGCTACCTGGTACGCAGGGGGCTCAGAATACTGATCTGAGCTTTCCATAATTGCGTCCACAATTTTGGATAAATAGCCCAAACTCTGGTTGGGTTGGGCTATAAGTGCCGAACGGGCATGTTGGGGAAGACACCTCAAAAAGTGAGGCCTTATTAGGTCTACCCCGACCCTGGTCCCCGCTATAGAGCGTAAATGGGTCAGGAAAAGAGATGGTCTCATCCCAGAAAGGTTGGTTACAGCGGCTAAGCGTTGTTGCCGCACACTTCCGGGCTCATCCAAAGCGTCGAGCAGAGCTTGACGCATGTTGCTATAAGAGTTGCGGTCGGCCGACCTAATGATGTGGGCAACATGCGGTCGCTGAGTGCGGTCAAGCACTTTCAACAGCTCGACTGCACGAAGTTGTTCGTCGTGCAAGTCAGAGGCCTGGAAGATGCGGTCTGCTACTGCAAACCAAAGGTCTGGGTCCTCCTCATCGAAGGGGGGAAGCCCTATATTTGAATTACGAGTCCCATTCCCGAGGCTGGAAGCATCGTGGAACTCTTGGGGCTCTGATTGTCTATGCTCTTGTTGTGAGGTGCCGGCACGAGATGTGGGCATTATAATGCCAGAATCGATCAATTGGCCGGCACTAGGGGTGTAAGAAGAGGTCGGGAGAGCGTTAGAAGGTTGGGGTCGGTTAACGACACTGGGGGCAACTGGTGGTGCCAGGGGGGTAGATTGTGCAGGCAAGTCTTGGTCAGCATTGACTTGCTCAGCAGGGAAATCGACGCTGGAGGCGTCGTGAAATTCAAGGGGCTCGGGTTGTTCCTGAGCCTTTCTGGCCATGGTGTTTCGCGTGTTGACCATTATGGGCTGTATGACGCGAAACTGGGATTAAAAGCGTAAGAGGACGCGAAGAAAGGTGAAGGGAGGCCAATGGGTCAAAAGAAGTCGCAGATGGTCGAGTAGAGTCGAGAGTGGTCGTGCGGAGTCGGGTGGTGTAGCTTAGAGTCGCGAATGTTAGCGAAGAGTATTGTGCCTTTAATTGCACCCAGAAGGGGTTTATAATTTTTACTACTATGTACGCCCGGTAACGAAATTATTTGTTGGTGAAGTTGAAATTTGTTTTGATAACAACAACGGTTGTTTGTGTTTTGTTACTAAACGTGAGTTACCTCCTCCGGCTAATGTATTTCGTTATGCCGTTAATAGTGTGGGTTCTAATAGTTATGTCGTATTATTATGCATACGATCCTTTAGTTTTAGTGGCAAGCTTACTATTCATTTATTTTTAAATTTGGTGGTAAATGTTTGTTTAATGTATTTAATATTAAGCGAATAATGTGTTTGTTTTTAAAATGGCTGTGCGTGTTTATTTCTATAACGCTTGTCGATATAAATTTGTGTTTTTGCACGGCTTTCTTTCGGTAATTTTTTAGGAATCCTATAATATGATTAATCTTAATCTGAAAAGGAATATAGGAATGTGTAAAATAAATGAGAATTCGTTGCTTTTAGTTGCGCACGATTTGTAGATACATAAAAGTGGTGTTTGTTTCGGTTTTGGTTTTTTTTTTCTTAATTTGCTTTTTTATATTGAGGACAATGATATTAATTATTTTAATCTTAAATTAATAATTTGTCTTAAAATGTATGATAGTTACCATTTTTCTTTAGGTTAAAAATTCTTTATTAATCCGCTTTTTTTGGTTTTCTAAATCATCTCGCGGAATATAATAAGTTTAACAGTGCAGATGTAGAATCAGCTTATTAGTCGACAATAACTTTTCATATATTACGTCTAAGTAAAACGGAAAATGAAGAGAAAATATGTTTATTTAAACAATGAGCAAACTTATACACAAATAGGGTATGATTCTGGTTATTCCTGTGTCTGAGGAATGTCTATCTTTCACGTTTTTTTTTGGTTTCGATTGAGTTTTTATCTTTTCTGTGTTGCGTGCTAAATTTTTGGAATTGATAAGTTCACACTTGTATTTATAATAAAATAAGATGGGGTCCACAGTTATTGTTTTTATTTCTACCTGTTGGTAGGTAAAATAGAGAATTCCGAATCACGTGTGACAGTGTGTAAGTCGTGCGTATTATATAATAATCTCGTATAAAAATGTGAACACGGTAAAATATACATAAAAATTAAAATAATGAAAATGATAAAGAGGTTAGTTTTCTGTGGTATTGCTCTCCAAATGTTATTTATACTAATTGTCTAGTCTATTTTGCTTTATTTTTCTTTTTGGGTTTCAATTAATTTTCTTATAGTTAACATTACATTCCACAATGATTATGATTTGCCACTTATATCAAGTTTTATATACTTTTTTTTTTTTTACATTTCTGTATTTATTGACCATAAATGATTTGTTACAATAAGTAATACAGATAACTTATAATTAGCTTAGCTTTAATCGTTTACACATACTTGCTAGTACATTTTTCAAACCATACTATAAAGTTACATATTTCATGGGTGGACAAGATAGGAGTAGGTGGGGCTTCCTGGAAAAGGTCAGAAAACCAGGATATAATTATTTACTTAACCTATAACTAATTTGCTTAACTTAACTTAACTTAGCTTAGCCTAGCTTATCTAATTATTAAATCTATTATTATTACAATAAGTTAGAGTAGGGTGGGGTGGGAGGTATAGTGGTCGATGGGTAGGATTTGGGTTAGGGTGGGTACTATCAATCGGGGATATGGGTTGGGGGAACACTTTCCGATTGGTCGTTGAAACGCAAGATATTAGAGCAGGGTTGTATATTACAATATTTAAACTGGTGAGGTGAGAGTTCAGTATTGTGGTATACAATCTCATTGGAGTCGTTGACCAACCTGCCAGAGGTGAAGAGGGTTCTGGTGTGGAGACAGTTCGGGTAGGCAGTTCGGTTATCTGACGGAGTCGATGTGAGCGCATTTATTATCGGATTGGGATTATTGGGAAGATGTTCGATAAATTTGATGGACAGCTCGAGGAAGCGTCGATCTATACGTTCAATATTAGCGGCATATTAGAGCGAACTACTGTTGTAATATTTGTGGGAGTTGGGATGTCGGTTGAGGCCAGTCATAAGTCTGAAGCATTTCCTTTCGAAAATGCGTAGCTTCTCCATTTGGGCGGGTGTGATATGGTACCATATCGGGCATGCATATGTGAGAGTGGGTCTGATTATTTGTTTGTAGATAAGGGATTTGACTTTGGGAGAGAGACCATTCGGTTTGTACATGACTTTTCTGCAGAGGTTCAGTTGGGTTGTGGCTTTACGAATCGTATTTTTAATGTGGTCGGAGAATGACAGATTGTTGGTAAAGGTTATACCTAGATACTTTAAGGTTTTGGAGGGTTTAATTATATTGTTATTTATTTTAATTCTGATTTTATTATGGCAGCGAATAGTGTTGTTTGTACAACTCGCGTTTCTGCCTTTAAAAACAATGAGCTTAGTTTTGGTTGGATTTAGTTGAATTCTCCACTTGGTAAAGTAGGCTGACAGGATTGGGAGATATCTGTTAATACAGTTTCTTGCCTCCTTGACAAGCTTGTTGCTTGAATAAATTAAGGTGTCGTCGGCATAGTTGAGCATTGTTGTATTGGGTAACAATGGCTGCGGTGCGTCTGATGTATAAAGAAGATATAGTAGTGGGCCGAGGATGGATCCTTGAGGAACTCCTGCGGTTATGCTATAAGGTGTCGAGAGAGTTGTTTATTTTTACCATGAACTTTCTATCAGAAAGGTAAGAAGCGAGAAGTTTTGGAGTGGATGTTTAATCCGTACATTGAATGAAATTTGTATAACAGTCCTGCGATCCAGACGCAGTCGAATGCTTTAGCTATGTCTAGGGAGACACATACCGTTGGGGATTGGTTTTGGAGGTGGGTCGTCACATCATGTGTCAGTTTTAAGAGAGCATGACAAGTGGAGTGTTGTGAGCGGAAGCCAAATTGAGAGTTAGGAATGAGGGAGTTATCCCTGGCAAATGAGAGAAGATTTTTGTAGATTTTACATTCAAGAATCTTGCTAAGCGAGTTTAGCTGCGATATCGGACGGAAGTTATCCGGGCACTTGGAGGGCCCAGATTTGCTAATAGGGACGATCACCGCTGTTTTCCAACTTTTAGGGAAATGTGAAGCGTTTATTATGTGGTTGAGAAGAACGAGAATCGGGAGCAAGTTGCCTGGGTGGAGTCTTTTGAATAGGAGGTTAGGGATTCCATCTAGGCCTGTCGATTTTTTATTGTTACGTAAAGTAATGACTTCGGATAGTTCTTCAAGGCTTAGGAATGTGTCGATTCCTACGGGGTGTGATGCTTTATTGGTTTCGGTGAATTCAGTAATAAATGGTGTGAGGGATGGCTCCAGTGAGCGTGGAATGTAATCGTTCACGGTATCGTGGAAATTTGTTACTGGGAGGGTATCGTTTTGCTTATGGACTTTGCAGAATTGTTCAGCGAGACAGTTTGCTATATCAGTGTCCGACTGGACGATGTTATTATTAATTGGGTGAATAAGATAATCTGTTCGAGGCTTGAGTTTGCGACCCGTTAGTCTGTTTATGTTTTTAAATAGATCGCGATTTGGTTTGATACTGTTTAGGGTGGATGTGTAGGTCTGATTAGTGAAAACTTTTAGTTGTCCATTTATCAGGGAGGTCAATAGCTGGATCTGTTGTTTAATAAAAGGTGAGTAGCTAGTGTGCAATTTTCGTCGGAGTTGTTTTTTTATACGTAATAATTTTGTGAGTAGGTTGGGTAGGGGTTTTCCTAAGTGATTATGAGGAACGATAGTGGGAGTATGGCTGAAGAGAGCATTTCCCAGTATTTGCTCTATTTGGGCCGCTGCTTGGTCAATTTGTGTAGGGGGCAGGTTAGAAGATTCCGGTAAAGAAAATTTTGAAAAGCTAACAGCAATATCGTTATTGACTTTTTTCCTGTTTGTTTTGGTGAAATTTGGAATAGGATTCAGAGTGTAGAGTGGTTCAATCGAGGGGATTTGAACCGAGGTGTGGACAGAGCCATGATCCGAAGGGAATGTGAAGGACACTGTGGGAGGATTAGATGAATAGCTATCTGTAGACTTTAGGAAGAAATCGATTGTTGACTTGGTTGAGCTGCAAATTCGAGTAGGTTGCAATGGGCAGTCTGCGTAGACATATGGATGAAGTCGGAGGAGATCAAGGAGTTTGCAGCCGTATTTGTTGCATTTGATGTCATTAAATGCAGTATGTCGTGCGTTCCAGTCTCCTCCTATTATGAAAGGTGCTGGCAGACACTGTTGGATTATTTGTGAGATGTCTGCACTAGGGAAGTTTGGTTCACGAGAAGGGTGAATGTATATGGAGGACAAGACCAGTACTTTATTATTTCGGCAGAAAAGTTTAACAGCCGTGTATTCGACACTAGTTATATTAGCAAATCTAATCTCAGTAAATTGGAATTTTTTATGTATTAGGATTCCCGTACCTCCATGAGGGCCAGAGGTTCGTGGGTTGGACACAAATGTGTAATTAGGTATGTAGACTCGAGAAGTGGATTTCAGCCAAGTTTCTGAAAGCAGAAGAATATCTGGGGAGAACTTTTCAACAAACAGTCGGAGGTGTTGTCTACGGGTGTGGGAATAAATGGACTCTGAGTTGAGGGAGATAAGGGTTAAGTTATACGTTTAGGGAAATGATGTGGGAAATTATTAAATTTAAGATCTGACCTTTTTTTTCCAATTCGGAACTGTGTTTTAATGTTGGTAGTAGTGTCTCCAGGCTCCTGATGTATCCCAAGATATCCAGGTTGAGAACGTTGGGGTTGGGTTGTTGAGATTTCGGGCAGCTACGGGGACTTTTCGTAATTTCTGCATATGATGTTCCCGACCCCCTGAGATGGGATGGTTGTGGTGATAAGGGTTTCGTTGCAGCTGGTTTGGCCGTATTAGTTACCGTATGTAACGAACGTCTCTCCAGAATCCGTAGCTTTTCGGGGCATTGTGAAAAACTAGGTGGATGTGGCCCTCCGCAGTTACAGCAAGTTATGGTAATTTTTTTCGTGGATGTTGATCCCTCGGCTTTTGTTTGCTGAATTATTGATGGTTCTGTGCCAGGCGGGTTCACTTGGCACTCTCCTGGTATATGCTGTTCGGCACATTTTCCGCATCGTGCACTTAGGTGGCACGCAACTGCTAGGTGTCCTGATCCTTGACACCTTTTGCAATGGAGAATGCTCTGTTTATGTGGCTCCTCGATCGTGATTTTGTGTGTGAACAAATATTTTATTTGTTTAAGTTGGGTGACATCACCGTTCGGTGGGATCTGTATGATTCGCAAGCTCCTAATATTATTCTCCCTCATGTGTGGGGTTTGAAAGTAGTCCAATCTGTGGATTTTCATTGACGGGCATATCCTCAAGATTTCGAGTGTAAGTTCCTCGGTAGTCCATGCTGGATCAATGTGCCTTATGATGAATGTTTTTGGTTTCATCTGGGCATGTTGGAATGTGAAGAACTCGTGTTTGTTCTCTGAGAGTTTTGTTATTGCCATGTCGTGATCCGTTAGAGTCATCGTCTTGATAGAGATCGAAGATCCTTTTGAGTCCGTGGTAAAATTTCTGTGTCCAAGGGCATTCTCAAGCGTCTTGATGACTTCTTTGGTACTATTAGGATTTTTAATATAAATTGGGGGTGGTCTCACCTTATTTGCAGATTTCTGTCCAACTGTTTGCCAGTGGTCTTCTGGTTTGTGGGTATCTTGGGGCAGTGGCGAGGTATTCGATGATGATGGGTTATTGTTGAATGTTAATGAGATGGGTTGGGGAGGAACTTCCTTCATGGGGACGTCGACATTGGTTTTGGTTTGCGCTTGAAGAGAGCGAATTTTTTCTTGTAGTTGTTCCATTTGGGCTGTTAGTATCCTTATTGTTTCCATCGCGTCATCGTATTTTTTGTGGTATTCGGTTGTTAGTTGAGTAGCCATTGTAGCTACTTTCTTCGGTGCGTTCAGAGGACTGTGAGTAGTTTTTTTCTTTCGTTTTTTAGGTAGCTCGGCAGTACTGGGGCCGCTGACCAGCATCTGCGAACGCAAACTCCGGATGCGGTCGCTGATTTTATGTTTTGCTTTACCAATTTTACTTAAATTTTAAAATGTCGCGCAGAAATTTCTCAAAATTTTCCACTTAATACTACACACGATACGCTATTGTTCGGCCACAGACTGTTCCTAATGACGGTCACACATTTATGTGTGCACGCGCACACGTGTTTTCTTTTAATTTTTCTTTTCCCTTTTGTTTTTTTACAAGCAGTAGTAGGACGCGTCTACACACTTCGACGATCGCAGAGAGAATCGACACAAATAGGGTATGATTCTGGTTATTCCTGTGTCTGAGGAATGTCTATCTTTCACGTTTTTTTTTTGGTTTCGATTGAGTTTTTTATCTTTTCTGTGTTGCGTGCTAAATTTTTGGAATTGATAAGTTCACACTTGTATTTATAATAAAATAAGATGGGGTCCACAGTTATTGTTTTTATTTCTACCTGTTGGTAGGTACAATAGAGAATTCCGAATCACGTGTGACAGTGTGTAAGTCGTGCGTATTATATAATAATCTCGTATAAAAATGTGAACACGGTAAAATATACATAAAAATTAAAATAATGAAAATGATAAAGAGGTTAGTTTTCTGTGGTATTGCTCTCCAAATGTTATTTATACTAATTGTCTAGTCTATTTTGCTTTATTTTTCTTTTTGGGTTTCAATTAATTTTCTTATAGTTAACATTACATTCCACAATGATTATGATTTGCCACTTATATCAAGTTTTATTTACTGATATTGAATAATCAATTACACATATTCCCATTCCTGGGATCTCGAAAAATGAACAAAGGACAAATTATGTGAACTAAATATGAAAAAGGAAAATAATTGTTTCTAGGATGTGAAAGGAAACTAATGAATATGCAATCTTGTTACTTTTTAAATAGAAGTTTACAATTAGAACAATGTTAAATGCACGCACTTCACTTTTTCTTACACAATTACTATATTAATGTGCATACCTGTTATTGTTAAGGTGTTGATTCGCTGGTACGATGATGGTGTTCCGGATGCTGAGGCAGCGTCTGTCCAGCGATGGCGGCAGGTGACTACAGGTGAGGTGAGGTTCCTTTTATTGGCACTTTGTGGAAGGTTGTATGTCCATTCACTAAGAGTCACCAAAGTCATCGATTTAGGTTCGAACACGAAGGTTGCGCGATTTGATTTGTACTGTTCAGGAGGTGGCGTGTTCACTTTTTTAAAAACGCGAACAAAAAACTGTCGCGGTCACCAATGTGGGTATTTATCAGTAGGGTGTGTCGGCAAGGACAGGAATTCACTGATATTCCACCGATAAAAAAGTTTCTCCTTCTCTGTAACGATGACGACAATTAAAACACTGGAGAATTTTAGTTTCTTAGCTTTTTATTTAACTGGTGTTATCAACCTCTCTACTTTATGATGCATTCTTAAAGTTAACAAACATCACCGCACTGTGATACATTTAGTTCTATTTTCTAAGAAAAACGGCCGGCAAAGCGGTTTTCTTTTACACAATCTCAATTTGACACGCACACGAAGAAAAATGACTCAGACGTAAAGAAAGAACTCTTGGACGAACTCTCGATGACTCTCCGCGGGGATTTGTTAACGAAGGTGCGCACCATTCAAAGAATAAAATCTGACTGGTTATTGGATGTCTCTTTACAGACATCCAACGAAAACGAACCTAAAGGATTCGCCGCCAATGGCGAAGGTCCAAACAAAAGGAAAAGGGAAAAACTCATGTAGCAGATCGAATCCGCTGCTACATGTTTGGGCAAGATAAACTGCCGCCATACGCAAGGGATAGATTATTTGATTGACGTGAGTCAATAAAACCCTTGCCGAAGGCAGGAATCTATCTTGGAAAAATGAATCGAACATTGGGCATGGCCGTTGTTAGATCATCTAGAATAAACAAATTTCGGTCGTATGATTCGATGCATGTTATGTTAGGGATGTGTTTATCCCGTTGAAAAGGCACTGTCAGGCGAAATTATCCGCTTGAATGTTTACTTTGTGTAAACTAAAATTGGTGGCCATGACCGATGCTGGTAATATAAAATAAAATCGATAAAATCGGTCATGCTTAGATCCAAGCAAAATATGGGCGCCTGAAAGGCCAATGTTTGATTTGATCTTCTTTGCTTACGGAAAGCTAGATCGTAGACATGCCGTTGGAAATCTGGCTTGCAGCTGTGCAAGCAATCCGAAATAATGCTAGGTCAATGAATGGGTACGAAAATAACACACGGAAAGATCAGCGTGTGTTGGTGGATTTGTGCCATCCATTGTTCGGTCGCGGAAGCTCGGTTGATGAATTGATGTCATGGCAAGATGATAATCTTGCCGTGAATTATGCTTTTAGGAATGACCGTGGGGAAGAGGTTTGGAAAAACCCCAAAAAAGGTAAGCTGCCTAATATATATATATGTCGGTTATCCTTGGCGATAACCGAATTAATTCCAGCGAATTGGTTGGCGGTTAATGCCGTAGCAAGGTTGCATAATCTTGCTGAAAATTCGACTTCAAGGTAAGTCGCATCGCTGGGAATGGTGGGGATCGAGCGATGCATGGCTCTTCGGGCCCTGAAAAGCCCCACAGCTGCGTCTGCTGAGAACCACAGCACGCGTGTTTCAATTTATAGACACGCTAAAAGAGAAGAGAGAGTGGCGAATATCAGCCAAAACGTCGAAGTCCCGAAGACAACAAACACCCACATGTTCCAAAGCCGAGAAGAAGATATTCACACCCGTGCGTCAAAAACATCTAGACAGGGCCGAAGAGCAAGTGGTCAGAATGAGCCAACAGGACAGTTTCGCAGGAGACGTGGCCCGCCTGAGAGAAGGAAGACCACCAGAAAGCTCGAGTCGGCTGCGCAAAATAGATGTTTACCTCGACGAAAATGGAGTGATGGAGCTGAGGTCCCGGACGAGGAAAATAACGATCGACGGCTGGAGAACAAATCCCACTGTGCTGGACGGGAAACATCGTCTGAGCCGCCTTTTGATCGACCACTATCACAAGAGGTTCGCCCATGGCAACACCGCAACCGTGATGAACGAGCTTCGGCAGAGATACTGGATCTTAGGGCTACGAGCATCCACAAAAGGAGTGATACACCGATGCCAATGGTGCAGAGTCCACAAATGCACCCCTCAAGTGCCACCCACGGGAGATCTACCGATCGAACGACTGCACCACCACCAACACCCGTTCACTGCCGCCGCGGTGGACTACTTCGGGCCAATGCAGGTCGCTATCGGAAGACGGATCGAGAAGCGCTGGGGAGTGCTGTTTACATGCTTAACCACGAGAGCCGTACACCTGGAGCTAGCCAACTCTCTCAGCGCCAGTTCCATGATCATGGCCTTGCGACGGATGGCCGCAAGAAGAGGGACTCCGAGGACCATCTGGAGCGACAACGGGACCAACTTCACCGGGGCAAGCAAGGAGCTGGAGAAGTCCAATAACGGGCATATCATCAGATGGAAGTTTATACCACCAGGATGCCCCAATATGGGGGGAGCATGGGAGAGGCTCGTGCGATCTGTAAAAACGGCCTTGACCGCCACTCTACACTCCAGGACGCCGCCAGAAGAGGTACTGTACACCCTGATGACCGAAGCAGAACACGCCGTCAACGCACGCCCACTGACCCACGTCAGCACGGACCCGAACGGCGAAGAGAGCCTCACACCGAACCATTTCCTGCTAGGGCGCTCTTGTGGTGCGATGGCACCCGATGGGTTTGACGACCACGACCTCGTCGGTAGGACGAACTGGAGAACGGCGCAGCGACTGACGGACCACTTCTGGCAAAGATGGGTAAAAGAATACCTGCTGACATTGAGGCCAAGAAGAATCTCCGGCCAAGATACCACCGACCTGTGGGGAGGAAGTATTGTGCCAGACATGGGCACTCGGTTCCCTTCTTCCTCCATCATTCACTAATTAAGTTTGGCCGAATATCGCAGCAGGTACAGGAAACGCGCTTTAACAATGAAATGTGTCTAGTTTTGAATTTAATTTACTTTTAAATTTTGAAAATCAAACAGTTAATGAAATTTATAAATTGTTTATTGTTTGTCTTTTACATTTTTGTATGATTTATTCGTTTTCACAAAAACTATTGAACACTTTCGTATGAACTTAATGATATTATTTTATCAAAGAGACTATTGCATGCCGATTTTTTGTGCCGCACTATATGTTTTCGATAATAAACAATTTGGGATCAATAAATTTACGTTATGTCATAGATTTGCGGATAAAAATCTTATTTCTACACACGAACTGCGGCACAAACGTTTTAATCCACCGTACCTGCGCAGGTACGGTGGATGAAGAGCGACCCGACCTCTCCGAAGATTGAATTACGACTCAAACGATATCCTCTCCAATAAGGATATCGTTTTTTACCTACCACCAGGGAAACGTAAAGTCTCTCTTGGTGGTATAGGAAACCAGATCTTGTAATACAGGTCATGGTGGTATGTGTGGGATCGTTGAGATCAATGCTATTCCCACGTGCAGTGGAACAGCGAAACAGGCAGGCGGCAAGGACAAAAGAAAAGGCGACCAAATGGTTCGCTCTTTAATGAGGGTCATGTTTATACGATGCCTCGTCGCTATTTTCGACGTTAGGAGAAAAAGGTGCTAAAAGCAAATTGGGTGTTTATGGCATCTCTGGCTGCAATAGAAACCGGGTTCATATTTGCATTAGGAAATGCTGGAGAATTTGGTTTCAGCGTCTATTGCGCTAATTATATGCAGCTGCTTGGGTTGTTTGTTGGTAAGACAAACAAAAAAGGTTGCCAGGCAATGTGTATGAAAAGGTATATGACGCGGCTGGGAAAATAGACGGCGCGATATTTATGGTCCCTGTCATGACGGTTACATTGATTGCAATCCGAATTATTTTGTTTACAGGAATTTGTCTGCTGCCGAATTGGTTCAGAATACCAAATAAGAAAACAAAGAAATCTTATGAAAAATTGTATGCGAAGGGATGCATGAAGGTAAGTTTTCTCTATAGGGATTTTAGGGTTATAATAATTGGGTCTGTTTGATGCGTGAAGCATCTAAGATGCTAATGCGAATTGCAATAGCGAAAGCTGGTGCAGACCCGGGTTATGGTTATGGGGGTTTTTTCAGGAAGGCGAGCCGTGGGATCTGGCGGAACCGCCACAGACCCACAAGTCGGAGATATAGTCCTGGTAGTGGACTCATCGCTGCCCCGCAATACCTGGCCCCGTGGGGAAGTGCAAGCGGTATATCCCGGACCCGATGGAAGGATCAGAGTCCTGGACGTGAGGACGACATGGGGAACACTACGAAGGCCAACCCGCCGCGTAGTAGTGCTGGTTCCAGCGACAACATCGCCGCCGCACGTTGAAGTGCTTCGCACTGCGGGGGAGAGTGTTGGCGCTGCATATTTCCCGGCGCACAAGCACTCGACACCGGCGCACAGGCACTCAGCACCGACACACAAGCACTGGGCACCAGCGCACAAGCATTCGACGTCGGCGCACAAGCACTCAAGAGGGAGGAGCATGGCAGACAGCTGTATACCAGTCGCGATAAATCACTCAACAGGAAACGAGTGATTTATCGAAACCAAGCGAACGAGGAGACAGCTGCTGGCAATAAAAGGCGAGCGCGGCGCTGAAGCGGTGGAAGTGAGTCGAGTTCTAACCACCGACGACATCAGTCACGACTTCACAGTGAGATCTGAGAGAAGACACATCCTGGACAGTGATACATACAATTTAAAGTCTATTTAAAACAAAATAAATAATTAAAAAAAAATTTATAATTTAAATTTAAAAAAAAAAAAGAATGAAAAAAAAAAAGTTTGGGGGAAAAAAAAGTTTCTTAGTGAACAGGAAACAACTTTAGGTTCGATTATTTTTAAATTTCACCTATATTCACCTATATTCCCAAATTTATATTTGTTTTAATTTAGAAGGATTTGTTTTTAGGTGTACTTGTTTCCCTTCTTGGTTTTTGTTTGTTCCTCTTCTCTTTTCCTTGCGCCCCATGCGTTTTTGTTTCTTTTTTTGAGCTCGATGTTTGCAACATCGAAATAGATGGACACCTGCTCTTCTCGTGGTGTGGGCCATCAGCTCGGTCAGGGCATGATGGCTCTCATAAAGAGATTAAGGGAGGACCTCGAGGCTCTCAAGGCAGAGAACGCTGTCTTGAGAGATAAATTGTCGCGACTGGAAGCCGCACCACCCGCATCCCCGTCCAGTGCCAGTTCGGAGGCTTCTGATTCGGAATCGGAGCTCGAGCCCGAGTTGGAAAGTCTCGCTGAGAGTTCCGACGAAACAATGGACGACGGTGACTCGCGTACTCCCACCCCAAACTCGTATAGAGCCCCTAAGCGGAAAACACCGCTTCCAATAATAAACTGCGAAGGAGGTCCCTCCAATAAGCGTGTGGCCACCGGCTCCCCGCCAACGCCGCACCCCAAACTGTTGTCGAACCCCGCGATAACACCAACTCATGTGAGGGTCGTACCTCCGCAGGAGCCTTGCCCACCACGGCCAACTCCATTAATTAACCCAAAACCAAAGGCTGCTGGTGTTACCAACACTGTTCAGCCAGAGGTCGGGGAACGCCCACCTGTTTCTAAGAAGAAACAGCAACCCCGGGTCTTTGCACGAGACCTCAATTTAAAAAATTTCGTCGGTGACATGAACCGGCTAGGGATTTCTAACTTCAATGCAAAAACCTTAAGTCCATCCTTAAATAAAATCATAGCCTACGATAGGGAAACCTATCGCACGGTTAACGACAACCTCAAGGCCAAGGAGGTGAATTATTACACCTTCACTCCGGCCGACGAAAAGTCGAGGACAATCCTCTTAAAATGAGTCGCTGCCTCTTGGGAAAAGGACGACATCGTAACTGCTCTTGAGGCAACATTTCCTAACGTCAAATTCATTGACGACAAAAAATTCTCTCCCCCACAGCGGTTTGTGAACATCAGACCGCAAAGATACACTAAGCTGAACATATGGCAGCTTCTCCTTGCCCCAGGAACCGACATAGATTCCATAATACGGACAAAGTCGCTTCCAACTTTGCATCAGCAAGTTGTCTTCGAGGTATTTCAGAACAGAGCAATACCTCAATGCAGACGTTGCCAGCGTTTCGGGCATGTCTCCCGAAACTGCAACGTGAGTCGCCGTTGCGTTCGTTGCGGAAAATCCCACGATATTGGCAAGTGCGAGCTACCGCTAGCGAAATACGATCCGGCAACAAATGTGCAGGATGAAATAACACTGCCAACTTGCTGCAACTGCGGCAACAAAGGGCATCCGGCCAGTTATAGAAATTGTCCTAAATATAAGGAAATTAAACAAAGATCCAAGAGACTCGAGCTAAGCAAACAGCCAAGTCAGGCTTCGGAAAACAGGCCACACAAAACCTCATCCAAAATGGATTCACATTTGCCGACATGCTTAGGGGTCAGCAGGCAAGGAATACAAAAACCCTTTCAACTCCTCCCCCTCAAAAACATATTCAAGTCCCTAAGCGAGCCCCGGTAAAGGCCAACACGACGCCTCAAATTCAAGCGGTGGTGCAAAAGCCTCCGAGGGGGCAATCTTCAATGCTCGAGAAACTACTTAGTTTCTCCCGCTTAATTGAGGATATCCGACCCCGATATGAGAAACTATCAACCGAGGCAGAGAGGGAGGCCCTCCTTTTCACTGCATATGCAAGACATACCCTCCACAATGGATTCCAAAATTAAAGTTATCCTCTTATCCTCTTAAATGTCAACTCCCTTGTTTAGCATTCCAAGCGTATGATAGTCTCTGACTTCATAAAGGAAAGCCGGGCTGACGTGGTACTTGTAACCGAAACTAGGTTGCATCCATGTCACCGTCCCGTATTCCCAAACTTCTCCATGATTCGAAGAGATCGAACCCTCACTGGCGGTCCCACCATCAACGGAGGTGGAACTTGTATACTGGTTAAAAGCGGACTTCGCCATGAAGCTATTGACCTCCCACACCTAGAGTCCATAGAGGTATCTGGAGTTGAACTGCATCTGGCTAGTAATGGTAGAGTGAATATATACTCCGTATACCACTCGCATAAAACCAATAATGGCCCCATTAATCCCGAACATATCGGCAAACTAATAAGGACCTCGGGGCATACGCCCTTCATCATAGGCGGCGATTTTAACTCCAGACATCCCCACTGGAACAACTCTGTCTCTTGCCCAAATGGCACAAAACTGTACCAATGGTACACCGCAAACATGTATGCCCTCAACTGCGAAATAGTCGCACCTACGGTTGGTACTCGAGGTAACTCAATTCTGGACATATTTATTGTGTCCAAAGACTTACTTCCACAAATCACTCCTCCTCAAGTTTCAGCGGGTGTATCTGACCACAATGCTGTGACCACATTCATTCGCGGCTACCGAGCATCCCGGGCTCATATCAGATACATACCCGATTATGGGCGGACAAACTGGGACAACTTCAATATTACATTGAACGATAAACTCCACCACTTCTCTCTTCCCACTGACAGGAACCTAACGACGGTTGAGATAAACAACGTTGCAAAACGACTTCACGAGATTCTAGTTGAAACTTCGGAGACTCATGTCCCGAAGTACAAACATGAAAAGAGCTATCAGATTCCCCATGACGACATCACTCTTCGTCTCATCCGGTAGCGTAAAAAGCTCTGCAGAATGAGATATCGTCACCGCTTTACGCAAAGGGAGCCATTATTGCGATTATTCACAATATTGGTACACTGATAAAACAGAGAATCCAAAACAATCGTACCCGACAATTGGAAGACAAGCTGAAGGGTATTCAGATGGACCAGAACGTTTATAAAAATGTTAAAAAGATATGTGGCTCTTCCCGCATCACTGGGCCAATTATGCACAATGGTGTTGTTGTCAATAACGACACCAATAAAGCAAATATCATCGGAGAGACCTTCGAAAACAATCACAAACTCACTCTCCAAGATGGCGACCCGGAAACGAATGCAATCGTTAGTTCAGAGGTCCACAGTAAGTTGGACGACTTCAACGAGCCAATTGTTGTCTTTAACCCAACTAACAGTGCATACTTCGATGACACACGTGATAATGGTCACGATTTCATCACACCAAATACCCTACAGAGTCTAGTTAAATCTCGACACCCTAAGAAGTCACCTGGTATCGACAACATGTCATACCACTCGTTGCGAAGGCTTTCTGCCTTATTCTTTATAAAGCTCTCCATTCTGTTCAACCATGCTTACAACATGGGGTACTTTCCCCAAGCTTGGAGGCACGCTATTATTTGTCGAATAGCAAAAGTTGGGAAACCAACGTATCACCCCTCAAGCTTTCGCCCTATCTCGCTTCTCACTTGCATCAGCAAAATATATGAAAAATTCATATACGAGAAGCTAAATAACTTTGTCAGTGCCAAGCACCTAATACCTGATTTCCAATTCGGATTTCGGAGAGCGCACAGCACCACTATGGCTCTCAATTTATTTCAAAACCACGCCTGCGTGCGGCTCTTTAATAAGGAACCCACCGTTGCGGTAAGCCTAGACATTGAAAAAGCTTTTGATACGACTTGGATCGAAGGTCTCGCTTTTAAACTACTGAATACTGGCCTCAGTAGAACGCTATGTAGCATCATCTACCAGTTCGTTCGCAACAGAACCTTCCAAGTTAGAATGAATGGAAAGCTTTCCCGAACTTTTCACGCCGCTGCAGGCGTACCACAGGGCTCCATTCTAGGCCCCATCTTATTCAATATTTACACCTCCGATATTCCCCGCCCTGCGGACGGGAGAGTAAACCAAATATGCTATGCGGATGACGTGCTGGTGTACACGTCAACCAAAGGCCCTAACCTCGCAACAAATCGACTCAACCGTCACTTGGACGAACTGTATCAGTATTACAGTCGATGGAAAATCCGACTTAATCCATCCAAAGCAGTAGCCATAATTCTGAGTAGTAAACACTCCCAACCTACTTCTCGATATTCACAGAATATTCGAATAAAAATGGGAGATACTACGACTAGACCACAGGACAAGATGAAATATCTCGGGGTCACTTATACCCCAAAAATGAATTTCATCAAACATGTGACCCACATTCTCCAAAAGGGCCTCGGTCGGTCTAAGCAACTGCACAACATCTTGAAGTGGGGGAACAAAGTTGACACCGAAGTTAAGCTTCTCTGCTATAAGCAGCTAATCCGATCTGGAATATCGTACGCCTTTCCCATATGGTCCTGCATATCTTCGGCTCAAATGGAAAGACTTCGGGTTTTCGAAAGGAAACTCCTCAGAAGATGCACCAATCATTCTAGAAGGCCTGACGGTCGTCATTACCCCAACTCTCACCTATACGAAGGCGCCTCCATTACCCCTGTCGACGTGTACTTGCTTCAATTAGCATATAAGTACCTCGAAAACATTCCGAACAGCGAGAACCTACTTGTACGGGACTCTTGCGTTCTTGACCCTTCTCTCTCTCGATCTTTTCGGATCAAACCCCCACAATTTCTTCTTCTGTACAAAACTGAAGAAAGCACCCTTCCCAACAACATTCCCCTCTATAATAGAGGATTCCTGGACCCATCCCATAGGGTCTACTATTAACAAACCAAACACACGAGCGCACAGTACAAGACGGCACAAACACAAACATACACACCGACCAAAGAGCAGATTATCAGACGCCAAAGACGTGATCTGCGTTTACTACCGCACCCAAGACCCACCGGTCTTGTATGATTTCTTTCCCACCATCCCTCTATAAAAGTAGTTAGAGAACACTTGGACTAACACTGTCCACACTATCCTTGGATACCCCCCCTTTTTTCTTCTCTTTTCAGATGCCGCGAGACCGAGCCCAACATCCTCACGGATGTGGGTGATTCTGGTTATCGCAAGATGACCAGAAGTCAGAGACAAGATGAAGGACACATATGTCCTGTCTCGCTAAATTCGGCCTTCTCGCCACAATTTTTTTTTTTTTTTTTTTTGTGAATTATTTTGACAATAATACGAAATAAAAACAAGTTTAGCAACGAAGTGCTGTGTAAAAGGAATGAAAGTGTGTTTTAATCTCATTCGACTCCTTTGAATTGACTACAACCGGGAAGTGCATTGCTCACCATTGGAATTCCTGGAAGTCTATCCTTTTGCTGCTTCTTCATCAGTCGACCCGCCTTTATTAATGATGTGTTGTGACATTGCATTACGATAGACACGATTATACTGAAATAGAAAAGCCCATCGACAAGATGCTCAGTAAAGTCAGCGTGTCTCGAAGCAGCGATCGTTTACAGAAGTAAAAGGTTTCAAACTTAGAAAAAAATCCACGGCCGTGCATTCCACAATTCGACCTTCAGCTCCAGCGATAATGAGCCGCTACCGGAACTTTTACCCCACATTGGTGACGTCCAACCGGGCAACAGCATGGGATAGGCGTAGAACCCGTGCCAACGACGGCACACCATACGTTCTTACCCATAAAGCTATTGCAACGCACCCCCACATAATACATTTTGTTTGGAGAATATGCACCAACATTTAAATCGTTCGATGAACTCATTGATCTTGCAAGATGCCCTCGGATCAACTTGATCATAAGGTTATCCACTCTGTTTATATTTACCCCACTGTATAACGCTTCATTGGGATAGTATTTTTTGTGATCGAATTCAGGAGTCCGATGTAAGTTAAGGCACGTCCTGAGGCATTGTCGCTCAAAAATCCGAATCTTCTCCATTAAGCTAGGTCCCACATTCAACCACACTGGGCATCCATATATGATCGTCGGTCTGGTGAGAGCCATGTAGCATATAACTTTAACTCTGCTGTCAAGTTGACTACTATGAAACAGTCTTCTTCTCATAGCATAAGCTTTCTTTGCCCTGGCCAGCGCAGCCTCCACATGTTTGTTAAAATATAGATACTAATCCAGCCAGATGCTTAAGTATTTGACTACATTTTTGGTTTCCGGTGTGTGTTCGTGTGGTCCCATAATAGCTAGCTTTCGTCAGGTTTTCCTGGTGTCTCTGGTAGCTTCAGCCAGTGGTATTCTAAAGACGGTGGTTTCACACTTCTGGATATTGATTTTGGGTTTCCAGATGTCGCAGTATCTCTGAACATAATTGAAATCCCCTTGTAATAGTCCGTTAATGATTTTAATAGTTTGTGCTGTTCTGTATATTATCAGATTGTCCGCATCCGCAATAGCCCAGAGACTGTATCAAGTCGCTAGTGTGTAGTGCTCCGGAAAGCCCTAAAATATCCTTACCCCATAGAAACAATCTCCTTCCGCCACATACAAATCCCTACACCCAAATCAACATTGAATTCATTGTCAATCAAATCGAAGTAAACGTTCAAACTCTCAAACATTGAATTCAATTCAATTCGAACTCCTACAAGATCCAAAGCCCAAAACGCGCATGTGTCTAAACAAAGGCATATCTATTTTCCGCCGACACACAATTCAAGCAATCATAAACATCCTAATGCATATCTTCACATGCCAGATGTTTTATGACTTGTAAATGCACTAATTCAAAAACCAATACCTAATTCCCATGGATCTTGTGTTACCCATCCGAAGGACAAGCAAACTCTTGTTTGCATAAGCCAGATGGATAACAAAAACAAAAACCCTAATTCCAGTGCATATCCGCATATGCACTATAGTTTCATGAGAACTCATAAAACCGTACCATTATCCTAAACGAACACTGGGCATCACACTCAGTGTACCAAAATCGGGATTTGGTATGGAATCGTGGATTTTCGAGATACAAATCACGCGGGCCAGTATCCTGATATTCTTTGTGCCGAGCGGGCCGAGTCTCTCAACGTTCTTTGTGCCGAGCTGTTAGTGTGTAAATATTCAACGTACCTGGAGGAAGTACCCCCGGAACATTTCAAAATTACAAATGGACAATTAGAACAATTCGAGAAAAATAAACGAAACCTTCTTGTAAGTACAACCTTGTTTTATTTTGACTGCATCCCCGTTTTAAGCAACCGCAGCGGAGACGAGGACTTTGAAAGCCGAAAAAGCGACGAAAACCAACAAAACGGACGTTACTCTTCCCTCAGGTTTTGAGGAAGCACGGTAGCGACCACAGTAGGACTTTCTGAGGAGCGGTCTAAAGAAATCCCTTCTCCTTTTAAGGACTAGAAGAGACGCTCCCTGAACAAAAGGTCAAACTACTACATAGTCAACAGCATCTGAACCATAGTCGAGAACCAACGTCAAAGAAAGGAAGAAAGGGAGGTAATTATCAATACTAATTATGTAACAATATGTTACGGAAAAAGGATTGACTCCCCACCGTATAATGATTCACCGCGTGAAATCACGAGTTTAAGTACTCACTACCTATTGCATCCTAATGATGTGTACATATGCCGTAATTATTACAAATTTTTTTTTTTTTTTTTTTTACATTTCTGTATTTATTGACCATAAATAATTTTTACAATAAGCAATACAGATAACTTATGATACCTTAGCTATAATTGTTTACATATACTTACTAGTACATTTTTCAAACAATATGATAAAAGTTATATATTGGTTATGGATTAAGATTTTAGTGGGTAGAGCTTCCTGGAAAAGGTCAGAAAACCAGGATATAGTTATTTACTTAATCTATGCTAAATTGCTTAACTTAACTTAACTTATCTTAACTTAGTCTAGTTACCTAATTATTATTGAAATAAGTTAGTGTGGTGTGGAAGGGAGTAGCATAGTGATCAATGGGTTAGTGAGGATATTGTCAGTCAGGGATGTGGGTTGGGGAACTAATTTCCCTGTCTGAAGTATAAAGGAGGTATAATAACGGTCCGAGAATGGAACCTTGAGGAACACCCGCGGTTATACTGTATGGTGTCGAAAGAGTTGAATTTATTTTCACCATGAACTTTCTATCAGAAAGGTAGGAAGCGAGAAGTTTTATGGTGTGGGTGTTTAATCCGAACATTGAATGTAGCTTATAGAGCAGTCCTGCAATCCAAACGCAATCGAATGCTTTTGCTATGTCGAGAGAGACGCATACTGTAGGGGATTGGTTTTGGAGATTCATTGTTACATCATGTGTCAGTTTTAGCAGAGCATGACAAGTTGAGTGTTGTGGACGAAAGCCAAATTGAGAATTCGGGATAAGGGAGTTGTCTCTAGCAAATGAGAGAAGATTTTTGTATATCTTACATTCCAAAACCTTACTAAGCGAATTTAGCTGTGATATGGGACGGAAGTTAGCCGGGTTGTTGGAAGAACCGGATTTACTAATAGGGACTATCACCGCTGTTTTCCAACATTTTGGGAAATGTGAAGCGTTTATTATGTGGTTGAGAAGAACGAGAATGGGGAGTAAGTTTTCCGGGTGAAGCCTTTTAAACAGAAGGTTAGGGATTCTATCCAAGCCTGTAGATTTTTTATTGTTACGCGAAGTAATCAATTCAGATAATTCTGTAAAGCTTAGGAATGTGTCGGTTCCCATGGGATGTGACGCTTTATTGGTTTCGTTGAATTCAGTAATGAATGGTGGGAAGGATGGCTCAAGTGTGCCTGAGATGAATTCATTCACGGTGTCGTGGAAATTAGTGACTGGGAGGGAATCGTTTTGTTTATGAGTTTTACAGAAGTGTTCAGCGAGACAATTTGCTATATCAGTGTCCGATTGGGCGATGTTACTGTTAGTTGGTTGGATGAGATAGTCTATTCGAGGCTTGAATTTACGACCAGTTAGTCGATTTATATTTTTGAATAGGTCACGGTTTGGTTTGATACTGTTTAGAGTAGACGTGTAGGTCTGATCGGTGAAATTTTTAAGTTGGACATTTATCAGGCTGGTCAAAAACTGTATCTGTTGTTTAATAAAGGGTGAGTAGCTAATATGCTATTTACGTCGGAGTTGTTTTTTTATGCGCAATAATTTTGTGAGGAGGTTGGGTAATGGTTTTCCTAAGTGGTTATGAGGGACGATCGTAGGGGTATGGCTGAAGAGAGCATTTCCCAGTATTTGCTCTATTTTTACAGCTGCCTGGTCAATTTCAGTAGGGAATAGGTTTGAAGATTCCGGTAAAGAATAATTTGAAAAACTGGCAGCAATATCGTTATTGACTTTTTTCCAGTTTGTTTTGGAAAAATTTGGAATAGGATTCACTGTGTAGAGTGGTTCGAGCGAAGGGATTTGAACCGTGGAGTGAACGGACGGAAGAAATCGATTGTTGATTTGGTTGTACTACAAATTCGAGTAGGTTGCAATGGACAGTCTGCGTAAACATATGGGTGAAGTGGGAGGAGATCTAGGAGTTGGTAGCCATATTTGTTGCACTTGATGTCATTAAATGATGTATGTCGAGCATTCCAGTCTCCCCCTATGATGAAAGGTGCCGGCAGAGACTGCTGGATTATTTGAGAAATGTCTGCACTAGGGAAGTTAGGTTCACGAGAAGGGTGAATGTATATTGACGACAAAACCAGTACTTTATTACTTCTGCAGAAGAGTTTAACTGTCGTGTATTCGACATTAGTTATGTTAGTGAACCTGATTTCAGTAAATTGGAATTTCTTGTGTATTAGAATTCCAGTACCACCATGAGGGCCAGTGGTTCGCGGGTTGGACACAAATGTGTAATTAGGAATGTATACTCGAGAGTTTGATTTAAGCCAAGTTTCTGAGAGAAGAAGAACATCTGGTGCGAACTTTTCAACAAACAAACGGAGGTGTTGTCTACGAGTGTGGGAATATATGGATTCTGTGTTGAGGGAGTAATTATTACAAAAAGGCATCAAGTTATACGGCGTTTGGTATGATTTTTGCGCATGCGTAATTATTGTGGCATGTGCGGAAATTCGTTGTTAAAAAGTCGAATCTCATATACAATAGGTAGAAGCCTGAAATAGGGACAAGTGAACATGGTGTACTCATATGCTGCCGAATAAACTCCGACATATCATAGTCGATTTACATATTGCTCAGTGTTGGAAGCCTTCCTCTTTCGGACTAGGGTTTCACTGCAGGAATTGATCCTTCAAAATTATTACACGATTGCGTTATTGAGGATGACTATTTCTTTGGTTAGCATATTACAGTAGTTGTCACACATTGCCAGCTGGTAGGAGTTTTATCAATGCTGGTTCCGTATATGACAAGTTGTTTTGTTATGCAATAGAGTTTTTTATCTAAATCTCAGTAGTCATTTGAATATAATCTTATACTTTGTAGCTATAGACGAAGATATACTACGAGCGTGTGAGTAAAATATTTGTTTAACAACTATGTTTTGATGTTTACCTTAAAAGTAATGACACACTCAAGAGTGATAACAATATAGACTTAATTTATTATCATGTTTATTGCTGAATACATTCTAGATACATTTTCCGTTAATGTTACAGTTTGCCTATTTGTTTGTTCTATCCATCTAAATAAATGATGTGGCATTAGTGGAAAATAGATTTAAGTTATTAACTATTACCTGTAAAATTATCACCAAATTACATAAGTGGAGGTGCAAGTGGAGGCCACGTTGCAGGCCAAGTAGCCGGTGCAGGAGCGGGTGCAGGTGCGGGTGCAGGGGCAGGCGGTATTGTGGGTGATAATAAAGGATGACGTTTTTGATATCCATCCACGGGAAACGAAGTTAAAGTGGGAATTTCTGGGAGTGGAGGATGTTGGGGATATGGCGGATATGGCGGATATGGCGGATAAGGAGGAAATGGAGGGTAGGGAAGATTCGGAAAATGTTCATGAAGAATATAGTTTGGAGAACTATCTTCTGCACTTTGGGCGGCTATTAATGTAACCACAAATGACACGAACGTTACTACAAATTTCATCATGTTAACTGCAAGGCGGTAGAAGTCAAACTTGTACTTACGAAATGCATCGACTCTTTATATACTCAGCACATACCTCCATATATTATTACTAACAATTAGCTAATTAGGATTGTAAAAAAAATATTCGGCACATGTTTCTAAGCAAACCGTTAACAATTCAAAAAAAAAACGCAAATTCGACTACTAATTGATGATTTTTATTATAATAAAGCTCATCCATATGTGATGAAGCGATGCTAATTAGGAATATTTATTTAATCTTTACCTTTAGCAAAGTCCCAAATAACAAAAAATTTAACAACTGAGGTTCGAAAAGTATATACTTAATAATTTATGATTTGGAAGTCAACTTCGTTTGATATATATAGATATATTGTTAATTAACTTTATTTTGAAGTCTCTAGATATGGATTCGAATACATTTACAGAGAGTTTTTCAAGAAATATTTAAGAAAAAAAAAAAAAAAACAATAAAAATCGTGATGTGACCATGATATTCATTTTATAAAAATTGATAATTATACGTCGAAAAATTTGGCATACCATATGCCACGGCATCTGTAAATCTTGGAACACGCTTTTCAACCAGTTTTTCGAACAGGTTGCGCCGTACTTGGTAGCTAATGTTGGGTGGTTGAAAAATATAATCTGAAAAAGCGTTGTGGTTTATTGTTTTTTTTAGTTTAGTGGGGCTACCACCCGATTTATTGGGCTTAATGCAAGCAATATAAGAACTTGCACTCTAAAGTATATAAAATCTTACAAATCAAAGATCCCAAGGTCTCGAATAGGTTTAGCAATGATCAGGGGTTAGTTATGACGAGACTAGGGGCACGGGGATGAATGGATACGCGTACGAGGATAGGTTATAGCTTAGCAATTGGCTGCTCCCAGGTAGCGTGTCTCCTTGTCCTGAATCTCTTTAAGACCGCTCCTGAGAGGATCCGTTGCGGTCGCCGCCGTGCTTCCTCAAACCTGAGGGAAGAGTAGTGTAGCGTTCTGCGAACGCACAATTCCACCCAGGTAGGGTTCCTACCCTTCAAGGAACATACCTACCCAGAAAACGTGCCACTAAGTCCGCTAGCGCCCTGAAACATTCACCACAACGTTGAGCCCGACACGAAAAAGCAAGGAACTGAACGTCCCAAAGCTTTCAATGTCAAGCTCAACATGTCGATTGTAGCATACCTGAAACAAAGGTAAAAAAAACCATACATTCATCCGGCTCCCATGAGAAATTCCAAAAGATCGAAAGGCATCGCATCCCAGCTCTGCACAATAGGAAATCCTGAACATCTACACGATGTTACAAGGAATAGCTATCGTCAGCAAATTAGCCGACCAGCGGCTGCACGTGCGGCTAGCTGCCATAAAGACCACCCAAATCCGTCAAGCAAACAAAGGCAGCGACAACCTAGTTCAATAAAGCATATCGCCTACCGCTACCAAATTGCAGGCAACAATAATTATCTCGACGAGATAATTCGGAAAATGTATGAGGCTAAAAACCTACAAAGGATCTATTCCGATCCCACGGTCCCTTTCGATTTTCACACCCATTAGAAAGGTCTAATGGATTGTTAGTTTGAACTAAAGAAGTTAAACAAAACCATGGACCGTACTTCCATTCAAATTGCACGATATCCGTCGGCCGCGCGCCAGATGTGCTATGCAAATAGAGGCGGCACACAATCGACAACCGTCGATCTGAATTTCGATCACCATCACGGATGGTGATAATGATGTTTAAGGATGTATGCAATGAATTACTTCTCCTTTCAGGAATATAAGAAATTTCCCCTGGGATGAATTAGCATGCCGCTAACAGAGGTATTGACAATTCTGTTAGTGGGCAGAATGGGAAATTGTCTCTGGGGAAGAGACAGATACGACCGGTATCTAGATACTTGTGGGTATTATAGAGGTACTCTATATCGAGCATCCGTCTGAGGAAGGCAATCAGGGAATCCCGACGGATGGTGATAATGATGTTTAAGGATGTATGCTATGAATTACTTCTCCTTTCAGGAATATAAGAAATTTCCCCTGCGATGAATTAGCATGCCGCTAACAGAGGTATTGACAATTCTGTTAGTGGGCAGAATGGGAAATTGTCTCTGGGGAAGAGACAGATACGACCGGTATCTAGATACTTGTGGGTATTATAGAGGTACTCTATATCGAGCATCCGTCTGAGGAAGGCAAACAGGGAATCCCGACGAGGAGGTAATACGCGAGACGAGATACGGTGCTACTCAAGTTAAAGAATTCGCCGTTTGATATTTGAAATTGCGCCCAGTGCTGTTTAAAATGTAATCATGCCAATAAGTGACTCTGTGTTAAAGATTGTAAGCGGCCTAACTAAATACAAGTAAATGCGAATGTTGTGCTTAAGTTTAATACTATTATAATGATAAGGATATTGAACTTCCAGACAGTCGAATAGCAAGAGAACTTTCGAGAAGGAATTTGAGTCTCGTTACGTGAAATTCACCGTGTGTAAAAACGTAGAGCGTTAGAACGTGTGTTGTCATAGCTAGTATGCCCGTAAGACCATATATTATATTATGTTAAACTATTGAATGCGAGGACTAAGCGAATTGTTAATTAATACTGTGTGACATTCACATCATCGAGGATTCGTCCTGCTGTAAGCCAATAAAACAATTAGTGCAAAATAAAAATAAAAGTAAAGTTAAAGTAAAAGGCGATTTCCGTGTTTTATTTGGGACGGCAATCGCTCCAGTGCATCGTACTCACCGTGTGGCGTACTTCATCGGGATTTTAATAGACAAATAATCTCATCACCAAAGTGGCGACATATTACCGCCAAAGTAGCGACCGATCGTAGACGAAGCTAGTACCGCAAACTTCCTAGGGCAACAACCAGTGGCTTCTGCTGGCTTCCGTGGGGCAAGTGATACTCGGCGTCAGTGAAAATCAGTGGATAAGTAACAAGTGGCGAGAGCCACAGCTCTAATCACCAGCAATCGCCATTGTTATCCCTAATTCAACGATCGGATTGGTTCTTCAACGGCATACCATCTCATCCTCGATTCTACAAGGAATGTGGAGGACGATTACTACGGGAGTCCGATTTGATCATTGGTGATGAGTGCACGTGTCACCAGTGCTAGCAGTGCGATTTTACCTCTTTGAAGGCTGGGCACCTTTGTCTCCCAAATATCCGCGGAGAGTGTTCCAAAAAGTGTCCCTCTACACTTGCTTTTTTTTTTCGTGTAAGATCTAATTCCTGTACTAAATTAATTTCGAGTAGAAGAAAAACACTAAAGTTGCTAATAAATTTCGAGTAAAAGAAAATCGCAGTGTTGGCTGTTTTACCGTCTTAAAAGAAAATAGAACTAATAATACCCAAGTGCTATGATATTTGTTAACCATAATAACAACCGAAAGTGTAAATACCAATTGCAATTGACAATAAATATCGAAGTAAAGGTGTATAAGATCCGGTGTTTTATTTTCTCCTTCCTGGGTGGACTATTTTAGGGAAGACTTCATCAGTGGTTTTTTTATGCAACCCGCGTCCTCGCCGATGTCATCATAAAACTTCCCCACACTTTCTCCAGGGACCATGTACATCTATCAACTGCCGCGCGGAAATCGCGATGCATCTTCCTTTTAAATGAAAACAAATCAAGATTTTGTATCTGGAAACGAACGTTTCAGATACAAAATCTCGATTTCGGGCGTGGTGTTGAATGTGCTCATTAGGATAATGGTTCGGTTTTATGAGTTCTCATAAAACTATTGTGCATATTAGGATATGCATTGGAATTTGGGTTTTTTGCTTTTTGTTATCCATCTGGCTTATGCAGACAAGAGTTTGCTTGTCCTTCAGATGGGTAACACAAGATCCATGGGAATTAGGTATTGGTTTTTGAATTAGTGCATTTACAAGTCATAAAACATCTGGCATGTGAAGATATGCATTAGGATGTTTATGATTGCTTGAATTGTGTGTCGGCGGAAAATAGATATGCCTTTGTTTAGACACATGCGCGTTTTGGGCTTTGGATCTTGTAGGAGTTCGAATTGAATTGAATTCAATGTTTGAGAGTTTGAACGTTTACTTCGATTTGGTTGACAATGAATTCAATGTTGATTTGGGTGTAGGGATTTGTATATGGGGAAGGAGATTCTTTCTGTGGGGAAGGAAATTGTAGGGCTTTCCGGAGCACTACATGGCGATGAAAAGTACATGCAGTTTTTACCACACCAAGTCGAGAAGTTGCCAAAGTCTGATTGTAGCAGTGCAGAATCAAGTGGTGACTCGATGATATATATATGGTTGTGCAAGCAGGAATGCTTAATAATATTATCAATGTCATTAGTGGCAAGTATAAATAGGAGAGGCTCCAGGTGGCGTGTCGGTTGCTGAAAGACGACTGACTAATAAGGGAAAGAAAAAGTTCATCGCGTCGTGGTAGTGGAGTCATAGCTAAATAATCTTACTGCCATTTACTAGGAACTTGAGAGGGATTGCTATGCTCGCATAGGGGGTTCAGTTCCAGCGAATCCTCACCGTATAAGCTGAGTTAAATTCCTCTGGCGCTATGTATACGAGGAATTGGTATTGGGTAGGATGGGAGCCGACATGATTTTCGGGGAACTAAATGTTACTTGGTTGCAAGCGAGGAAATAGTTTAAGGAGGAAATGAACTGAAGTGGTTTTCGGGGGAAATTGGAATTGCTTGGGTGCGAGCAAGGAATATCATTTAGGTGAGACATTAACCGAAGTAGTTTCGGGGAAATGTATGCGGCTCGGTATAGTTGGTGGTTGTAGGTTGGAATATCCATTTATTTCAGCTTGGGAAATGGGTTCCTGGTAAATTGGGGAATGTAAGCAATTGCAGATTGGGGACGGATGCTGTTGCAGATTGGGAATGGATGCGCTGGCAGGTTTTGCATGGTTACGAATGTGTGTATTGCAGGTTTGGGATGGGGAGTTGGAGTAAGGTGACGCACTGTTGGCGGTCAAGATTGGTTGGCATTGTGGGTTGGTTCTCCATGTGGTATAGAGAACCCCCACAATACTCCTTAAAAAATCGGAATTCGCCGTTATGGTTCGTTCCGAAGAAGATCGATAATCCAGCTAAGAGAAAATGGAGATATATTGACGACTTCATATAACAATGAAGGTTCTGTGTGCGGCAAAGATACAAAACTATAGAGTACCTAGGGCATATGCTTACAACAGATGGCATTATGTCGAATATGAGTTAAACCGAAAACACTCAAAAGTTCAAAATACCTGAAACCCAAAAACAAATAAAGTGCTGCCTAAGAATGACTGGATATTACAGAAAATTTATAAAAGACTATGCAAAAGTAGTCCACGGAATGACTAAATACCTAAAAAGGAGCACGAAAATAAATAGAAATTATCCGCACGATTTTGCTTTAGGCGTAATCCTAGCACAAGAATATTACCCATTGAGTTTTGCCAGCAGAACCTCAAACAACCACGAGAGAAATTACTCTGCTACGGAAACGAACTGCTGGAACCGTTGATCTTCAAATCGATCACCAGCGTCTTAAATTGTTGAAAAGTAAACACAAAGGAAAAGACATTAATAACAGGTTAAATCGTTAGTTACTTAAACTTGCAGAATAAGACATCAACATTAATTATATTAAAGGATCAGAAAAGTAACAGATTTTATGCCCAGAATAAATACCGATGGTGAAGAAATAAATACTAATACTTGTGCAAGTAGAAACTCGGATCTGAAGTTGGTTGCATTAACAACATATTTGAACGCATCCAATTCACTCGCCATTTTGAATATACGTAACTTAGCCATTGCTGTTTTAATCACGAAGTTTCAGTCATTTAGCTGTCATTCCATGTGTATCAGTTGTATAGGAGATGGATGTCGATAAGCATCAGCCATTGCATTCTATTCTGATTTCAAATGAAAAAAAAGTGCTGCTCAAGCTCAAAATGGAATTGATTAATTTGACTTCGGGTGAACATTCTCCGAGTCATTTAACAGTAAAAAGATGGTTTGCAAATTTTCGTGGAGGAAATTTTTGTCTTGAGGGCGCTCCACGTTTAGGTGCAGTAAAAAACTTTTACGACCAAGAACTTCAAGTTTTGTTGGATGGAAATAAATGCCAAACTCAACAGGAGCTCGCAGAACAGTTGGGAGTTTGTCACCAAGCAATATTACTTCGATTGCTGGCAATGGGAAAGATACAGAAAGAAGGAAAATGGGTTCCTCATAAACTAACGGAAGAAAACAAAAAAAAAGAAGAGAGACGATGTGACGCACATGATGATGGAAGCAGGAAGTCCAGAGGACGTGTGGGGAAGGAAGTATGGTGCCAGGCACGGGCACTCGGTTCACTTCCTTCCACCAGCATCACAAAGACAAAGTTCCAACGTGCACCAAAGAAAAGCACAAACACGAGAAATAAAACTGTTCGCCAAAACAACGCGGGAAAATTAAACACGGGATTCCCTTTGTTTAGTTTTATTTATTTTACTAAAGAAAAAACACTGCTATTGGAATAACTTGTTTGAATCCATGGATTATTGTTCCGTTTCATTTTCTTATTGGATACTAACATTTTACGGTAGCACTGCGTGAAAGTTACAATGTGAAGTCAATAAAAACACAATCTTGGAAGACTGCAGCAAATGTAATATTCGACAGGGCGGTTGCAAACACTGCACTGTAGATAACCGACTTCCGCGCGTGTTAAACTTTATGACATTAAAACTCGACTTAGGGTATTCTCGCGTGTCTGCAGCACTACAAACAGCGGGAGCGGCAACGACCATGGCGGTCGGCGGATGGAAAATGACTCAGCGATAATTATCTCGTGCAGGGATGATTCGCTTATGGGGTGAGTTTGTGGTGTTGTGGTAGATATCCTCTCCACTAAGGATATCGTTTTTACCTACCACGAGAGAAACGTAAAGTCTCTCTTGGTGGAATAGGAAACCAGATCTTGTAATGAAGATCATGGTGGCATGTGTGAGATAGTTCAAATCTGATGTTGTTTACACGTGTTCGAAGGCAATGTAACAACGACGCAGACAGGCGGCAAAGACAAAGGAAGAAGCGACCAAATGCTTCGTCCGGTAATGAGGGTCATGTTTACGCTGTGTATCGTCGCTATAATAGACGTTGGCAAAAAAAGGTGCTAATCGGATTGGTGGCAGAAACGAATCCCTTGCCTGCATTTGTATATGCAGGGAAATTAGTTTGTGGCGACATACGAAATTAATGATTGTTTGTCTATTGCACAACGAATCGCTGGCCGGCTTGCTGCAGCTGTAAAAACAAGCCGCCCGTCGTTGCATTTCAATTGATAACAATGGGTGCCGAATGTTTTGTATTTATGGTGCATATGCACATTAAGGGACTGTTTTTAGAAATTTTATCTAGCGCATTGAAAGCATTAAATGTCGTTGTAAAAGGAAATGTTTCAGGTATGTTGGGGAGATTGCGGTGCAGGTGTGGGAAACTGAAATTTTCCTGGGAACCGAAGGTACTGAATAGGTTTCGGGATCCATGAAAAGGTAGAAAAAAAATCTTACAGGAAATTATATGCGACTTTATGCATGAAGGTAAGTTTTCTTTTACAGGGACTTTTTAGATTATACCCTATTGACCTCTCAGTTTGTTTTTTTACGTACGGGAATAAAAAGAAGTCATTCGGTGCCAAGTCAGGACTATACGGCGGATGACCCATCAAATCGATGTTTTGGGTGCTCAAAAATGCAGTTGTCGCAGCCGATGTGTGAGAGCTCGCATTGTCGTGGTGAAGAGTGATCCGTCTTCGGCGGTTGGTTTTCCTGATTTCTTGGAAGACAACTGGCAAACAGATGGTTGTGTACCACTCAGAATGGACTGTTCTGCGTTGTTCTAGTGGTACGGTTGCGACATGTCCAGTTTTTCCGAAAAAAACAGGCGACCATTTGCTTGGAAGTGCTTCGTGCGCGAACAACTTTTGTTGGATTTGGCTCATCTTGAAACACCCAGACAGTCGACTGCTGTTTACTTTCGGGCTCATACGCGTAAATCCACGATTCATCACCTGTCACGATGTCATAGACGTGTTTCGAAGCACCGCGACCGTATTTTTTGAGCATTTCTTTCGACCAATTGAAACGAGCCTTTTTTTGGGCGATTGACAAATTGTGTGGGATCCAACGCGAACAAAATTTTTTGACAGTCAAATGTTTATGCAATATGGAATGTATGCTGGTCCCACTAACGCCTAAGGTTGTCTCAATCTCACGATAGGTCACATGACGATCTTCCAATTTCAGTTCGCGCACAGCATCAATGGTTTTCGGAACAACAACTGATTTTGGACGACTTTCACGAAATTCATCTTGGAGTGAACTACGACCACGATTGAATTCACCATACCATCGATAAACACTGGTCCTTGATGGAGCTTCATCGCCTAAAATTGAATTAAAGTTGTAAAAAATAATGGCACGCCGAAAGTTGTAAAAAATAATGGCACGAAAATGTTGACGATTTAATTCCGTTTTTGGGCCGAGATGAATCTTTTAAGTTGCTGTAAACAACACAAATAGCGCTCGTATGTCAAAACGTTCTGAGTGCGTACAATCAAAAATGTCCAAGTTTACGACAGAGCTGTCAATTGCCGGATTGCAACACAAGGGTTGCCAAATCCCGAAACATAAGAGACAACCCTCGTACGAAGCGATCAGAACGTAACCAAAAGACACGATGGCTGGTGAGCGAGCGATGCGTCCGCGTTGTAAGGCTGACAAAGACTGGTTAAAAAGACCGTTCATACATTTGAAATAGGTGACAGTCGGATGGCGTCCCTTGGTGATGACGCATTGTCAGCTGGCGGTTGACAGGCATGTGTGGAATGTGCTGGGTGGTGAATGTACTGGACGGTGAACGTACTAGATTCTCTCCGCTATATTTACTTGCAAATTCGCAATATATATAAATATGTATGTATATATATATATATATATATATATATATATATATATATATATACTTTTTGGCGCAAGGCTAATAACCTCTCCCGTAAAAATAAATTATAATGGAAAATTTAACAAGCCTTGAGACTTGCTAAATAAGCCCAAGACCGGATCCCCTCTGTAGTGCCGATGATGATAATGATGATATGTATATACATATAATATACCTATATAATATATATAAAACATATATACGGTCAAAAGGAGACAAAAACATTTAAAAAAATGTATACATAATTTTAAAAACAAAAAAAAAAAAAAAAAAAAATATATATATATATATATATATATATATATATATATAAACAAATACACATCAATACAAAACCTAAATATCATAATAATGTAACCAGATTTTATTTCTCTGATATAATTTGTAAATTTTGTTTAAAATAAAAGCAATAAAATATAAAATTACTGTACACCGAAAGGTAACATATTTGTATAGAAAACAAAATAAATGAACCTAGAATAATTTAGAGTGCTCATACAGATCCAGTAAATTACATCAAAATGTAATATGTTAAATATGCGTAGTATTTAGTCTAATATTGTAAAAAACCTTTCCTGTACTTCTTTTTCTTTTGCAAATAAATGCCCTAAAAAAACTTCGTTCGCAGTGCGAGACCTTGTTGCTCCTGTCCAAATTATTAAGGACAATTTGTGAATTTTTCGATCAGTTCGTTGTTATGGGTGAGAAAATCATTACTATATAGATTTTATCGTGGATATTCATAAAAAAAACTCAACGTTGTTGCATGCTCTTTGACGTAGAATACTAGAAGATGAAAAATGTATTCATAAACGTTGTTACATGGAGAGTTATTAGGGTTTTTTGGGTTTTGTTGTGTATATTTGATTGATGATAAAATACTATAATTCGTTTGGGGATGTAACACAATACAGAGTGCTATCGAGGGTCAACCTATACTGTCAGTGGACTTAGCCAACTTTATTTATTCAGATAGCTCTTCATTTTTGTTTAGATCGAATAAAATAGTACCATTGGTGGGAGACATGTATTATAAACAAAAAAGCAATACTTCAGAAAATCTATTCTGAAATTTGTTCGAGAATTCCGAGAATTTAATAAAACAGGATAGAAAATTTGTCTAGTAACTAGATTGTATATTTTCTGCAGCTTTGCTCAATATCGTTCAATTTGAATTTTTTTTTTTTAATAAACAGATACTGCGCAATATTTACCAGAGCAATTTGCATATCTGCATCAATGGCGGCATCTGTACTAATTGCGATAATAGTACACCATGCAATATAACAAGCTAATCAACATTTCTGAATCGAAATTAAAACTGTTCTAATTCAGCAGAGACTTATCTAACTAATCACCTTGTTGATGTGAATACACAATCATGTATAATTTTTTTTTAATTAATATCCATCATTTATACCATTGAATTACCTACCATTGCAGGCAAACATGCTATTCAGCATATATGAAAACGCAGTATTTCAATGTATAAAACGAGCAAAAACGAAAAACAAATTTTTAAAAACTAAGTAAACAGCAACCAAGGTCTGCACGTGTGCTTTCCTTAATTATACCATGATTCAAATCAAATATTGGCATTTAAGAGATATATAATATTGCTAATACGTCTCGTTTCCCATAAGAAACAAAGCTTTTTGAAATATATATAAAATACTACAAACATTAATCAGTCCGTATTGTTTATTCTCTCAGCCTAGAAGAATGGTGACAAAGTTGGTTTTATTGCAACAAATGATACCACCTTCACAGTAACACCTTTGAGTTTTAAACCCATAGTATCAAAATATATATTTTCTATATGGAAAGTCGTTTTATATAGATACTATACTATAACAGTGCTGACCGATGTTTGGAAGGGGTCTGATAATTCGCTGGACCCAATACAACAATTGATTTAAAGATTTTATATTTTTAACTTTATTTATTTATAATTGTATTATATATGATTGTTGTATTGTACTGTCTGTATTTTTATTTTAATTCATTAAAGTTGATTGACGTCCACTGCTTTGACACCAATTTCGAGACAGAGCCATGTTGTATTTTATACTCTAATGTATATAATAAAGTTATTTTTAAGGCTTGGTGTCCTCAACCACGGACGGCAATCTAGAGACTGACCGTCGGAAATATATATATATTTTTTAAACATACTGTGTTTATTTGACCAATAATCGATTTTTACATTAAGTACTGCAGCTAACTTATAATTCTAGAATACAATTGTTTACGTGTATACATTACACATTTTTCAAACATAACTGAATGTATGAATAACTATTTGAGTATTATAAGTTTTAATATTAACAGGTTTCCTGTAATCTAATACATAACTTAACTCTAACTTAATCTAGCTTAACCTAATTAATATTATAATAAGTTAAATATGTAATGTGAATTGTAGAATATAGGGATTGATGATTAAGGAGGTAGGTTGGCGTGGGATATGGTCAGTTAGTGGTCTCCGGTGGGGTAACACTTTCCTGTTGTTCGTTAAAACGCAGAATCTTGGAGAATGGTTGTATGTTACAGTATTTGAACTGATTGGGTGCCAGCTCGGTGTAATGATACACTACCTCGTTGGTGTCATTAACCAATCTTCCAGAGGTGAAGAGAGTTCGGGTGTGGAGACAATTCAGGTAGTGAGCCCTGTTATCTAAAGGAGTTGGTAGTAGTGATGTTATTATGGGGTTGGGATTATTTGGGAGGTTTTCAATAAATTTGATAGACAGCTTTAGGAAGCGTCTAACGAGACGGTCAATATCAGCGGAATTGTATAGTAAACTGTTATTGTAATATTTGTTAGAGTTGGGTTGTCGGTTTAGGCCAGTGACCAGCCTGAAGCATTTCCTTTCTAAAGTGCTTAGCTTCTCCATTTGGGCTGGTGTTATATAATACTATGGGGAGCGAAGTCAATGTGCCGGCGTACGACACGGGGTTCTACTTCGTCCCACCGTCACTAAAAGATAGTTCCTCTGTTGAAGCTGATCCGTCAAAAAAGAAACAAAAACCGCAACACACCGATCACAAGGGGTAAACACTCTCAGGAACAGCAACACGGCAAATTAAAACACTGGTTTACTGATTAATTAATTATTGGTTTTATTTAGATTTATGTACTTAGTGTTTTAGATCTATAGCACTGATATTAATTACACTGATGGCGGCACAAGGAAAATTATTTTTTTATTTTAAACGCGCTCGACTCGAACTAAACCGGCGTCGGTACGGTGGATGGCGGCGCGACCGTCCGCCTTGATGGTTATATTACCACTCACCGAGGATAGAACTCTGACATGAATTCTCTCCTAGGTTAGGGTTAAGAGCAAAAGAATGGAGAGAAAAACTTTTCTCTTAAGGGTGCGGCCGCCAAGGGAGTGCAGTCTTTCAGTGCAGTGGTGTGTGTGCCTGATCGACAGATCGATGTTATTTACACGGGTTCGAAGGCAGTCGAACAATGAAACAAACAGGCGGCAAAGACAAAGGGGATTCATGATCTATGTCTATGCTGTACGACGTCGCTATGTTAGACGTTAGGAAAAAAAGGTGCTAATGGGTTTTACCTAGGTTACTGGGAAACGGTGTTTATGGTATCGCTAGTAAGGGTAGGTATTGAATTCCTATTTCCATTTATTTATGCTGTAGGATTTAATTGATGCCAAGAGACGCGGAATGCGTATTTGCTCTGGTCGCTTGGGTGTAAGTCGCCAGCCAATGTGTATGTGGGGAGCATTGTTGTACACATGGTGCGGCTGGGAAAATAGAAGGCGCAATATTTATGGTCCCTGTCATGACGGTTACATTGTATGCAAACCGAATCATTTTGTTTACAGGAATTTGTCTGCTACGGAAGGTGCCGAATTAGTTTGGAATTCCAGATAAGCAAAGAAAGAAATTTTACGGAAAATTGTATGCGAAGAGGTGCATGAAAAGGAAAGTTTTCTTAAGAGGGACTTTACGATTATAGATTTGATCTAATTAATGCGTCAAGCATTTTCAGGTGCTTAATGCAATTGCATTAGCAAAAACGTATGCGACTTGGGATGAGGTTATGGTGGCTTTTAGGTAGTGTACCATGGGGTTTGGCGGCACCGCCACACTACCACAATGGACACGCATATGTGACTGTGGGTCTAATTTTTTTTTCTATAGATGAGGAGTTTGACTTTGTTGGAGAGACTATTAGGTTCCCACATCACTCTTCTATAGAGATTCAGTTGTATTTTGGCTTTACGTAAAGTATTTTTAATGTGGGTGGAGAATGAAAGGTGATTGGAAAAGGTTGTTCCCAGATATTTTAAAGTTATGGAAGGTTTTATCTGGGTGTTCTTTAGTTTGAGTCTAATTTTGTTGTGGGTTCGCCTGGTGTTGTTTATACAGTGCTCATTATATACTGGCCATAGACTATGGTGTCATCAGTCTAATTCAACATTACGGTATTGGGGGATTGAGATTGCGGTATGTCTGAGTATAGAATAGGTATAATAGTGATCCAAGACCCTGCGGTTATATTATACGACTTGGGGAGAGAAGAATTTATTTTGACAATGAATTTCCTACCAGAGATGTACGAAACAAGAAGTTTGGTGGTGTGTGTGTTTGTTTAATCCGAATATGTAGTGCAGTTTGTAAAGCGGTTGTGGGATCCAAACACAGTCGAATGCTCTAGATATCTCGAGAGAAATACAAACGGTCGGTCTTTGGTTTAGAAGATTAGTTTTGACATCGTGTCTTAGTTTTAACAGAGCATGACAGGTGAAGTGTTGTGAGCGAAAGTCAAACCAGGAATTTGGGATAATAGTGCTGTCATAATAACGATATCGGACGATCGTTGCTGGGGTTGTTGGAAGGACTGGACTTATTGATAGGAAATTAAACCGTGGTTTTCCAGTTGTCTGGGAAATGTAATGCGTTAATTATGTGATTGAGAGGAACGAGAATGGGGACTAGATTCGACGGGAGAAGTCTTTTGTGAAGAAGGCTTGGAAATTCATCTAAGCCTGTCGACTTGTTATTGTTGCGTGATGTTATTAAATTCTGATAATTCGCCTGCTATTAGGAATGACGTATTATCCAGAGGATTTGACGCTTTGTTTGTTTCGTTGAATTCCACGATGAAAGGAGTGAAAGATGGTATCATTGTGGTTGAGATATAGTCATTTATGATAACTTGAAAATTGGAAACTGAGAAGGAGTCGTTTTGTTGATGGATTTTATAAAAGTGATTAGCTAGACGGTTTGCTATGTAAATATCTGATTGGAGTGGGTGATTGTTAGTAGGGTTGCAAATATAATCGGTTCGGGGTTCATATTTTCGACTCGTTAGTCGGTTGATGTGTTTGAATAAATCACGATTGGGTTTAATATTATTAAGTTTAAAAGTGTCCGCCTGGTTGGCAAATTGTTTTAGTTGTCTACTTATCAGGGAATTCAAGAGTTGGGTCGAAAATAAAATCCATCGCCCTTTAATGTAAAATTAGTAAGGTACTGGATAAGGAAAGGAGGTGTGACGTCTCTAACAGATACACACACAAACACAAGCAAATCGTGAAGAACACCGAATGAAAATAGAATAAGAAAATACATCAGAGCCGTATACCATAGCGATAACAAAATAATTCACATCAGTAGAATATACTTGAGTTTAAAAATCGAATTTTAAACACGACCAGTAGCCTGATGGGTAACGCTGTTAAATACTAATTGTTTAACAATTATTTATTAAGGGTTTACTAAACTTACCCCTAAGCACGTGAAGTCCGCTGCTAAGCTGCACGGCCCGTGGCTTTGAAACTGATGTCATCTAATTAGATCCGAACAGAAGGAGCTCCGCACATGCATTCACAGTAGCACTAAAATCACAGGTTCCAGCGGATTATATCCATTTACAGTTCGATTACAATCGAATTCAACACGATTAATTAAACTAAAATAAATTCCTTTTATTTTACTTTTTTTCATCTTCTTTGAAACGCTACATACACAATTTCTTTTAAAATATTGACCGCACCCGCACATTACTCGGTTTTAAGACACGACGATTTAGCTAACCCGCCGCACACGTTGACGACACAAATCAGAAGAAAGAATCTCGTGTCTTTTCGGCACATATCCTTTTTCGTTCCGCTTCCACGGTAGTTGTTTCTAGGAAGCGGCGGAATTGGCTAATAGACGGCGACTATGGCTAATAAAAGGAAGATGGCTATTGAAATGTGAGTGAGGTTTTAAATGGGGGTTTACTTTTATTTAAATTATCTACTATTGTATTTGGGGATATTCTATTGTAAAGGGAAATTTGTGATTTGGAGGGAAGGGAAGGATATGTATGTGAAGGCACGAGATGTTAATAATTCAAAGGGGGAGTAATAATTAAATAAACTTTAATTATATAACATTTCTCCCCCATTACAAAAATGGAGTTTCATTCTTGGAAGAGGAATGAAGCTCCTTTTCGACAGCATGTCGGTGTGCGCGTGGCGGTGGGTTTTACATTTTCTTTCTATTTCTATCTAGCCTATTTTTATCTAATTTTTTATTTTTATGTTTTATCTACAAGTACTTAAATATTTTATTTACAATATTATTGTTTAATATATTATTCAAACAATTTTAGTTTGAGTTTATAGTTTTAACTATATTACAATGTTTTATATTTCATACTGTTTTTATATATAATTTATTTGTTAATAATGTTTAAATACATTATTTACAATGTTTTTTTGTTTGTTTTTATTATAATTTTAATAAGTTTAATTTTGTTTGTAATATTTTAATACTATATTTATTTCAATAATGTATAACCCTATTATTTACAATCTTAGTAAATTTTTTATTTAATAATTTCTTCTTATAGAGGTTTTTATTCCCCAAACATATGTGCTTCATATGTTTTTCTTCCTATCACCCTGCTGATTTTTTAAATCTAATTAATAATATTGATATGTGGTTCAATTTTTGGTGATTCTAACTGTCATAGCGTCAGTTCGAATCACACGTTCTGCACTATCATTTCAAACGCTATAATTGGTGACTACGACGTGAACTGTACACACAGCACACACTTTCCCGTAGTAAACAGAACTTCACACACGGCCATGACTTCCGCATAGAGCACCAAAGCACACTCGCCTGCTCCGACGTTCTCTCGTTCGCTCCGTCGTTGGCACCGAAGCTAAACGTAACGAAGTTACTGAGGAGGGAGTGGTGTGGCGTCTCTAATAGATACACACACAAACACAAGCAAATGGTGAAGAACAAAAATCGAATAAGAAAATACATCAGAGCCGTATACCACAGCGATAACAAAATAATTCACATCAGTGGAATATACTTGAGTTTAAAAATCGAATTTTAAACACTGCCAGTAGCCTGGTGGATAACGCTTAGGTTCAATTTTTGGTGATTCTAACTGTCATAGCGTCAGTTCGAATCACACGTTATTCACTATCACTTCAAACACTGTAGAGGTGTCTATGTACATTGTTCTTAAATGCTTGGACATCACAACAGCGAGGAGACAAATGACCAGGTAGAGCGTTCAACATTCGTGTGTTCGACTAAAGAATGACTGTCTATTTTTATTTGTGCAGCTGAAGTTGACTTCAACGTGAACTGATGTGCATTCTCAGATTGATGGGGCGGAACACAGCAAGTTCTGTTGACCAATGACCGTGATAATACCTATAGAAAAGAGATAGGCATGATACGTTGCGCCTATGTTCTAAGGACGGAATTGAACGACCTACGGTCCCCGATAAGTTTTACTGCTCGCTTTTGCATGCTATCAAGCATATGGGACTACATATGTACTAGGGATAAGGTTAATAAAGACATTCCGGGTTGAATAGTTTAAGTAACTTTTCAAAACTTCGTTTATGCGGTTGTTTCAGTTAAGTGTCGAAGCAATTCGAGTGGCGAGATTTGATAGTTCCTTGGCTTTATCGATGCAAGTGCCGTCCATCGACAATATATTTGCTTTGGGGATCACCTTGACGGCAAAGACAGCACTGCGTTTTTAATGCATTGAATTCTACTCGGTTAGGTAATTCCCATTGGTATATCATGTCGGGCTCGGAATTCAAGGTAAAAAGTATAATCGGCGGATTAGTAAAGGGGTTTCAAGAGGTTGGTGAGAAATATTCGTTTGAGTATGAGAGACTGAACATGCTATCATCAGTATATGAGTGAGTTGGATTGTGGGTAATAGACAAGAGATCATTTATAAAGATGGAGAAAACGGTGGATGAAAGAAGGAAGCCTGAGAAATACCAGGATTAATTTGATGAAAGGCGTATTTGACAGCATCAAGAACCATTTGATTTGGTCGTCCAGAAAGATAGTCTCTTATCCATCGAATCAGTGGATTCTTCACTCCAAAGGAATATAATTTCAGAAATGAGGCTAAATCCCAAACTCAATCGAAGGCTTTCGAAATATCCAGTGCGACAACCTTGCTTTGGTCGAAGTAGAGGATGGAATGGCTCCACCTTTCGGTAAAGTACGCCAACAAATCTCCTGTGGAGCTGTTTCTGCGAAAGCTATATTGGCGGTCATTGAGGAATTCAATTCCTTCCAGAAATTTCGAAAGTTCACGATTAATGAGTGATTCCATTACCTTCAAGAGAATAGAAGTTAGTGCTATGTGTGGATAAGAAGAAATGGACGATATGTTGCTTGGGAATTGGCTCAATGTTTGCAGACTTCCATCTATTTAGGAAGAGGCCAATATAATAAGTCAAATGACAGAATTTCCGCAGTGATTTAGCGAGTAAAGAAGAACATGTGGCGATTCTCCCGAACGCCAGCACCCATCGTCCCATAATCTGGGTAAAAACCCCCAAATAGGGCATACAACAGAAAGAGAAACAAGTACCGTGGCCGTTCCATTGAACGCCACTACTTACCTTACAGGTAACAGTTCCCTGAAATATGCTAAATGCCTGCACTTACCTTCCATGCTGTACCTGCAAACCGAAGGAAAACCGTGAAACATAAATTCTCACCAAATATGAGAATCCAGCGGCGACAAATTCAGTGTCTTCAAGGCAATTTGGTTTTATTTTTATTATAACCAACCAACCAATATTGCTCGTGCCATATCCACAGGATATTCTTTGGCGCGCCAGCTGCACACCAGCAGGAAAAAGTATCTTGCCCTGGCACAGCATGCCCACATCGAACGACCGATACATGAGGGCATCCGGCTGGCGCCCCGGCACTCGAATTTCCAAACGGAAAATGACCAGCAAAGTTCGGCTGCGGGGATTCACCAACAATACGCACACGAGCAGCATAATGCTGGTCGAAGTCAATGATCGTGTGGACATTTCGGCCCTTTTGCCGTTGAGATGCTTGCACCGGTAGCAAATGTATGAGGGGAACTTTTGCTGTGGCTGCAGTTTCGCGGACGCACACGATGAATGGCGAAAGCAACCATCGTGTGTACATTCCAACCCTTTTGCGTGAGCTTGAACGAGGAAGGGGATATCTTGCCATATTTGGTCATGGAAGCGATGATCGGATTTGGAGGATGCAATAGCGTCGTAAAACGAAGAAGATTCGCAAGTCAGTGGGAATTGTCATTTTGAATGGTGCGCGTGTCGGGTGAATTTTTAAGATAGAACGAAAACGAACATATGGTCTGGTGAAACGCGAGCTGCTGTAGTTGAGCTTCAATATAAAGTGTATATCTAAAGAAAGTTGAATTCTAGTGATTAAGACAAATTTAATTTCAAGATAAAGTGTGTATATAAAGAAAGTTGAATCCTATTGATTAAGACAAATTTAATTCCAATATAACGTGTGTATATAAAGAAAGTTGAATCCTATTGATTAAGACAAATTTAATATCAATATAAAGAGTGTATCTAGAGAAGAGAATTGCGTAGAATTCTATTGAGTCAGGCTAATGTAATTTCAATATAAAGCGTGTATCTAAAGAATTTTGTTGAATTCTATTAATTAAGACAATTTAATTTTCATCTAAAGAGTCTGTCAATTATGAGTCACACTCAAATTTTACCTCCCGATTATTTTGTTTACGTGAATAAAAATCATAACGCTGCGGCTAAAGTCTGCAATCAACCGACTTTGTTTTAATCGAACCAAGGTATTCCTGAACGTGGGGGAACAGCGAATTTACATGTGGTACACAAAGATACCCATAAACATCCCTTCAAGAGAATTGGTAGAATGCCGGACCAGCTGATTTGTTCGCGCTCAACTCTTTGAGTGCGTGGGCAACCGTATGCGTTCGAAACTGAATCTGGATCATGGTGTGCGCTCAACTTGAGGCGGAACTGATGTGTATTAGCAGAGTTGAGGTGGGCGCCAATCTTGCAGCAAGTAGATTTGCTTTCTCTATTGCATTGGTGACTGATCTGTCATCGACTGTGATCGAAGGAGTGGATGAGGAGACCGAGTTTTGGAAATGTTTCACAAATGGCCAGAAATGTTTACTACTTGCGGGAGAGGTATTATTTTTTGTCCCCCTCCCTGGTCGTGCCAGAACTTTGGGTGTGGTATATATTCCATTGCCGTCATTTCTAGCTCTCTTCAGTCGTCTCCAATTTACCTTAGTGTTGTTTCATTTATAAAGCCGGAAGCTTACTCTTTGGTTTTTACGACTTCTCTGCGCACCCGTAATCGAATCACATATTTCTCTTTTGGGTTTGATACTCTTTACACTGTGTGGAATATAGGTTTGAATTGCAACTGAAATCGTATGTATCAATGTCTCCGCTATAGCATCAAAATCGTTATTGAGGAAAAATAACGACCAGTTTAACTTCCCAAAAAAGTCGCAGTTAGCTTTCTCGTAGAACTATAGAGTTCTTTTGCGAGTTTCTTCGTTAAAGCTTTTGTTGGTTAGAGCAAATCTAGTTGAAACGACACAACGGTCTGAAGTGTTCAGGGCGAAGAAACTTCGATTGTATATTTTATATGGCGGGAGGTGGGGAACAGGTCCAGTATGTTGAGGGTATCACCATTGGTTTCAGGTACCTGTGTTGATCGATTGAGGAGTTGATATAAACTATTTGAACCAGCACTTGATTTCAGTGTGTGGATACAGGGTCAAAATCGTGCTGATAGAATAAGATACAACATCAAATTCATTAAAGGATGTGTTTCTATCCAAATTCGAGTTTCTGTAAAGATAGCAGTAATGAATGATATGCTGACGAACGTGAAGTTTTAACCATGAGAAAGAAATTCTGGATTGGAGCAGCGTCCATATTGTGGCAGAAGGTGATAGGCAATATCACTAGGGTAGAAGCTAGCAGCATAAACAACCATTGTATTAAATTACAATCGGATACACGGTTCGGTGATCGAGTGCCCCAGTTAACAGGGTAATCAAATCTTATATTAAATTACACACGGATCCTACCGATAGTGCTAATTAACAGTAATTCCGCGATGTTCCGTGAGAAGTTAAATGCATAAAAAAAGGAACATATTGTTTTTTGGTCATCGCGCGATCATCCACGAAACGTTTTTATTTATATATTATTTAACCTGGTGGATATATATTGCCCCACGGAATCTATCATACGTCAAAAACACAATTTTTTAATTTCCTATTTGTTAACTTAAATTAGCTTACGTGGCTAAACAAAAAGAATGGAAAAAATGTACGCCGGGGAAAAAAAAACCACCATGACCTAGCGGTGGTTTAAAACCGTGAAACACAGTCCGATCACCGGACGTGGGCAGGCGAAAAAACCCACGCATCTCTGGGAGCACATTAGTGATGGGCAAAGTGCTGATCTCGTGTTTCCAGCACTGTCGCATGTATTCGACTTTTTTCAATTCAACTTTTTTGTCTTATGTTATTTGGAATATAGCAATACTGGAATTCAATTCCGTTATTGTATGTATGTGTATCTGTATCCGCATCGGTCGCGTGGAAACAAATTAATGTAACAGCCAGTTTTCGTTTACTGCACTTAGGTTTCCTCTACGCCAATGTGACGATTTGTCTTCACACGCTCGATTTCTGCCATGCTATCTTTTTTGTAGATTTGTCGTTTGAGTTGGGATAGCTACTCAGTTTGAATGGAGAGTCAGTAGTCCATGGGCCCCGGTCGGATATCGTTTAAAAATAAAATAGAGGAAAATAAGAATATAGTTAAAGTAGTTTTTCTTAAAGTATAACAACTATTGGCGCAAGACTAATGACCTTGCCCGAAAAAAAAAAACAAATCATTATGGAAAATTTAACAAGCCTCCGGGCTTGCTAAATAAGGCCAAGACCGGTTCCCGGTTGTAGTGCCGATGATGATGATGACAACAACTATAATATCCACATTTATTTGCCGCAATCGACTATCTTATCGTCCAAATACAATAAGATCACTCTCGAACCGAGTGAACAGTTAGATATAGATTATTGTTCAATTACAATAAGATCTACTCTCAAAGATAATAATATCTAGCAAGTGAACTACAAACTATGGCTATCGTCAGAAGATAATAAGTGAATCAAGTGTTCTGGATATTAAAACTGATAATCAGAAAAGATAGATACTCCTTCAAAAACCGGAATTCGCAGTATGGTTCGTTCCGAAGAAGATCGATAATCCAGGTAAGAAAAAAAATGGAGATATAACTGGTCAATTGAAAAGTCCACGGCCTGACAGATAGATGGCGGCACTAGAATTAAATCCATATGATTTGTAGTTAGCCCCAACCTTCAAAAGACACGTGTATAAATTTGACAGTTGTCGGATGATTAGTTTGTGAATTATAGTATTTTGAGTGAAGCAACTCAAAATAGGCCTCAGTTTCGCCGATTTAATTCTAGTGCCGCCATCTATGTGTCAGGCCGGGGACTGTTCAATTGACCTGTTATTGTCGACTTCAAATAACAATGAAAGTTCTGTGTGCAGCAAAGATACAAATAGAAACAATAATTTCTTTACCAAAACTATAGAGTACATAGGGCATATCATTGTAGTGCTCCAAAAAGCCCTACCATCTTTTTCCGCCATTCCTAACCCAAAATCCTGTCAAAACCCACAAAAACCCAAACATAACCCAAAATTCGCAATAAACGAATCAAAATTCGTTTATCGCATAACATTTGCCCCCACGGCGAAGTTTAATCCAAAATCCGAATTAAAATTAAAATTCACAATAAACGAATCTAATATTCGTTTATTGTTCTATATTTGCTCCACAGCATCACCCAAATCCAAAATTCAGAGATTGTTATCTCTATCCTAAAAATTCCATTGAGTTAAACAAACAAAAACTCAAAAGCAGATACATTCACACATCTGCGTAATGGTTTCGTAAGAATTCAAGAAATTGATTTCTTATCTTGTGTAAACACAACATCTCGCTCGAAATATCCAAAAGATCGAGATTGTTGCACGAAAATGTGTATCTTTGAGATACAATTTTCGATTCCTTTTCCTTTATAAAGGAATGGTTTCGTGATCTCCGGGCCGCAGTCTAAATTCGTGTACAGTCCCTGGAGGAAGTACCCCAGGATAATCTTTGAGAAAATAATAAAAAACACATTCCAAAGGAAACAAGACGTGCTTTCATTTTTACCCAACAATGGATAGCTAAGTATCACCTGCCCGCCCCCGGAAGACCAAGTGAAGACTAAGGACGAAGGCCAAACCAAAAGGACGTTACTCTTCCCTCTGGATCAGAGGAAGCACGGTTAACGACCCCTTGTAGGACAAGATTTCAGGAGCGGTCTGTTTTAAGAGATCGCCTTGTCCTTTTAAGGATCAGGAGACTCGCGTCCTGAAACTAACCCCTACAGAACACAACATCATTACAAAAGATGGCATTATGCCGAATATGAGTTAAATCAAAAACACTCAAAAGCTCAAAATACCTGAAACGCAAAAACAAATAAAGTCCTGTCTAAGAATGACTGGCTATTGATGCAATTCCATCAGCGCCAAACAGGTATTTTTCCTAAGGGCATGGTCGCATGAAACGCACCATGTTCCTTAAAAGCAATTTGGTTGCACCACCAGTAACCAACATGACTCGAACCATTTTGGTGCACATATCCCCGAACGAATTCCGCCGCATACATGCAGGAGATATTCCTTCTTTCATTTTTACCTACAAGCACATCGGTCGGTAAACCGATCGACAAGCATTAACCTTATAAGCATGCTGGGCATGCCTGCATACAACGCAGCATGTTCCTGAAATCCAATTCGGTTACGACATTACGTAACCGATATTAATCCTCGAACTTGTCCATGCATACAAGAAGAAAGTATTTTTCCCACACACGTGCATGGCAAGTCATATCAGCAGACCCATCGGTCGATCGTTCAATATGCAATAGCATCCCTCGCCACTGGCTGCCGAAGCAAATCGAATTCTCGTCAATGTAAATATACACACGAGAGTTCGACCCTTGCGAGATGCCACCGATATGTCCACGATCAGCGTAAATGCTGTACACAGTTGCTGATCGGGTAAGCGTCCCATGTTCCCTGTCATGATAGCGTGCCCAGCTGCAAGCGTCTCGCTTAATATTTCCTTTTAGGGAATTCGTATATCCACGGTTCGCATGCTCATGGACACACAGCATGAGCGTGCGAAGTAACCACATCTGTGTGTGTGTACTCCCTCTGCTGGGACCAATGTGGCGGATCATCCCCTATTGGTAGATGAACAGAATGAAATTTAATTTCCAGCTTAATCTAATCGCAATTTGGATCCCGTGGAGGCAAGTCGCGCCCTCCACGTAAAACGTCGAGAAAGTAGTCGAGTTTCATCCGCCGGAAGATACGTATCGCACCGCGTGCAAACGAGTCAATGTCCAATGATTGCTCAAAAGTGTTGCGTCTATCGTATTATATTTTAACCTTAACATAAACGAACAAAAGTATTGTTCCTGAAACATCATATTTTAACTTAAACATAAACGAGCAAAACTGTTGCATCTATTGTATTATCTTTTAACTTTAACATAAACGAGCCCGGTGTGTATTTTAAGGTCTAACTGATAGGAATGAAATATATATGGATTTAGCAACTGTACAGAGTCGTGAACTCATTTTTCTACGTCACCACAGATCTCAAATAGAAACAATAGCTTGGGTATATCTAATTGGTTCGAGCGGTGACAAACCATAGTGTCCCATTCTCCGTGCCAGCAACCCCAGATCAGAAAGCTAGGGTGGCTTAGTAAACCTGTGCACGAGTTAGCACATAACGAGTCCACGCCACAGAACAAAGCCGTTCCGACACACGCTCTCATAGTGCAGACTATTTGGATAATAAGCCCCGAAAATTGGGCCATTGGACGAGCTTATTGCTCTCGCAATATGTCCTCTGATTAATTTAATCATAAAATTATCCACCCAATTTATATATGCTTCATTAAATAAAGTCTCATCTCTTAAACAATTAATTTATATTATATTATATTATTAATTTATTATAATATTAATTTATTATATTATTAATTTATATATATGTAAGCAAGACAATTAAGTAAGTAATTTTGCCTAATTTCATTTATTGAATATATACAATTTATTTGAAAAGAATAATTTCTTAAACTATCTCACATTGTAGAACACTTAGGTGGTATTCTCATAAAATGTAAGTTGGTAAGATACTTAGTATATTTATATCCGTTATTTTGGTGTTGGTTTTGGCTTAATACCCATTAGATCAGGAAATGGGGGGAATGGAAGTCCATCAGGTAGAGGTGGTAATCCAACAATCTTAGGTTTTCCGTCTGACATTGAAATTGGAATGGGAATTGGTAGCGGAACTGGAACGGGAATTGGTATTTGTGCATTGCTATTCGCAGCGAACACAATAAGTGCAAAAATAATGCTTAAAATGTACTTGAGCGACATCACTGATTTCGGGTGCTACCTATTTCTGCTCCAAACTGCTTAATTTCCAACCTTTTATACATAGTAGGGTGTCTTCAAAATAATAGAGTTACATGACCTTATTTCAGTAAATAGTTAATTAAGGAATAGATTTCCGCAGTTGGATTTGATGGTCGTTGGTGCTTTTTGAAGTTATACATCTGTTTACACAATATGCCGGCGGATCATTCAGAAGTTTGGAATTATTTTTGAAGGTCTTACATACTTTTGATTTTTATATTTTATGATAATGCCATTTCAGCTGTAGCGTTACTTAAGACCTTCAAAAATTTGTTTTTCTGTTTTGTTTATATAGTTTGCGATTTTTCTTTGATATTTGTCTCTATATCTGGTCATATTGTGTATATATTTTTGTAATGAACTATCTTTTTTTCTTTAAATGTGATACCTCCTGGAGATAGCAGATGTTTAGGATTGATAGGAATGACAGAAATGGTTGAAACTATGGTTGGGATTGTAACTAACTAATCTTGGAATATGGTTTTAATTTGTTGCAATTAACCTTAACTGGGTTTTGACCAACTTTGATGGTCGTGTTGTCTGACCCGGTTACTGCTGTAACGAGGAAGGGGCCCTTCCAAATGGGTGTTTGTTTTCCTTTGGCTTTTTGGACCTCATCAACATCATGTTTCCCTCGTGAAACGTGTGTGCCTTTGTTTTAATTCCGGAGCAGGTGGTTGCCTTGAATGCACGGCATACCTCACACTGCTTTCTACACTTTCTGATATCAGAGAGTGTGGACGGCCACCAGTACCTTTGTCGTATTTCATTGTATGATTCGGTGACGCTCTAATGTCCACCGGAAGGGGAAGTGTGGGAGTTCGACCAAACCCCACGGCCCACTTACCTGAAAAACTCCCCATATCCGCAACTCAACTCCCATTAACTCCCGCCAATGCGATTGCATTGGCACCTGAAAACATTTCCTTCTTCAAAGACATTAATGCATACAAGCATTATAAAGAATCCCTAAAAAGAATTGCGTCTACAAGGGCATTCATATATTATAAAGCATCTCTGTATTAGCGACCCAAAAACCGAATTTCCAATTAGTGTAGATATTCACACTATAATTCGATCCAGCCGTCGCCATAGATGCCATGCATAATTGACGCAGATGGTATACACAACCGTCATTGTGTACCCATCTAAATTGCTTTCCGAAGACTTGCAACTATGGATTCAATTGCAAGCACTTCACCAGGAAATATTGCTTTGTTTGAATTTTCAAACAATCACCGACGCCAAGTTTCGCCGTCAGATCGGATTCAATAGCATAAATATATGCAAAACAAAAGAATCCGATTCTCCCAGTCGCAGGTAATCATGTATACGATCCTTTAAGCATCTAATGAGTGGCTGCTATTTAGACAGCCGACCCTCACTACCGAAAGATGCTGTAGGTCGTTTCACCACTGTTCCTTTTTTCCTCGTTTCAAGCAAAACGCATCGATCAACACGGTGATGTGTACGAGGGTTGCCTCTTATGTTTCGGGATTTGGCAACCCTGGTGTTGCAATCCGGCAATTGACAGCTCTGTCGTAAAGTTGGACATTTTTGAGGTTATACGCACTCAGAACGTTTTGACATACGAGCGCTATTTGTGTTGTTTACAGTAACTTAAAAGATTCATCTCGGCCCAAAAATGGAATTAAATCGTCAACATTTTCGTGCGATTATTTTTTACAACTTTCGGCGTGGATTAACTCAGCAACAGTGCATGGATGAACTTAATTCAATTTTTGGCGATGAAGCTCCATCAAGGACCAGTGTTTATCGATGGTATGGTGAATTCAATCGTGGTGGTAGTTCACTCCAAGATGAATTTCGTGAAGGTCGTCCAAAATCAGTTGTCGTTCCGAAAACCATTGAACTGATATTGGAAGACCGTCATGTGACCTATCGTGAGATTGAGACAACCTTAGGCGTTAGTGGGACCAGCATACATTCAATATTGCATAAACATTTGACTGTCAAAAAAATTTGTTCGCGTTGGATCCCACACAATTTGTCAATCGCCCAAAAAAAAGGCTCGTGTCAATTGGTCGAAAGAAATGCTCAAAAAATACGGTCGCAGTGCTTCGAAACACGTCTATGACATCGTGACAGGTGATGAATCGTGGATTTACGCGTATGAGCCCGAAAGTAAACAGCAGTCGACTGTCTGGGTGTTTCAAGATGAGCCAAATCCAACAAAAGTTGTTCGCGCACGAAGCACTTCCAAGCAAATGGTCGCCTGTTTTTTCGGAAAAACTGGACATGTCGCAACCGTACCACTAGAGCAACGCAGAACAGTCAATTCTGAGTGGTACATAACCATTTGTTTGCCAGTTGTCTTCCAAGAAATCAGGAAAACCAACCGCCGAAGACGGATCACTCTTCACCACGACAATGCGAGCTCTCACACATCGGCTGCGACAACTGCATTTTTGAGCACCCAAAGCATCGATTTGATGGGTCATCCGCTGTATAGTCCTGACTTGGCATCGAATGACTTCTTTTTATTCCCGTACGTAAAAAAACAAACTGAGAGGTCAACGTTTTTCGACACCTGAAGAAGCGGTTGCTGCATTCATTTATTCATTCATTTTACAACATTTTTTATTTTTCTTTTTATATTCTTAATTTCTAAATTAAAGGCTAGACAAAAAATGCTTAAATTCTAGCTTAATTATCTTATATAATAACTTACTGGTCCTTCGCAGACGCTCTAAGCTAAACATTACTTAACATTTGTATAATTTGCCTTTCGGCGACAGAACTTTGTGGCAGTACTGATAATTAGTTGAAATACAAAGAAAAATTTGAAAAACTTTGTCAATTTTGTTTTGTTTTTTTTTCTTAAAATTTAACACTTAACTTACCTAATTTTTTTTTTTTTTTATGTAAAAGCACTTAACTTAACTTAACTTAAATCTTATACTACCCTAATTCTAGAAAAGCTAAGTCTATGTAAGCTATCTGATGATACTATGATTCTATACCGACTTTGGTATCCAGGTCTTTATATGCCATTCAACCACCAGAACTGTTGACGCTGTCTAATACTATCGTTCCGGTCTCTGTGGGAGATAGCCCTACTGAAGCGCAGGAGCTCTTCTTCGGTGCGCGTTACTTCCCGGTCGTAGCACAATCGCCCGTCTACAGATGATCTACTTACATGATAGATCAGCGGAATTCCGGATCTATCCTGTATAAGGTTGCTGCATTCAGAATGCATGTGTTGGAGATACCTCAATCAGAGTGGCAAAAGTGCTTCGACAATTGGTTCAAACGCATGCAAAAGTGTATAGATCTTCATGGGGAATATTTTGAAAAACATTAATGTGATTTTCGATGATCAATATTTGTTTTTGTTCTCTAATCCCGAAATATAAAAGGCATTCCTTGTACCAACACACACATACACCACCGCGTACCTGAGATCGCTTTCCATTGGTCAATGGTCAAAGGAAATTTCCTTTCCTTTTCACCACACCACCAAAAACTCACCAGAAACGATAAAACATCTTTGAGTCGTATTCCAATCACAGGACTGATCGGTCGCGCCGTCCATCATCCCTTGTAGGGTGTGCCCGGAGTGCACACCCTAGAGAGTCGTAAATTTAAACCCCCAAGACTGTTTGTCTAGTTCGAGTAATTTTTCCGGAACAAAAATCAATTGCAAAGAGTCGCGATATTTTCCTGTGTCATTCGTGTGTGTTCTATAGTTAGTGAATTCGCAATCATTGTCAACCTTAAAAATACCGTCTAGCTAAAATAGAAATTGCATGGAACGTCATATCAAACATACAATTAATGTAAAATTTATAACTCGTTAACTATCAACAATCAATAAAAAATTAAAATTGCAATCTATGGCGATATGTGTGTTTTCTTTACCCTGTTGTGAAGCTTCGCTCAGTGTTTTGTGTCTATCGAACTCATGATGGGGATAGGAGTTAACCGAGCGCCGTACGCCGGCGCAACATGCTTCCTACCCCACATTGATAACCCAGTTGAAGGTTCGCGCAACCTTTCAACTTCTGACCCGGAGTCAGATAGAATCCGTAACGAGGTGGTGCAAATCGTGCTGTGGAGTTTTTTTTGTTTAATTTAATATATTGTGCATTAAACAAACATTTACCGTTGAAATGTAACAAAAACCAACAATGGAAATTAAAGACACCATGTAAAAATGTTCCATAAACACACAATTGTATATTTAAATAAAAACAACCAGAATGCCAAAATTAACATGAAATGTGGACACACAAATACGAGTAACAGCTTTAAATTAAAAACAGTGCAGGCCCCATCCGGGTACATACAAAATCAATACACGAAAATGAATCATCTCTATTAAGCAATCTAAACAAATAAACTCTACGATGCACAAGACTGTACTTTATTTTTGGTTAAGCAAAAAGTTCCTTTTTATTATAACGCGATATGTAAATTATACGTCTAAGCAATGAATGGCTTCCCCTTTTAATCGCGATTTTTATCACATACACTGTTTTTCTTCCGTTTAATTTAATATTTCGCATATTCTGAAACCCAATTTAATGAAAACGCTTGTCGCAAAATGTTATATGCTTTAAAAACACATTTAGAATGTGTAACCGCAGAATCAGATAATTTAATACAGTTCTGTATACGAATGAAATAAATTAAAGCTTTTATACCACTATTAATTTATATTACATTAGACCAATAAGCAATAATAGTTGTTAGTGTTAATCAATAAAACACTCTGAAGTTGTTATCCAATCATTTCGATACCCTTTTCTATAGTCTTGTGCACCACTGCTATATATATATACACATAAGTCGACGATCACCGGAATATTTGCAACGCACACAATTCGAAGGCAGAAAAATACCTAAAGTTAAAAGTTCATTACACAAAAGATACAAAATAAACACGCACACGGCACCATAATTTCCTTATTTTTTTTTGTGCGTTCTACCATATTTCTGTTTCCCTTCTTTTATTTAGTATAGTGCATACTAAACAAATATCATATCTAATTGAATAAAAACGGTTGCTGCAAAATTGTAAACAATTAATAAAATAATAAATATTGTAAGCCCCTTCAGGGTATTAAACAGCGCACAACCCCTACGTCTCCCCTCACACGCGACCACTCGACTCTTCGACTTCATTTGTCCAATCCACTCGACTCCGCTTAATTCTCTCAACTTCTCTACTACACTCGACTTCTCCTTTTCGACGTCTTTTGACTCCGCTCGACTCTTTTTCAACCTCTTTCGACTCGACTTCACTCGACCTTCCCATCATTTGGGCGCAACAATGCCCAACAATGTACCTCATTCCAAACCGGCTCCTTATTTAACAAAGGCTACTACGTGTAGCAACACTCAATAGGACGCTCGGTCTTGTTCTAAATCAACTTTTTCCGCCGTTTTTCTGGATATTGGCGCTCATACTCGCCAACCACAGTCTTCACGCGACCCCGCTTGCCAATGTTCGAAACATTTCAACCCTTTCAGGCCTTCTTTAGGTACAGACAAAACTCGCCTCTACCCACCCTTTTAGGCCCTTCCCCAATTATTGGCGCACATGTCCGCCAAAGGCAGTTTTATGTGGCTCTGTCTGCCTCTGCTCGACACCCTTCACCACTCTCATGTCGGCTCCTCACTACACTACAGCTACTACGCGTAGCATACACTCAGTAGGATGCCAGGCTCTACCACCTTACTCGGGCGTAAGGATCTTATCTCCTAGGGACCCACGACGCCCCTTTAGCCACCTTGGCTCACCTTAAGCGGCAACCATAAGCGATACACGCCCCTCTACGCCGCCTCTCACTTACCAGATGCATCACACTTCTGAGCGCGCATCACTTACCTAAGGCGCCCTGGGGTTGGAAAGAACCAACCACCCACCAGGATGAATGAGATTGCAACTATACTCAGGATTTATCGTGCTTCCCCTTCCGGTGAACATCAGAGCGTCACCGAATCATACAATGAAATACGACAAAGGTACTGGTGGCCGTCCACACTCTCTGATATCAGAAAGTGTATAAAGCAGTGTGAGGTATGCCGTGCATTCAAGGCAACCACCTGCTCCGGAATTAAAACAAAGGCACACACGTTTCACGAGGGAAACATGATGTTGATGAGGTCCAAAAAGCCAAAGGAAAACAAACACCCATTTGGAAGGGCCCCTTCCTCGTTACAGCAGTAACCGGGTCAGACAACACGACCATCAAAGTTGATCAAAACCCAGTTAAGGTTAATTGCAACAAATTAAAACCATATTCCAAGATTAGTTAGTTTCAATCCCAACCATAGTTTCAACCATTTCTGTCATTCCTATCAATCCTAAACATCTGCTATCTCCAGGAGGTATCACATTTAAAGAAAAAAAGATTGTTCATTACAAAAATATATACACAATATGACCAGATATAGAGACAAATATCAAAGAAAAATCGCAAACTATATAAACAAAACAGAAAAACAAATTTTTGAAGGTCTTAAGTAACGCTACAGCTGAAATGGCATTATCATAAAATATAAAAATCAAAAGTATGTAAGACCTTCAAAAATAATTCCAAACTTCTGAATGATCCGCCGGCATATTGTGTAAACAGATGTATAACTTCAAAAAGCACCAACGACCATCAAATCCAACTGCGGAAATCTATTCCTTAATTAACTATTTACTGAAATAAGGTCATGTAACTCTATTATTTTGAAGACACCCTACTATGTATAAAAGGTTGGAAATTAAGCAGTTTGGAGCAGAAATAGGTAGCACCCGAAATCAGTGATGTCGCTCAAGTACATTTTAAGCATTATTTTTGCACTTATTGCGTTCGCTGCGAATAGCAATGCACAAATACCAATTCCCGTTCCAGTTCCGCTACCAATTCCCATTCCAATTTCAATGTCAGACGGAAAACCTAAGATTGTTGGATTACCACCTCTACCTGATGGACTTCCATTCCCCCCATTTCCTGATCTAATGGGTATTAAGCCAAAACCAACACCAAAATAACGGATATAAATATACTAAGTATCTTACCAACTTACATTTTATGAGAATACCACCTAAGTGTTCTACAATGTGAGATAGTTTAAGAAATTATTCTTTTCAAATAAATTGTATATATTCAATTAATGAAATTAGGCAAAATTACTTACTTAATTGTCTTGCTGTATATATGTATATAAATTAATTCTTTGAGAGATGAGACTTCATATAATGAAGCATAAATAAATTGGGTGGATAATTTTATGATTAAATTAATCAGAGGACATATTGCGAGAGCAATAAGCTCGTCCAATGGCCCAATTTTCGAGGCTTATTATCCAAATAGTCTGCACTATGAGAGCGTGTGTCGGAACGGCTTTGTGCTATTATTTCTAATTGGGATCTGTGGTGACGTAGAAAAATGAGTTCACGACTGTACAGTTGCTAAACCCATATATATTTCATTACTATCAGTTAGAACTTAAAATACACACCGGGCTCGTGTATGTTAAAGTTAAAATATAATACAATAGGAACAACACTTTGATTCATTTATGTTAAAGTTAAAAAATAATACAATAGATGCAACAGTTTTGCTCGTTTATGTTTAAGTTAAAAGATGATGCTTCAGGAACAATGCTTTTGTTCGTTTATGTTCAGGTTAAAATATAATACGATAGACGCAACACTTTTGAGCAACCATTGGACACTGACTCGTTTGCACGCGGTGCGATACGTATCTTCCGGCGGATGAAACTCGACTACTTTCTCGACGTTTTACGTGGAGGGCGCGACTTGCCTCCACGGGATCCAAATTGCGATTAGATTAAGCTGGAAATTAAATTTTATTCTGTTCATTTACCAACAGGGGATAATCCACCACATTGGTCCCAGCAGGGGGAGTACACACACACACAGATGTGGTTACTTCGCACGCTCATGTTGTGTGTCCATGAACATGCGAACCGTGGATATACGAGTTCCCTAAAAGGAAATGTTAAGCGAGCCGCTTGCAGCTGGGCACGCTATCATGACAGGGAACATGGGATCAGCAACTGCGTACAGCATTTACGCTGATCGTGGACATATCGGTGGCATATCGCAAGGGTCGAACTCTCGTGCGTATATTTACATTGACGAGAATTCGATTTGCTTCGGCAGCCAGTGGCGAGGGATGCTATTGCATATTGAACGATCGACCGATGGGTCTGCTGATATGACTTGCCATGCACGTGTGTGGGAAAAATACTTTCTTCTTGTGTGCATGGACAAGTTCGAGGATTAATATCGGTTACGTAATGTCGTAACCGAATTGGATTTCAGGAACATGCTGCGTTGTATGCAGGCATGCCCAGCATGCTTATAAGGTTAATGCTTGTCGATCGGTTTACCGACCGATGTGCTTGTAGGTAAACATGAAAGAAGGAATATCTCCTGCATGTATGCGGCGGAATTCGTTCGGGGATATGTGCACCGAAATGGTTCGAGTCATGTTGGTTGCTGGTAGTGCAACCAAATTGCTTTTAAGGAACATGGTGCGTTTCATGCGACCATGCCCTTAGGAAAAATACCTGTTTGGTGCTGATGGAATTGCATCAATATCCAGTCATTCTTAGGCAGGACTTTATTTGTTTTTGGGTTTCAGGCCTTTTGAGCGTTTGAGTGTTTTCGATTTAACTCATATTCGGCATAATGCCATCTGTTGTAAGGATATGCCCTAGGTACTCTATAGTTTTGGTAAAGAAATTATAGTTTCTATTTGTATCTTTGGCGCACACCGAACTTTCGTTGTTATTTGAAGTCGACAATAACAGGTCAATTGAAAAGTTCCCGGCTGACACATAGATGGCGGCACTAGAATTAAATCGCCGAAAGTGAGGGCTATATTGAGTTGCTTCACTCAAAATACTATAACTCACAAACTAATGATCCGACATCTGTCAAATTTATACACGCGTCTCTTTGAAGGTTGGGGCTAACTACAAATCATGTGGATTTAATTCTAGTGCCGCCATCTATGCCAGGCCGGGGACTTTTCAATTGACCTGTTATATCTCCATTTTTTTTTCTTACCTGGATTATAGATCTACTTCGGAACGAACCATACTGCGAATTCCGGTTTTTGAAGGAGTATCTATCTTTTCTGATTACCAGTTTTAATATCCAGAACACTTGATTCACTTATTATCTTCTGACGGTAGCCATAGTTTGTAGTTCACTTGCTAGATATTATTATTTTTGAGAGTAGATCTTATTGTAATTGAACAATAATCTATATCTGACTGTTCACTAGGTTCGAGAGTGATCTTATTGTCTTTGGACGATAAGATAGCCGATTGCGGCAAATAAATGTGGATATTATAGTTGTTGTCATCATCATCATCGGCACTACAACCGGGAACCGGTCTTGGCCTTATTTAGCAAGCCCGGAGGCTTGTTAAATTTTCCATAATGATTTGTTTTTTTTTTTTCGGGCAAGGTCATTAGTCTTGCGCCAATAGTTGTTATACTTTAAGAAAAACTACTTTAACTATATTCTTATTTTCCTTTATTTTATTTTTAAACGATATCCGACCGGGGCCCATGGACTACTGACTCTCCATTCAAACTGAGTAGCTATCCCAACTCAAACGACAAATCTACAATAAAGATGGCATGGCAGAAATCGAGCGTGTGAAGGCTAATCGTCACATTGGCGTAGAGGAAACCTAAGTGCAGTAAACGAAAACTGGCTGTTACATTAATTTGTTTCCACGCGACCGATGCGGATACAGATACACATACATACAATAACGGAATTGAATTCCAGTATTGCTATATTCCAAATAACATAAGACAAAAAAGTTGAATTGAAAAAAGTCGAATACATGCGACAGTGCTGGAAACACGAGATCAGCACTTTGCCCATCACTAATGTGCTCCCAGAGATGCGTGGGTTTTTTCGCCTGCCCACGTCCGGTGATCGGACTGTGTTTCACGGTTTTAAACCACCGCTAGGTCATGGTGGTTTTTTTTTCCCCGGCGTACATTTTTTCCATTCTTTTTGTTTAGCCACGTAAGCTAATTTAAGTTAACAAATAGGAAATTAAAAAATTGTGTTTTTGACGTATGATAGATTCCGTGGGGCAATATATATCCACCAGGTTAAATAATATATAAATAAAAACGTTTCGTGGATGATCGCGCGATGACCAAAAAACAATATGTTCCTTTTTTTATGCATTTAACTTCTCACGGAACATCGCGGAATTACTGTTAATTAGCACTATCGGTAGGATCCGTGTGTAATTTAATATAAGATTTGATTACCCTGTTAACTGGGGCACTCGATCACCGAACCGTGTATCCGATTGTAATTTAATACAATGGTTGTTTATGCTGCTAGCTTCTACCCTAGTGATATTGCCTATCACCTTCTGCCACAATATGGACGCTGCTCCAATCCAGAATTTCTTTCTCATGGTTAAAACTTCACGTTCGTCAGCATATCATTCATTACTGCTATCTTTACAGAAACTCGAATTTGGATAGAAACACATCCTTTAATGAATTTGATGTTGTATCTTATTCTATCAGCACGATTTTGACCCTGTATCCACACACTGAAATCAAGTGCTGGTTCAAATAGTTTATATCAACTCCTCAATCGATCAACACAGGTACCTGAAACCAATGGTGATACCCTCAACATACTGGACCTGTTCCCCACCTCCCGCCATATAAAATATACAATCGAAGTTTCTTCGCCCTGAACACTTCAGACCGTTGTGTCGTTTCAACTAGATTTGCTCTAACCAACAAAAGCTTTAACGAAGAAACTCGCAAAAGAACTCTATAGTTCTACGAGAAAGCTAACTGCGACTTTTTTGGGAAGTTAAACTGGTCGTTATTTTTCCTCAATAACGATTTTGATGCTATAGCGGAGACATTGATACATACGATTTCAGTTGCAATTCAAACCTATATTCCACACAGTGTAAAGAGTATCAAACCCAAAAGAGAAATATGTGATTCGATTACGGGTGCGCAGAGAAGTCGTAAAAACCAAAGAGTAAGCTTCCGGCTTTATAAATGAAACAACACTAAGGTAAATTGGAGACGACTGAAGAGAGCTAGAAATGACGGCAATGGAATATATACCACACCCAAAGTTCTGGCACGACCAGGGAGGGGGACAAAAAATAATACCTCTCCCGCAAGTAGTAAACATTTCTGGCCATTTGTGAAACATTTCCAAAACTCGGTCTCCTCATCCACTCCTTCGATCACAGTCGATGACAGATCAGTCACCAATGCAATAGAGAAAGCAAATCTACTTGCTGCAAAATTGGCGCCCACCTCAACTCTGCTGATACACATCAGTTCCGCCTCAAGTTGAGCGCACACCATGATCCAGATTCACTTTCGAACGCATACGGTTGCCCACACACTCAAGGAGTTGAACGCGAACAAATTCGCTGGTCCGGCATTCTTCCAATTCTCTTGAAGGGATGTTTATGGGTATCTTTGTGTACCACATGTAAATTCGTTGTTCCCCCACGTCCAGGAATACCTCGGTTCGATTAAAACAAAGTCGGTTGATTTCAGACTTCAGCCGCAGCGTTCTGAAACCATCCATCATAGCTCTACAAGAAACGCACATCCACACACTTGGTGCCACGAAGTTGTTGAAAGAGCGAGTTTTCATCCGTTTATCTGCTTCAACTTGCTTCTTTCTGGCTTCCAACTTTGATTTTAGTTGTTGGTACTTAGGGCAACCTCTAAAGTTAGCAGGATAACCTGAGTTGTTACAGAGGACACAGGATATTTTATTTCTATCCGGGAGCTGTTCTTTGCGCAATTGGCATTCTCCAATGATATGCTTATTTAGGCATTTGACGCATCTGACATGCATATTGCAATTCGCTGCCACATGGCCGAAGCGTTGACAGCGCATACATTGCAATACGCGGTCAGACTTCTTTATTCTCTCCCAACTTATTGTTTGGTGATTAATGTATTTAATATATCTAAGTCAATCAATTTTACTATTGGGGCTTAGCGACACAATGACGAAAGGCAACTTACGGTTGCGATTTCTAGAATTTTCTGTAGAAAATGGTTTCATCATCATCATCGGCACTACAACCGGGAGCCGGTCTTGGCTTTATTTAGCAAGTCCTGAGGCTTGTTAAATTTTCCATGATAATTTGTTTTTCCGGGCAAGGTCATTAGTCTTGCGCCAGAGAAAGTGGTTTCACACCTGTATATTTCAAGGTATCGTTTTCGATTTTTTTTAGTTCTTCGAGCACCTCTTCGGGAGTAAAGGAAGGATCAACTCCTTTGAGGAGCATGGAGACAGTTTTCTCCGATTAAGGGGTATACGTGTAGTACCCGGTTTTCGATTTCCCCAATGCCGATTTGATTTTGCTATTATCATTTTTTATTATTTACTAGCCTGTAGGAACCCAGAAGTTCATGACCTCACCGACTCGGCTCCGCCATTGTTCACCGTCCTGTGCGCTCTCCTTCCACGTTCGATCATCCGATCCGATCTCCCCGAGCTCCAATCTAACATTGTCCTCCCATCTTCGTCGCGGCCGTCCTGTCGGTCTCTTCCCCGTTAGTTTACCGTCAAGAATTCTATGCACGGTCCTATCATCGCCCATTCGCGCTACGTGTCCGGCCCATCTTAATCTTCGCGACTTGATTACTCTCACTATTGTAGGTTTGCGGCATAGCTCTTCCAATTCGTGGTTGTGGAGTTTCCTCCATTGTCCTGACTCCTCGTCATATTTACCGCCAAATATACCCATTAAAACTTTATTCTCGAATACGCGGAATTTGTTCTCTTCCCGTTTTGTGAGAGCTCATGTTTCGCATCCGTATAGAGCAATCGGCATGATTATGGTTCTATAGACACGGAGCTTTATATTACGTGATAGCAGTTTGGATTTTAATAGTTTACTGGCTGCATGCCAACTAGCGTTGCCGGAATGTAGTCTTTTGTTAATTTCCTTTGACGTTTCGTTTCTGGTCGTCAGTATCGTTCCCAGATATTTAAATTCTTTGACATTTTCAAATATCTTGCCCCCGACGTTTATGTGTGTTCTCTGAGGTCCACCTGCTCTCGTCGTAATCATGTATTTCGTTTTGTCTTCGTTTATTTCTAGGCCCACCTCTTCTGCTGCTTGCATGATGACTTCACAGTTTTTACTTATAGTTTCGAGATTATCGCCCAGAACGGCGATGTCATCCGCATACGCGAGCACTTGTGTGACCCCGTTCAGGGATGATCCGGTCGTGTTGTCCTCTTGTACCTTTCTGATAACATACTCGAAGACAAGGTTAAAAAGGCATGGTGAGAGGCCATCCCCTTGTTTTAGTCCGTCCCAGATTTCAAATGGTTCTGAGAGGTGGTTTTCTATTCTAACTCGCCCTTTGTTTTCGTTCATGCAAATTTGAATGAGGGCAGCATATTTTTTTCGGGATCCCAGCTCAACCACAATATGGTAGAGTCTTTGCCTTGCGACTGAGTCGTAGGCTTTTTTGAAGTCCACGAACAGTTGGTGAACCGTCTCTCCGTATTCCCACTTCTTTTCCAGCAGTTGCCTTATTGTGAACATCTGGTCGCTTGTTGACCGGTTCCGACGGAATCCGGATTGGTAGTCTCCCAATATTTCTTTTGCGTATGGTGTGATTCTTGCCAGTATGACATTTGTTAATATTTTGTATGCGATTGGGCGCAATGATATTCCTCTGTAATTTTCGCAGTCAGATCTGTCGCCTTTTTTGAAGATGGGGATGACTATTACGGTTTTCCATTCTACCGGAATGACTTCCTTGTCCCATATTATTTTAACCAGTTGGTGGATCTTTCGAGCGGTTGCCCCCCCTCCATGCTTCACTAGCTCTGCCGGTACGCTATCGATTCCCGGGGGCCTTGTTGTTTTTCAGTCGATTTATCACGTCTACAACTTCGTCGAAAGAGGGCTCTGGGATCTGGCGCTCGGCTGTATGTACGTCTGGTGCGTTTATTTGTGGTTGATGGGTGCGCACATTGAGGAGGTTTTTAAAGTACTGCTTCCATCTTGTCACGATATTTTTTGTTTCTGTCACCAGACAGCCGTTCGTGTCTCGGATTATTTTGGCTCTCCCTCGGTAGCCATTTCTAATTGAATTTATGCCGGCATACATACCTCTGCTGTTCTTTGCTCTGGTTTGGTGGATGTTGGTGTCTATGTCGAAGTTGAGGCAGTGATCCGCGAAACACTGTGCGCAAAAAATTTTAAAGCACAAAACGAAACCGGGACGAATGTGGCACTGAACACATGAAACACAAGGATATTGGTCCTTAACCTGTGGATTTATTTTTATTGTTTAAAAAAGTTTACACGGACAAATCACTAGGCATAATTTCGCACGCCCGATCACACACTTGACGTTCCTTTCTTTTATTTCATTCAATACGCGGACTGGCCTCCTCGTTGGATTCTCGGTGTCCTCCTCGTCGCGTTGACGATCGAAATCTTACTGACTCGCTATTCTCCTCAAAAAAAAGTGCCCTGATACAGATCGTATCTGTATCTGTACCGAAAAATTTTCTTATTCCCCCTGCTAACAGAATTTCCGAATTTCTGTTAGCAGCATGTTATCGCATCCCCGGGGATATTTCATAGTTTCCTGAGAAAGGGAAGGTCATCTTGCATACATTATTCGTTGGTGATAGCATTTCCTTTTCCACGGCCTTCTGTTTGCACAGAACATCTGGCGCGCAAGACGGAGATGATTTTTCGGGCGTACAGCCCGTGGTTGCTTGCCTTTTGCAAACACAACCAAAATCCATTAGATCCCTCTAATGGGTGTGAAATTTTTACAAAGGAATCGTGGGACCGGAGTATTTCCTTTGTTGGCGTTGGACTTGTAAATCTTCCGAATTATCTTGTTGCGATAATTACGGTTGTTTACACTTTTGGTAGCGGATAGGCGATATGCTTTCTTGCGTTTAGCTGCCAGTGTATGCATCCGTTGTTATCTATCTACCGAAAATGGTAATTCCTGGTAAACATCGTGCAGATGTTTAAGATGGGAGATCTGTATGCGATGCTTTTGCTGATGGATTTTCGGGATCTTGCACGGAATTAGAGGTGCTAATTGCCTTTAGCTACCCGAGTATGCCTCCCTGGTTCGGTTACTTTACCGAAGATATAATTCCTTGGAAACATCGTGCAGATGTTTTGGATGGAAGATTTATGGCCTGTAATCTGGAATTGTTTTTGCATACTATGAATGGATGCGTTGACTCGATACTGAAAGTTTTTGAACGTTAAGTTCCTTGTTTTTTTTTATGTCGGGTTCAACATTGTTTCAGCTTCCAATGCCCTTGTTACAGGTCTGATTAAGAGCTTTGGGGACACGTGTCTGTGGGCACGTGTAATGGATAAGGTAAGTAAGTTCCTTGAAGGTTTGGAACCTTACCTGGGCGGAATTGTGCGTTCGTAGGACGCTACACTGGCATTTTCTATGATTTTTTCGATCCGAATGTTTTCCCATTCGCGTTTTTTGCGTTTGAAAAGTCTAGTTGTTTCTTTCCGAATTGTCGCGTATCTTACTGCGTTGACTTCATCATATGCTTCTAAGTGGATCATTCTGAGGCGTTTACGTTCTTCGATCTTTGCCCTGCACTCATCGTCAAACCAAGGTTTGGACTTAGTTGTTTTCTTAAATCCTAATACCTCTTGGGCTGTTTGTTTGATTGTGTCTCTGATCGATGCCCATTTAATTTCCACACTATTGGCTTCCTCTTCCTGACTAGGATGCTAAATCTATTCGTTAGTTCGTCTTGATATTCCGCCCTTTTACGTAGGTCTTTTAGTTTATCAATCTCGAACTTTTTGCTCGTGTCCCGTGACTGTCCATGTGGGTTTGCTGCAAGCCGACTTCTAATTTTGCCCATCACTAGAAGGTGATCGGAGTCGCAATCTGCTCCTCTATATGATCTTACGTCAAGGATGTTCGAGTGGTGTCTTTTGTCTATGAGGAAGTGGTCTATTTGGTTACGCGTTACGCCGTCGGGTGATATCCATGTGGCTTTATGGATTTGCTTGTGCTTGAACATCGTGCTTTTCACTACCAGACCTTTTGACGCTGCGAACGTGATAATTCGAATACCATTATCATTTGAAACGTCATGTAGGCTTTCTTTACCTATTGTTGGTTGGAAGATATCTTCCTTTCGAATTTTTGCATTGGGGTCCCCGAGGAGGATTTTAACATCGAATGATGAGATCCCATCAAATACTTCCTCTAGGGTCTCGTAGAATGTGTCCTTCGTTTCTTCGTCGGTAGATTCTGTTGAGGCGTGTACGTTTATAAATACATAATTGTACCATGCGCCCTGTATTTTTAGCACCGACATTCGGTCATTAATGAATTGCACATCTTTTACATGGGGCGTAATCTTCTTGCTTATGATGAAGCCAGTTCCGAGGTTATGTATATCGGTACCTCCACACACCAGTGTAAACCCGTTGGTTTCGATTACTTGATGTGGGAGTCAAACTTCCTGAAGCGCGACGATGTCCATTTTATATTGTTTCGCGTTTTCTACGACCGTCTGTATCGCGCCTGGTTTATATAACGTTCGAACATTCCACGTGCCGACGCGTATATCCCGGTTTTTCAGTTTTTCCCTACGTCTTCTTTTTGCCGAGTCGGTGTTTTCTTGATGATTTTTTCCCTTATGGAAGTGTCGGTTCATCACACCTACGCCTACCGGGTTTTTCGTGGGATTGTTTTTTGTATATTGGTTATTCATTTTTGATCCCACGAGAGTTGGGGTTTCAAATAGTCCGCCACATCAGAGCCCCTCTTTGATGTGGTAAGGTCTGCTTACTGCTCTGATTCGACCCGGTGTCAGAGAGGCGCCGTTATAATACAGCCGGTATACCCCTGGCTGCAAACCATCCAATATGGACCATGTGTTCTTACTTTTTTTTTATTGCGCGAGTGACAGATAGAAAATCACGGTCAAGCATTTATTTATTATACTGTGCACATACACAAACAGGAACACTTCGTATGTCGCGTATCGGCACTAATTGTTTTTTAATTATTTTGGGTGCAGAGAAGTCCCAAGCGAACTCGTACTCATTTAAAATGTGCAACGCGGTTTAATTTAACAATAATAACTTAATAATAATTTTACATACACTTCACTTTTTAGGACGTTCCGTTGAACGGTTCATCAAGTATCATTTGTCGATTGTCGACACGTCGACACCGGATGGCGGTCAATTTGGTACTACTTGGTCGCGGTGTCCTATCGGTCCCTTTCCCGTTGGTCTACCGTCACGAATTCTACGCACGATTCTGTCGCTGCCCATTCTCGCTACATGCCCGGCCCATCTAAATCTTCGCGACCTGATTATTCTCACCTATAGCTCTTCCAATTTGCGGTTGTGGAGTTTTGTGGGGGTACGAAGTAGGTGTCCCGACACGGGGACTGGTTCACTCTTATCCCCATCAAGTTCTCTGTCTGTTGCGCCGAACACAAATCGGAGAAAACCAATCACCAAGACAAATATGTTTATGGGTTTATTAAGGTTCTATATGATGCACATTTAACAGAAGACTTATGTAGAATTAAGGATTTAACACGCAAGGAGAAACTTTGCACTCGCGCAGCTACTTACTTTGAATTGGGGTATACGCACTCCCGTGCGTACGCTACAGGGGATGGAAGACGATTCGCCCTGGTTGGGAGTTGGATTTCGACTGACTGTGAATACTCTCCCACCTAAGGGTGAGTTTTCTTTTCTTTGAGAGAAACGTGAAGTCTCTCTTTGTGGTGGTGTGGTGGAGAGTTGGAGAAGATCTCCCCGGTTGATCTTAGCGAGAGTGCTAATAGATCCATTGTGTACCCATGCAACGAAGGACCCGAGAAAAGAGAAGATGAACAAAGGACATTATTAATGGCATGGATGCATGGTGCAGCTGCGTAAGTAGTCTGCAATGCTATTAGGAAAACGGTGCTAAAAGGAATTTCGGTACACAATGGTGATGTGCACGGAATCTTGCTGGCGGCAAGGGTCAGATTCTTGTTTAGAAGTTTGTATGCTGAAGAATTCGATTTATGCCCGCTAGACGCTAGATGCGTGTATTTGCTTTTGTCGCTTGGACAAAAGGCTGCCAGGGCCATGGAATTGCCAGGAAAATGTGGTGTGCACGTGTGCAGCAGAATTGCTTGGCAAACACGGGTGCCGAATAGTTTTCCTAATTATGGTTATGTATGCAAAACATTTTTTTTCAGGAAATTGATATGATGCATTGAATGTATGAATGCTAGAGAATTATTTACAGGGACTTGGGATGATACCTCAATGAAGGAAATGTGCTTGGTGAAGGGAATGTTTGCAGGCAACTGCAGATTTGCCAAGGGAGTTGGGGTTGGAATTGTGGGTGATTCCTTGGGTAAGGCTAGAGAACCCCCACAGTTTCCTCCATTATCCTACCTATTCATCATATTTACTGCAGAAGATACTCCTTAAAACTTTATTCTCGGACACGCGGAATCTGCTTTCTTTTCGTTTTGTAAGCGGCCATGTCTTGCATCTGTATAGAACAAACAGCATGATTATGGTTCTATAAATACGGAGCTTTATATTACGTGCCAGCAGTTTCGATTTTAGGAGTTTGCTGACCAGATACCAACTAGCGCTACCAGAATGTAGTCTTTTCTTGACAATTTCCTTTGACAGTCCATTACTGGCCGTTAAGTAACTTTAACTGTTTCAAATATCTTACCCATAACATTTATGTGCGTTCCCCGAGGTCCGCCTGCCCTCGCCGTAACCATATACTTTGTTTTGTCTTCATTTATTTCTAAACCCGCCTCCTTTACCCCTTGCATAATGATTTCACTGTTTTTACGATTATCGCTCAAAACAGCGATTTCATCCGCATTTGCGAGCAGTTGTGTGACCGGGGATAATCCGGTCAAGTTATCGCCTTTTACATTTCTGATTACATACCCGAGCGCAAGATTAAACTAGACATGGCGGGAGGTCGTCCCCCTATTTTAATCCATCCCGGAAGTCAAATGATTCTGAGAGGTGGTTTTCTATTCCAACTCTGCCTTTATTTTCATTCATGCAGATTTGAATGCGAGTGGTATATTTTCGGGATTCCCAGCTCAGTTACAATATAGCAATATATTTGCCTTGCAACTGAGTCTTTGGCTTTTTTGAAGTCAATGAAAAGCTGGTCGACCGTCTCTCCGTATTTCCACTTCTTCTCCAACAATTTCTTTACTGTGAAGATTTGGCCAATTATTGACCGGATCCTGCGGAAACCACACTGATAACCTTCTAGTATTTCTTTTTTCATTTCATTTTTTACGTTCTTTTTATATTCTTAGTTTCTAAATTATATGCTAGACAAAAAATGCTTAAATTATTATATTATAACTTACTGGTCACACGCAGACGCTCTAAGCAAAACATTACATGACTATTCTATAATTTGCCTTTCGCCGACAGAACTTTGTTGTGGGTGTATTTATAACTATTTGTATGAAAGAAAAATTAGGAAAACTTTGTGTCCTATTTTTTTCTAAAATTTAACATACTTCCATTTTTTTTTAACTTTATTTAAAAGAACTGAACTTAAACCTTATACTACCCTAATTCTAGAAAAGCTAAGTCTGTGTAATATAGCTGATGATACTGTTATTCTACCGACATTGGTATCCAGGTCTTTATTTGCTATTCAACCACCAGAACTGTTGACGCTGTCCAATAATATCGTCCCGGTCTCTTTGGGAGATAGCCCTACTGAAGCGCAAGAGCTCTCCTCCGGTGCGCGTTAATCCCCGGCCGCAGCGCAATCGCCCGTCTACGGATGATCTACTTATATAATAGATCAACGGAATTCCGGATCCATCCTATATAGACCCTTTCTTATCCAAATCAAGGAACGCCTCTGGTGGAACAAAGCCATTCTGACACACGCTTTCATAGTACAGACGGTTTGGATAATAAGCCCCGAAAATTAGGCCATTGGACGAGCTTATTGCTCTGGCAATATGTCCTCTGATTAATTTAATCATACAATTATCCACCCAAATTATATATGCTTCATTATATAAAGTCTCATCTCTCAAACAATTAATTTATATACATATAGACAGCAAGACAATTAAGTAAGTAATTTTGCCTAATTTCATTAATTGAATATATACAATTTATTTGAAAAGAATAATTTCTTAAACTATCTCACATTGTAGAACACTTAGGTGGTATTCTCATAAAATGTAAGTTGGTAAGATACTTAGTATATTTATATCCGTTATTTTGGTGTTGGTTTTGGCTTAATACCCATTAGATCAGGAAATGGGGGGAATGGAAGTCCATCAGGTAGAGGTGGTAATCCAACAATCTTAGGTTTTCCGTCTGACATTGAAATTGGAATGGGAATTGGTAGCGGAACTGGAACGGGAATTGGTATTTGTGCATTGCTATTCGCAGCGAACGCAATAAGTGCAAAAATAATGCTTAAAATGTACTTGAGCGACATCACTGATTTCGGGTGCTACCTATTTCTGTTCCAAACTGCTTAATTTCCAGCCTTTTATACATAGTAGGGTGTCTTCAAAATAATAGAGTTACATGACCTTATTTCAGTAAATAGTTAATTAAGGAATAGATTTCCGCAGTTGGATTTGATGGTCGTTGGTGCTTTTTGAAGTTATACATCTGTTTACACAATATGCCGGCGGATCATTCAGAAGTTTGGAATTATTTTTGAAGGTCTTACATACTTTTGATTTTTATATTTTGTGATAATGCCATTTCAGCTGTAGCGTTACTTAAGACCTTCAAAAATTTGTTTTTCTTTTTTGTTTATATAGTTTGCGATATTTCTTTGATATTTGTCTCTATATCTGGTCATATTGTGTATATATTTTTCTAATGAACAATCTTTTTTTTTAAATGTGATACCTCCTGGAGATAGCAGATGTTTAGGATTGATAGGAATGACAGAAATTGTTGAAACTATGGTTGGGATTGAAACAAACTAATCTTGGAATATGGTTTTAATTTGTTGCAATTAACCTTTACTGGTTTTTGACCAACTTTGATGGTCGTGTTGTCTGACCCGGTTCCTGCTGTAACGAGGAAGGGGCCCTTCCAAATGGGTGTTTGTTTTCCTTTGAGTATTTGGACCTCATCAACATAATAGGTAGGTGGTTGCTTTGAATGCACGGCATACATCACACTGCTTTCTACACTTTGTGATATCAGAGAGTGTGGACGGCCACCAGTACCTTTGTCGTATTTCATTGTATGATTCGGTGACGCTCTAATGTCCACTGGAAGCATTGCATTGGCACCTGAAAACATTTCCTTCTTCAAGGACATTAATGCATACAAGCATTATAAAGAATCCCTAAAACGAATTGCGTCTACAATGGCATTCATATATTATAAAGCATCTCTGTATTAGCGACCCAAAAACCGAATTTCCAATTAGTGTAGATATTCACACTATAATTCGATCCAGCCGTCGCTATAGATGCCATGCATAATTGACGCAGATGGTATACACAACCGTCATTGTGTACCCATCTAAATTGCTTTCCCAAGACTTGCAACTATGGATTCAATTGCAAGCACTTCACCAGGAAATATTGCTTTGTTTGAATTTTCAAACAATCGCAGACGCCAAGTTTCGCCGTCAGATCGGATTCATCTCGGCCCAAAAATGGAATTAAATCGTCAACATTTTCGTGCGATTATTAACTCTTTCGGCGTGGATTAACTCAGCAACAGTGCATGGATGAACTTAATTCAATTTTTGGCGATGAAGCTCCATCAAGGACCAGTGTTTATCGATGGTATGGTGAATTCAATCGTGGTGGTAGTTCACTCCAAGATGAATTTCGTGAAGGTCGTCCAAAATCAGTTGTCGTTCCGAAAACCATTGAACTGATATTGGAAGACCGTCATGTGACCTATCGTGAGATTGAGACAACCTTAAGCGTTAGTGGGACCAGCATACATTCAATATTGCATAAACATTTGACTGTCAAAAAAATTTGTTCGCGTTGGATCCCACACAATTTGTCAATCGCCCAAAAAAAAGGCTCGTGTCAATTGGTCGAAAGAAATGCTCAAAAAATACGGTCGCGGTGCTTCGAAACACGTCTATGACATCGTGACAGGTGGTGAATCGTGGATTTACGCGTATGAGCCCGAAAGTAAACAGCAGTCGACTGTCTGGGTGTTTCAAGATGAGCCAAATCCAACAAAAGTTGTTCGCGCACGAAGCACTTCCAAGCAAATGGTCGCCTGTTTTTTCGGAAAAACTGGACATGTCGCAACCGTATCACTAGAACAACGCAGAACAGTCAATTCTGAGTGGTACATAACCATTTGTTTGCCAGTTGTCTTCCAAGAAATCAGGAAAACCAACCGCCGAAGACGGATCACTCTTCACCACGACAATGCGAGCTCTCACACATCGGCTGCGACAATTGCATTTTTGAGCACCCAAAGCAGCGATTTGATGGGTCATCCGAATGACTTCTTTTTATTCCCGTACGTAAAAAAACAAACTGAGAGGTCAACGTTTTTCGACACCTGAAGAAGCGGTTGCTGCATTCATTTATTCATTCATTTTACAACATTTTTTATTTTTCTTTTTATATTCTTAATTTCTAAATTAAAGGCTAGACAAAAAATGCTTAAATTCTAGCTTAATTATCTTATATAATAACTTACTGGTCCTTCGCAGACGCTCTAAGCTAAACATTACTTAACATTTGTATAATTTGCCTTTCGGCGACAGAACTTTGTGGCAGTACTGATAATTAGTTGAAATACAAAGAAAAATTTGAAAAACTTTGTCAATTTTTTTTTTGTTTTTTTTTTCTTAAAATTTAACACTTAACTTACCTAATTTTTTTTTTTTTTTTTAATGTAAAAGCACTTAACTTAACTTAACTTAAATCTTATACTACCCTAATTCTAGAAAAGCTAAGTCTATGTAAGCTATCTGATGATACTATGATTCTATACCGACTTTGGTATCCAGGTCTTTATATGCCATTCAACCACCAGAACTGTTGACGCTGTCTAATACTATCGTTCCGGTCTCTGTGGGAGATAGCCCTACTGAAGCGCAGGAGCTCTTCTTCGGTGCGCGTTACTTCCCGGTCGTAGCACAATCGCCCGTCTACAGATGATCTACTTACATGATAGATCAGCGGAATTCCGGATCTATCCTGTATAAGGTTGCTGCATTCAGAATGCATGTGTTGGAGATACCTCAATCAGAGTGGCAAAAGTGCTTCGACAATTGGTTCAAAAACATGCAAAAGTGTATAGATCTTCATGGGGAATATTTTGAAAAACATTAATGTGATTTTCGATGATCAATATTTGTTTTTGTTCTCTAATCCCGAAATATAAAAGGCAACCCTTGTACCAACACACACATACACCACCGCGTACCTGAGATCGCTTTCCATTGGTCAATGGTCAAAGGAAATTTCCTTTCCTTTTCACCACACCACCAAAAACTCACCAGAAACGATAAAACATCTTTGAGTCGTATTCCAATCACAGGACTGATCGGTCGCGCCGTCCATCATCCCTTGTAGGGTGTGCCCGGAGTGCACACCCTAGAGAGTCGTAAATTTAAACCCCCAAGACTGTTTGTCTAGTTCGAGTAATTTTTCCGGAACAAAAATCAATTGCAAAGAGTCGCGATATTTTCCTGTGTCATTCGTGTGTGTTCTATAGTTAGTGAATTCGCAATCATTGTCAACCTTAAAAATGCCGTCTAGCTGAAATAGAAATTGCATGGGACGTCATATCAAACATACAATTAATGTAAAATTTATAACTCGTTAACTATCAACAATCAATAAAAAATTAAAATTGCATGCTATGGCGATATGTGTGTTTTCTTTACCCTGTTGTGAAGGTTCGCTCAGCGTTTTGTGTCTATCGAACTCATGATGGGGATAGGAGTTAACCGAGCGCCGTACGCCGGCGCAACATGCTTCCTACCCCACATTGATGACCCAGTTGAAGGTTCGCGCAACCTTTCAACTTCTGACCCGGAGTCAGATAGAATCCGTAACGAGGTGGTGCAAATCGTGTTGTGGAGTTTTTTTTTGTGTTTAATTTAATATATTGTGCATTAAACAAACATTTACCGTTGAAATGTAACAAAAACCAACAATGGAAATTAAAGACACCATGTAAAAATGTTCCATAAACACACAATTGTATATTTAAATAAAAACAACCAGAATGCCAAAATTAACATGAAATGTGGACACACAAATACGAGTAACAGCTTTAAATTAAAAACAGTGCAAGCCCCATCCGGGTACATACAAAATCAATACACGAAAATGAATCATCTCTATTAAGCAATCTAAACAAATAAACTCTACGATGCACAAGACTGTACTTTATTTTTGGTTAAGCAAAAAGTTCCTTTTTATTATAACGCGATATGTAAATTATACGTCTAAGCAATGAATGGCTTCCCCTTTTAATCGCGATTTTTATCACATACACTGTTTTTCTTCCGTTTAATTTAATATTTCGCATATTCTGAAACCCAATTTAATGAAAACGCTTGTCGCAAAATGTTATATGCTTTAAAAACACATTTAGAATGTGTAACCGCAGAATCAGATAATTTAATACAGTTCTGTATACGAATGAAATAAATTAAAGCTTTTATACCACTATTAATTTATATTACATTAGACCAATAAGCAATAATAGTTGTTAGTGTTAATCAATAAAACACTCTGAAGTTGTTATCCAATCATTTCGATACCTTTTTCTATAGTCTTGTGCACCACTGCTATATATATATACACATAAGTCGACGATCACCGGAATATTTGCAACGCGCACAATTCGAAGGCAGAAATATACCTAAAGTTAAAAGTTCATTACACAAAAGATACAAAATAAACACGCACACGGCACCATAATTTCCTTATTTTTTTTTGTGCGTTCTACCATATTTCTGTTTCCCTTCTTTTATTTAGTATAGTGCATACTAAACAAATGTCATATCTAATTGAATAGAAACGGTTGCTGCAAAATTGTATACAATTAATAAAATAATAAATATTGTAAGCCCCTTCAGGGTATTAAACAGCGCACAACCCCTACGACTCCCCTCACACGCGACCACTCGACTCTTCGACTCCATTTGTCCAACCCACTCGACTCCGCTTACTACTTCTCTCAACTTCTCTACTACACTCGACTTCTCCTTTTCGACGTCTTTTGACTCCGCTCGAATCTTTTTCAACCTCTTTCGACTCGACTTCACTCGACCTTCCCATCATTTGGGCGCAACAATGCCCAACAATGTACCTCATTCCAAACCGGCTCCTTATTTAACAAAGGCTACTACGTGTAGCAACACTCAATAGGACGCTCGGTCTTGTTCTAAATCAACTTTTTCCGCCGTTTTTCTGGATATTGGCGCTCATACTCGCCAACCACAGCCTTCACGCGACCCCGCTTGCCAATGTTCGAAACATTTCAACCCTTTCAGGCCTTCTTTAGGTACAGACAAAACTCGCCTCTACCCACCCTTTTAGGCCCTTCCCCAATTATTGGCGCACATGTCCGCCAAAGGCAGTTTTATGTGGCTCTGTCTGCCTCTGCTCGACACCCTTCACCACTCTCATGTCGGCTCCTCACTACACTACAGCTACTACGCGTAGCATACACTCAGTAGGATGCCAGGCCCCACCACCTTACTCGGGCGTAAGGATCTTACCTCCTAGGGACCCACGACGCCCCTTTAGCCACCTTGGCTCACCTTAAGCGGCAACCATAAGCGATACACGCCCCTCTACGCCGCCTCTCACTTACCAGATGCATCACACTTCTGAGCGCGCATCACTTACCTAAGGCGTCCTGGGGTTGGACAGAACCAACCACCCACCAGGATGAATGAGATTGCAACTATACTCAGGATTTATCGTGCTTCCCCTTCCGGTGAACATCAGAGCGTCACCGAATCATACAATGAAATACGACAAAGGTACTGGTGGCCGTCCACACTCTCTGATATCAGAAAGTGTAGAAAGCAGTGTGAGGTATGCCGTGCATTCAAGGCAACCACCTGCTCCGGAATTAAAACAAAGGCACACACGTTTCACGAGGGAAACATGATGTTGATGAGGTCCAAAAAGCCAAAGGAAAACAAACACCCATTTGGAAGGGCCCCTTCCTCGTTACAGCAGTAACCGGGTCAGACAACACGACCATCAAAGTTGGTCAAAACCCAGTTAAGGTTAATTGCAACAAATTAAAACCATATTCCAAGATTAGTTAGTTTCAATCCCAACCATAGTTTCAACCATTTCTGTCATTCCTATCAATCCTAAACATCTGCTATCTCCAGGAGGTATCACATTTAAAGAAAAAAAGATTGTTCATTACAAAAATATATACACAATATGACCAGATATAGAGACAAATATCAAAGAAAAATCGCAAACTATATAAACAAAACAGAAAAACAAATTTTTGAAGGTCTTAAGTAACGCTACAGCTGAAATGGCATTATCATAAAATATAAAAATCAAAAGTATGTAAGACCTTCAAAAATAATTCCAAACTTCTGAATGATCCGCCGGCATATTGTGTAAACAGATGTATAACTTCAAAAAGCACCAACGACCATCAAATCCAACTGCGGAAATCTATTCCTTAATTAACTATTTACTGAAATAAGGTCATGTAACTCTATTATTTTGAAGACACCCTACTATGTATAAAAGGTTGGAAATTAAGCAGTTTGGAGCAGAAATAGGTAGCACCCGAAATCAGTGATGTCGCTCAAGTACATTTTAAGCATTATTTTTGCACTTATTGCGTTCGCTGCGAATAGCAATGCACAAATACCAATTCCCGTTCCAGTTCCGCTACCAATTCCCATTCCAATTTCAATGTCAGACGGAAAACCTAAGATTGTTGGATTACCACCTCTACCTGATGGACTTCCATTCCCCCCATTTCCTGATCTAATGGGTATTAAGCCAAAACCAACACCAAAATAACGGATATAAATATACTAAGTATCTTACCAACTTACATTTTATGAGAATACCACCTAAGTGTTCTACAATGTGAGATAGTTTAAGAAATTATTCTTTTCAAATAAATTGTATATATTCAATTAATGAAATTAGGCAAAATTACTTACTTAATTGTCTTGCTGTATATATGTATATAAATTAATTCTTTGAGAGATGAGACTTTATATAATGAAGCATATATAAATTGGGTGGATAATTTTATGATTAAATTAATCAGAGGACATATTGCCAGAGCAATAAGCTCGTCCAATGGCCTAATTTTCGGGGCTTATTATCCAAACCGTCTGTACTATGAAAGCGTGTGTCAGAATGGCTTTGTTCCACCAGAGGCGTTCCTTGATTTGGATAAGAAAGGGTCTATATAGGATGGATCCGGAATTCCGTTGATCTATTATATAAGTAGATCATCCGTAGACGGGCGATTGCGCTGCGGCCGGGGATTAACGCGCACCGGAGAAGAGCTCTTGCGCTTCAGTAGGGCTATCTCCCAAAGAGACCTGGACGATATTATTGGACAGCGTCAACAGTTCTGGTGGTTGAATAGCAAATAAAGACCTGGATACCAATGTCGGTAGAATAACAGTATCATCAGCTATATTACACAGACTTAGCTTTTCTAGAATTAGGGTAGTATAAGGTTTAAGTTCAGTTCTTTTAAATAAAGTTAAAAAAAAATGGAAGTATGTTAAATTTTAGAAAAAAATAGGACACAAAGTTTTCCTAATTTTTCTTTCATACAAATAGTTATAAATACACCCACAACAAAGTTCTGTCGGCGAAAGGCAAATTATAGAATAGTCATGTAATGTTTTGCTTAGAGCGTCTGCGTGTGACCAGTAAGTTATAATATAATAATTTAAGCATTTTTTGTCTAGCATATAATTTAGAAACTAAGAATATAAAAAGAACGTAAAAAATGAAATGAAAAAAGAAATACTAGAAGGTTATCAGTGTGGTTTCCGCAGGATCCGGTCAATAATTGGCCAAATCTTCACAGTAAAGAAATTGTTGGAGAAGAAGTGGAAATACGGAGAGACGGTCGACCAGCTTTTCATTGACTTCAAAAAAGCCAAAGACTCAGTTGCAAGGCAAATATATTGCTATATTGTAACTGAGCTGGGAATCCCGAAAATATACCACTCGCATTCAAATCTGCATGAATGAAAATAAAGGCAGAGTTGGAATAGAAAACCACCTCTCAGAATCATTTGACTTCCGGGATGGATTAAAATAGGGGGACGACCTCCCGCCATGTCTAGTTTAATCTTGCGCTCGGGTATGTAATCAGAAATGTAAAAGGCGATAACTTGACCGGATTATCCCCGGTCACACAACTGCTCGCAAATGCGGATGAAATCGCTGTTTTGAGCGATAATCGTAAAAACAGTGAAATCATTATGCAAGGGGTAAAGGAGGCGGGTTTAGAAATAAATGAAGACAAAACAAAGTATATGGTTACGGCGAGGGCAGGCGGACCTCGGGGAACGCACATAAATGTTATGGGTAAGATATTTGAAACAGTTAAAGTTACTTAACGGCCAGTAATGGACTGTCAAAGGAAATTGTCAAGAAAAGACTACATTCTGGTAGCGCTAGTTGGTATCTGGTCAGCAAACTCCTAAAATCGAAACTGCTGGCACGTAATATAAAGCTCCGTATTTATAGAACCATAATCATGCTGTTTGTTCTATACAGATGCAAGACATGGCCGCTTACAAAACGAAAAGAAAGCAGATTCCGCGTGTCCGAGAATAAAGTTTTAAGGAGTATCTTCTGCAGTAAATATGATGAATAGGTAGGATAATGGAGGAAACTGTGGGGGTTCTCTAGCCTTACCCAAGGAATCACCCACAATTCCAACCCCAACTCCCTTGGCAAATCTGCAGTTGCCTGCAAACATTCCCTTCACCAAGCACATTTCCTTCATTGAGGTATCATCCCAAGTCCCTGTAAATAATTCTCTAGCATTCATACATTCAATGCATCATACCAATTTCCTGAAAAAAAATGTTTTGCATACATAACCATAATTAGGAAACTATTCGGCACCCGTGTTTGCCAAGCAATTCTGCTGCACACGTGCACACCACATTTTCCTGGCAATTCCATGGCCCTGGCAGCCTTTTGTCCAGGCGACAAAAGCAAATACACGCATCTAGCGTCTAGCGGGCATAAATCGAATTCTTCAGCATACAAACTTCTAAACAAGAATCTGACCCTTGCCGCCAGCAAGATTCCGTGCACATCACCATTGTGTACCGAAATTCCTTTTAGCACCGTTTTCCTAATAGCATTGCAGACTACTTACGCAGCTGCACCATGCATCCATGCCATTAATAATGTCCTTTGTTCATCTTCTCTTTTCTCGGGTCCTTCGTTGCATGGGTACACAATGGATCTATTAGCACTCTCGCTAAGATCAACCGGGGAGATCTTCTCCAACTCTCCACCACACCACCACAAAGAGAGACTTCACGTTTCTCTCAAAGAAAAGAAAACTCACCCTTAGGTGGGAGAGTATTCACAGTCAGTCGAAATCCAACTCCCAACCAGGGCGAATCGTCTTCCATCCCCTGTAGCGTACGCACGGGAGTGCGTATACCCCGATTCAAAGTAAGTAGCTGCGCGAGTGCAAAGTTTCTCCTTGCGTGTTAAATCCTTAATTCTACATAAGTCTTCTGTTAAATGTGCATCATATAGAACCTTAATAAACCCATAAACAGTGTCGTGAATATACCAAACTTAACAATTAAGTGTCAAAAATTAGAATTGTGAACATTCTCTGCATTTCAAGAAGTTTTAAATTAAAAGACAAACAATAGACCATGTATAAATGTCCTTAACTGTTTGAGTGTCATAATTTATAAGTAATTAAATTCGAGACTCGACACATTGCATTGTGGAAGAACGTTTACTGTGCTGCTGTCCAATAAAATAAAAAAGCAAATTTCGAAACAACATAAATAGTGTTTTATTTTCTTTGCTTGGTGAATAGTTACATTAAGCAGCAGGGCGACTGAGTGCATCGCAAATTCGATTTGGTTAGACGTGAACAATAAACGAATTCCCAAACAACCTATGCTAGTGTTTTATTTGTCTTGGTGATTGGTTTTCTCCGATTTGTGTTCGGCGCAACAGACAGAGAACTTGATGGGGATAAGAGTGAACCAGTACCCGTGTCGGGACACCTACTTCGTACCCCCACAAAACTCCACAACCGCAAATTGGAAGAGCTATAGGTGAGAATAATCAGGTCGCGAAGATTTAGATGGGCCGGGCATGTAGCGAGAATGGGCAGCGACAGAATCGTGCGTAGAATTCGTGACGGTAGACCAACGGGAAAGGGACCGATAGGACACCGCGACCAAGTAGTACCAAATTGACCGCCATCCGGTGTCGACGTGTCGACAATCGACAAATGATACTTGATGAACCGTTCAACGGAACGTCCTAAAAAGTGAAGTGTATGTAAAATTATTATTAAATTATTATTGTTAAATTAAACCGCGTTGCACATTTTAAATGAGTACGAGTTCGCTTGGGACTTCTCTGCACCCAAAATAATTAAAAAACAATTAGTGCCGATACGCGACATACGAAGTGTTCCTGTTTGTGTATGTGCACAGTATAATAAATAAATGCTTGACCGTGATTTTCTATCTGTCACTCGCGCAATAAAAAAAAAGTAAGAACACATGGTCCATATTGGATGGTTTGCAGCCAGGGGTATACCGGCTGTATTATAACGGCGCCTCTCTGACACCGGGTCGAATCAGAGCAGTAAGCAGACCTTACCACATCAAAGAGGGGCTCTGATGTGGCGGACTATTTGAAACCCCAACTCTCGTGGGATCAAAAATGAATAACCAATATACAAAAAACAATCCCACGAAAAACCCGGTAGGCGTAGGTGTGATGAACCGACACTTCCATAAGGGAAAAAATCATCAAGAAAACACCGACTCGGCAAAAAGAAGACGTAGGGAAAAACTGAAAAACCGGGATATACGCGTCGGCACGTGGAATGTTCGAACGTTATATAAACCAGGCGCGATACAGACGGTCGTAGAAAACGCGAAACAATATAAAATGGACATCGTCGCGCTTCAGGAAGTTTGACTCCCACATCAAGTAATCGAAACCAACGGGTTTACACTGGTGTGTGGAGGTACCGATATACATAACCTCGGAACTGGCTTCATCATAAGCAAGAAGATTACGCCCCATGTAAAAGATGTGCAATTCATTAATGACCGAATGTCGGTGCTAAAAATACAGGGCGCATGGTACAATTATGTATTTATAAACGTACACGCCTCAACAGAATCTACCGACGAAGAAACGAAGGACACATTCTACGAGACCCTAGAGGAAGTATTTGATGGGATCTCATCATTCGATGTTAAAATCCTCCTCGGGGACCCCAATGCAAAAATTTGAAAGGAAGATATCTTCCAACCAACAATAGGTAAAGAAAGCCTACATGACGTTTCAAATGATAATGGTATTCGAATTATCACGTTCGCAGCGTCAAAAGGTCTGGTAGTGAAAAGCACGATGTTCAAGCACAAGCAAATCCATAAAGCCACATGGATATCACCCGACGGCGTAACGCGTAACCAAATAGACCACTTCCTCATAGACAAAAGACACCACTCGAACATCCTTGACGTAAGATCATATAGAGGAGCAGATTGCGACTCCGATCACCTTCTAGTGATGGGCAAAATTAGAAGTCGGCTTGCAGCAAACCCACATGGACAGTCACGGGACACGAGCAAAAAGTTCGAGATTGATAAACTAAAAGACCTACGTAAAAGGGCGGAATATCAAGACGAACTAACGAATAGATTTAGCATCCTAGTCAGGAAGAGGAAGCCAATAGTGTGGAAATTAAATGGGCATCGATCAGAGACACAATCAAACAAACAGCCCAAGAGGTATTAGGATTTAAGAAAACAACTAAGTCCAAACCTTGGTTTGACGATGAGTGCAGGGCAAAGATCGAAGAACGTAAACGCCTCAGAATGATCCACTTAGAAGCATATGATGAAGTCAACGCAGTAAGATACGCGACAATTCGGAAAGAAACAACTAGACTTTTCAAACGCAAAAAACGCGAATGGGAAAACATTCGGATAGAAAAAATCATAGAAAATGCCAGTGTAGCGTCCTACGAACGCACAATTCCGCCCAGGTAAGGTTCCAAACCTTCAAGGAACTTACTTACCTTATCCATTACACGTGCCCACAGACACGTGTCCCCAAAGCTCTTAATCAGACCTGTAACAAGGGCATAGGAAGCTGAAACAATGTTGAACCCGACATAAAAAAAAAACAAGGAACTTAACGTTCAAAAACTTTCAGTATCGAGTCAACGCATCCATTCATAGTATGCAAAAACAATTCCAGATTACAGGCCATAAATCTTCCATCCAAAACATCTGCACGATGTTTCCAAGGAATTATATCTTCGGTAAAGTAACCGAACCAGGGAGGCATACTCGGGTAGCTAAAGGCAATTAGCACCTCTAATTCCGTGCAAGATCCCGAAAATCCATCAGCAAAAGCATCGCATACAGATCTCCCATCTTAAACATCTGCACGATGTTTACCAGGAATTACCATTTTCGGTAGATAGATAACAACCGATGCATACACTGGCAGCTAAACGCAAGAAAGCATATCGCCTATCCGCTACCAAAAGTGTAAACAACCATAATTATCGCAACAAGATAATTCGGAAGATTTACAAGTCCAACGCCAACAAAGGAAATACTCCGGTCCCACGATTCCTTAGTAAAAATTTCACACCCATTAGAGGGATCTAATGGATTTTGGTTGTGTTTGCAAAAGGCAAGCAACCACGGGCTGTACGCCCGAAAAATCATCTCCGTCTTGCGCGCCAGATGTTCTGTGCAAACAGAAGGCCGTGGAAAAGGAAATGCTATCACCAACGAATAATGTATGCAAGATGACCTTCCCTTTCTCAGGAAACTATGAAATATCCCCGGGGATGCGATAACATGCTGCTAACAGAAATTCGGAAATTCTGTTAGCAGGGGGAATAAGAAAATTTTTCGGTACAGATACAGATACGATCTGTATCAGGGCACTTTTTTTTTAGGAGAATAGCGAGTCAGTAAGATTTCGATCGTCAACGCGACGAGGAGGACACCGAGAATCCAACGAGGAGGCCAGTCCGCGTATTGAATGAAATAAAAGAAAGGAACGTCAAGTGTGTGATCGGGCGTGCGAAATTATGCCTAGTGATTTGTCCGTGTAAACTTTTTTAAACAATAAAAATAAATCCACAGGTTAAGGACAAATATCCTTGTGTTTCATGTGTTCAGTGCCACATTCGTCCCGGTTTCGTTTTGTGCTTTAAAATTGTTTGCGCACAGTGTTCGGCGGATCACTGCCTCAACTTCGACATAGACACCAACATCCACCAAACCAGAGCAAAGAACAGCAGAGGTATGTACGCCGGCATAAATTCAATTAGAAATGGCTACCGAGGGAGAGCCAAAATAATCCGAGACACGAACGGCTGTCTGGTGACAGAAACAAAAAATATCGTGACAAGATGGAAGCAGTACTTTAAAAACCTCCTCAATGTGCGCACCCATCAACCACAAATAAACGCTCCAGACGTACATACAGCCGAGCACCAGATCCCAGAGCCCTCTTTCGACGAAGTTGTAGACGTGATAAATCGACTGAAAAACAACAAGGCCCCCGGGAATCGATAGCGTACCGGCAGAGCTAGTGAAGCATGGGGGGGGGCAACCGCTCGAAAGATCCACCAACTGGTTAAAATAATATGGGACAAGGAAGTCATTCCGGTAGAATGGAAAACCGTAATAGTCATCCCATCTTCAAAAAAGGCGACAGATTTGACTGCGAAAATTACAGAGGAATATCATTGCGCCCAATCACATACAAAATATTAACAAATGTCATACTGGCAAGAATCACACCATACGCAAAAGAAATATTGGGAGACTACCAATCCGGATTCCGTCGGAACCGGTCAACAAGCGACCAGATGTTCACAATAAGGCAACTGCTGGAAAAGAAGTGGGAATACGGAGAGACGGTTCACCAACTGTTCGTGGACTTCAAAAAAGCCTACGACTCAGTCGCAAGGCAAAGACTCTACCATATTGTGGTTGAGCTGGGATCCCGAAAAAATATGCTGCCCTCATTCAAATTTGCATGAACGAAAACAAAGGGCGAGTTAGAATAGAAAACCACCTCTCAGAACCATTTGAAATCTGGGACGGACTAAAACAAGGGGATGGCCTCTCACCATGCCTTTTTAACCTTGTCTTCGAGTATGTTATCAGAAAGGTACAAGACGACAACACGACCGGATCATCCCTGAACGGGGTCACACAAGTGCTCGCGTATGCGGATGACATCGCCGTTCTGGGCGATAATCTCGAAACTATAAGTAAAAACTGTGAAATCATCATGCAAGCAGCAGAAGAGGTGGGCCTAGAAATAAACGAAGACAAAACGAAATACATGATTACGACGAGAGCAGGTGGACCTCAGAGAACACACATAAACGTCGGGGGCAAGATATTTGAAAATGTCAAAGAATTTAAATATCTGGGAACGATACTGACGACCAGAAACGAAACGTCAAAGGAAATTAACAAAAGACTACATTCCGGCAACGCTAGTTGGCATGCAGCCAGTAAACTATTAAAATCCAAACTGCTATCACGTAATATAAAGCTCCGTGTCTATAGAACCATAATCATGCCGATTGCTCTATACGGATGCGAAACATGAGCTCTCACAAAACGGGAAGAGAACAAATTCCGCGTATTCGAGAATAAAGTTTTAAGGGGTATATTTGGCAGTAAATATGAGGAGGAGTCAGGACAATGGAGCAAACTCCACAACCACGAATTGGAAGAGCTATGCCGCAAACCTACAATAGTGAGAGTAATCAAGTCGCGAAGATTAAGATGGGCCGGACACGTAGCGCGAATGGGCGATGATAGGACCGTGCATAGAATTCTTGACGGTAAACTAACGGGGAAGAGACCGACAGGACGGCCGCGACGAAGATGGGAGGACAATGTTAGATTGGAGCCCGAGGAGATCGGATCGGATGATCGAACGTGGAAGGAGAGCGCACAGGACGGTGAACAATGGCGGAGCCGAGTCGGTGAGGTCATGAACTTCTGGGTTCCTACAGGCCAGTAAATAATAAAAAATGATAATAGCAAAATCAAATCGGCATTGGGGAAATCGAAAACCGGGTACTACACGTACACCCCTTAATCGGAGAAAACTGTCTCCATGCTCCTCAAAGGAGTTGATCCTTCCTTTACTCCCGAAGAGGTGCTCGAAGAACTAAAAAAAATCGAAAACGATACCTTGAAATATACAGGTGTGAAACCACTTTCTCTGGCGCAAGACTAATGACCTTGCCCGGAAAAACAAATTATCATGGAAAATTTAACAAGCCTCAGGACTTGCTAAATAAGGCCAAGACCGGCTCCCGGTTGTAGTGCCGATGATGATGATGAAACCATTTTCTACAGCAAATTCTAGAAATCGCAACCGTAAGTTGCCTTTCGTCATTGTGTCGCTAAGCCCCAATAGTAAAATTGATTGACTTAGATATATTAAATACATTAATCACCAAACAATAAGTTGGGAGAGAATAAAGAAGTCTGACCGCGTATTGCAATGTATGCGCTGTCAACGCTTCGGCCATGTGGCAGCGAATTGCAATATGCATGTCAGATGCGTCAAATGCCTAAATAAGCATATCATTGGAGAATGCCAATTGCGCAAAGAACAGCTCCCGGATAGAAATAAAATATCCTGTGTCCTCTGTAACAACTCAGGTTATCCTGCTAACTTTAGAGGTTGCCCTAAGTACCAACAACTAAAATCAAAGTTGGAAGCCAGAAAGAAGCAAGTTGAAGAAGATAAACGGATGAAAACTCGCTCTTTCAACAACTTCGTGGCACCAAGTGTGTCATACGCCCAAATGGGGGGTGGAGTAAAAAATGCACCAATCTTAGAACAATCACGCAATATCATTAAAACGTCTGCTCCAGAGGCACAAACTGATATAACAGCAATATTACAGTCCATACAAGGACAGTTTGTTGCGTTTGATAAAAAAATCGAAATGATCGAAAAAAAAAACTGAAGGGAACAAGTGGCTCGAACGGACATTATCTATTCGACCCTATTTCCAGATTCTAATTCACTAATCCGCATCGAAACAAGGGATAATCTGAGTAATCTGCTGAAAGCTGAAAGCCCAGATGTGTTTTTGGTTAGCGAAACTAAGCTAAATCAAAGGCGCAAATTGGGCTACCCAAATTATAAAGTAAGTAGACGAGATCGTCCAAATTCCACTCAAGGGGGCGGGGTCGCTGTCTTAGTTATAAATGGGCTACAACACAAAGTCGTCTACAGTAGAGATGTATACAAGTTCCAGGTACTAGAAGCCTGCGTTATAGACATTCCTTCGAAAAGTCAAAAGCATCTATATGTGATCTCTGCTTATGCTCCCGAAGCTCCACAGTGTATACAGTTTATCAATGAACTTGATACCCTTTTTCGAAGTCTCAAGTTAGACTCGGAAAATAATTATTTCTTTGTGGCGAGAGATCTCAATTCCAAGCACCGGGCTTGGGGTAACCTTATCACAAACACAAGAGGCAATACGTTGTTCGACTGGTGGCAAACAAACGCTATCGAATATAAACTAGAATTGTACGCTACAAGTACTCCGTCATATGCATGAGGAAATTGCTTCTTGGATTTACCGTTGCTGGACGAGCGAATACAATTATTAGATACGGATCTAACTACTCGAAATTGTCTTCGTACAATCGAGTACGATAGCGATCATTACAGACTTGGTGTTGTAGTACATGTCCCAAACGAACACTCACTACTTGAGCAGTACAAACAGATACACTCTTTTAATTTCGGAAAAGCATACTGGCCGCGTTTTGATCGGATAATAAAACAAGAATTAGGCTCCAATGGCATAGATCCACCAACTGACAGAAATCTTCATAATGACGAAATTGATCAATATCTTTCGACGATGAACAACATTGTTACTAATACCATGAGTCGTTCTATCCCAAAAGTGTCCCACATGGAGAGCCATACAAACCGATACAGAAACTCAACGACCGACGATAGGCAAAAGAGTATTCTGCTTTCTAAGTAAAAACTTTTCTACAAACAGATCAGCGATCCAAATAGCCAGGAAATAAAAACAAAAAAGTCAATAATTAAAAATCTTCAAAAACTGATAAGTGCTAATTATAGATCAGTAATTAATGAAGACTGGATCAACAGAATTCAAGCCATCAAAACTAGTGGACCGAATATCAACTAAATAAAGTCTTTCGAAGGAAAGATTATAATGACATACCATGTCTGCGAGTCTCGCTGACTCCCGACAATTGGCAATTTTAATTTTTTATTTTTTTTATTTTTATTTGTATTCCATGTTTATGTTTGTACGTTTTGTTTCGTTTTTTTTTTATTTTGCCTATATGTGTAATTAAAAAAAAAATTAATAAATAGCACATGATATAAAAAGAAGAGAACAAATTTTAAAAAGAAAACATATCAATTATTGTGGCATGTTATAAAAACATTAGTTATTGTACGCCGAAAGGCATAAGAAAAATGATAATGTATAATTTTGGGTGCTTGCGAAGAGCCAGTAAGTTAATGTAAGAATGATATTTGTAAAATAGAAGTTAACATTTAGTATTAAGTAAAATATGTAATTGAATTGTTGAATAAATGTGGATATAAAACAAAAAAAAAAAACAAAAAACACATGCCAATAAATAAAATAAAACAAACAACGTTATTTTGATAAATTGACGATCTATTTCAAACAAATAAAAGTTATAAATGATACAACAGTATTACCAATTCATGTTATAATAAGTAAAACACAAACAGAATAAATATATATATGATATGTATGTGCAAAAACCTGCGCATAAATAAAACGAAACAGAGAATTGTCAACAGCGCAAACAATTAAAAGGAGAAGAATGACTTAGTTAAGAATCCTTAAATACCAAATATATCACAAATTTAACCCCGAAATCATATTATTAACAAAATAAGATGAATATCAACCCCCTCAATGAAGAGAATTTTTGAAACTATGTTACTTAAAACTTTAAATAAATAATCGAACTTATTTTTGTGGATAATAAATGATTTTAATTAAAATTTGTAGATAACAATATAAATATTTTATTGTAGTAAAATAGTAGGTTCTGGCGCAAGGCTAATAACCTTGCCCAGAAAAACATATTATTATGGAAAATTTAACAAGCCTCATACTTGTTAATAAGGCCAAGACCGGATCCCGGTTGTAGTGCCGATTATGATGATGAAAATAGTAGGTACAGAAAAAAAATTAATCCTTGATTTTGATTTTGATTTTGGTGGGGGGAGAACCCTCATATATTTAACTTAGTACAAACGATGTTTAGCTTAGTGCAAACAATAATCAAAATATGTGATTATTATTATTATATGAAACAACAAAAGGAATGTGTGAAACGAAACAATATCATATATTGATATAACAATTACCAACATCTACATAATTAAAAATAACATTTAATTAATCTAAATCGTAATAAAAGTATTTAACTAAGTTTAGTTAAGTTTAATACAAATGAGGAATTAACACTTTATTTAATACATGTTCTAAAAATATGCGACAAATAAGGACGACGAAAGGTCTTCAAAACTCCGAAAATCTTGTACAATATATAATGTTAATTTTGATGTAATAAACAAGTCGTAATACAATATATTGTCATAGCTTACCTGTTGGCGACGTAACATACGAAGCCAAGGATGGAGCAGCACACGACTGCTGACTGGCACACCGTAGATCGGCAATTTATACCATTCGCTCTTTGGTTCTCGTGACAATACGCAAACAAGAGAACGGGGACAAAAAGAGGATAAAAGCAGCGGCAGTTGGAGAGTGCAACCAGTTCAGTTCAGTTCAGTTCAGTGCAGAGGTAATAAGAGATCTTAAGAGATTCTGGTTTTACCAAAACAATAAAAAAAATAATAATACAGTTCACTGATTGAATAAGGCGATCCGTGCTCGCAACATAATCGAGACGCCGCCTACCAGTAAAAGTTGGTCCTTTGAGCCGGATCCAAC